>CM060912.1:479092992-479742159 GCA_030737875.1 Allium sativum | reverse complement strand
TCATTAAAATAAACAAATTTACTTTTACTCCATATAAATCAATGGTTAAATTTTAAAATACTCAGATTTAGTCAAACCAACTTCATTTTAGAAGATTTTCTTAAAATTATCTAAACTGATGTCACTGCAAATGGAGGTCCGGAGGGTGACAATCCCTTAAGGTGGGAGCACGTGGCAGTTCCCTTAATAATAACGATCTACCTGATCGACCAGATTGCTAGAGTTTAGACAGCAGCGCTGGTCCAGAAAATGATATTATATATATATATATATATATATATATATATATATATATATATATATATATATATAGGGTTGCGTTCCGCTACACCACTTATATTGCACGTGAACTCTCCCCCTGAATCTCAGTCATTCATTATCCCACTCATTCTCTCTCTTCCCACTAAGAGAGAGAATGAGTGGGGGAATGGATGACTGAGATTCTGCGGGAGAGTTCAAGTGCAATATAAGACGTGTAGCGGAACTCTCCCCATATATATATATATATATATATATATATATATACACACACACACACACACACATTATGTATACATATATACACATACATATATGTGTATATATATGTATATATATATTATGAATGTGAATTCTTATAGTTAATATGGTTTGCGTTACTGGTTAAACTATGGATCAATACATATGGGACTAGCTCTTTGATGCATGAAACAGAAAAGATAATGAATGGTTTTAAAAGCAGTGATCAATGTTTTAACATTGCATGTGCAACAATTACTGCTTCGGTGTATCACCTATGGCAAGAAAGAAATGATAGGAACATAAATCAGAAGCAAATGTCGAAAGAAATGAGGCTAAAAAGGATAGAAAAAGATATATGATACTTAGTGAATGGAAATGGTAGTAAGACAAAGAGAAATGATGTGAATGTAGAGTTTCTTAGAAGATGGGGTGTTGATTTGATTGATACGGGTTAATTGCTGGAGTTGAAATGGTAATGTTGAAGTAGAGTAATACGTGTGCTTTCTTATGGAAGAGGTTGGGTTGGTTATACTTAGAAGGCTACTGTTTGTTGTTGTATTTGGTTATAGTTTTATACATGTTTGTAATGTGAATATATGAAGTTTATATGCACTCTTTTCCCATATGTCGCACCCACTTAGGTTAGTGGGGACATAAGGTTTTGATGAGACATATAAACAAAGTATATGATTGGTGTTTCGTAATAAAGTGAACCAATTTTCATATATATATATGTATATGTATATATATATATATATGTATATGTATATATATGTATATGTATATGTATATATATATATATATGTATATATATATATATATATACACACACACACACATATATATATATACACATACATACATACAACCTCTTTTGTGTGAAGTTAACCCAACTTCAAAATGGTTAACTTGTTTTAAACAATTATCGCAATTGATTTATATATCACTCTATAAAATGAAGTGATTTTATAAGATCAAAATGCAAAAAAAAGACCGCTCTCTAGTTTACTCATTTACATAAGTTTCAAAATTTTAAATATATATATATATATATATATATATATATAATTTAATTAATTGAAAATTGATCTTCATACCAATTTTCCTCGATGAACCGAGCATGGCATTTGTGGACCTACTCCATTGGAGTGTCATATATGTTGAACGCAGTGCCAACGGTAACAAGACATTTTGGAGCTTGGGAACGGTGCCATAATCATGGTTTGATCAATTTATCATTTTATGAAAAAACTGGGTAACATAAACATTGAAGGCCCAAAATAAAATTTGATAATAAAAGATCAGATCTATTACTACATTTACACTCCAAATATTGTTAAGGAAAATCAATTATCTTGTTAAAAATAAATGGTTAATGGGAGTACCAAGGAAGGAAGTAACCCTTTAACAAATAAAGGTATTTTTAACCTTATTAACCATTTAGGCTTATTTTCACTTTTCCGTTTATTAATCTAATTTTTAGTGGTTAATGAACACCGTTAACTGTGAAGAAATCAAATCCTAACAAAAATTTGGAGTGTTAATAACAAAACATAAGCAGTTGTAGACTCATGAACCAGGTTCGGTTTTCTTTTCATCGTTCACATGAAGTAAACTACTGTTTTGTTACATGTTCACGTTACCTTAGACATACGACGCTCTATTCGGCGTTGGGTGGATCATACTTATCCAGCGATTGGTTGTAATAGGAGATATATCACCAATGAGAAGAAAGTCAAATAAAACAAAGTCAACGATGACTAATTCCATTGACATCAACGCATGTGCACTCATTTCTCCATCGCCTTTCATTTCCTTACATACATACGCGTTAAACGATAAGAAAAGGGAAAATGGAGAAATTAAGCAGAAGCTTTCGCATTGACGACAATTCTAAGTTATCCAAGCTCGTAGGCAGATCGAAGAGTTCAAGAGTCTGGCTGGATTCCACCAAGTCTGCAAAAGTTGTAACTTACCAAAGGATTTCTCAGTCTATGAGAATGTTTGATCAACCCGAGCCTGCTCGGGAGCAGAAGCTTCCGACTTGGAAATCTATCACAAGAGCTTTTTCTACCCGGAGGAACAGCGAAAATAGCAAAATAGATAAGTTTGAAGAAATGAAGGAGAAGAAGAAGAAGAAACGGTCTTCTTGGTTGCCAGATCGTGAAAAAAGATGGCCTGTTCAAGGATGGTAGAATTTAGAATGAAGAAGATGGTAAAGTGTAAATGTGTTGTTCCATTTATGTGTACATAAACAGGATTAACTGTAAACGAGTTTGTTGTGTATATTTGTTTCAAATTGTATGGTTTATTTATTTTCAGAACAATCTAACATCCCTTTTTATCAGAACATATAAATGATATTTAAAACCAAAATACAGTCGTGTGTATTCGTACAACTTTTTGAAAACAAGTGCTGGTATAATTTTATTGAAATGTAAAATTGTGCTTTTTATTTTAAGAAAAATGAAAAACAAATGGAAGAAGAAGAGTAAAGGTTTCTCCACTTAAGATGTACTGTTTTATTTTTATACATAATTACCAGCTTCTTATTTATATAATATATACATATATATATATAAAAGGAGAAGAGCCTACGTTTTCATCAGGAGAATAGCCGACGACAATAAAAAATTACATTATAATTGCCATATGTTTTAACTTAAAAATATAGACATCAACAAAACAACCTTTAGAAGAATAAAAGGGGGTTAAAAAAAACAAAGTAGCTACGACATAATTAAAGACCAGCACAAATAAATTACAAAATGCTGCCTCCCCACCACCAGTTTCTGGTCACCTCAAATAAAGCAGTGGTGGATTTATAATGCATCATCTTTGCCTCAATAACAGCCGACATAATGCATCCACAAGAGTTAATGTTCATAGCATGAAAATAAAAAAATAAAAAACTGGCAAAATACACTAGCAAGGATAAGAACAGCAAAATAAGCAACAAAATAGCAGGAGAAGTTGTCAAGAATTTAATTCACTACCAGATGTAACTTCACGAAAAGAATAAAAACAGAATATTTATGTAAAGTTATGTAACTTGAATGAAATAAACAACACCACATCCGTAAATCTTTACAAATTCTCCATGCTAATACTAGAGTAAAGATTAGAGAAACACATACTAGCATCTTGAAATAGGAAGGAAAAAAAAAAAGAAGGCAATAACTGTACAAGCCCATGCATACAACATACTCAAATTTACAGTTTACAGCATAATAAACATACAACTATACAATACAGTATAAGTTTCAGCACACATGCGCACATGAAACAGTCGATAATATGTACAATAATAAGTCTCTTGTCCTCCAGTTCATACTCCATGTGAATAATTAATTGAACTCAAGAAGCATCTTCATCGTGTGATATTCGGTTGGCCCTGCGAAACCAAGTGTCAAATGCCCCAACCAAGTGAGGACACTCATTAACATCAGTGGTAGAGAAGCCAAGGCATTGCTGTAGGAGTTCTTGAGCTTCAGGCATTGGTAAGGTTGATATTATGCTCAAAAATGTTACTTCCAGCTCTTGGTACAGAATTTTATGACTAGATGGCATTGGTGAAACTATGTCTCTGCATACATTTAGCACTGGAAGCCATTCCTTCACTAGCTTCATCCTAACCTGGAGAGAGAGAAAAGAAAAGAGTCAAATATTAAGCATGTAGCAAAGTAGGCCAACTTTTATTCAAAAAATAAAATTTTACTTGCCATGCACCAAAAAATATACCAAACTAATACACATCAAAATTTACTTTACCGTACCAATTATTTATAGCAAACCCCTAGCTTCATTTTTATCATTCAAACATATTTAGATAAAACTACATTTTATGATTCCAAATCAACCTGAAATTCAGATAACCATTTTCTTCTTTTCTTCAATTTCACACAAAAATTATTCAAAACATTTTGGTTTAAAAAATTGGGTTAAAGGAAACAAACAAAGGTGTATGCTAAGTAATTTTCAGTGTTCAGTTACAATCGGCCACACAAGCATTCCGTAGACTAGCAACAGGGCCCCCATAATGTCTGAAGCAGTGTTGCACAACAGGGAAAGCTTCTAAAGTTTGCAAGAGGTTAAGCTTTAGCAATATAGTTATGAAGAAAGTTATTTTAGCCCTAGAAAAAGAAAAATAGAGGGGTATGTGACTAGCAAACAATAGTTCCTTAATGTTTGTAACTATGTTGCACAAAAAGGCAAGTCTAAAAGTTTTGCTAGAGGAAGGATAAGTATACAAGTTCATTGTTTTAATCAAATGTTCTACAAGAACTTAACAAAATCATGTAACCTGCATGTGTCAAAATATACGCGACGTATCTAAAACTGGCTATATTTGTTTAGTTGGTTGAGCACTGAACATGCGCTAAATATTCCTAGACCGGCAAATAGAAGTTTTACTGTTAAAAGCTATGTTATATTAGACAAGAAGCAATGTGAGACACCAAAACAATTGCATCACCGATGTGAACATCGGTTAATTTTAAAGGTTAACAAGGTATGGTATCTAAGCATCAATAAAATGCCTACTTTTATTGCCTTGCAAAAAAAATGCCTACTTTTATAACACAGTGAGAAGCTATATTTATACCTTATTTATTGTCAGTAGAATTTACGAAAGATGAAAAAGAATCTAAAATTGTTGTTATTTACAGGTTTTTCTTTGTGCGGTTGAAAATAATGAGAATTTGTCATTATATGTTTTTCTACGGGAAATTTTTACCGCAAATCTGATGCTATCAACCATACCCCACACATGAAAGACAAAACATACATTTCCTATCTTTTTTTGCAGCTGTGGCTAAAACATTGCTTAAGAACAACAAGATGCTGATGAATGATGGTTACAAACCAATTTTTCCTACTGTATATATAATCGCACATTAATTAATTTTACTAAAAAAGTGTTGTTCACGTAGGACCCATTAAAGTGACAAATGCGAACCCGTGCTACGCACACGGAGTTTGCATAATTTTCGAAGTGAGGAATTTTAGAGTTTTTTCTGTTATACGAAGGTACAAATAAATTTGCGGATCTTTTTTTTTTTTTTTTGCTACTAGTTTTGAAAACTACTAACAAATCATAGATAATAAATATGCTTGAATAATTTTGTAGAAAATAAATTACCTTACAATTCGTGTGGTGTCCAAAATTTTTTGATATAGTCCGCATTCGGTGGAAATCATGGATTGCTTAAATATTTTATGGTCTACTAAATATTAAATAACAACATTGAAAAATATATTAAACTATATATTGATTAAAATAGAAAAAAATAAGACTGAAAAATAAGTTCATGTCAATGAAAAACATCAAAAACATTTAAATAAGATTTAAAAGAAAAGAGTGAAATTATCTTCAATAGCCAACATAAATGAGCTACTTACACAACTATATTATTTTCCTGAAGTATACAATGGAATTTATTGTTTTAGTTTTTTTTATTGCATATTCTTTTATAATTTGATTTCCTTGTATACTTCTTTATATTTAATGATGGAAAATGAATCAACTTTGCTACTGATAGAGTATATAGAAAAATAATAGGTTGTTTGGTGCCTATGTCTAACAAAGAAATCGTACCTAAAAAATAATTAAACAAAATTCATAACCACACGAATACAACAAAAGCAAAACAAAAATAACGTTAGATTATAAAAAAATAGTTCATTCAATCGTTTTTACTAACCAATTGAAGATTTTGTGGTAGCAACGTAGCAATAAAACAACTACATGTTTATTGGTATTTCTTTTAAGAAAAAACGCAGTAGGACATAGAAAATAAAAGTCTAGGATAATTAAAGAGCTGACACATGGGCAACATACGAGATTTCTGATAAAACTGAAAATGAATAGTCATGGACTGTACATTGAGAACAAAAATAAAAAACAGAGATGAAACTATCATCGGATAATGAGAATAACTGAAAGTAGGTTTGTGTAATTAGAAAAATTGAAGAATATACATGATATCGATTGTTAGGAAGAAGTATAATAAAAAGATAAACAATAAAACAACTGTCTATTGATATTTCATTTAAGAAAAAATGGTAGTAGGGAAAGCAAATAAAAGTCTAAGACAACTAATAGCTGACACATGACATCATCTGAGATTATTGAGAAAATTGGAAATGAATAGTCACAAATTGTACATTGAGCTTACATATAATGTAATAAATAATAGATATAATATATATTAATTTGATTCAGGTTGGGATTAGAATTTTTTTTATCTATAACATGCATAGAAAAGTGGAAAAGAAAAAAAAGATAATATCGGGAGAAAATGAAATGAAAGTGAAAGAATTAAAAAAATGACAAATGTACATATTGATATTTCTCTTAAAATGTACAATAGGAAGATAATCTACGATCTATAAAACATTAATGAGTCTATTAGTATTCTTGTAAGAAATAACCACAATAAACAAAAGCAATAATAAATTTAGGATAATTAAATGTACTATGACACATGGCAACACGTGAGATTTTTAAGAAAACCGGAATCGAAAAGTTTTCAGATGAATATTGTGCTTTCATATAATATAATAGATAAGAATATATCATAATGCGTGCAACAAAATACGAAGTGGAACTTATGTTTTATAAGGGTAAATGAACATTCATGGTAGATGAAGCGATGAAGAATGATGATAAGTTGAAAACATAGATGAAGGGAACCAAGATATCCAATGTTTGAGCTAAAAGAACGGTTTCAAAGATATGTCTAAGACTGACATGTAAGTCTATTAATATGACAAATCCTACATTATTTTTTATTGTGGTGGAGACAAGTCATCGTACAACATTAAGATGATGAAAAGTTGATCCAATTAAGATTGAGAGGGTCAACCATGAATTAAGACGAATGTAGAAATTTGAAATTTGACAAGTGATAATGTGGAGTAATAGTAATCCGTTGTTCGATATGGGTGAAGTAGCAAAAGTGTGCATATCAACTACTAAGTATTTATAAACAGGTTTAAATTACATGAGAGATTTAACTGCTCAGGGGAGAACAAACATTTGGACATTGTATTTCAATCATTGATCTCTTAGATCTGTAAAGAATAAATGAACCATAAAAAGTTTGTGTACTTTTTTAAAAAAAAAGCAGCACAGCAAATTGCACAAACAAAATGATTTCTCATTTGAAGACCTGTTACACAAATGTTCTCTTTTCGCATTAATTATGTGTTCTTTAGTGTCAATAATTTTGAGAACAGAAGTTATTGAGAGAGAAAAATGCATGATCGTAGAAGGAAAAATGTACACGGAAAGCTAATAAATACACACACACACACACACACACACACACACACAAAAAAAAGATACGAAGAAAGATGGAGAGAGATTAAATAATAACTTAATCAGAACATAGTGTAGGGAAGATTTGAATCTAGCTAAATCAACATAGCGTATCTTTTCACAATAAGTGAAGCAATCATGCTAATTTAAACCTAGAATCACGAAGGTAGGGTGTTATTCAAAATATGAGTGAAGCAATTATACTTACATATTACTGATACATACACTAAATTGCTGTTTGATGTAAGTCATATCTGGGAACAAAATGATAACATTCTACAGACCAGCGAACAATTGTTGTATTTTTTAATAAGAGTGGTATTATTCGAGCAGATCACTCAGTTGACATCTTGGTGGTTCGAATTCATAACCTCTAGAACCTCAGTCTGAAGCACCATACTGCTATTTGACCAGTAGTAAATAACAGATTTTTAGTGCTTAAAGCTTGTGCTGTATTAGATAAGAAGCAAGGCAGTAACAGTTTTAGTGTTTAAAGCAAGGAATTGAGGACTCAGTCTTGATTTCTGTTAAGAAAACTTGAAATTTCAAAGTTTCGACCAATTTTGGAAATTACGTAAATCTCGGTTCTGATATCGGTGTTACTTCTAGTAATTACATTATTACATATATAAAATCATTTAAACTGCGTACAAAAATAAAAATAAAAAACCCAAAATTAAGTATAAACATTATAATTAATTAACATAACTATATTAATCACCAAAATTTAACCATTATAATTGATTAACATAACTATTTAAACATCAAAATTTAACCCTAAACCAATACAACCAAAACCTAGCTCAAATGCTACAACATAAACCCAAGACAACTAGTAAGTTAATCCAATGCCCGAATGATAGTACACAGCCAGCGAAAAAAATAGAAAACCCGACCCAGTAACAGTTCTTGTCCTTTTTGTTTACTTCAGCCGCCAATGATTAGAGTTTATATCCAATTCTTTCTATATTCCATCTTTAGCTCAAATAGATGATAATTAGGTTATAAATTGAGATCGAAGGTAAAAACATGGGTATAAAGAAATTGTCTTCAAATCCGATGACTGGAAAGAAAGATTCGGGAAAAATTAATTCAATAGGTACAAAAGATTGTAATTTAAGCTATGTGACATAGATTGTACAGTTTTATGTTATGTAGTACATTACACCAGAGATCTTGCCTGGTATGAGATATTATGTGTAAGATTGCCAGAAACAATACGTGATCGACATCCAGGACTTAAAACCTTGTATTTGATCCTTTCATCTTATGATACCCACTTGACGAAAATATTATATCTACAGTGATACCGCTTCCCACTTATTCCAACCATATGTGACTTGACACCAACTAAAAAGAGTGCCCTTGGAGACAAAAGTTGTTGGGCTCTTTAAAAACCAAGCGGTTACTGGTTAGATATTATGCCAAATAGAACTAGATTAGAATAAATAGGGTAAGGGAAAAGAGGGGATATGTAGATAAAGATCAAGGTGTGACAAGATGCCACCACTGTCGTGAATGAGGGGATCCTATCAACATTGAGATTGGGGACATCAGGGGTTTGACAAGATGAAAGCAGAAACTAGGAGGTCTTCCCCTAAATATCAGCAACAAAAACAAGATGATAACTACATCTCACAATAACAAAACCAGACAAATGAAAGTTGATGAAGACATCAGATTTACTATCAAAGATATCTCAATGTATGTGAATTTATCTTTAGAGAGTTACACTTCAATCTTCATATGACAACAACTTGTTCGACTGAACATCAATCAAAGTTTTGGCATATTTTGCATCTTAACCTTTTCCGTAGATTTAATAGAACAAACGAGTTTGCTAATATGATGGATTATTCAATTAATGCCAAGTGAATACTAATAGAACAGATGAGGTTTAGTAGAAATATACCCAGATCGGAATGAAGAGCACTTGCTATATGGTAATATCCATAAAACTCCATTGGCAATTATAACAGGTTTCCCTTTGATTATGACAGGATACGTCTCCAAAATCCTATGCATTTGCTTAACGCATGAGAACTCAAAAAAAGAACATTATCCTATTATATTTGATATGAACACTAGTTCCTTTTAACCTCCAGATGCACTTAAGATGGTTCCAGACTACCAAATAAACCAACCTGATGTAAAAAAGCCAACAAGGTGGTTCTTCCGATACGTAGCACATGCTTTAACCACCTCGGGGTCACAGACGCCTCCACATAGTCTTAGTAGAATTTTTTTGGGAATACAGATGTCTGGATTTTGGGTCTGGGATTGCGCTTGAACACCAAAAACCTACGCAGGTCACCCCTAGGAACCTCAAAACTGAGGAAACTCAAAATCACTTTGGGCTTGTAAGTTGTAACACAAGGAACCAAACGGCCTCCACAATGAAAGTGAGTAGAGAGGAAAATTACATCTCATGATCCAAAGAGCGGGCTGTCTAGCAACATGTCTGGCAGGAGAATCAATATCTAAGCAGGTGACAGTGGCTATCGTCATACAAGGCAGCAGGAGGACAGGAGATCCAGGTCTGGAGCAAGGAAGCAGACATGCTAAGAGCGTAGGTAAGGAACGAGAAGTGCGAGAAAGGGAAGCTTGAGAGACGATCTGAACTTGTGGGAAAAAATGAGCTAGAACACAGATCTAAAGAGGCTGGAAGAGGAAGGATCTAGGTGAAGAAGGGAACACGATGATGGAAACAGGACCGGGTTGACAGGTCGGAGGTTAAAGAAATAGGGTAGCGATGGAAGGAACGTGGAACCAGATTGCAAGCTCAGTGAAGACAACTTCCAAAAATTGTAGAAATATGTCTAGCCAATGCATACAAGCGTTTAATCATAATACTTTCACAATTCAATGAATACGCTATATCCATGTCAAACGGTTTGATCAAAAAGATACATAAACAATGAGAAAAATAAAATCAAAGTTACTTTTTGAAATTCAAAATAATATCTACAGTGTTATATTATACGAAAATTTACTCGTATATGTTTTCCTACAGTGTCATTTTAATTTATTATAATTATTTTTTGCATTAGTTCCAGATGAATTCTAATGTTTTCTACAAGATCTGTGACGGGCAAAACATGTGTCTTCTTACCATCTGCAGTTGTCCTGTCTTAAGCAGAGCTTAAAAATGATAGCGCTCTAGTAATTTATGCCTGAAAGTTGAAATTATAATCTTGAATAGTATTTTGCGTTTGCATCTCTTAAGCAACGCATAAGAACAACAATGCTTTAATAACTGATGCTTAAAGTTAAAATTTTCTTCTTGTAACCATAATCTCAAATAGTGAAATTCACTTAAATGTGTGGTGCATATCGGATACAACATTAGAGTGATAAAAAAATATACAATGATCGGCACACAGAACACAAAACAAACAATATGTAAAAACAATGTTTTATAGGAGTAACAACTAATGAGTAAGCATGCATTTATGATATGTTGTGTACAGATGATTTAATGCTAATTCAGACTACATTGATAAAAATAACCAAAAATTAAATGATTTGTAGTTTAAACCAAGGTTCGAGAACTTGGTCTCGGTTTCGGCCGTTTGAAAATTTGTTAGTTTCGGCGGGTTTCGTAAATTTTGGTAGTTTCGGTTTTGTTTCGATTTCGGTCTAGATTTCGATTTTTAGTATTTTGATAATGAACTTGTTAACGGTAAATAAAATGAAAATATATTATTTACAGAAATAGAATACAACATACACTATCATAAATTTACTACAACCAATAACTATTTCTTGGAGTTGTATATGGATTGTTTTCATAATTTTCTTCATCCATTTGTCACATGATGCGATGGATAGTCATATTGTATCTGTCATGTACCTAAGAACGTTGCCAACATGTTATCAAATGAGGAAGGTTCATCGTTCTGTGTTGTATATGCAATCCGACTATTTTAATCACTTGATATATTATTGCTCTATGTCTCATTTGCTATCTGATAGTAATAGCCTCTTTAGTGTAATCAGAAGTAGAATGCCTATAGTTTGGTGGATCTTTTAATGTATATGGATTATGAGCATAATCATAATTTTGTGGTTCTTCATATTGAACATTCAAATTACTATCTCTTTTTACGATTATGCATTACACCTCTCTTTACATATGGTATAGTTGGTCTATGTAAACCAACACCATATTAGATCCAACACCATAATTACTTGTTAAACCGATATTACCGATATTTTGACCACCAGCATCATCGTTTGAGGAGTCACTGTTATTTCCAGTACTTTGACTTGTTCGTGCAGGTATGTCATCCTCTGCAGCAACAACATCATGCATCATAGTTACCATCGCAGGATCGTTGCCAAGCAACTGTGGTTCAACTTCAGTAATCCACTCTGCTAGAGGATCCTCCTTGTGAAATATATAGTTTAGATCAATCAATTAATCATTTGTATCACGAGTCACGACGCTTAATATTTTTTGCTCTTGATCTCATATTGTAATTTACACATACCGGTTTTTCAAGATTTTCCACTTTGATTTTATTTTTCAATTTTGTATGAATCATGAAAAATGTAGTTTGATTTCTTTTGCAATTTAAAGAAGAAACCGTCTGACTGAGATATGCATTGCTAAACGTGTAAGGTGTAGGGCATCCTTTTTGCCAATTATTGACCACCACTAAGAAGTACACATATTTATGGCGGCTTTTGCTTTTAAAGAGCAAAATTCGCCAACTTTCATTCTGTAAATGTCCACCAATGTAATGTAATGTAATTGAATAAAATACGTAGTATAATGTAATGTGGGGGTATGTATTGAATAAAATATAATGTAATTTACCTCTTTTTCAATTTCAATTTGTATCAACATGTCTGAAACCATTTTTTCAAGGACTTTTTTGAATCCGTTTAACACCTTATTATCATTTACTGCATCACCATACTGAATGATAGGATTGAGAAAATAACATATATTTGGAAATGTGAATGTGAATGTGATGTTATGAATTTTGATCTTGTAAAATAGTAATTTTAAAATACCTGCTGCATGAATTGGTCAATGTAATTGTTTTTCCATTTTCTATCAATAATGTTCCACCATTTTTTTGATTGTCGGACACCAACATTTTTCCAAATTGACTCCTTTGCGAGATTCATCGCTTCATAAGGATAACTCATATCTGCTTTGTCATCGCTATCCACCGTTCTTAAAACTTTGACTAATGACTCAAATACGAGAATGACGGAAGCAGCGGTCGTCCAAAAAGTATCATTGTAAATCAAATGAGTAACATTGGTTGTTGTTCTTTTATCCTAAAAAGTGAGACTAGGCATTTTTTGATAATTGTAGCAATCATTATTCTTAAATCATTTTTATGTTTATAAATAGTCTAATACAATGAAATGAGTGGCAAATCTAGTCACTGCCAGTCTAATCAGTTCTTTGTCATTTGTCTCTTTTCTCATTATAGAAAGTAAACAACCATGATCGTATATGAATGTCGTTATTAATTGACAATTTGAAATGACAGTTGTTACCTCTTGTACCTTCGAAATATCTTCTAAGATCAGATCAATACAATGTGCAACACATGGTGTCCAATATAAATGTTTTTGCTTCTACATTAATAATTATACAGCAGCTTTATAGTTAGCTCCGTTATCTGTCACTACTTGCACTACTCTATTTTCTCCAATAGACTCTACAACTTCATCCATCAATCTGCATATATATTCTCCACTTTGAAATTCATCGGTAGCATCTATAGATTTAAGAAAAATCGTTCTACGGGTGGAGTACACAAGAAAAATTATAATTTTCGTCGATTCTGAATACTCCAACCATCACACATCAATGTGCAACCATACTAATCCAGAAATTATGAAAAGTATTGATATATGAGCGAACTTTATCTAATTCCAATTCCAAGTATGAATGTGATAATTCATACACTGTAGGTGGATCTATTCCATGACCACATTTCGCAATAGCAACAACTATAATTGCATAATAGGGACTACTTGTAACATTATGTGGAATATGGTTAAAACAAAAAATAGCAAAGGTTAGACCTATATGCTTTTTAGCATTTTTAATGTCCTTTATTGCAGATTTAATGGAAGGTTGAGAACTATCTCCTTTTTTTTTGCATATATGAATCAATCCTTGCAGCCGTACGAATTTCAAAATCACTTTACACTCTAATAGATTTACCATGGAAGTTACGCTCTGTTTGACTAGAACCAATACCTGATTGTCTATGAGATATTTGCATTTCTTGTTCTTTGAACGTATCTTTGCTTTCCCACATTGCACGACGAACATTCTTATCATCTACGTTTTCATCATCTTCACTTTCTGAGTCGTGTTGTTGAGGTCTGCTCATAAGTTCTTCTTGTATGCGTTGCTTCTCAAGTTTTCCTTTATTACGGTCATTTTTTTACAACGATATGCGCTCGCACAAATTTTTTAACAACTTGAGGAACGTTTGTGTATGTCATTACATTGCCTCCTACGCCAGCCAAATGTTCTTTTAGACGTGTTACACCACCATTATTCATTGATTAGTTTGTTGCAGAAACTGCACTTCGATTTCCGAACATTGTCATCGATTGGGGTGCCATAATTCCAACCGATTCCTACAGTGTTTGTTTGGTTTTCCATAGCGTGCCTGTGAATTGCAAAAATATTATTATAATTCTTTTTTCATGTTCTGTGCTTCTTATACCAAACAAAGACAGTTTCTTATGTAAATTATCAACTTAGGAAAAAAACTTGAACATACAGTACACGTTAGCATAAGGTTTCACACCTAGCAGAATACATTAGATGCAATCAGACTTAAACACAAAATTATATTGAATGAAACTGGATGGTTACGTTAGCCCAAACCCATATTTCCCCGAACTTAACATACAGTAGACGTTTTACATTATCCCATACTAGGGGTGTTAAACGGACATGACAGTCCGATGTACGACCCGGTCCGAAGGGGTAATGTGTCTGGTCTGTGTCCGTACGATTCTCATTTAAGACATGATTTAGGACAAGAGAAAGTACGAAAAAATGTCTGTTTGAAGATGTCCAATGTTATTCTATTGTCCGAACCTTGTCGGTCCGTTGTCCGGCTCGTACGAACAATATCCAACCAACTCCTCGTCCGGTCCGTGTACGTCTGAAAGTCTTATAAGACAGGACATGAATACCCCTCTGTCCAGTCCGGTCCGTCCGATTAACACCCCTAGCCCAAACCCACCGCTCCAACATACTGGTGTTTCCCTAATATATTCCACTATCCATAAATGTCAACCATACAAAAAGGAAAAAAATAATGTCGTTGCTTTAATCGATTCAAGATGACGACAAATTTTTTTTGCATCGACCTCCTACTTATTTCGATCGCGCGTACAGTTATAGGAGATGAAAGAACTTAAGCTGATCGGTTTTGAAGATTGAAATGGAATTGTTGTTGTTCTTCTCTTGATTTAATCTGAGTTTTTGTTGTAAGTTTAAGTTTACATTCTATGGATTTTATAGGCTTTCGAACAGAATAAACAACTTGATTTTCATTGTGGCTTCACGTTTGTGATAATTGCATATTTTGATTTTATTCCCTTCCCTTTTAATATGTCGCTACTTTTGATGATTAATCAATTGTTGTTCCACACGTTTCGTTCTTTTCTGCGCGTTCAAGGAGATCCCATTTTTTCATGCCCTAGAAAGCGAAATCGGTTTACTAGACGGTTTCGGACCGTCCTCCGCCAACACCGGTCCGATATCCCCAAAATTTCGGGATGCTGGACGAAACCTGGAACCATGGTTTAAACATTGATGATATTTTCTTAAATATACAAATAAGTAATTAACAAATAATATAATGCCAAAACATTATTAGGCGAAAGTCCGGTTTTGTGAGCACTCCCTTTTAAGTGATTCAAATTCAAATGTATGTATTTAACGAATAATTTTGACAATTACATATCCACGGCAGAAACATCGGTAATCGGGGAAGAAAAGAATGCAGTATTACCTAACAAAACTCATTCATAAAAAGCTAATGGATAAAAGAAATTAGATAAGAAATAAGATATGAAAAGAGAGACTTGACGAGTGTGTTTTTTCCAAAAGTGAAGCAACCATGGTAACTTGAAAACTGCTAAAAGTCGAAACATTCAGATAGATTGTTCAAACTGTTGAAACATTCGACTAAATTATTTGAAAATTGTTCAAATATCATTATATTATTTTAAAATGAGTTATTTATTTGTATTCATGTATGCAACATTTTAGGTTTTTAAACGAAATAAAAACAAAATGATATCCAAGCATATGCTTGGTACAACTACAAAGTTTGTTGAATCATACTTTTTGTGTTTGTGCGCACAAAGAGCCAACTCAAGTAATAATCAAGCACCTGCATATTACACATAAATTGTGTATGGTTTGAGCAAAGGTTGGTAACTTAGTTAATTTGACTAAAGCAGCAGAGAAATTTATACCGATCAATACACAAGTCGTTTATACTTGTATATATTCAACTTGGAAATCCTATAACTTCGAATTTTACCCATGTAAATGGATAATGAAATAATTACGAAGTCACTTTTTTAATTGCCATTATTTAATATATCCATAAATCTGATATCCATCCGAAATTCAAAGACATTAGAAGAAAGATGCCAAGTGTAGATGCAGATATAGCACTATCTAGCTCCATCCAAATCTACGGATAGACTTATAGATGTGATGTTAGCAATGTGAGCAAAAAAATGTTAGTTCCAATTATATAAAATAAGCAATTATAACCATAAACACAAATTCACTTAACAAATATATTTGTTGGGATCTCCAACGTTGGTCAAATACCGACGGCGAATCACAAGAACTATTTAAAAAACCCGGATGGATGAAATAATAACAAATGTAAAAATAATGGCGCAACATACAATAAACTTGCTTAGAGGCACTATGATGATTTCATTGTGTGTGTTTCTTTTAAGAAAAACATTTTCATCTAAGATGTTGGTAATGTTTATCGAAATATTCCCATCTACTTGAAAATGTGTTTTTATCAAGCTTCGAACGTATTTCTGTCATATTTACAAGTAAGAAATGTTGAACAGTTGCTAATAGAGGTCTCCCTCCTATAAGGTACCGACTTCTAAGGTACAACAAACATGTGAAACAGCAATTAAGCTCCGACTCTTACCACTTTCTTGTGTATTTTAATATTTATTTGCATTTAATTGCCTTTACTTCAAACTTGGTGAAGCACTGCTAGTTGATCTGAAAAAATTACTCAGGTATTTCGGATGTATGATTGTGTTAGCTCGCATTATAGTTGACAAATTATTCATACGAGACTTATCAGGCTTTCATTCTTTCATTAATTTTTTAACACGTTTGTTGATATCTAAATTCCAAAACATATTTCTATTGTGATTATTTGACATACTCATAATTTATTGAATGTGCATTATTTAGAAGTTGATTTTTTAGATAGCTAGTATCAAATGAATTTATAAGATCGGTATATTATAATTTTGAATAATTAAGAGCACCAGCGCTTTAGTGGCACCTTATCTATCAACTCATATATATATATATATATATATATATATATATGTATGTATCTATATATATGTGTGTGTGTGTGTGTTTGTTTATAGAGAGAGAGAGACAGTGCATGCACCCCCTAATTTAGGTGGTTCTGTTGTGTTATGGAAGTATGTAAATCCAATGCACTCTATGATTTTCAGCAAGGTTCGGTTTCGTTGAGGCAACTCTCTGCAATCTTTTGGACATAAAAAACTTTAATCAAACCGACCATTAGGGAGGTTTGCTCACTGTGAGTTGCCCAAAATCAATTTCTCTGAAGCCAAAAAAATATTGCATCTTCTCCGATACTCTTTCTCCCGATGTTTTGCCTTGTCTTTCGTTAATATTTGTACTCCCCTATTTCGTTGATTTTTCTTCTATTCGACTGGCTGATTTTTCTTCTGTTTGACTGACTATTTCTTCTTCATCTTTTCGAATTTCAGTGTTCATTATTATACCCCTCCATATCGCTATTTCTCCTGCTTCTCCCCGTTTTTCTCCGTATTTTTCTCAAATCGAATACCCTTCAATTCATATAACACCTTATCTACCCTTCAATCCAGTTAACAACCGATCTATCGGATCCAACCCGCAAAACAACCCACCTCCCAAAACAACCCGTGGACGATTTCGGATTTGCATTACGCCATTCAATTTATCGGAGCTACGAATTTGTTGAATTTCCTTCAATCCAGGTATCATTCTTTTATTTTATTTTTCCCTTCGTTTTTGTTGTTCAAATCATTTTTTGACAATCAATTTAAAGCATACCCTATGTTGACATTGGATTTAAAATAGAAGCGAAAAGATTTATTCTTCGCCCAATGATATTATATTTATGAAATTGATTCTGAATTTGGAATCACGCGTTTAAGCATAAAAACTAGATTGTCTAATAAAAAAAAAGGATTGAATTGTAAGTTCAAGTAAGGACCTTGACATAGTTTTAGCTCAGCATGAACTGACCGTGTTTTCTCAATCCTGATTCTAGCTGAGTTTGTAATGGTAATTTGAGAGTACTGTCCTCACAAGGGAAATTCAGTTTGAAAGGAGATTCAAATTGCAAACATTACCATTTGCGATAACGATGATAACTATATAGAAATCGCTAATTTATCCTGTTATCCTTTAGGGATGCACAGTCTCTTAGAATTTACCAGTTAAGCTTGGGCTCTCTGCAAATTGCGATTACAAAAATATTTACACTATGACGTCTTTATGCCAATTACTTAACAAGTATGAATCATAATGCTGCATTCAGGTAGAAAGTTTTGTTTAAAATTACAGATTTAGTAGAGAACAAATTTCAAATCATTTTTGTTGTTGAAAAGAGCTACTTGATGCATGGTCAGTGTAAAAGAACAAAATTTATATTTATTCAATTGAATGTTTTTTGGGGTGTATGTTTAATGCATAAGATTGTTGTTTTCTTTAAAATATAGTTTTCCTAAGAAACAATAAAATATTTCCATCTAAAATTACTGTAATCGAACTTTAGATTTTATTATAATTTACATATGATTATTGTATATTTTAAATTAAAGCATTTCCTCTATATAGTGCTTTTATTCACATAATTTAGATTTATCGTTCTAAAATGGTTTAGTTCGAATCATTTTTTTCTTTATTATTTCGAAGATTTAATTTATTTTGTGTTAGATCCATCATTTGCCGATAGCATACCCTATGTTGACAGTGGATTTAAATTAGAAGCGAAAAGATTTAGAATAGAAACGATTATTATTAGGTTAATATTTGTGTTAAGATCTTTGAATGAATTATCTGTTGAAATCCTAGGAAGTAATCGATCCATCTTTCGGTGAATTGTTATTCAGATCTGATGTATGTTTTAATTTTTGTTTAATGAAGTCACAAACACATCAACATATTTTTGTACTTCATAATGTTTATCTCAAATTGACTCTGTTTAAAATTATTTGACTAAAATTAAATAACCCTCTACATTAAATTTGTTGTGCATAAATTGCACAAATAATGGTGGCATTCTTCTTCATTTAATCTCAAGTTCATAATAAATTTCCTTTCTATCATTAAAGCATCTCTGCATATATTCTGTTTATTGCAAATGAATGAATGACAGAGAGAAAAGTTAAAGGCATGTAGTACTCCAATGGCGGTCGAGACAGCGATGGAAAAGTTAGAAGAGTTTTAGGCGGTATAAGTCATGCAATTTGTAAGCTATCTGTGATAGGCATTAAAAGGTAAATTATCTGATCAAAGCTTTTAAATTTTGTAATATATATTTCTTCTATGTTCTATGAATAGAAGATAAATTTACTCGTATCCATGACATAACTTAACATATATATAGAGTGTTTTGACACCTTTTGAGATAATAATACTTAATTTCTAATGTCTAGGATGATATATCAACATTTCATCGTCATTGTCATCTTCTCAATATATGCATGGATGCATATGCTTTGCTTACTAACATTTTCCATTTTCAGATACATATATAAAATTTAATATGTATCTTATTGATTTGAATACATTGCGTATGCCGGACAATGACGATAATCCACTTGAAGATCGTAGTGGTACTATGCATGTGGAAACACCATCAACCTTTAATACGGTAATCATTTGCCTAATCGAATTTTATTAGTTGCATGTTTATTCTTAGATATATAGTAATATAGTAAAACTTGTATGTTAGCAAATTATGCATTACAAATTTATTTTGCATGTTTAGGAAAATGGGTAGGACATGTATGCCCAATTGATTTGAATGCACCGCCAACACCTGGTAATTATGAGCAAACACATGAAGATCATGTTGATCAGTGAATTCAAAAATCGTAAAATCGTACACGCATGCCCTCCGATTCAAAACTTAGTTTGAATCGCAACTGACGAAAATCGTACGCGTTAAACCAAAATCGAACTCTAGCTTGAGATCGCGATTCATTATTCTCGTTGGTTAAGAAGCGAAATTTGGAAATCGGTTTCTTTTTCCGAAATTTGAGAATTGCAATTCAAAATACATAAGCCTCAAAAAAAAAAAAAAAAAAAAAAAAAAAAAGAAGAAGAAGAAGAAGAAACGGAGCGAAACAGTGCAAGTGGAGAAGAGAACCTGTAGCGGAGCGAAACAGTGGAACAAAGGTAAGCTTTTTTTTTTTTTTTTTTTCTACCTCTCTTTTATCTTTCCCTTTTTTTTTCTGCTGCGGATGAAATTATCGAAACTACTAAAAGTAGGGATATTTAGGTTAACTTATGTTGTTTGCAGGAGCAATTATGTGGACCAAATATATTCATTATGTTGTGTGTTGTTGCTTGCTAACAAATGAAAAGTATGCGAACGAAAAGTATTATTTGTTACCCAGCAAATGGTAACTATTCAACATTTTCACTGTTTATCTATTTGTTATTTGTTAGTACTTTATATTATTTGAATCCTATTTGAATCTACGATTCACGATTTGAATCTCGTTTCGATTCAAATTTTAAGTTTTCCGATTTGAATCTCATATTGAAATCATTGATGTTGATCATATGCAAGTGCTACCATCATCACGATGGGTCTTCCAAACGGTAAATTTTCTTACTTACATATTTTATTTTTAAAATGTATTACAACAAAAATTGTACATAATTTTATCAATTATTTCAAACATATAATAGATCCCCTTATCTGATATGTCAATTATTTTTTCTAAAAAAAAAGAAATTCTTACCATTAAGAGTATCTCTATAATTTTGTATATTTGTGAAACTTTGAATCATTTTAAACTATATCTCAAATTTTTGACAAAATAAGAATTTTCACTAACTAGAATAGTTTCGTTTGAGATAAAAATTCTTACCGATGTGATTATTTTTCAATTACTCCATATGTTTTAAACAAAAACCATGCTTAGTGCCTACAAATTGAAATTCTGTAGCTCTGACTGAGATGCTAAAACTAGAAGCTACATGCATACCTGTTGCTTCTCTTTCTGAAGATTTCACTATTTTTTGATATATCTGAAGGCTATACCTTTACGTAAAGCAATATATAAGCGATAACTCCTTTTATTCAATTTATTAACTTTCATGGATTATGAATATGTTCTGAATCATTTTGCAGGGCACTAGGAAACCATAAATTAGTTGGATCTATAACTCCAACAATAGGAAAGTTGGATCAGTTGAAACTATTGTAAGTAGTTTCCTAAAACTTATAATCCACTTTATTAAGCTTGGGTACTTATTCAGCATGAATTTAGTTATTGCCTTTTGGATTTTTGTTGAGCACTTCATGGAAACGGTTCATATGGATCTATCCTACCTGAGCTTGGAAATTGCACGAAGTTGCAAAAACTGTATGTTTTCCTTCTCGACACACATTTTTCTCTGCATTTTCACAGCCACGATAGTGGTTCCTTTTGATTAATGCTTTTTTACTTTCTATAAAGTCATCATTTTATGGAGATACTTGTTGGGAAACTACATGAGTGGAATTATCCCTTGAGAGATAGGTGACCTTTTGAAACTACATGAATGGACATACACACACACATGCAGGAATCATATTACATTATGTACATGCACACATAATTATTATGATAATACAAGGGCTGTAAATTCAATTTTATTGTGCAGAAAGGATCTTTGGGCACTTAGATGCACATTGTACCAAATGTTTTGTGGTACCTCTCCGGCCAACGGTAACAACGAACATCAAATGGCTTATATGTTATCGAGACAGATACTAAGACAGAGACCAAGATTGAATGCTTCATTAACACTTCAATGACTTCATAGATCCAGTGCAGCGCACATTGATTGAAAGTTCTGAGCACGTTCTTCTTAGATCCGGTGTAGGTTTTATTTCTTATTCGCATTATAATAATTTTGTATTTTATGTTAAACCATTTTATAACACGTTTTTCATTGTTTGCTTCCCCGAGCTCTTCTGATACCACCCTTTCCTTTTCTATAGAATCTTTAGCAACACTCACGGGTTTGAAGGTTCCAATTGCTATTGGAGGTCCAGGGCTTGCACTAGGAGATTCCGCAGCGATGTACCAGATGGTGAACTAGCCAATGTTGCTGCAACTGTGATGAATCTTCGTGGGTTTGAAGCATCCGGCGATTATGAAACTATCCTCATTGAAGTCGTTGACAATAGATTGTCTTTGTATTTTCTAGTTTGACACCCAGACTCCATCACATAAAAGTTTTTGTTATGTTTTACGTTGAAAAATGTTTTGGGTGGTGGTCCATGGAAGGAAAAATAAGCACAACTATTTTTATACTCGAATTGGAATGATTTTATATTGGGAATATTTACTCTTAGTAACTACTTGTATCTATCGGTTTCAATGTTGTATATTTGGGATGGACAAAGTAAGCTTTTGTTTCTTATATGACATTTACATGTCAGTTAGGCTCGAACCGAACTGTTTATTTTCTCATTTTGGTTCTTAACTTTCATAGTTTTGACTTGTGTTTGAATTACCAACTTTTAGCCCGTCCTTATTTGTTTGATTTCTTATTTCATTTTACAAAATTGGTAATGATTCAGAGTATATTAATTAATAGAGTTTACATATTTTCATTTTTTTTAAATAACATGGTGAATTTTTCATTAATTTTTTATTTAAGAATATAGTTAATAGAATTTTTGTTTTTTGATATCAGATAATTTAACGGTCGGTTTTCCCACTGTTATGCGGTTATGCTAGTGTTAAATATGATACATGAAACACGTTTTCATTATTGCTTTCACACCATGCTACGAAAATGCAGCAAAAGTAGGGTCGTAAATTTTGGACAGAATGACCAGTTTGTTTCAGCAATAGAAGACCAATTACATGCAGCTGGCAATGGGGAAAATGGTAACAAAATAGTATGAAACTAACAAGAGTTTTCATGATCAATGTGATATGTAACTCTAGAGGGAAAAACCAACAAGACTGATAACAAGCATCTCATAGCGTCAAATCAAAAGTAAGGCTAAATTTTGATTTAGCTAATTTATATATAGGATACCATACTTTTCAGAATGTAGGTTTAGTCAAATCTGTTCTTTTTCTAGCTACTGGGTAGCATGCTATATATATATATATATATATATATATATATATATATATATATATATATACATACACACACATACACATATATATACATATACATACATATGTGTATATGTATATAATGAGATCCGACAAAGCATAGACTAAATGTTATGGTTCCCATCCACTGTTTAATTTTGAATGAGACAAAAAATACTGAGATTTATGTACCAATGTTTCCCTTGTTATGTGGAAATTTCATAAGTGGGGATTACCTGTGCAGTTAAACCCCCCACTACGGTCATGCTACAACAGATAACGCTCTTCGACCGCTATTCTATTCCGGTTTAACGTCATTAAATAGTAGATTTGTTTTAAGCCCTCCTATTTTCTGTTGTCCACATTAAATCAAGGGTTTCTAGAATCCGCTTAACAATACTAATATACAAAGGTTAATTTAACTAATTCTCTTTTATACCATTAAAAACATAATTCTAAGCCGTAAGCGCTCGATGTAAGCGAAAAACCTATTGTAGTCACCAAATCTATTTTGAATAAACCATGATATTCTTCAGTTTTGTTATATAAGATCAGACTTCATTTTCCTACACAAATGACGTGAGAATGAGATTAATTAACTATAAATATTTTGTTTTATATTTAATGAAGCTTCTTGTATCCCCTTTTTCACTACGTCATTGATTTAACTTCACTGTAACTTTTTCATCTCTACCGCTATAATACTGTCAAAAGTTATATCTGCACAACATCATAGATATACCCATTCATCAATCTTTTGATGTACTCTCATTTTTTGTTTGTGGACTTATATTCTAGTATGAGAAATTATATTACTGATGAAATTAATGCTACAATGCTTGATTTGAATTAAAACACTGGTGTAAAAAATATTTATTAACACTAGATTCAAAATGAACATAAATTGAAATATTATAACAAATAGTAATACTAAATATTAGTTTCTTCTAAAGTGTCCATAATTTTTATAAAAAGGTTAAAAATGAAACATAATTCATCATGCATAACAATATTACAAAATATAATATCCTAATAAGCATGTTTCCATCTCGAACCCAACTTTGGTAATTTTTCTAAACTTTCGCTTCCCTACTTCTGCTCCAGTGTTCATTTTTGTATTCTCACATTGAACTTTCAAGGAATATGCAAAAGTCATTTACTATTATAAAAAAAACACATGGCCTTCCTAGAGTGGAATTCTTGTAGTGCTCCATTTATGTGACGAAGTCCTAACCAAGGTAAATCCTTAGAAGCTTAAACTTGCAAGAGGTTGAAGTTTGACAACGGTCCAGTGCCATGAACACATTAAAATATACATGAATAAATTAATAGCGCAAATGCATATTCTAAATAGATGAAAACATTTTGATAGACATAACAAAAATTGTAAATGCATTTTTTCTTAAGTACTCAGATAATTACGCCACATGAAATAAATTAAACAAGCAAAAAAACTATAAAATATTACCTTATTTTATTACCAAATTATGAAAAGAACTCTAGTATATTTGAATTCATTATATAGGCCAAAACATTGAAGTAGAGAACCCTATGAGTACGGATAGATATGAACTAAAATGTTGAGGGAAAAAATCATAATGTTGATAAGTACTAATTTCTGTTTGTAAATGTATTAAATCATTTAAAAGTTATGTAACAATATTAAAGAATGTAACAAATTGCACATTTTGATAACATTAATAAACACATATATTTTATTAAAGCTCATTTACATCTCATTCCAAACTTTGATATTTTCTTATCAGCTTTGTTTTCCCAATTCCATTTCTATACCTCTTATTGTTCCTTCCATGAGTTTCAAAGGGCTAACCTAATTTTACTGCTATTGCTCAAATATATTCCTTAAGGGCTTTAATTCTTATGATCTACAAATCATACTTCACTTCCCAATTGTTGCCACAATATTCATGTTAAGAAGCTAACTACTCTAATACCCAAATGCATTCGGATTTAATAGTACAGCATGAGGACGAGTGATAGAAGGCAGTAAGAATACACGATAGTGATGGCATACGCTGCTCTTTATTATTAACAACTCCGATCACTTGCAATAGCTCTATCCAAGAGATACTGGTATGCACCTTGAATATGAACTCTAATTTTCCTTTCAATAAATTAAGTAATCTTGTGAACCATGCACACGAACACAAAAATACAGACTAGGTAAATCATCTCTCGCATATTTAACAACGACAACAAAAAATAAGATATGGATTAAAAATATAACATGCAAACCTCTTTAGCAGCAATAATAGAACCAGCAACAACAGCATTCACAAGCCTTCCAGTACACCTCATAATCAGAGTAGGCAATCCAGGTGCAATATTACTCCATCCATCATCCTTAAAAATCTTGCACAAATCCGCTGCCAACCAACCCTGCTCGCTCCACTCCACAACCGCTGCATCTGCAACCCTAAGCTCAATCATCCTTTCCACAATCCAAAGCAAATGCCTAGCATTCACCACCGCCTTGTGCAAGCTCAGTCTCTGAATTGCCTCCCTCTCTTCATTGTCTCCTGCAACTCTAAAATCCGGACTAGCATACTCCCCCAATAGCTCCTTTACAGTCTCCAAACCCTTACGAAAAGCCTCATCAAGAACTTTTTTAACCAAATCCCTGTCATTATAATCTCTCAAAATCTTAGCAACAAAAGCTTTGACAGTAGCCACCTTCGGGTGGCTGTGAATTGCTCTATTAATCAAATTGGACATCATCTGTTCAGCGCAGTTCACTTCTTTGGGAAACAATCTAGCTCGAATGTCCTTGCTTTCAGCTTCGCTCAACAATGGAAGAATTTCAAGAATTCTCTCCTCGTCCTCCTCGGCCCAGGGGACGGACTCAACAAATTTGAGGATGTATGAAATCAGATCGTCGTACAGCAACTCGAGAGCGACAGGAAGAAGATCCATGGCGTCAGAGACCGTTGAAATCGATAAATGGAAGGAGGAAACGGGAGAGTACAAGAGTTTCAATACGGCGATGTGAGGTTCGAATGAGGGGACGTTGAGGGTAATGGGGCGAGGAGAGTCCCCGTCGAAAGTCCAGCGGGGGGAGAGCAAGGCAGCGAAGTAGCGGGAGCGGTGGAGGGAGGAGGAATGTAGATGGAGTAGGATGGGAGGTGTATTGTTGGAGTTAGGGTTTGGGTTGGTTAGGTGGAGATGGAGGATGACGTCGGCGGAAGAAGGGTCGTTGAAGCCGTTGGGAAGGGATGCAAGATTGTCGATGGAGGAGGAAGAAGAGAGGGAGGACAGGCGGGAGTTGCTGCCTACACGGTGACGTTTGCTGCGGGAGAACATTTCCCCAGATTCTCCTTTTCTTTCAGTGAACTCCCTCTTTTAAGAGATAATGTTTTATGTTATTTTGAGTGTACCGCTTTGTTTTTGGTGTAGCTTAAAAATAGTGTGCTACCATTGGTCCCCAAAAAGCACTTTCAACCACCATGCAATTTTGTTCGAAGTTGTCCCTAATCATATACTTAATACTTCCGTATCTTTTCGGGGATTGGATATAAATGGGAATATGTCTAGAAATGCAATTTTTAATTATGTAGTTTTATATATATTGAATTCAATTAATGATAACTTGCCCATGTGAATAATCCTTCTCTTCTTTTTAACTTTCAGCTAATGGCTGAAAAGGAACGAAGATGCCTCTAGCTGAACAAACTAGTGGCACATGCTCAGAGAGCATCTGTATGTCAATTGATTATACTTTGGAGCTAATCAAGAGCATTAATCTTCCAGCTCTAGCTCGTTCTTCTCCTCCGCACAAATACACATTTGCACCTATATTCAGTGATTTTTCTAAACTTGGAGGCAAGCCATTCAAAAGCTCCAAGTCAATGTTTGATGTTCGGGCATGGCTTCGCACATGTGAGCGTATTTTTACTCGCATGGAGAAATCCGGGTGTCGCCGCGTTCTTGTCGCATCAAGTATGTTGTAAGAATGTGTATTGGACTGGCACGAGTTGTTTGTTGCCGAGAATGATGAGTCCACCTTGGAGTGGAAGCAGTTTAGAGAGCTTAAGTTCATACCTGATTCTAATAAGACGATCCTTTCTCTATGTTTCCTTGATTTAAAGCGAGGGAAGTCGACCGTTTTAAAGGTATATTTTGAGGCTTTATCCAAATATGGCATTGAACACATTAGCACTTCATACAAAAAAAAATCTCAAATTCGTTTCTAGCCTCAAGAAATATCTGAAGAAGTCTCTTATGCTCCGGCTTAAGCTTTCCTTCAAAGAGCCTATTGACTCGGTGCTTCACCTCAAAGAAGTCGAGAATGAAAGGGAAAGTAGTAATGAGACCGAGATTCGCAAGAACCCAAATAAGAAGAAGTTCCCTTTCTCCAAGTCTTTTCCTGACAAGAAAAAGAAGTTTGTTGGTTCCAGTTCTCAGCCTAGTGTGTCACCTCCTAACAAAAGGGGATGCTACAACTACGACGTTGGTGATCATTTGATACATGACTATCCTAAGCCCCGCATGTCGTTATTGCAAGAAAAAGGGGCATTGGTCGTCTTCATATTGCACTGCTTCTAAGAATGCAAATTTGGAGAAGCTTAATGTAGAAGATGCTTCTGGCAGTTCATCTCGGCCTTGAGGTACGTCTCCTTTTATCCTTGAGGGCTCTGTACTATTTCATGATCGATCTATTCAACTTTTATTTGATACAAGTGCATCGCATTCATTTGCATAAAGTAACCCATTGATGTTATGTCTTGGATGTTACTTGTTTGATTATTTCATTACGGATTGTGAATCCTATTGGGAGATCCACAACCCTTAGCGCACTTTGTGAGGACGTTGAGGTATTTATTTATGGCATTTCTTTTCATGTGAATATGCATATGATTCATTTTCTTGGCTTTGATATGATTTTGGATATGGACTGGCTTGTTCGATACAAAACCATAACATTCTAAGAGGATTTTTTATCTTTGACATCCTGATTCGCCTTATAAGCATTCTTTTGTTATTTGGGACATCGGCTACGATTTTGTAACATCCCTATTTGCTTTTGAGTCCCAAGATGAGGATGACTTGTCTCGGATTCTATTCTACAACTTTGCTGATAACTTCGAGCCTGTTTTAGGTTTGCCACCTAAGCGAGCCATTGAGTTCCGCATCGACCTTATTCCAAATGCACAGCTAGTTAGTCAGCCTTCTATGAGGATGTCGACTAAAGAGAACGAGGATCTCAAGAAGTAGCTGTTAGAGCTTGAAGCGAAATAGTTTATCCAGTCTAGTTCTTCACCGTAAGGTCCGTGGCGGTACTCATGAAGAAGTTTGATGGCACTTTTAGGCTTTGCATCGATTATCGCAAGCTAAATTTGTTAACCATCAAGAATCGTTATCAATTGGTGTGGATCGATGACATGTTCAATTAGTTGAGTGATAGAAAGTTCTTTTCTCATCTTGACCATACCACGGGCTTTCATCAGTTACGAGTTACGGAGGACAACATTCCTCTCATAGCATGCCGCACTCCAGATGCTCTTATGAGTGGCTCGTCATGCCATTCGATTTGATGAACATATCAGCATATTTCGTCGATCTTATGAATCGAGTATTTCGGGAATATCTCGATAAGTTTGTTCTAATATTCATTGACAACATCCTTGTGTATTCAAAGTTAGAAGTCAGTCATGCTCAATACTTGAGAAATGTGTTGTATTCTTCAATAACATCAACTCATGGCCAAGATCTTCAAGTGCTATTTTTAGGAGAATAAGGTCAAGTTTCATGAGCATGTAGTATCAACCGATGGAATTTCAAGTGATTCTTCTAAGATCGAAGCCATCCAGAATTAGAAGAGACCTGAGAACGTCTCGGAGGTTCATAGTTTCCTAGGATTGACGGGTTATTTTCGTCGATTCATCTAGGATTTTTCCAGTATCATGCTTCCTCTCACTAGCCTTACTAGAAAAGGCATCCTATTTATCTGTTTCGACAAACGCGAAGCTTCTTTCTAGAAATAGAAAGAGCTTCTTACTCATGCACCTATTCTAGTGGTTCCCAAAGGGAACTAAGATCTAGTCATCTATATTGATGCTAATCATTGTGGCCTTAGTGTTGTGCTTATGCAAGGAGATCGGGTAGTTACCCACGCTTCTATGCAATTGCATTCGAGCGAGGTTCGGTACGATGTCCATAATTTGGAGTTAACCGTCATTGTCTTTGCATTGAAGATGCGGTGTCATTATCTTTTAGGAGAGCATTTCATTCTTCATACCACTCATATTTTCTTAAGTACTTATCACTCAAAAGGATCTCAACATGTGACACCAGCGTTGTCTTGAATTCCTTGCTTCATATGATTTTGATATTCTATACACCTTGGGAAAAGGGAATCGAGTTGTTGATGCATTGAGTCGTAAGCAATCAACTACAGTTTCCATGATGCCTATAGATTAGAACATCTTAAAGACTCTTTCTTACTGCAACATTTAAGATCGTACACCATCTTTTGATTCTTCAGTTTCTTTATTTGGTATTGATGCATGATCCAGCCTATTGGATCTTATTTCCGAGGCACAACGACACAATCCAGATCTTATATCTCTCATTCAGCGTTGTCAGACGCAATCCCATGATGAGGAGTTAAGGGATTTCAACGTCGATATGCATGGTTTTCTTTATAAGAAGAACCGATTAGTCATGCCTTTTGTATCTAATCTTGGGCAAGACATCCTAATTTAGTGTCACATACTAAGTATGTTATCCATCCTGGCAGCAGCAAGATGTATGTTGATATGCGTCACCTTTATTACTGGGATGGCATGAAGTAAGACATGGCAACTTATGTAAGTAACTGCATGATTTGTCGGCTTGTGAACGTCAAGCATCAACTACCCAACGGTCTTCTTCAACCTTTGGAGGTGGCGCATTGGAAGTGGGATCAGATTTTGATGGATTTTATTAATAGCTTACTTCGTTCGAGGTCAAGCTATAGTAGCATTTGGGTTATCGTGGACCATCTTACCAGGTCTACGCATTTCATTCATATTAAATCTAACAGAATAACATCTTCTGTTCCGAAGATTTATATTAAGGAAGTATTGCGATTGCATAATACTCCTGGCTCTATTGTATGTGATTATGATCCACCCTTCATGAGTCATTTGTGGAAGAACCTTCAGCAAGTTTTGGGCACAAAGCTTAGCTTCAACACCGTATACCACTCATAATCTGATGGATGGACTGAGCGGATAAATTGTACCTTAAAAGATTTAGTTCGTTTGTGTATCTTGGACTTTAGTGGTCCTTGGGTGGATCAACTTCCTCTCGTTGAGTTTACTTATAATAACAGCTACCAATCTAGTATCGGCATGGCTTCTTTCGAATCCTTATATGAATTTTGTGTCAATCTCCTTTGTCTAGGTTAGAGTTCGGGACAACATTAATATTGGACCTCGATTCCATTCTTAAGCATCTGAGAAGATTATCTTTATTTGGGAAAGGATGAAATGGGCATAGAGTAGTCAGAAACTGTGCAGTTAATGCCCCGCTATTACTCTGCTATAACCCTGTTATATCCCGTAGCAGGTTACCACCGCTATGCTTTTCCCAAACAGCCTCTAGTATAGAGCCTCCGCTTTAAACCATGTTATATTCCGCTAGTCCCGATATATCTAGTTATTTCTGCTATATTATGTTATTCCCACTATATCTTTGATGAAAGAAACGAGCTGAAAAATGACATTTATGCATTATAAAAATTATAAAGTTAGGTTTTTCAATTGAATTTTTTAGTACATATTTTTAAAACAAAAGTACTTTATATTCTATTTAAGTTAAATAGCAATTTACGTTTATTCACAGATATTTGCATATGTTTTTATTTAAAATTAAGAATGTACGAATTATAGTTAAATTGAATTCTAGTTTTTCATTTAATTATCATTTTTACATTCTTAAAAACATTACGAACGAGTTACATGTGCTATTTTAGAGTCATCAGCTATATCCTGTTATTTCCTCCCTTTATCCCCGCTATGACTTTTTGGACCTCCGCCGCATTGGATCCACTAAGCGCTTTAACTGCACAGGTGTCAGAAATCCTACGCGGACAGCCATAGAAAGCCTCTTAAGTTATCATTCGATGATTTTGTGTATATTTAAGCATTTCCTCTGAAAGGAGTAGTATGCTTCAGTCAAACTGGGAAGTTAGCTCCTCGAAGCATACAATTATTTCCTACCACTAAACATATCGGTCCTATAGCTTATCGAGTAGCACTTCCAGTCTAGTTTTTTTTTTTTTTATAATGTGTTTCATGTCTCTCAACTGCGGAACTGTCTTCGTGACGCAAATCCAATTGTTGATACTCATGTGTTAGAAGAGCTTGAGGTTTCACTTGATTTTTATTTCGTGCAATACACCATGCGTGCACTTACACCTTCGAAACAAGAATGTGTCGCTCATGGGGATTCAATGGTCCAATAATCCCATCAACTACACTTAGGAAATTAGAGAATTCATCAAGCAATCATATCCTGATTTCCTATCTTCTCACGATGAGGGAGAGAAATTTTAATCTCAAACCTATATTTTTCATCTTCTAATTTTTTTGATGGAGTAAATTAAGTTAATACAATTCCTTCATAAGAAAATTGCGGTGCAATTTTTATAAAGGGGAGTCTGTGACAATTTTGCTTTTGTGATTACTTGTAATAACGACTAATGAATTAGAACGAGGATTTCAACTTATTAATTAAGAACTAAATATTGATTGGGAAGATAATTTAAACAATTATTTAAGTTAAATTTGATTGTTGGGTTTGAGTTAAATTTGAAGTTTGAAGAAATTGGTTATTTGATCATTTAAAATGATTAAATAAGGAGTTTGGGGTATGTATGTAGAATTTTGTTGTAAGTTGAAGTAAACAAATATGTGTGAAAAATAAAATTTTAGAAAACTTTATAAAGTGAAATTAAGATGAAAACAAGTTTTATAAGATTTTATTGTGATATATTGCAATAAATTGCAATACATATGTGTATAATGATTTATAGTGTAAAATTGTGTTTTTCGAGTACAACTAAGTTGTAATAAAATATGAAAGTGTAGATATTGATGAAAATTTAATATTTGTGTGTCAAAACGATTTTCAATATGATTATGCACTTTGTTTGTGTCAAAATTTTGTGTTTTGTACAATTATAATTTAAAATTCGTATGTTTTGTACATAAAAGTGTAAAATGTACAAATGTTTGCAAAATATAAATTTGTGCCAAAATGTTCATATTTGTGTTAAAAAGGCCTAAAAATATTTTAAATTGTTTGTATAAATTTTTGTAAAGATAAAAAAATGTTAAAATTATAAGTTTAAGCTAAACAATGTAAATTAATTGTTAAAATAGTTTAAAATATTGTAAATTAGCATAAAGAAAGCCTAAATTAACTAAAATGGCCTAAACTGCTCACCTAAGCTCTAATGGGCCATTAACTAAGCCCTAACTAGGTAACAGAGAAGGAAGGATCCGAAAAGGAAGCAAACATCATTCATTTCTTTCTCGGTATTTTCTTTTTCTCTAAAATAGAGTACAACAAATGAAAATAGCAAAACTCTCTTACAACTCAAATCTGAATTCTAAATTAACATCCAAAGATGAAATTAAGTAGTTAAACCAAGCTAAAGACGGGTAATCTTCTCAAAATTAAAAATTTATCTCTATTTTTTTATATTTATGAATCTTGTTTACTGCATGTTTAAAATTCAATTGCATGTTGCTGTTAACTTCTTTACAGGTTGCTAAGAGCCAAATCCAAGCCAAAAAGCACAATCTTTGTGAAAACCCTTTGTTGTAAATTGCGAAAATCACTGAATTAGTTAGTATAGCTCACGCCTTCTAATTTCTCATTTATTCGTGATCATATAAAGTTGTTTCAGTGAGATATCGTATCTTTGTAAACATAATGTTCATTTCTTACTGAAATCATGTGAAATATTTTTTGAATGATATTGTTGTTGTTCAGTGTGCGTGTCAAATTTCAGGTCATTCTAACCTCTATATCAATAGTAATGCACCATCAAACTTTGAATTGGAAGAGAAAATAGTCTTGGTGAATTCCCGCCACCCAGATCAATATAGGATTTCTCAAGGTCGACCTAGAGTCCAACTAGGTCATCCTGAGGGTCGACCCCTATGGTATTTAGTGCGCAGGAAATTATGCATGTGTATGTGTGATGCCTGCGCCTCTTTCCTGAATGATTTCTTAGGTAAATTCTTACTAATTTTAATGAATTTCGAGATACTTTCTTAGGCTTAATTACAAAATAGATAAGCCAACATAGTCACTAATTTGTACATCAAATTGGTGAAGATCTATGTGATTTTTGTTATTGATTTCGTGAGATTTCTGACATCATGCACGTTTTATAAAATGATTTCGATAAGGAATTCTCTCTCTCTCTCTCTCTCTCTATATATATATATATATATATATATATATATATATATATATATATATAACTTTGTGACAAATGATTTTCTATGTTTTGTTTTATGAAAATAAAATCGTCTCAGGGTTATATACTATATTATATTTTCCAATATATAGAATTTTTCAAAGAAACAATTCAAATGATTTCAAAACTGTTTTATAAACTCATTTTCTCAAACAAAGTATTTTCAATATATAAAACCACACAATTCTGCGCTCTTCAAGAAAGCGATAACGTTATAATAAATCACATTTTATATGATACCTAGATTAATTATATCAGTTAGTTTTTGAGTCTATTATTGAAGATATTTCTATTTCTGAGTGTGATGTAGGCCTGCTAGTTAAAGCTCCACTAAATCCCCGCAAAATATATGCTATAGCCGGTAGCGTCCTTCAACCGCTACGTCATTTCTGTTTAGCATTGATGAACAGTAGATCTATTTTAAGCCCCGTTATTTTGCGTTGCACCCGCTATATCAACGCTTTATAGCACCCGCTTTAGCATTATTAATATATGAAGTTTGAGTTGACTAGTTCACTTTTAAAAAAAAATCAATAAAATTAGTGTAAAAAATTAATTTAGCACATAAATGTCTAATATGTGGTATAAATCTATTATAGTCATCAATTCTAATGTTTGTAACCATGATATTCTTTGATTTTTTTTTTTTTTTTTTTGTGGCAAGGCCGACCGGTTCTTATAGTGTTCTGTAACATTGTTTTATTAAGAACAAAAGAAAATACATGGTTTTCAAGTGATATACGCTGATTCTTTCACATAGGGAAGACATTGGTATAACTTACCAATTTACACAGGTTTCAATACATCTTTACTATTTAGTTTACATTAGTTATCACATTGGAATCTCCTAAAGCTAACAGTCTAAAGGAAGACAACTAACCATTCTCTTGTAGGTTTCTCAGCATCTCCTTCTTCATGCTCCTAGTGATAGGCGTTTTAGGCCCTGCCTTTTCATTAGAGCTAGATGTTGCCTATTAAGTAATGATGTCTGGAGGTCTCTCCTTGTAGCTGGGAGGAGCAGAAATATGCTCATACGGGTTGGTGGCAGTTTGCTTGTCTTTGACAGTTGGAGGATGCTGCACCATCTTCTTGCCACTTGCCATGATTCTTTGTATGACAGCTGACACAGAATCGAGTTGGACTTTATCCATTTAATCAAGCATAAGAGTAGAAATGGAAGCATTGAAGTCCTTAACTTTCTTCTTTGAAACAAGATACTCAGCAGTGTCAACTACTCTGCCAGCTAACTCAGCTTGGATGCTTTTGGAGATTGTTTGAATATCTGCATTTATAGCTCGTATGCGAGTCATTCTGGAAGATCCAATATCACTCTGACCAATGTTATTTGACGTTGGTTATTGTAGTTTTTCCATAGTTATCCCTTGTTGGCAAACAAAGGGTACATTTGAGTCCATGCTACTCAAAACAACAACAGGTGTTGATTGAGATCCCTTACGACAATCTTGTTCATTTGCAACATGTGCAACAACTTCCACCACTATTTTCAAAGAGTCTTTCACGTTTTCAATGAAATTTTCATTATTTCACAGTTTCAATCCTTCTCCACTATTTTCTTTTGAACTCCCAAAAGCTTTAGTTAGTATTGCATCAACTGCTGCAATCTCACCATCCTCTAGCCCAGCCTCTGTCTCATTGGTTAAATCATTGTTCCTTACTTCATAATCCATGACAATATTATCTAGCACTCAAAATCTGTTCTTATCAGTTGACTCCTGACCTCTTTGACTTACCTTTTTATTACTGCGTACTTCTCCTTTTCTTGGAATCTCTTATTGAACTGGTCGCTAAAGTTTCCATTTCTCCAATTGTTAACTTTCCTCCAAACTTCATTCCTCCTTATGTGAATACCATACTTCCCCTCATTTCCACTAGCATGCTTTTTACTGCTACGTCCTTTTTATCAACCCGTTTCGAGCTGTCAACAGTAGTGTTCAACACAGTCATTCTACTCTTGTCTTTTGAATTATCAACTCTTTGACAGTCAACATGTTTCTGGCTCTTGCATTGATCTGTTATGTGCCCAAAGCATTTGCATAAGTCACATACGTCTAGCTGCCAAAGATAGTGAACGAAGACTGTTTTTTCCCCACCACCAGGCAAGCAACCTGGAACCCGTAAACTAATGGTTCCTCCGTGGTTACTTCCACCATACATTTAGCATACTCGAGTCTCTCCAAGCTTTCAGTTTAGTTATCCATGCACAAAAACTTTCCCACTCGCATCGCTAGCCAGCAAATGCCAACCTTTGTCCATGTATACAATGGTAAATTCCTCAATTTAATCCACACAGGGACACTCTTTATTAAGCTAGCGTCTCTTCCTATATTTATATCCCACAATTTAATGATAAACAATTTATCCTGTATTAAAACTGGATCAACCTTAGCTATTCTATTTCTATCATCACCATTCGATAGCAGAAAGAAAACATGCTGCCATTAAACTTTACCTTACTCCCTCCTTGCGGTTTCCAAAGACGCTGCAGGTGGTTCACCATAGTATAGTAATTCAGCGGCTTATCAAGGAAGAAACCAACTAGATAATTTTGCCAGTGTTCCTTCGCAGTTAGGAGTATATTCTCAGAAGGTACCATCGATTTACCCTTGAATTCGAGAGTCATCGTTGGCGGTGCAAACGATCCGACGTTCTTCGGCTTGGCAAAGAAAAGCGAAGATCATCTTTTGGGTTTATCTACCGTGCTCGCAACCGGATTACGTTGTATGGAGGTCGGATCGGAGGGAAGGGTGATGATGTCAGGAGGGTCAAGCGGTGGGAGGTTTAGAGGAGATTGTAAATGAGGTGGATAATTGATTTGAGGGCTGGCAGAAATAGGGGCAAAAGTCAGACTTGAAGGGAAATTTGAGGCGGCGGACATGATAGGTCGAACCATGATTGAGATGTGAACTAATATTCTTTGATTTTATTATATAAGATTAATAAATATCAGTTTCTTTTACACAAATGATGTGAGAATGATAATTAACTAATTTTAAAACACTTATTTTTTTGGCAAAGCCAAATTTAAAATACTTATTTTTACATCTATTGTACTTTTTTGATCTCCCGCTTTATCCTCGATACACCTTTTTTGCACCTCCACCGCTATAGAACCGCTAAGCGCTTTAACTACACAGATGTAGGCTGACTAGTTGTAAATCGATTTGTGAAACGTGCGGTATGGAACATACTATTTTCACTTTTCAAGCTATTGTTTGGAAGTCTGTGGAATATGATTATTGGGCTGAAGGGGTCAAGTTATACTCGACCGGGGATGGGGTCATTGTGATGGGCACCTAAATATGCATATAATACTCGACAAAGCTCGTGGGGAGCTATTTATATTCGATGCACGTACTATTTGTTATATGGATCTAGCTTTTGATGTTATTTGTTGTACAGATCCACATTTGATAATCTTTGTTGTTTTGGATCCGTTATTTGATGCTATTATAGATGTTATATATATATATATATATATATACATACATACATACATACATATATATATATATATATATATAGTTTTGGATCCTATTTTGGATACCATCGTTTATATCTGTGTTGATTTATTTATGTAGCCTTAGTGCTACCATGATACTCTTATACATATGATGATTTCACTGGGTTGTTTGGAATACTCATAGGTGGTCTATATATTGATGTTTTGTTGGTCATGATTTACAAACACCATTTATGAGATCATTATATGATGTTTATTTGTACCCCATCTCATGAATTTTATGTTGTACCTCGTCAAACCTACTCTTTCTCTACTCGATAAGAGTTATCCCTTATGATGTTATATTTCATCCATTATGATTTACCTACTTTGTTTAAACTGGATTGTCCCTGTATTTTATATACTCGGGTCAGACCGAGTCATTTTAGTTTAGCACCTAAGTTGATACCTGCCCGTCCAGCGTTTTCTTTTGACTCGATTATCACCTTTTGGCGCTTAGGAGTATTTTTGGATTAGTCATCTAGTTATTTTATAGCGCACTTTGATATTTGTATTTTTTTCATGGGGGTTAATGTTGTATATATTGTGGTGTGTCTAGCCACTTATGTATATTACTTTGTATCGTACTTGATGTATGTATGTGTGTGTGTGTGTATATAAATATATATATGCATGTGTTTGTTGTTCTGTGATATGTGGTATTTATCCGTGCTATATTTTGTTTCGGATTAATTCACTATCCACCGTTGTATTATATTAAGTAGGAATTAAGTATGTCGATCTTTGTGAAAGAAAAAAAGAAGAAGAAGCATTATATCGATGTACTTGATACTTGTTTAGTACAAGACTTGCGAATGATAGCTCCTAACCAACCATATTCTTTGTACAAGTAGATGCCATTACTCGTTAATGCTCTTTGTTAATATAAGTCTCGGGGTAGGGAATCATAGCAACACTTGTGTTGTGAGTGCCTCAATGCCCTCGCGAAGGACCAATTTTTGGAGTTTTACTAGTCGTGGTAAATCTCCCTCGTGCTAGTGGGTGCAAATCCACCCTCATAACTCGGAATAAAGGTATCAAGATTGATGTTGTCGAAACTGTAAGGTATAGTCTCATGAGGGAGATCTACAAGGTCCCTAAATATATCCTCGGATCCTATATGAGCTTCTATAACTATTAAAGGATCATCTTGCTACGAAGTCTAACCTTTCTTTAGGTTAAAGATGAGTTGCCTCTTTGTGGCATATGTTTGATTATCTTTTTCTTTTTCCTAACCCACGGTCCAAGAACTGAATCTATATTATCATAGTTGACGTGATCATCACCAAGTAATGCAAATTCTCCTTTGATATCACCCTTAGCCTCTCCATGTTTTCTGCCCTATGACCAAGGTACGATAAGGTCAGCATTGTCACCTTCTTTCTCTAACTTAGCACAAACTTTTGTATCACTATTATCATGGCTTATGCTTATATTATTATCTAATAGACCCAAGCCATGGTAAATCTCTTATGTCATAAGGGGTTTTACATCCCTAAGTCTTCCATTAAATTCTCATAAAAATACCTTGAAAGCCTTGTGGGATTTCCTATACAATTCAGAAGATTACAAAGGAATTAGATTGAATTGAAGGCGACATTCACATCCTCTTAATCAGCGTTAAACAACCCCAAAGATGAAGCAATAACTAAAAAGTGCCTCAAGATAAGCCAATGATAAGCTTCCCTTCCATTTCTTGAAGCTACAAATATATTAGGTGACTTGTTTGCTTGATTCACCGTCAATACATTCAAGATAGATAATGTACATCCACCGAAAAAAGGCATACCTGTTTAGATGCAGTTACGTGGGAACTAGTCTTATATAACATAGCATCTGGTAGATAAATGATTTGAATGATGGAACACACCAGACAAGAGATATGCACTTATTACAAGCTATAAATCCTTTAGGAGGCAGATTCATTATGTCAATGTGGCTGAGGATCAGGACTTATTGAATGCCATGCTTGGTATAAATCTTTGCTAGAATTGACTCGTTGATTCTTAAAGGCATCCAGTCTACCAGACCTTTCAGAATCACTACTCCCACTAATGTATCGAGAGTTGACTGTACGACCTCATTTACTACCTCCGCTACTTTTTTGTGGAGCTTCATGTACTTAGCATAAGGTTGACTAAATTGTTGATCCAGAGTGAGTCCAGTAGAAATCGTCATAGAGATTGGTTTGAGTTTAGATTTGTCGTATGCTGCATGCTTAGTAGTTTTCCCAGCAGCCATTACTGCAATGCGATAAAAGAATATAAGCATCATTGGTTGTTAAGTTCAGCACATAGTTGTGGTTTGATTCATTGACCTATACCTTTCATGTTAAGTGTGAACTAGTGCAGTGTGTGCAGTCTCTGCAGTGCAATGCAAAAGCACACAATTCAGAGTTATAATAACAATGACAAAGAGATTACGAGTTCGACTGGAGTGACCATCATCATATAATCGACATTAACGTTGACGATTGTGGATATCAAGTAGTCTTTGGAATTAGATATTGGCACACAAAACTTTAGTGAACATATTCAAATGTCAAATAAGTTTGGCCATATGTATTCATGCCTACTCAATTCAAGTTAGACATGCTTAAAGCCTAATTCATGGTCATCAAGTTCTAAGGCAAAGTCATATGTCCATGTTCACGTGCTTGCAAAAGTATACAATTTCAAGTTATTGTATTCATACGTGCGCATAAAAAAATAAGTCCCTTTATATTGAAGGGATGATAACTGATCCCTCTACCAAGGAAGACTTGGAAATTTCCAAACTAATATCGATATGATAATAAGGCCTAACCAATTCCATAACTAATTCCTCGTCCTCTTCGACTTCTTCCTACACTTGATCCCTCTCTCCACTTCATCTTCTCCAAACACCATATCATGCCATTTACCTCAATTTACTGCATGGCCGATCCCTCCAATATCATCCTGTTAGGATCTGACCTCTCGGGTTTTAATTATAAAAACTACACAACCTTATATTATAAAGTTATCTATCCATAAGCAGGTACAAGACTAAGAGTTTGAACTATAAACGAGAAATCATGCCATATAGAGAAGAAAATGAAGATCAAACGAGCAATCGAAGTAAGGACGATATTTTCTTAAATGTTGTGTCTAAGATATCGTGTACAATCTCCATTGGAAAATACACATATAATTCATTTTGATAAAATCATAAAATAAGATATAAAAAAACAGCATACAGTTCATGATAAGACAAACATATGAAAGGGTAAGTCGGATGTCTAACCAGTGCTTAAATTTTATAGAACTATTAAAGTAATATGTCTGATACATACGTCAGACACCTCAAAAAAATTTCATGTAATGACTCTACAGTCTAGCTGTACAGCTGGAAGTCTGGCTTAAATTTCAAGGAATTCTCTCAGTACTGGTCAGACTTCTGAATCCCAGCCTAGATGCATGGAATAATTCACAAGAAATATTTTTGACTAGAGTCAAAGTCTAAACTATGAACTCGAACGTTTGACTTGAAGGGAAGATGTTTTTATGAAAAGACACCTTCATATCTCTTAGTTCTTTGCATCTTCTCCTTAACAATTACAACCCTGATCAATGTGAACAACTTGAAGGGTTGTGACTCCTAAATAGAAAATTTGATCAAGTATATATATGAGAAGATTTCATGATTAATGTAGCTTGAATTCAAAACTTTCTCTTACACTCTCTTATACGCTCAAATGATTATTTATGCTCTTATAATTATTATTGTTTGCTATTCTTCGTAAAAGCTACTCCCTAAAAATCTATGCACATCTACTAATTACACTAAACGGATATTATTGGAAGGTTTGTACTTGCAGTCAAAATCCATGTTTGTTGAACACAAGGTCTACAAGTCCATATAAGCTTATTCCTTTGGGCAAAGCAAGGATTTTTGGTTAGTGAAATCCTGAAGGGTAGCTTTGGGACTGGATGTAGAATAAAATGTTTGAACTAGAATAAAAACTTTGTGTGATCATTATTACTTTCTTTATTTACTGCATCCTTAAAGAATATCGCATACGCATACTTGTACGTCACATATCATATACAAATTTTACCATGACCCAGGTACACTTTCATTTGTTATTAGAGCGGCTCACATCAATTACCATAAAAAGTAGTCGATAAAACACTAAAATGACAAGCACGCTTCAAGAAGGACGATTTACCACATGCCCTCCTCTTTTCACCCAATATAATTATGCTTATTGGTCAACACGAATGCAAATACTTATGGAAACTAACAAATTTAAAATTTAGCAAGCTGCTAAAAACAAATATGAATCTTCAACCACTAATACAAGCATTTGGACTGGTTCAGAAAAACCAAGTAACTAATAATGTCAACACCATGAATGTATTTTTTATCATTGTATTAAAGTGAATTCTTATGTGTCATGTTATGTCAAACTGCTTATTATACATAACGTACCAAATTATGCATGACGGCATGACTAAGGTTAAGCAAACAAAAATTAGTATTATAGAAAATCAATTTTCATCATGTAAATAAAGATAAACGCAACACCCTGCATTTTTAAATAATAAAATGAATAAAATAATAGCAAATAGTGAAAATAAGCATTTTGGAATTTCTAGAATTTGGCTTTGAAAGTTATACCATTATGTTCGTGGCAATTTTCTGATCAATTTACATATATAATATGTTTTGAACGGAGTTCGTATGGAAAAGTTATTAACATTTGAAATTCAATGTCAGAAAATAATTATATGTGCAAGCATGCGTGGATATATTATTTTATAAATATATGTGCATTAATTCTAGAAATAACATGTGTTCAAAATTCAAAATAAGTGTGTTAATAAAAGGAATTAAGTCAAGAAAGGAACGGAAAGTAGTTAACGTCAAAATTAAAACGTTCTAATAACTAAACATGACAAACCAAAACCGAAAAAACACATCAAAAAACGTGTTGTGGTCACCCCTACAACACCTAGGTCGACCGAAGGACGACCTTTACGGAGCTCGAGTCGACCCATAGGTCGACCTAAGAAGGGGCGAAGTTCGACCCTAACACGTTTATTTAACATGTTTTATTTTGAGTTGTGCAGTGAGATTTCGTTTGTTTTGAATTGAACAGAAGATGTAATTTTCGACATTTATAAATAAATGTGCAGGTTGGCCTCCAAACTCATATTTTTTTGAATAGGCACGGAAGCTCTGCCATTTTCTTTTCTCCTTTAATTTTTGAGGACTAAAAGTATATTAGATCTAGGATTTCTGATCTACAATGTGTAGGAAGAAAATATATAACTAGGAAAATGGGTGTCTGAATTAAGCCATATGAATGAGGTAGTTCTGCAAATTAGGATTTTAAATTATTATTTTTCTTATTGTTTTGACTTAGATTTATAAATTCATGCGAATTCTAGTTTGTAGATCCAAACTGCAAAGGTGATGGTTACATGTAATAAAACTAGGTTTGAATCAGATCTAGAACTTGGAGTGCTTTTTCCAAGTGAGTGCATTTAAAATGGGATAGTTTGGCTAAAGTCCCCATGAAGTTTCAAAATAGCCCAAACATCCTTGTTAAAATAGATATGCAAATTAGGTCCCTAGAATTATGTAAACTAATAATTATATAATTTTACGTAGTTATTCATTGAATAGCTGCAGAGATTTATGCAATTATACCCAAAAAATGAGGAAATTTCTACAATTATTCAATGAAAATTTGTGGATATTTCTGGAATTATTCACCAAAAAGTTACGGAAATTTCCGCAATTTTTTGAAAAAAATTGCATAAATTTCCATAATTATCGAGTGTTAGGGTTTTGAGAGTTGTCAACCTTCCTTTCTCCTACTTTGTCTTTATAGACAACTCCCGTTACCTCATCACTGTAGAGCACCGGAACCACTTTCACCCAAACCTGGACCCCGATGACCTCCTCCTCAGTAACCGTTTCGAGAACAACCGCAACTTTTTTATGGACCCCCTTTAACTTATGTCACCTGTTCACTCCCTAGAGCTGATTACCGCTTCGATGCCACGCTCATCGAAGCCATCCTTCTCGAACCCGCACCGCCGCTTCTACCGCCACACTACCACCCTTTAAGCTGCAACCGCTAACCTTGTACCTGATACCTCCCTCGAAGTCTCTGGGTCCTCTGGGATTGGGACCCTTGGCCATCCTTTAAACCTAGGCGGGATCCTCTAATTGATCTTGACTTATCTGACCCGATACCCATGTGGAGAACTGCACCGCCTATAGACCCATCCCCATCCAATCACCTGGAGACTCCACCTTCCTCAACCGAAGGCAAGAAACTTACATGGGTGCCTGCACTTTCATCCTTAGCAGTAAGAAGGAGTTCAAGGCTTAATTTTGCTTATTCTGGTAACTCTTGCTCTGCTTCTAGTAGCGTTTTTCAGCCCATTATTTTTTTTTGACGAAAATTGCTCTCTTAATAAGAAATTGGCTCATTGCATGGGAGTTAATGTTCTCAACGAGCATTATTCTACCAAGCAATCATTGGAAAAGGATAAAATGTCCTTTTCACAATGAAGATCCTATCCTGGAATGTTAGGGGGTTAGGGGCCCCAGTAAACAGTTTGTAGTTAAATTTATTCTTTCCCGCTTACACCTAGATATTACTTTTCTTCAAGAATCCAAACTCGGTGACCCTACCCCTATTAAACTAATTTTGAGCCCATTTTTCTTGAATTGGGATACCGTTGATGCCATTGGTTCCAGGGGCGGCATCATTACCGCCTAGAATAATTTTATTTAGGCACACCTCCATTCTGTTAAAACTGCTTTCGCCGTTCACGTACTCCTTCGCCACCATTCCTCTGAAACTGTCTATCTGTTTTCCAATATTTATGGTCCTCTCGTCAACCACAAAAGGCTTGCCCTCTAGCAAGACTGTGCCAATATGGGTACATCTCACATGGGCCCTTGGCTCCTTGGTGGTGACTTTAATGTCATCTGTGGGACCATTGAGCGTAGTTTTGTTGTTCGAATGCGTTCAATGGTTTCATTAACTATTATGCTCTTATCGATCCCTCTATTGATAATAGACATTTCACCTAGTCTACTCGTCGCTTTAACCCTTCGCCTGTCAAACTTGACTATTTCCTCCTTAATATCCATTGGGATGGCCTACGTCCTCTTTCATCTATTCAGGGGTTGGCCTTCGTTCTCTCGGACAACTACCCTATCCTTCTGGTTATTGACACCCCTTTATCTACCAAGCGCCCATTCCATTTCAAACGCCTCTAGCTCTCTAAATCTAGCTTCGATGACTTTGTTTGTACTGCTTGGTCATCCCTCTCGACCTCCCAATCAGCTGTTGCCTCTCTGGTTTCCAAAATTCACTGCCTCCGCAAACTTATCAGGCCCTACGCCAGCAACATCTGGAGTTCGATTAGACATCGCATATCTTATATACAAAGTGACATCCTTGAGCTTAATATCAAAGAAGAGTCTCTCCCACTGAATCCGGAGGATTCTCTAAGGTTGCATGACCACGAATCGGAGTTGCATCGTCTTCTCAATCAAGTGGAAATTGGTAGGAGGCAACGTTCAAATGCCCGTTGGTAAGCTGAAGGTGAACAAAACACGCTTTACTTCCACATGTTCGCAAACGGTAGAAGGCGGACAAATGCTATCCTTGAAATCTGCGATGGCAAGTTCTCTATTAATGATCCTCTCGCCATCAATGCCCACTTTACCTCTCATTTCTGTTACCTTCTGTGTCTCCAAACACCCTTTCCTCCTCTAATTAACTGGAATCTCCTTTATCCTGAGCAAGCATGCATCCCATCGATGACACCTTCACTGAGAACGAGATTCTTATTGCCTTTAAATCCATAGATGTCAACAAAGCCCTAGGACCGGATGGGTTTGGACCCTCCTTCTTCCTGCACTTTTGGAACCTTATTAAGTCAGACAATCTGAACCTATTCCAAGAGTTCCACTCAGACCCCTCCTACATCAGCTGATTGAACTACACTAAGATCATTCTTCTTCCCAAGCATGAAGGAGCTTCAAAACCTAACAGCTTCCGCCCTATCAGTCTTCTTAACTGTTCGTTCAAACTCATTACTAAAGTCCTTGCCAATCGTTTACAAACCTATATCCCCTTACTTATAAGTGAAGAACAGTCTGCCTTCATTCTCAATGTAATATTCATGACTACATCGCCATAATCCAAGAGACTATCCCTTTCTACCATCGATCCTCCACCGCCGGAGTTCTGCTCTATATTGATTTTCACAAAACCTTTGACACTATTAATTTGGACTTTTTGACCCAAATCCTCTCCTATAGAGGCTTTCCCTCGCGCTCTTAACTTCGGCTTCTTAGTTGTTTCACGAACGACATCGATGTGGGCCTTATTAAATCCAAATGTGGTTTACGCCAAGGTGACCCTCTGTCTCCTCTTCTTTTTGTCATGATTACGATGTCCTTAACCAGATGATAAGGCTTGCCCTTATCAGCAATATTCTCAGTGGTATTCAACCATACCCTAATGTTCCCCTCACCACCAACATTAGTTTTGCCGACGATAGTATCCTCTTCATAGCCCCTGCCCATAATAATATCCATTGCATGATAGTTTTACTCTATACCTTCCAACTAATCTCCGACCTTTCCATCAATTTCTCGAAGAGCTACATAATCATGATTGGTGGCGCCAATTCGCTTGGCCCAACAATTGCTCATGTCCCGAATTGTCATCTTATCAACTTTTTAGTGTCCAATCTTGGTGTCCCCATACGGCCTACTAAGTTAACTCATAGCGACTGGAGCCCCCCTCCCTCATTGCAAAACTTGAATCTAGGCTTGCCTGATGGAAGGATTCCTCCCTCTCTGTCGTCGGTCGTCTGAGCCTAGTCAAATCTATCTTATCATCCTTCCCTTTATATTGGTTCTCTATTTAACACACTCCCTTCTGGACCATCACAAGGATTGATCAGCTTAAACGCTCTTTTCTTTGGCATGGCGAGCCAGTTAGCTTACTCATTAATTGGAGAACTGTTTGCAGGACGTTCACTCTGGTGGTATGGGGATTCCATCCTTTGTCTATTGAACCTCTCTCTACCCTCCAAATGGTTACAACGCTACCTTACCCCTGGGGACTTTATTTGGAAATCCCGGGTCATTTCCCTTTACTATAATAACAACACTGCCTCCCTGCTACATGCTTCTTCTCAGACACACCCCTCACCTTTTTGGAGTGGAGTTCTTCGCTCCCTTCCCTGCATCAGGAACCTTTTATCTATTCATATTGGTAATGACACCTCATGCTCCTTCTAGCATGATTCTTGGTTCTGCAGTTGTCCTCTTTCCCACCTCTACCCTGATCTTTACTCCATCACTCCTTACCCAACTATTTCTGTCCATGAGGTCATTCACAGAGGCCCTCCTTCCATCATTCCCCCTCCTACTTCTCTTCCAATGAGCTCACGGAGCTACTTGAAGTTTACCACATTATTCAAACCACCTCCCTTTCCCGTGACCCTGATAAATTCACTTGGAGTCTCACTTTCAATCTCTCATTCTCAGTTAAATCATGTTTCAGATTTCTCATGCTCAGCGGTAGATCGTTCACTTTCCCCGGACTTTGGAGGATTTCTACGCCACCTGGAGTCTGCTTCTTTTTGTGGTGTTTAGTGCAGGGAAGAATCAACACTAAAGTCAGACTAATCCGCAAAATTCTTCAAGTTGACCCAAAATATGTTTTATGTCTCTAGGCTGATGAGTCTATTCAACACCTTTTTATCGATTACGACTTCAACTTTTTCATCTGGTCATCTGCTGCAGCCCATTTACTAGGCTTCATCCCACCCTCTTTCCATCACTTCGCTAAAAAGGTCTTGAATAGACTCATCGGCCTGGAGACATAGAACACATTTTGGGTCATCTTGAAGAATTTTGCAGATTAGTCTGACTTTAGTGTTGATTCTTCCATGCACTAAACACCACAAAAAGAAGCGGACTATAGGTGGCGCAGAATCTTCCAAAGTCAGGGAAAGTGAAAAATCTACCGCTGAGTGTGAGGAATCTGAAACAACCAGCTCCTCAAGATGTTCATCACGCTCATTGCAACCAGTATTTTGGCTCCATTCCAGATCTGATTTGCATCGCTTTTGTTGGACCTGCTTCCTGGGATATTTGCTTTGTTTACCTTATGTTTTATGTTCGTACTGTTTTATTTTTATTAGGCTTAATATGAATATGTATATTATTGCACTTCTTGAACACTATTTCACCGTCTTACGCGTGGCTACCGGTCAGGCTTGTTAACCGTATATTCTATTTTGCTTTATTAATGAAACAACTGTGTAGAATCGCTCTACACAACCATCTTGCTAAAAAAAAGTCCGTAACAAATATCCGTAATTTTTCACAAAAAAATTGCTAATATTTATGCATTTTTTGACATAATTGCATAGATTTTTGCAATTATTCACTGAATAATTAAATAACCATGTACAATTATTTAGAATTAAATTTTATATACCTAATTTACAATCTTTTTTAGGGAAGGAGATTTTGTATATTAAATTTTATTTTAAGGACCTTAACCTACTATTAATTTCACATTATATATCTTTTATGTTAATGGTATATAATATCATTATATTCCCGTTAAACCGTTGAGTTTGACATAAGTTGTGTTTGGGATAAGCGTTAGAATCATCTATGCACATTATTCCTAATTAAACTGTCAATAGTTAAAAGTGTACTTATATGAAATTGTTATTATTGTAGAATGAAATCCAACTAAACAATTATAAGTAACATCAAAATTGTGATTTGTGGAAAAAAAACATAAGCCTAAAAGAAAGATATTTACACCAAAATGTCAAACTTGGGGATTGACAAAAAGGAAATTCTAATGAATAAACCGATTCGGAAGTTAGTATTATGTTAGTTGGTTGGTTGAGACAAGTGGATGTATTTCCATATTATGATATTATAGGAAGGACGGTAAATATAAACGTAAGAATAAAAGTGAGGAAAGTGGGATTAGTGCAAAATAGGATGTTACTGTATTTTGCATTACTCCATCAATTAAGAAAAGAAATAATGAAATATCGTGCAATTATGTGTTACTATTTGTAATATTAATATTAAAACAAGAAAATAGATTTTAATATAATTTCTGTAACTAACCAAGTGCGGTAAGACTACTTCCTCGAACAAAACTTGTAATAACTATAAAGTAAGAAAGTTTGTAATGAAAAGAAGAACATAAAGGATGAGAATTGACAATTCAATTCTTTACAGGTTCTATAATTGGTTACATGTTCTTAAAATGCATAGATATGCAAATGTTAGCTAATAGACGCAGATTTAACCCTTTTTGTGCACACGAAAAATTAAATAAAAAATGCAACTTTACGAACAAGGATCAAATAAAAGTGAACTAAATTTATGGTAAACATATGTGTTAATTGTAAATTTATATTAAAAATGAACCGGACTGAACCAAGCAAACCAAAATATTTGCAATTAAAATCATAACAAAAGGGTTGTAATTAAAAAGAAGAATGAGAAATTAAATGAAGCTTATTATGTAAAAACTTAGACCCTGGACTAAGTTAACAGGAAAACAAATGAGACCCGGATTAGGTGGAATAAGGCAAGAAATGCAAATCAGTGGTGTAATAAAAGAAAAGTAATGTAAACACATAAAGGAAGACTAGACATAAGGTCTAATAAAATAGTGAGGTGTGTTTGGAGCAGCTCGAAGAAAGTCTTGAGGAAGAGCCTAGTGAAGCGAATCAGTGCAGAAGCTTTGGTACAGTGGGAGCACATCCAACGTGTTGTTCAGCGAGGCTGGAAGGAAGTGCTAGACTTTTATAGGATATGAGGATACTCTAAGATGTCCCTTTCATGTAGGTCTAATGAAGCTATACCTCCAAAGGAAGGTTTGTAAGGGTTCCATCAAAAGATTATGCTTTGACCGCATGAGTATTGTAGGCATACTGAAGTTGTCGTTTACTAGCAGTCAGAAGGCTTATTGATGGAGGAGGGTACTCGTATGATACCTAGACTCATGGCCATGTAGGCATGTTTCTGGTGGGCTAGTTCCCATAAGGATAGTCGCTTATGGATATCGACCATCATCATTCAAAGCTAGAAGGGAAATGACTAGAGTTAAACCAAAAGGTCAATGATCTTTCACTATCGAAATATAAATAAGGAATGATGCCAATTGGAATTTTAGATTGTTTGTTGTAGGGCACGATCACTTTGCTCTGATGGTTCTTTCAAATAGTTGAGGGGGGTCTGTGTGGACCCGTAGCCACAGTTAAAGAGACAACTAAATAGAATATTTGTATTGTATGTCCAAAGAAGTTGTTCTTTATAGATATAGAAATCTTCTACTAGGTTCCGTACAAGGGTGGGCCTTCTACCGGAGCTCAAGCAGTAGATAGTACAATTATGTGTAAAATCTCAATGTATGCACAGGGTGGCGCATCGTGGATTTCCGAGAATCGAAGTGAGATAATGCGGACGCAGTTTCATGTTTTCTGATTAGATAATGAAATATTTGTATTGTATGCCTCATAATGTTGTCCTTTACAGAGGTAACTGGGGTATTCTTTCATAGTGAGATGATGGAGTCATATTGATGAGGATACAAAAGGTGCTATGGGTAGTACCTAGGACCACAATGGTCGATTTTGGCATATAGCTACATATATATATATATATATATATATATATATATATATGAATTATTATGTTTGATCTACCTGGAGGTAGATAGGTATGATTTATGCGTGGAGGCGAGAGTATTGTAAACCCAAATAATCCGATATAAATAAAACAAAAATAGAATGGTATATGTAGTGTTGAACTTAAAAGTGTATAATTTTTCCATTCATCATAACTTTAATTCTGACCTCCTCCTCGTAACAATCGGCAGGTTAGATGGCAACCAAAGATTATTCAGCTTAGAGACACTAAGAACCTGTTAATAATTTGGTAAGTATTTACCTATTATTAAATTTTAATCTTTTCCGCTGTTGAGTTTCTAATTTGTGCTGTGATATATTTATCTTTTCCTATTTGCAGGATACCAGATATCCAACTTGGGGTTCAATGGATTTGGATTCTAGCATTTAGCAAAATATCCGAGCCATTGGGGTTTGGGTTTTTACATTTTGGCATCAGAGCTTAGGTTTAATGGTACTAAATAGATAGTGAGTAAATGTATTTGTATTTTTAAAATATGAATATATTATATATATATATATATATTTAAATCTATATTAAATAACCCACTTTTGAGAAAAATGACATATAAAAGGTTATGGTAAAGATTTTGTTCATCAAGATTGGGATTATAGAAATCTAAGAGTTGTAAGCCCTAGTGTGACCATGGTATGAGATGTACAATAAAGTTTTTCTATAAAATGGAAAATTCATATGTTGGTTTCTGAAATTTGGTAGTTATTTCAGACTAGTGAGTGAAACAGTTGTTTTTTAGACTATGTGGAAGCATAAGAGAGAAAATGGATTTGGAATATATATTGCGCAAATGTGGCGCTAGAACCAAATTTCAGTTTAGATATGAATATTATGGAGGAATTGGTATAGAAAGCGTTAACCGCATTTTGGTTTGGTTCCCAAATGCATATCAGACCCAGTCGACACGGTCCATCATGTGGAACAAAAGCCCGAGGTGTCGCCAAAACACTCAGGATTCAGGCCTTGATGAAGTAGTGCAGGCATAGGCCTCACAACCCCTTGAAAAAACCACTAACTCAACATTTCGCATCCCCAAATAGTCCATGCAACTCACACTTTGTATCCTCAGGGATATTAATTTTGTATCCCTCAGGATACGTGTCTCGTATCCCCGGGATACGTGTCTCGTATCCCCAGGATACGTGATTTTGGTCCCACCGGATAGAAAGTTGTATCCCCGGATACAAGTTATCATATTCTATGGGATACAAAAGTCGTATCCTATGGGATTCAAATTTCATACCCTCCGGGTTACGAAGTTTGTTTCCCTGAATACGAAATTTCGTATCCCTCCAGATACGAATTTTGCATCCCTTGGATGTGAAATTCATATACTCCAAGGGATGCGAAATCTTCCTATGCAGCTACTCGGGATACGAAATTTGGCCTGTGGTCCCCAATTCTCACCTACTCCCACCTGATCCACTACATATAAATTCCCCTTACCTCATACTTGAAGGAGGTTGGTATTTGCTTGATTTGACACCTTGAAAGGACCTTTGGACACCATTAATGGATTCTTGAGCTTTGGGGAATAAGAAGAACTAACTTTTTTCAAAGCTTCCTACATACAAATAGTGACTCCCGAATAATTAGTCAAATATTGTAAACCATTATAATTGTGATGTATATTACTGTAATCCTTTAGTAGTGAATAAAATTGGCAAAAGCTTCAAAGTGGACGTAGGTTCAATACGGATCGAACCACTATAAATCTTGTGCTCCTGCTTTCCACACTTTACTTTACGTATGCGAAACGTTATTCTTGGGAAGTCGAGAATCTTTGGGTGCTACGCCAACTTTTACACGTAAACACTTTGGTTCTTTCACTGAGAAACTGAGACTCGACTTCTTTCCGTTTGACTTCAATCTCAACCTAGAAGTGCTAATTAGGTCCTTTCAACCTACCTTATGAGTTTTTTTTACAATGGGTAGAAAAGGAAAGAACCTTATGATCGGAACTTCCACCGCCACTGATACGAAAACCTCTCTTCGGCTTTCACCTTTAGAAAATCCGATCGACATGGAAATCGCTACCTCCTATAATCATAAAGCTCCGGAAATCCAAGACCAACTCTTTGAGCTTAACAAGAAGTTGAAAGAGACGACGAGGGAGCTTAACGACCAGCTGAGGACAAACATCGAGCTGATGCAACGACTTCAAGAAAGTCACCGCGACGCTGCTCACCTTGAACTCAACAGGAACACTCACACTCGTCCCCTACCTAACGTCTTGGAAAGCTCTTCTTCCAACACTCACCGTGGGAAACAAAGCGAAAGGAGGAGGACTAATGTCGACACCACGACCAACGTCAATGGAAACAACAATGGAAACGATAACAGAACTACTATCACCTTCGGTGAGGGAATGTGTCAACGCAACCATTCCCCGTTGGGTATTAACGACGAAGCAGGACCTAGTACCCGACCCCTTACTTGACAGAACCTACCTGTCACCGCTCAGAACTTGGCGCCTATGTGTCTAGGAGCTCAACAGACTCAAATTCTACTTAGTTAGTCTCAACAGAATCAAGCAGTCGAGGTTGATGACATGGTTGAAGATAATCTTGATGTTCATCTAAGAAGGCGTCCACGGTTCCAAACTCCCAAGATAAACCGCGACCGTTGGGATGCAGCGGAGGTTCAACTTACTATTCTCACCGACATGGTTCGAAGGATCGTGAGAGAAACACAGAGGTACATCAACAACGTTTGGGAAACCAATACGAGACGCAACCCCTTTACTCGGGTCGTCCATGACGCCGAATGGCCTTGATGCTTCAATATTCCCCAACTAATGGTTTACTTAGGGAAGACCGATCTCTGTAACTTCTTGAACCGTTACGAGTGCCATATGGACTCATGTAGTGCCACTGACTCTCTCAGCTTTCTACCAAGGCACGGAGGAAACTCTTAAGAGTTACCTCGAATGATTCAACAACACCTTAGCGGAGGTCGAAGACCCAGAGCCTCACACCATCTTGGTTCAGCTTTCTAAGGGGAATCTTTTCAACTCAGAATTTGGAGCTTGGATCAACCGCAAGGGGCCAAGAACTTTGGAAGCATTGTGTGAAAAGGCTAACCAGTTTCTATGCCAAGAAGAAGCATGCACCAGCAGGGCAGCTCAGACAGGCCATCGTCTCAACCCACACCCGAACACTGTTATGGATAGTTTCAAGGGAAAGCAAGTCGAGAATCTCCCGACAAGGGTAAAAGAACGACTCCATTCAAGCCCACGCCTAACAACGGTAAGCCAAGAAGTCGTAACAACCAATCTCCTGGATATCAAAAGAAGTGCGACCGCTACCCCCAACTTACAAGGTCTACAGTCCACCCAACCGTGAGCTAAAGACAATCTATTTGGAGACCTGTAGAACTATCCACTACAAGAAGTCGAACACTAGGGAGTCTACTGACCGGGAGAAGAACTCCGACAAATATTGCAGATTCCACGACATGTCGGGCCATAATATTAACGATCGCCATCACTTCAAGCATGTAGTAGAGAAGCTTATCCGAGAGAAGTGCCTAAAGTAGTATATTCAGAATCCTGCTCCCCAAGAAGAAGTCGCGGGCCCTACAATTCCCGCACTTCCTCCAGCTTAAGAAGCCCTAGGGTCGTCTAATCTAAGACCTCCTCATGGGTGTTTCGTGATTAACACCATCTGCGATGGAACTCACCCCACAAACGAAAGGTTATGGCATGTCGAGGAGTACGCCAACTCTATTAAGCATGCTGACTTGGAAGCGTGCTTCGTCTAAGACAAATCCATCCCGGAAAATCTTTAGAAGACTATGCATGATGATATAGTTTTCTGCAAGAGGGATTCTACTAGAATCGAGGTTCTAACCATTTATCTTCTCATCATTTCTACACAGGTAGGTCCTTCTTACATCCGAAGAATCTGATAGACCCGGGGAGCTCCGTCAACATCATCTTTAAGTTGGCCTACGACCAAATGAAACTTGAGGCCAAAGACTTAAAGCCTTACCATGCCACCGTCCACGGCTTCAACGCCTCCTCCAACCGGCTAGTGGTTATGTTAGAACTTTCGGTCGAGCTCGGAGATGGGGATCGAAGCAGAGTCCCGATCCTCACCTTCGTGGTTATCGATGCCATTTCTCCCTACAACATCTTTCTAGGGTGTCCTTTCCTTGCATAATTCGAAGTCTTCATGGCACCATGGTCCCTTCTCATGAAGATTGCAACTGAGAATGGGATTGGAACCGTCAAGGGCGACTAAGGCATCGTAAGAGCCTGCTACCTCATAGAGTGGAAAGGCGCCATCAACAAAGAGAAAGGAAAAATAGTGGCGTTGGTCCCCTACACCAAAACCTCGAGTGCATAGCAACCATTGGAGTATGAGTCCTGGCTCAAACACCACTGTCACCTTTTCGAAGATCTTGATCCTAGGGATGACGAAGAGCTTGATTCCAAAAAGTCTACTCCATTGGATCCAACCATCGATGTTCCAAATAACCCTGCTGACCCGACTCGGGTCTTGAAGATTGGATCACAGCTCTACCCATCAATGAAGGAAGAACTTGTGGACTTCTTAAGGGCCAACCTCGATGTGTTCGCTTGGGCCCATTTCGATATGTATGGTGTCGACCTAGGAATCGCTTGCCACATGCTCAATATCAATCCAAAGCATCTTCCAGTCAAGCAAAAGCATTGAATCTTTGGAATAGAAAGATTGGTGGCACTTAAAGAGGAGGTGGATATTCCACTCAACAACAAATTTATCTGCGAAGCCCTCTACCTCGAATGGTTCTCCAATCTGGTTTTGGTCAAGAAATCAAATGGGAAGTGGAAAACATGTGTCAACTACTCAGACCTGAATAAAGCTTTCCCGAAGGACAGATTCTCGCTTCCAAAGATAGACCAACTCATTGATTCAACTATAGGCTACCGACTTCACTCTTTCATGGATACGTACTCGTGCTACAATCAAATTCCACTATACCTTCTAGATCAAGAGCACACTTCATTCATCATCAATCTTGGGCACCACTGCTATGTTGTCATGCCCTTTGCTCTAAGGAATACTAGAGCCACCTATTATCGACTGGTCAACCGCATGTTCAAAGACCAGATCTGAAGATCCATGGAGGTCTACCTGGACGACATGCTTGCGAAATTAAGGGTGTCGAATGACCACGTCAATGACCTCATGAAAATATCTGATGTCCTCTATAAATATGGCATGAAACTCAATCATTTGATATGCTCTTGTGGCGTTGCATCGGAAAAATATTTGGGTTTCATTGTAAATTCACGGGGGATCGAAGCAAATCCAGAGAAGATTCAAGCTATTCGGATGTTCAAGCTCCTCAAAGTATCAAAGATGTTCAAAGCTTAAACGGGAAAGTGGCCTCTCTAAGTCGATTAATATCAAAAGCAACCAACAAGTGCATTCCTTTCTTTGACTTGCTCAGGAAAAAGAAGCACAACTTTGCATGGACATCGGAATGCATAGCTGCATTCCAGGACCTTCTAAATCATTTGGAGCAACCACATATCCTATCGAAACATGTGAACCATGAAGACTTATTCATCTATTTGGTTGTTTCTATGCAGGAAATTAGCTCGACGATAGTGCACGAAGAAGATCAAGTCTAGTGACCTGTTTAACACATCATCAAGAGATTGACAAGCGTAGAAAAGAACTATACAAATCTCGAGAAGCTAGCACACTACCAGTTGATATCTTCCCGGAAGCTTCAACATTATCTCCAGTCTCTACCAATTAAGGTCTACACTGACTAGCCACTACGAAAGGCCCTTTAATGACCTGAGGCGTCTAGGCGACTCTTGATGTGGAACATTGAGCTCAGCCAGTTCGAGCTCACCTTCATCCCTATGAGTAATACTCGAACAAGCCCTAGCAGATTTTATCGTAGAGTTCACTATTCCCGAAGATCCTCCAGAGGAAAGTGAGCTTCCCAATATTCAGTGGAAACTATTTGTGGATGGTTCGTCTAAAAATTAGTGTGTTGGCACTGGAGTTGTGCTTATTACTCCTGAGGAGTGCTCGATTTGTTATGCTTGAAAGCTCAACTTCCATGCCACCAACAACGATGCAGAATACGAAGCCTTGATCGCTGGACTGAGAATCGCTATTGAACTCAACGTCAAGGCTCTCCAAATACACTCTGACTCACAACTCATCGTATGCCAAGTGAAGGCCGAGTATCAAGCCAAGGGGGCACAGCTTGCTTCTTACCTCGCTCAGGTTCATGAACTACTTACTCACTTCAACTACTACATCATCCCTTGCATCCCTTAAGAATAGAACGAAAAGGCCGATTCATTGGCTAAACTAGCAAGTTTTAGGGATGCATATCTTTTGGGACTTGTCCCAGTCGAAGAACTCGACTCTTCGAGTATCAATCAAATGCAGATTGATTCGATATCAACGACGTCCGACGGAGACTAAGCCTGAACCCGAGCCTTGGATGACCATAATCATAAATTACTTGCAACAAGGAATCCTCTCAGGAAATCGAAATGAAAAGCGAGCGGTCCTCCGCAAATCATCACGCTACATCATTCAATATGAAGTGCTCAACAGAAGAGGATTCTTTGTTCCACTGCTCCGGTGTGTAGCCCACATCGACGCCGACCATGTACTGTCGAATGTGCACGAAGGCAAGTGCAACGATCACACTGAGGGGAGGGACTCTGGCTAAAAAGATTCTATGACATGGCTATTTTTTGCCAACCCTCAAGTGGGATGGAGTAGATTAAACCTGCAAATGCAACAATGATAGAGGTTCTCAAAAATTCCAAGAACCCTGCCTGCTGAGCTTACGCAGATGGTCGGTCCATGGCCATTTGCAGTGTAGGGAATTGACATCATCAGAACTCTTCTGATGGCCAGGAGAGGTGCACGCTATGTCATTGTTGCAGTTGGTTACTTTACCAAATGGGCCGAAGCCGAGCCCCTTACTATGATATCTACCAAAATAGCAATCAACTTCATTGTACGCAACATCATTTGTTGTTTTGGAGTTCCCAAGACTATCATTTCCAATAACGGGAATCAAATCGAGAGCTCTAATTTCAAGACTATCTGCCGTCAACACAGCATTAAGAAAAAAAAATGGTAGTAGCTCACCCTCAAGCGAATAGGAAAGTCGAGGTTGTCAACAAAGTGATCAAGTCCATCATCAAGAAGCGTTTGGAAAAGGTAAGAGGCTTATGGGTAAATGAACTCCCTTTAGCCCTTTGGGCTTACCGAACTACCCATAAGTCAGCGACAAGTCGCACTCCATTCGCTCTCTCGTATGGATCTGAAGTCGTCGTTCCTATTGATCTTAAACTCTAGTCTCATCGAGTCACATGCTACGATCCAAAGACCAACCAAGACCTACTCTTGGAATCGCTTGACTTGCTCGAAGAGAAAAGAGATGAAGCCGAACTCAGAGCAGCCACCCAACATCAATGAGTCGTTCAATATTTCAACTCCAAAGTCCGACTGAATCTCTTCGACATCGGTGACCTCATCCTAAAATTGATCTTTCCCTTATCAAATGGTTTCGGTCCTCGCTGGGAAGGTCGTACACTATACAACGGAGGCTTGGAGATGGAACCTTCAAGCTAACAACCATTAATGGCGTCGAACTGCCATGAGCATGGAATAATGAGCATCTCTGCCGCTACTTCATTTAATTTACTGTATAGATTTACTACTTCTCACCAATGTTTTGTTTATAGAATTCAAGGTATTGTAAAGAATAGGCCATTATAGCCAAAAGCTATCAATAAAGAAATTTCAAATGTTGTGTTTATTTTCTGCATAGTATGTTTGAGCAATCATGACAACCGACTTGCGTATACGAGCACACAATACTAGATCGGCACCTCAAAGCTTGGCATCAATCTGCCCACTCGAATCTTTACAAAGGCTCAAACCTTGTGATGTGATCCTCCCTTCACAAGTCAACTCGAGTCTCAAACCAATGATGAGGCCGAGTATAAACAACTTGTGATGCTCGTTAACTTGAGTGTCCAACTCGTCCTAGGTCTCTGGATTTGGGAGCAACCCACTAGCTGGGTGGATATGACATCGACCGCTCGGTCGGCTCCGTCCAACTCACAAGGTCTAGACCTGGGTACAAAACTGGTGAAACAAGGACGCCCTCAACTCTGACCTAAATGAAATGAATGGAGAGTATAAAAGACAAAACAACGACGTCCACCCTGCCTCCTAGTCGTGCTCAAAGACTGCAAGGAGATCCTAAGATGGGAGACACCAGAACTTGAACTTTGCACGACTCAAGACCAACAACCGAAAGGAGATCCTGAGAGCAGAGTTCACATACTTATACTCCGCATGACTCGAGGCTCCTAATCGAGGGAAGCCAAGATAGCAGAGTCAGCATATACGAGCTTCGTATGACTTGAAAACCTCAAGAGTGAAGCCACTAACAATGTTTGATTAAGTGTAACAATGAGTATATTTACGCAAGTACAGAGATTGGAAAGCGTAAACGAAAGTTCAAACACTTAAGAAATATGTGATGTAAGCAAATTCAACTAACTTTCATTCACAAAAGAAAACTACAACCGTCTATTTCTTTCTAATGACGTGATGTACGTGAAAAACACATCACGCCTCCAAAAGTGAGTGTCATCCTCGCGTATCCTGTTGGCCTACATAACCAAAAGTTTTCTATAACCATCACTTCGACGAGCCGCCCTTTCTCTTCTTCTTATCGGAGTCCGCAGTGGACGGCTTATCACCAATCTTCGACTTCCTCTTTCGGAAGCTGCTTCCTCGACTTCCCTTCTTCCACTTAGTCGGGGTAGCTCTCTCGCGAGACACCACTAAGAACTTCCCCTCGTCGTCATCATTGCTTGAAATCTCAATGGTCTGCTCGTCAATGGGTACGATCATTTTCAAGGGCTTAGACGTGACTTCGTTGGCAAATGCTACTATCGCCGAGATGTCCTCCTCCTTCCGGCCTCCTTAGCCTTCTTCGCATCCCTGTCGGCCTTTTTCTTGATCTCCTTTTTCTCTTTCTATTATGACGTGCATTCGGCCTTAAGCTTATTTTCCTCCTCCCTTTTTAGTCGCTCAAATTTGTCATCGGCCCTTTTATTGGAGGCCTCATCGTCAGCATTCTTTTTGGCTGCCTCCTGCACCTTGGTCTGAGCCTCCTCCTTGGGCTTCTTCCTGGCCTCCTCCTAAACCATCTTCAGGGCCGCCTCATTATCCCTCCTCTTCTGCTCCTGCACCTTCGACTTGGTGAGCAGTTGGCCATTCTGTTTTGCAACCAAATTGTGCATTGTTTTCTCTCCCGCTTCCATTGGCCCAGTCACCTGAATACCTTCCTCGGGTCCTTTAAGATCTGGAAAGATATCATCCATCTTGATCTCCCCCAACTCTATGTCCGAGAACGTGTCCATGTGACTAGACCCTTTGGCTAATTGCTCCCCTCGCATCTCTAAACCAAATATAGGCATCATAGGCAGTGTTGGCGCAAATCCCATTGTCACCTCTGCTTTGGAGGAACCTGCACGATGATAAAAAAAACTAATTAGTCTACTTCGACTTCAGTTACCATCCTTTTAGGCACTCGTGAGACTAGGACTTTATCTTCCAACACTCGCGACGTGGCTTCGATAGGCATAGTTCTTCCAAGTGTTGGCAAAAGAGGAGCTCTGTCCCATCCCTGGATAATCGGGATCATACTCAGTAACAATGGGGCCTGGGATCGAAGGACCACTTGGAGAGGCAGACGAGAATACTTGTTGCTGCTAAGAGCTACCTCCTTTATACTCATGAGCGACTATCATGCTCTCGGTAGCTATAGACTTCGCTTTCGCAGCAGCGAGTTGCGCCCTTGCCGCCTCAGCATCCTCTCCTAACAACGCCCTTCCTTCAGCCGACACCTGGTATTCTTCATTAGTTAATAGCTTAAGCGTCAACTCAAATTCATCGACCGAGGCCACTTGCCGTAGACTAGCCTCAAACTCCACCAGCCTTTCCCAAGTCCGAGCCATGGTTCGGGGATAATCATCGAACCACGAGAATCCGCGAAATTGAAGTGCTTTGAAGTACATGCCCCAAATTGATGGTTCCAGCAACTCCTCCACTCTAGAATTAGCATCTACAATCTCAACCTTAAGCCTTTCCATCTCAACTTGATGCTTGACTTTTACGGCATCCACCTGATTCAACACTTCCTTATTCAAGGCCTCAATGCCCTCCATCTCCTTCCTAGCTTGAGCAAGCTCAGCGTTCCTCAAATCAAAATGCTTTCTAAGCTCGTTATTCTCATTGATGAGCCATTGAGCCCGCTCATTCTATTCTTTTAGCTTCTTGTTCTCCTTAGATAGGGTTTCACTGCTTTTGTGGAGCTGATGCACCTTATTGTTTTCATTCTCTAATTGAATGTTCACCACCATCAAAGCTCTGTTATCTTGCTTGAGTGTCGTACTCTCGAATGATACAGAGGCTACTATATCCTTATACGACTCTCGGGTCGCTTTTTCCTCAACCTTGACTTGCCTGAGCTCTCTCCCCCTCCTTTGTTTCAACAACATGAGAGTTAGCACATAAATGTGTTACTCGAATACATGCAAATAGATGAGATGGAACATTGTCTTACTCAATTTAACATCCTGATTCTTGAGGCTCTACCTTTCGGCGTTAACATCCAATTCCAAATTCTAGAGTGCTACATTTTTTATAGAATCAACTCTGAAGTATGCCTTACATACTTGTACATTTCCCTGTCCTGAAAGTAGACATTGTATACTTTGTCCTACACGTCTTTGTCTATGTCCATCGGGATCTGATGAATGTTCGGTAACCACACTAGCTTGTCAAAGTAGATGCTAGGGAATGACTTCTTAAATATCTCTTTCTTCTCTTCGGGACCAATATGTGATATCGTTGACATATCAGGCAACGGTGGGCCCTTCTTTGCCACTTACTTCTTCTTGTGCCCCCACCCTCCGAGCGCCAACTCCTTACTCGCAGACATGGTCTCAGGAACTAAGGATGGAACATAAGGAGGAGGAGTCGACACCTGTTGTCTTGTGCTTACAGTTTCTAGCCTTGAACCTATCCCCAGTTATTGGATAAGGGGTGGCGGAGATTTTAAGTGCCAGGGTTGATCTCTATAGCGTCGGTCACCGCTACGTTCATGAGAAGGGGGAGGTGTGAGAATAAGTCTATGCCTCTCCTGAAACCACTCACAACCCCGCTCCTCTATGGCTGATGACCTCCAAACCCTCGATCTCTATCGCCTTCTCTAGCCATTTCACTGACACGGAGCATATTCAAAGTTAAAATCGAACATTCCACACACAAAACAGATGTTATGTCATGTGGTGTTTATGAGTGTGTGTCCTAAGTATTCCCTCCAAAGACCAGATTTTAGCCTACTTGAAAGGGTTACCTCCTAAACGTTCAGCGTAAGACTCCCGGTACTTAGGCCACACTGTCCCTCCATTTCCAACAACATGGTGGTGCCAGAGGTGGAAACTGGAGAAACCAGACTGGGCGACACTCCCGACCTCGTCTCAACTATTGGAGACAGGACAAGGGTGGTCGATAGACCCTCTCTCTATCGGTGCCACACTCACTAGGTTCTCCATGAGCTCTTATGACCTTGCATCGTTTAGACATAACGGGGGCATCTTCACTTGCAGACCCATAGGACTGTTTCCTCGCTCAGCTTTCACCTCCTCTTCTTCTCTAGCACCAATCAGACGACCTATCGAACAGTCAGCAGGAAGTAAGCCCATTCGATGAAGGATTTGATCAGTTAGAATATTCTTGGTGGTGCAATACTTGGTTGGAATAGCATTCAACACTTCAAGATGATCCTGATAAACTTTTCCTTTGGGGATCCGGGGATACCTGTCACCCAAACCACAAGTTAGTCTCGAGCTTATGACTCGATTAACCACTAACCCCAAAGCATAAAAAAGATACTTACCTTCAACCAGCAGCCGCCTCGCAAATCCCGGGGACAACGGACATAAACCATTCATACTTAAAAACACTAATCTTGCTCCATGACCCTAGGATGAATCGGGAATTGGCTTGCGCCTCTAGGTAGACAAGAGAGGGAGCGACAACAGTTCTCCTCTTCATCTGGAAAAGAAACCGGATGTCATCCCCAATCGGTATTCTGTGCAAGTATTCCGTAAACAAGATGCAGGTAGCAAGCAAGAAGGCATATGCATTCAGATGAAACTATGTCGGCATTAAGCGGAAGTAGTGCAGCATATCTCGGATGAACCCGCAGTATGGATGCACACATTCGGAAGCACACATATGCTTGTTTCATGCAGTGTATCATTCTTGAGTTGCGTGTACCCTGTCACTCTCTTCATGGATGTGAACATCATCCTTGGGTATGTCGTACTGCTTACACATGCGCCTCAATGCAACTTCATCCATCCATGAAGGCACCGAATATGATGGATAGTCAATTGTGGCGGCATCCGCCATCATATTCGGTGCCTCGGGAATGTCTTCCTCCATGATATCTACATCATATTATCTCTCTGGTCTCCTTCTGCAGCTCCATCCCTTTCTGATTACCGGCTTGGCTATGTGCTCGGCCAAGTGTTGCGGTCCTTCCAACTGTGCATCCTGCTCGGGTGCAGTAGGGGGCTTACATGCTAGGAGGGGGAAGCCTTTGAGGTCTCAGGCTCGCTTCCCCCTGAACCGGAATTGCTATATGACCCAGTCGAGGATGGTGAGAGTTCTGAAGCTTCAGCTTCCAGGCCCTCAAGTCATCGAGAATATCTCGTTGCCATTACAAACAATAATTTTAACATAGTCGCATTAGATACCGCACTGAAAAATCTATACCTCTTGTGTTGGTGTAAACTAACATGGAACGTGCAGTGTTGTGAGGTACTGATATGTTTATAATAAAAGAATTCGGAACACGGCGACGATCACAAGTCCTTGGAACTAAAATCATCATCATCATTGATCGATATCATCGGGTTCACATCGAGTCGCGATTACATCGTGATTGAGATCGGCAATCAGATCGGGTAATCGTAGTTCAGTCATATGTCCATAATTGGATTTTATGCTCTAGTCCTATGTGTAAGTTTGAATTATCAGTCTTCGTTTGAGAGTAAAGGCGCTATTAGCCTATGCATTCAAACCTTAGTATGACCTAGTCAAGTAACGTCACGAAAGCAATACAAGTCCGACGATAGACCTTCTATGATACGAATTTTTGTTTGGCATAGCAGGATGGAATGAATGGATGCGAAAATTAATATTCAACCCCCCTAAAGAACTCGAATTTGGTTAAGTATCAGGGATACAAAGTTCGCATCCCCAAGTTAGCGCGAATTCAAATCTCGAGCCAAGTTTCACGTCCCGCTTGCTCCAACGGAATTCACATCCAAGGAGTCCCTTTAACTTCGCATCCCCCCGGACACGAATCCTCTAAGTCCTAAGGATATAATTTCGTATCCCATGACTTAGGAAATTTCAACTCCAAGGTGCCCTAGGATTCGAATTTCATATCCCTTTCTTGGGGATACGAAATCAATGCTTCGTATCCCTATGCTACCTCGGGATAAGAAATCAAAATTCCATATCCCTACCACGACCTCAGGATGCGAATCATCAGCTTCGAACCCTTGCTCTTTGATTTCAAACCTATTCCTTCTTCCTCTCATACCTCCTTCTCCTCATATTGTGCCAAAACATCTCAAAGATGCGAAGCCCTAGGAATTCGATTCCCAGAAACTTCATCCCTACTCTTCCATCTTCCACGAGAACCCTTTGAGTTTCCAAGGAAGACATCGCCTCCTCTTCAAGATGCCATGGCCGAATCCCTAGCACATGGTCTCGAGCTTCCAACTCCGAAAAAATTCTGCATTCTCACGAATCCAAATCGAATTACTTGAGGGAAAGTCCCATCTTTTTGGTTTGGTTGAAATTAGTTGGAGTCAAGCGTCGTAGGGCGCGATTTCATTTCGAAGTAAATTGATCAAGTTCTAGGGACTCGATTTTATGCCAAGTGGAGGCCAATGGATTTATTATCCTGATATTTATAAAAAAGGGAAGGAGAAATTAAGAAGGCCACGAAATACGTATCCCATCGGGATACAAAATTTTGCATCCCTCCGTGTTCCACTAATGATGCGAGAAGTCGCATCCACTCAAGGTACGAAAATTTATATCCCCACCGGATACAAAAATTTGTATCTGTCCTAAAAAAGGAGAGAGAAAGGAATTTGGTAACTTCAAAAAATTCCTAACTCGCGATTCTGGCCACCATCGCGTGTACGCGTTTTCGGAACTTTGACTATCGAGCCTAATTTGATTTGCTAACCAATTGTATGCTTATGAGTTTTGACAACTCAAAAGCATGTGCCAAGCGGTTGGATTCACGATTCGATGTTGTTTTCAAAAATCGGCTCACGCAATCGTAAGTTGAAGACATACTTACTACTTATGTTCTATTACAAACTCTGATTGCATCGCGCGAAATCATGTAAAAACGTGTGAGTGCATATGTGATACTATGTCAACAACGAGCCGTTTACGTTTTGACGTAAATGAGAATCGACGATTTACATTTTGACGTAAATGAGAGTCGACGATTAACGTTTTTTATTTCTTGGGTCAATAGATGTTCGTTGAAGCTACCAGGGAATAAGAATTCTCACCATGCTCAACGAAACGGTCGCGACCAAGCGCTCAATACAGCTTGTAGATCTTTCCAGCTTTCACAGATGCCCGACTGAACTCAAAGCACATCATGTCAAGACAAGACGTACTTTGGGGGGCAAGTGTTAACCGACCTTTTTGTCTGGTTCTCAAAAATATACCAAGCCTGCTCGACATGGCCCATCACATGGTACAAAAGCTCGAAGTGTCCCCAAAACACATAAGATTTAGGCCTGGATGAAGTCACACATGCATGGCCCTTTCAACCCCTCAAAAAGACCACCAACTCAAGATTTTGCATCCCCATATAGTCCATGCCCCTCGCACTTTGTATCCTTAGGTATATAAATTTCGTATCCGTTGGGATAAAAGAATCCATATCCCTAGGATATGAGATTTCATATCTTACCGGATACGAAAGCCATATCCCCAAATACGAGTTATCATATCCTACGGGATACGAAAGTCGTATCCTATGGGATACAAAGTTCGTATCCCCGGATACGAATTATGTATCCTCAAATACAAAATTTAGTATCCCTCGGGATGTGAATTCCGCATCTAGGAATACGAATTTCACACCCTAGATGCGAAATTCGTATCCCTTAAGGGGATGTAAAATTTGTATCCTCCATGGGGATGCAAATCTTCCTACGCTGCTACTCGGGTTGCGAAATTCGACTTGTTCTCCCTAATTCTCACCTACTCCCACCTAATACACTACCTATATTATTATCCAACTTTTTGGCTCGGTTCCTAAGAATAGTTAAATACCACCTGACTCAGTCCATCTCGTGGAACAACAGCTCAGATGCGTTGGTGAGACTTCTAGAACCCAAGTCGGGATAGAATCGCGCAACGATATTCTATCCAGCCTGACCAAACTGCGCAGCATAGAACCAAAGTTCCAGAATCAGCCTCCGACATCGCCATCAACTTACCATGGGCATCGCCGCTATTCGTACTCCGTACCACTCATAAAAATTGTATCCCCTATGGGGTACGAATTCGTATCCCTCCTTGGGATACAAATTCGTATCCCAAGATATGGTTAGGGATACAAATTCGTATCTCGCCTCTATATACCACGTACGAATCGCAAACCCTCGTAGGATGCGAATTCGTACCCCTTCGCATCGCCATGATGTGAACTCACATCCTAATGTGGGATGCGAATTTGTACCCCATCTACGGGATACGAATTTGTATCCGACCTCTGGGATGGGAAATTCGCATTCGATATGCGGGATACGAAATTTGGCTACTGCTCACTCCAACTCACATACCCCACTTCCAGCTCACTCCTATAAATAACCCCTCATTTCCAATGTGAACAGGGTTGTGCTCACCTCTAAGCTGTAATGGCTACCTAAGAAGAAAATAGCCTTCCTAAGGCCTCCCTAACATCTTCCATCGTCCTAGGAAGGAGAAGAAGCATACTCTTGGACAAATGAACATGCTCTTGGACATTTGACTACACTTTTGGACGTAGAATCATTTTGGGTTGTTTTGGCATCCGAGGAAAAGATGGAGAAACTATCTTTGGACCACCTTTTCCACCATGGTCATGCTTGCAACATGAAAGCTTCCTAACCACATCATCCATACTCGACTAAGCTTGGGATTCTTAGATGCTCGAAGCTTCCTTCTTCCGCTTCCAAACATTCGGATCATAAAGAAGAATCTTTCTCCACCAAGCATAAGCACTTGGAAATTATTTAACTATGTGTCGAAAGTCATCAAAATTCATGTATACCCGGACAAGTTCCCATCCAATGTTGTAACTTGTACCAAGAGCATAATAAAAGACCAAAACCATTCAAAATGGACGTAGGCTCCAACGAGCCGAACCACAATAAATCTGCATGATCGTTTACTTGCGTTTTTCCCTTGTACATTTCATCGCTACTTATTTACTTTCTGCCATTGGAGGTTTATTTTCACTCACGTGGAAATCACGAGTGTTGATGACCATTTTTCGACGTCGACACTTTGGTGCGCTAGGTAGGGGAAAAAAGCGCGCACCTACGGTTGAATTTCTGCCACTTCCTTTGAGGAATCGAAACCTCACCTTTCCTTACAACTAAAGCCTAAGACTTGGAATGCTACTTAAGTTTTCTAAGACTTACCGACTAAGCCTACTGACAATGGTGAACAAAGGAAAGGGCCTCGTGGCCGGACCTTCCACTGCCGATCCTGATTCAGAATTTCCTTCTTAGCCTCGACTCACTGAAGCCCCGACCTACATGAATACTACTAATGTATCCAACCTCGATGCACTTGTCAATAGAGCTCAACTCGATGAAACCTCGAGAAAGTTTCGGTGAGACTCAAAGAAGCCTTGTCGACTAAATCCACCAGAACATCGGATTAACACAATGGCTTCAGCAATACGCTTAACGAGACATCCTCCGCCTTCAAGCAGACTTGGACGTTCAGCCTCCACTGAATTATCCCTCATCGAGCGCTGCCACTACTCCTTTTCATGATATCTCCTGCTTCAATCACTCTCAACTTGGGCCTAACCCCAGCCAAAGGGTTAATGCTTAACCCATTACCATGCAAGCTCGACTCACCTCGGAACTTGCCACCTACGCTACGTGCAACAAACTAGGCCCAAGTCCCCGCTCACCGGCCTCAGCAAAATCAAACAACCAAGGCCGAGGACTCTTTAGATCAAGATGAAATTCACCATAGAAGATGCCCAAGGCTACACACCCCCGAGTCGGATCATGACTACTGCAATCCGATGGAGATTCAAACTCCCATTCTTGCCAACTTGCTTCGCATCATCCTGAAAGATTCTCGAGGGTCACATCACTGACTACTCGAAAACCAGTGCAAGACGTAACCTTTCACCGAAGACATGCTCAATGCTAAATGGCCCGTGCATTTCAATATGCCATAAATAGGAGCTTATTCAGGGGATTCTGACATTTGAGAATTCATACACCGCTACGAGTCATGTATGGATTCCGCTTAAGCAACAGACATCGTGAAGTGCAAATGTTTCCTCATTTTCTTATAAGGCTGCCTATTCTATGGTTCACCTGCCTTCCACCAAGAACTATCTCGACCTTTCCCAACTATCCAAGGGTCTAATTGACCAGTTCAGTACACCCATCCGTCAGGGCCCCGATGAAACTGTAACAAGTTACCTTGAGAGGTTCGACAATGCTTTGGAAGGTGTCGAAGACTTAAGCCCACGGGCTATTCTAGATCAATTAACTAAGGATGTGTTCCCCGATTTTGAATTTGGAGTACGGGTTAACCAAGCACATCATAGGACCCTGAAGATCTTCTACGAGATGGCCAACTATTTCCTATGCCAAGAGCTAGCGTAAAGGAATCGAGCTTCTCACTTTAACAATTCACTTTGAAACAGAGCCCAGAGCTCCAATGACTCCAACGCTAATGCTCCACACAATACCGCTCAAATTGGCAACATTAGAGGTGGTTGCAATAATAAGAGGAAGCATCTTCGACTTCCATCTTTTCGTAAGTACACTCCACTTAATGACACCCCTGAGAACATCTACCTTGCAACTTGCAATGTCCTTCCATACAAGAGGCCAAGGCCTAAAGGTCTGACGAACGCACCAAGGGATTCTACAGAATATTGTTGATTCCACAACATCCACGGACACGATAAAAGCAGTTGTCCCCTCTTGTAGGACAACATCGAGAAACTCCTCTGTAAAGGAAAGCTTGAGCAATACCGATAGGGTCCATCGCATGGAATTTCCGAGCCACTCAATGCTTTTTAAGAATTCCAACCAACCAAGACCTCGAATGACAACTAAATTCCTCGAGATCGTCTCCTCGACTCAGCAAGACTGCAGCAACAATGGGTGACTTGAACATTGATGCCATGCCTTATGACTTGTCATACTTGGTTCACATTTTTTACCTATTTAGTTGTCTCCATTTCCAAGTTGTTTCATCTCAAGTATTGTAACTCTACCAGATGACTCGTGATTGACTTGTAATCGACTCAGCTGCGATTCTTATGAAGTTTATAAACATTAGCCTCAACTTTCGAGATTTGTTCATGAATTTTTGAAGCACCACTACTGCGAATACACCAAGTCCAATGGATTTAGCCTAGCCTACCTACGCTTAGGCATACTCTAATCGTGGTCTGTTGGCACGATAACCCCAGATTCCAATAGATTTAGATGACTGAACTATGCTTAAGGGTACTCTAGGGTCGTTCTGTTAGTACCAACTCACTCGAACTCCGCACGACTCGAGTTCCTCAAGAGTGGAGTCCCTATTGACACAGAACTAAGCGCAACGCCGAGTTTTCTTGCAAGAGTACGATTCTCGAAAGTACAAGACATACTCGAACGCTTGGACCAACAATTACCATGACACAGTGGACCTAGAGGATGCACTTCTTCGCTGTATCATAGCTATTTTCTTCTCTCTGAGCTCCATCCACCTTCCAGATAACTGAAGGCATTTCCGAAAGCACTACCGGAGGTCCCATTCGGAAGCAGGCCCAGAAGCACCAGTCTTGCAACTATCCTCTACGATGTAGTGGTATCTAAAGTCAAATCGATAGAGATACCATCTTGCGACTCGTTCCCACTTATGCCTTCCCGCATCGGAAGCGGAACGAAAGCGGGAAGTAAGCCCTCTTCTCCAAAAGACACCTCCTCTTCGCTATGTTGTAGCCATTTTCCTCCCTCTGAGCTCCAGCAACCTCCCAGTTAACTGGGGGCACGTCAGGAAGCACTACCGGAGGACCATTCTGAAGGTTGGCCCGAGGGCACCAGTCCTCCACCAGTTCCTGCATCCTCACAATTGACATTTTCTCCGCCACCACGGAGCGACCTCTTAGGGAGAAAACCTACCCTGCAGAGAAGATGGTCTGAAATCTATGTCCTGGCACTACGGAAGTTGTCTGCAACATCAACCGATGCTAAGGTTTGCCACATACAAGCGCCCCAGAACACGATGACAGCTTTTAATTTATAGCTAAAAACCATAGTCATCGCTGATCACTAGCGCAACGCCAGGATCAAATCGCGACTATGACGTGACTAAATTAAGAAACAAACCCCTGGGATTGACAACTCGCTTATGTACCCAAATTTTATATGCATGTATGAGTGGTCGGTCTAAACGGGTTCGCTTCTCGAGCATTAAGCCAATCAGCTGCGTTATGTTCGACTTCAACCCTAATCCAATCACGCGACGTCGTGTGATGATCCAAACTTACCGAATCATATTCAGAATTGAGAAGAACTTGGGAAGTGCACAGGCTTAAGGGTAGCCCTCTACCAATTTCTACATCGGCATGCCCTACGTAGGACTCGAGGCAGATCCCCGCTGGTTCCCGCTTTGAAATCATCCTTATCGCAACCAGTGGAGCAACCGTCTTAGAAACACATCAATCTCATGAGGAGGGCAATCAAGACTCAAAGGTTTAGTACCGAAGCTATTAACTTTCCACCTGTGCCTAAACAACACCAACTTAGAGACTCAATTCAGGATTGAAGGAAACAATACTATCGTCAATTCCTAGAGAAACAGGAGAAATCGATTTAAGTCTTTGGGATGCAAAGACAAGACTTTGCATCCATACGCACTTTCCTTAAGTTCTCGTGTTTGTCCAACCTATCCTCGAGTTTCTAAAGTCTCGACACTCCTCGAAGTCAAACAAACTCAAGTCTAAGTGTAACACCAAGTTAATTTACATGAGTACAGTATGAGAAATGTAAAGAGTGCTTAAACACTTAGAACAACTTGTGATGATAGAAAATAAACTTTTATTCACATTCCAAAAGTTACAAGTTTTTATCAACAACATGATGTACATCACAACCACATCATGCCTCCAAAACCGCGAGGACCGTACTCGCATATGTCATCAGCCTATCAAAAAAACTTATTTACACAACTACTTGGAAGAGTTGTGCTTCTTCCGTTTCTTCTTTTCAGACTCAATCCCGCACGGCTCATCCTTCTTCTCATCCTTCTTGCTCTTCGACTCCCCGCTCGTAGATTTATGTTCCTTCGGTGGAGTCATGGAGGAGCGAGGCATGAATTCATATCCTTCTCCCGGAGTTGTTGGAAGGGTCCATCCTTCATCTTCTTCCTTGCTTGGCATCTTCATAATGTCTATGACATCTTCCTCGGGGAGGACTACCTTCAATGGAGTAGAGAAAGCCATGACAAGAGCCCTTGCAGTTGCAGGTTGCACCATCTCTTTATGAGCTTTTCTCGCTTTCCTCTCGGCCTTCCTCATCCGCAGATAGCCCGCCTTCAGTTTCGCGGCCTCTTGGAACTTCAACTTTTTTAGCTCTTCCTCGGCTTGCTTCTAGGAGACCTCAAAATCAGCTTTCTTCCAAGCTTCATCCTGTACTTTAGCCTAGGCTTCCTCCTCGACCTTTGTTCTCGCTTCATCTTGATCTTTGACACTAGCCTCCTCGTCCATATTCTCCTTTGCCTCAAGTCCTCAAACTTCATAAGTGATTGGAATTTTTGTTCCTTGACTAGTTCGTGCATGGTTTTTCCAGCTACTTCTGTCTCTCAAATAACTTGAGAGTCTCCACCTACTAGTTCCTTTCCCTTTACGAGCACTTTGTCTAAGTCAAATCCTCATGTTTCTAAGTCAAAGCCTGCGAGGAACCCGTGCTCCTCCTTCATATGCCTTTTGTAGGCATCCACATCCATCCCAGCTGCTGCGGTCATCGTTGCCTCTGTCCAGGCTATTGCTCCTTCTTGAGAAATATGTTCGCGCTGAGATATGAATCAATCACCCTCATTTTGTGCTACTATTATTCTGTTCTCATCAAGTAAATGGACATACCTTTAGTCCCCTATTGTGTGGCACCCCCTGATGTCGATCCTTCTTTGGTTGACGGAAGCGCACTTAGAGCAGCTGCGGAAGATCCCCTAGCGGAAGCATCCAGAACGACTTGCTACTATTCAGGAAATGCCTTATGAGCCACTATTATGCTCTCAATCATGATGGTCTTTCCCTTCTTAGCAACACGTATTTCCGCCTCCTTCGCCATGACATCCTCCTCAAGAAGTTTTCTCCCTTCCGCTGACACCCAATGCACATCCTCCGTCAGGTACTGGTCTATCAGTTTGGCCCGATCCACACTTTCCACCCCCGGGGAGCGGCCTCATCCTCAACAAGCTTCAAGTCCTTGCCAGATTCCTAGGTAGTTTGACTCATAAGAGCTCGCGATGTTTAAGGCTTTTTACGTAGAAGCCCCAAATTGCCTCCACCATGTCCATCTCAACCTCTACTCGGGCCTCTCTAAGTTGTTGCTTTAGATCCTCTACTTCAGCTTCGTGCTTAACTCTGATACCATCTATTTGGCTAAGCACCACTTTATTAGAAGCTTCAGCCGCCTCCTTATCCTTCTTGGCTAGCTTGTACTCAGCATTACTTATGTCTAGCATCTTTTTGAACCCCTCATTCTCTTTCCTGTGGTGTTGGCCCTTTTCATTCTCCTTTCAGAACCTCTCATTTTCCTCAACCTACGCCTGTTTTTCCATCCGGAGCTGCTTTACTGTCGCATTCTCTTCTCATAACTTTCTTATCCATTCTTCTAAGGCCTTTTTTCTCCTTCTCCAGAATGGTGGACCGAATTGGTGAAGAGGCTAATATATATTTATATTATTTGTTGGCCGCCTCAATCGTCACCTTCATCTCCTCCAACTCTAATTTCATTTCACTTATTTCAGCAACACAGGGTTAGCACATAAAAGTGTTACTCGAAATACGCAGAAGCAGGTGTAGCTCGAGATCATGTCTTACCTATATCCTTCTCCCTATTTGCGAGACTATCCCGTTCGAGTTTGATATCGACCTGTAGATTTAAAATCTCAATGTTCTTCTTCATTATCAACTCTAAAAAATGCCTCGCATATCTGTGCATCTCTCGATACTGGTACTAGCCTGCATACACTCGCTTCCACACATCCTCATCATCTTGGAGAGGGATCGGACTAAGGTCTGGTAACCAAACATCCAAAGTAAAAGTTGGGAAACGACTTCTTCAGTATCGCCTTCCTTTCCTCGGTATCCAGCTGAGGGATCTCTATGACATATTGGTAAGTGTTGGGTCCCAGCCTCTCATGTCCCTATCCCACATCGCCAACTACTCTTTTATCGATAGCTGTCGTCAGCAGCACGGTGCTTGGTACATAAGCTAGGGAAATCGCAGTCTACTACCTTGTTGTCAATAACTCATCCCCTCTCCTTACATCCGATGGTTTTGCACCTAATGGCAAGGGATTAGGGCACGAGGAAGGTTCTCGATGATGCCTGCTACCCTATGAGTCATGCGACCTCTTTCTTTTATGTAGTCCAATACTCGGATAGAAGTCAGCCATGACGCTTTTCTACCTTCATCGAGGATCCCCTCGACCATGGTCTTTGTCACCTTCGCAAACCATAGTGCCTACAACGAACAAACTTTGAATAAAAGTTGAACATCAAACACGTACGAATCAAGTGTTGTGTTGTGCAATGATTGTGAGTGTATGTTCTATGTGTTCCCCCCACATGCTTGTTTTTTCCTTGCTTGAAGGAGTAATTTCCCAAGCACTCGACAAAAAACTCTCAATGTATGCTCTGTTCAATCCAAAAGATGATGTCTCAATTGGAGCTTATCCAGATCCTAAACTGGTCCTCGGCTTCCATCGACACGATGGTTGTGGATGTCATAACCGGAGAACTTGGTTCAATAGCCTCTCCCAGTCTTATCTCCTCGGTCGTAGAAGGAACAGGTGTAGGTTGTGAACCACCCCCTCTGGTATGCTCCTCTTCGTCACCGACATCGCCACCCGCATCCCCTTGAGCCTCTGTAACCTCCTCCTCAGCCAGGGCACATCAGAAGGTACGATAGGGGACAATTCCTCTTGCGGACCCGGAGAAACAACTTTCCCTCGGCTTCCTCCACTCCTGCTACTCCATCATAGTCCTAGTGGCCTGTTGAACGACCCTATGGAAGCAAATCCAACAGGTGTAGAAAACGGATTGATATCAGGGTCTGAAAATAGTGATACTCACTAGGAACATCCCTAAAACTAGAACTCGTTGCAAATGCTCACCACTCTTCGAGATCGGCGAAATTCCTGCCACATGAAACCCCAAGTTAGTTTTCAAGATTGCGACTCAATTAACTCAAGTAACAATGTAAACTTTCAGGTACTTACTATCGGCGAGCCACCTTCTTGAAATTTTGAAGGGTAATGAAAAAAGAACGAATCACCCTTAAAATAGATGAGTTTGTTCCACGCCCACAGGATTAAGCGACTGTTAGGATGCACCTACATAAATACCAGGAAGGGTGACACAGTGCTTCTCTTCTTCAAAGAATAAATGTATCTGATGTCTTCCCTTGTCGGTTCAATCTGCAGCCATTCAACATATAAGATGTAGTTGCCAAGAAGGAGGGTATACGCATTTGGATGAAGTTGCATTGGCGCCAATTGGAAGAAGTGTAGTGTATCCCGAATGTATGCACATGACAAGGGCATGCATCCGGCGGCACACATATGCATGTTCCAAGCAATGTATTCTTTCGGGGGAGTGTGCGCGTTGTCTTCCTGTCCAGGAACTCTGACATCATCCTAGGGTATTCCATACTTCATACAGTTTCACAACAATGAAGCCTCATCTATCCGCGAAGCAACCAAATCCAGGGGATTCTTGAGAATCATTGTATCACCCACTATGTCCAATGTTACAAAACGTCTTTCTAGTTACTACCGCTACCCACTCCTTTGATCGGGCCCTATCCAACAACTTTCGCTTCGCCTTCGACTACCGGTTCATCTATATGTACATTCGGATGCGGAGACCCTTCCCTTGTTCTTGTGTCCTAGATGGGCCAACTTGTTGAGATAGGGTGGAGGTTCCGGATTTTTCGTTTTCAATAGTTAATGATTAGAGTGATTTGAAGACTTGTTGGATCTCGAAGATGTTCCTACGAGATCATATTCTAATCCTTGAAGATTTCTGGTGCTTCTCCTTGTCATCGAGAACTATACTTTAAACATAGTTGCATTAGAAACCACACTAAAAAACCTATACCCATCACGTTGGTGTAAATTAGCTTAAACGTGCAGTGTTGTGCGGTGCTGATACGATTACAATAAAAATAATTAGAACGTGGCGGCGATCACTAGTTTCTATAATTACAACCATCATCGTCATCGACCAATATCGACGAGTTCGCGTATAGTAGCAACTACGTTGTGATTGGGAACGGGAATAAAACCTAAAGACCAGTAGTTCAGTCACATGTCCATAGTTTGAGTTTATGCTCTAATCCTATGTGTAAATCCAAAACATCAGCTATTGTCTAAGAGTAATTGCTTTACTAGTCAATATGTTCACTCCTAAGTCCGATCCAATCACGTAACGTCGCGAAAAAAATGCGATCTCGATGACAAGCCTCTCGGGATTCGAATTCTCACTAAACCAGAGGGCTACGACATTGCCAGGGGAGTTTGGAATCCGCTAAGCCTCAGGGATACAAAACTCATATCCCCGAGACCAAGGTATTTCACATCCCTCGCACTGAGCAGAGTTCGCATCCCCTTCACCTCAGGAAAATTCTCATCCCACGACTCCCTTCATTTCGCTTTCACATCCCACAACTCTCGATCATTTCGCATCGTGGGACTCCTGCTTGTATAAAGTCCCTTGGATCTCGAAATCACTAAGCCTTAGGAACACGAATTTCGTATCCCGGGGGGCTCAACGAATTTCGACTCCCCGGTTGGGAGCAAAATAAGGAATTTGTATCCCTTATGGGGATACGAAATCTGAATTTTCCCTCCTATTTTTAGGATTTGAACCATTGAGTTAGAGTCTTCTTCGTCTTCCCTCCTCTCCTTCGTGTTAATCCCTTCTTTATCCTTCTCAAATCGCCTTAGGAATTCTTCGCCTCCAACAACCCTCTGTTCTTCCCAGCAATCCATCACCCTACTCTCAAGACACTATGGAAAAGTACCTAAGCCATGGCCTCATGCCCAAAACTCTACAACAAACTCCCCACAACCGTGAGTTCGAATCCGAGGAGTTAAAATGTCATATTCTTGATTCGAGTAAGCTGGTTAAACCTCAAGAATTCTGGAAGGCGGGTTTTAATTCTAAGGGAAAGTTGAAAAAAAAATTGAATCGTGTATTATGTCAGGTTGAGGGGGCGACTTCACATCCTGGCTTTTATTTGAAGGGGGAAGTTCAAAAGACCACGAAGTCATGTCCCATCGGGATCCGATTTTGCATCCCATCTGGATGCAAAATTCGCATCCTTTCGGGATATAAACACTTCTTATCCCACCGTGATATAAAAAACTTGTATCCCTTCAAAAAAAATGATGAGAAGTGAGAATTGGGTTTCCAACTTTGAGAAATTCATGACTCGCAACTCCGACCACGACTACGCATACACGTTTTCAAAACTACGACCATTGAGACCAATTCGAATCGCTAACCGATCGTATGTTCCTGGATTTAAATGACTCAAGAATGTATGTCAAGTGATCGAGTTCACAACTCGATGTCATTTTCGAGAACCAACTCGCGCAATTGTAAGCCGAAAGCACACTTACCTATTATGTTACTTATTTCAAACTCCAGTCGTATCACACAAAACCGTGTGCAAGTGTGTGAGTATGTACGACTACCTGTGTCGACAATGACTCGTTTATGTCTTGGCATAAACGGAAGTCGACATTTGATGTTTAATTTCTTGAGTCTACATGAAATGAGCATTCGCTTGAACGACGTCATCGGATTCCAGTCCGAGCAACTAGAATTCTCAACAGAGTTGGAACTCCTCTTTATCATCATCAAATCTAAAGGAGAGGGTCACGGCAAATCTTCTCTGATCAACAAGAATACCTAGCTCTTCTCAAAGCACGTTATGATATCGCAAGACATTCTATTGGGGGAAGTGTTAACTGTCTTTTTGGCTCGGTTCCCAAGAGTAGTTAAAGTCCACCCGACTCGGCCCATCGCGTGGAACAACAACCCACAGGCATTGCGGAGACTTCTAGAGCCTAAGTCCGGATAGAATCTCGCAACGATATTCGATCCAACCCGACCAAAATGCTCAACAAAGAACCAAAGTTCTTGGATAAGCATGAGGCCTACCATGGGCATCGCCGCTCCTTGAACCCCGTGCCACTCATAAAAATTGTATCCCATAAAGGGATACGAATTCATATCCTGATATGGGATACGTGGGATATCAATTCGTAACCCATGATATGTTAGGGGATGCAAATTCGCATCTAATGCATACCGAAGGATAAAAAATTTATCACTTCGCGTGATACGAATTCGTGTCCTGCCTCTGCATGCCAGGCACGAATATCATCCCCTCGTGGGATGTGAATTCGTACACTTTCGCATTGCCTGGATGCAATCTTACTTCCCAACGTGGGATGTGAATTCGTACCCCGTCTACGTGATATGAATTCGTATCTGATCCCTAGGATGCGAATTGGCATCCGATACGCGGGATATGAAATTTGGCTGCTGCTCACTCCAACTCACCTACTCCACTTCCAGTCCACTCCTATAAATATTCCCTTATTTCCATGTGAAGAGGACACCTCCATGATCTAATGGCTGCCTAAGAAGAAAATAGCTATCCCAAAGCCTCCCTAACATCTTCCACCATCCTAGGAAGAAGAAGAAGCATATTCTTGGACATAAGAACATGCTCTTGGACATTTGATTACACTTTTGGACATAGGACCATTTTGGGATGTTTTGGCATCCATAAAGGAGATGAAGAAACCATCTTTTGACCTCCTTGTCACCATGGCCATGCTTGCAACATGAAAGCTTCATAACTATGCCATCCATACTCGGCTAAGCTTGGGATTCTCAAACACTCAAAGCTTCCTTCTTCCACTTCCAAACATTCAGATCACAAAGAAGAATCTTCCTCCTCCACTAAGCATAAGTGCTTGGAAATTATTTAACTGTGTACCGTAAGTCATCAAAATTCATGTATACTCGGATGGGCTCCGATCCAATGTTGTAACTTGTACCAAGAGTATAATAAAAGAGCAAAAACATTCAAAATGGACGTAGCTCTGACGACCCGAACCACTATAAACTCTGTGTGATCGTTTACTTGCATTTTTGCCCTATATATTTCATCGTTACTTACTTTCCACTGTTGGACATTTATTTTCACTCAAGTGGAAACCATGAGCATTGACAACCATTTTCGGCGTTAACAAATACTCCTTACCTCATACTTAAAGGAGGTTGGTATCTGCTTGACTTGACACCTTGAAAGGACCCTTAGACACCATTAATGACATTTTGAGCTTTGGGGAAGAAGAAGAACTAATCTTTTTCTCAAGACTGCCTACATAAAAATAGCGACTCCCAAATACATAGTCAAATACTGTAAATCATTGTAATGATGATGTCCATCACTTTAATCCTTCAATAGTGAATAAAATCAGCAAAAGCTTTAAAGTGGAAGTAGGTTCAATATGGACTGAACCACTATATATCTAATGTTCCTGCTTTCCAAAGTTTACTTTTCGTATGCGAAACATTATTCTTAGCAAGTCGGGAATCTTTGGGTGTTACGCCAACTTTTATGCGTAAACAAAAAGCAATTGGAATAAGAGAAATGATTTCATGGAAACGTTTGGAAAAGGAATGGAAATAAAGAACCCACTTTAAGTCTAACCCCATAATCAAACTTTTAAGTACTTGTAAAAAAAGAGGTTTTTAGAAGAAAAAAAAATCAAGTTTTGAATTTAAAAGTTTGTAGTTTTAAAAAGTTTTGCTAGTTTATTTATGGAAAGTTGCATTAAAAATGATTTTTGGAAAATAATAATAATAGATACTTCTTAAAATAAGTTATGTGAATAAGTTATAGGGTTGGACGATATAAGTGGTTGTAAAAAAGTAGCGAATAGAAAAGATATAAGACATGGATTTGGCTTATGGAGTGAATTGAAGAATAGAAGCCAAAAAGGCTCTACATGGAAGGCATAGTAAATTTTTTGGATACTTTATCAAAGTTAAAACAACGAATTAATGGACTCGGAATAAATGTTGGAATATTTAGGTGGGAAGAGGGGAAACATGCACAAAAAATAGTATTAATAACTCGGGTCGGCTCGACCTAGACTTCGAGCGGTATAACCTGTAGATCAACCCATCTGAAGGGGAGAGTCAACCCACCCTTAGTGTTTGCGCGTATAGAGGTGAGAAGCCTTCTGGCTTCATCACTTCCCCCCCCCCTAGCTGGGGAGTTTTAGATCCCCGAGAAACCCCATCAAAGCCTCCATTTCCACCTCTCACCACCTTCAAACTCTCTAGTTCCACTCGAGATTAGTACCAAATCAAAGCATACTAAGATATTTATCCATATCCATAGTCCTTTTCTCCAGAGCTGTAAGTTTTTTGCCATGTCTCCGAGGCAATCATTAGTTAACCTTTTCCCTAGTTGATACCGTAAAAGATTGCTTGGTGTCAAGGCGATATGAGGAGGGTCCAGGCATATGTAGATATAGTCACCTACCAGTTTCTACAGAGAAGGGTGGTAAATTCTTTGATTTTGCTTACACGCTCTTGGAGCAATTTTTTTGACATTGGTTTGCATCAATTTTTGAGCCATCGGGACTATTGAGTGGAATGCATATCACAGGTTAGTGCATCTCTTTGATGCTAACATAAATTCAGACACAGTTGTGAATGAGTCAACCTTCGAGTTGGAGGTCAAGGTATTATAGTTGCATTCACCGCAGTTGGTTGCCATTTTGGAAATTAGAGAACATAGCCTAAATTAGACCAGATTCAGATGGTAGAAGATGTTGTCCTATAACATATTTTTATAGACCCTCTGCAACAAATTTGGGATATTAGGCATTTACGCCTATTAGCTAGGGTGGTTATATGCATTTGGTAGTATAACTTAAACTCCAAGACGAGGAATTTTAACCAGATTCGTATGGAGTGAGGCAGGCTACCTATGTCATTTTGAAGACATTCAAACGAGCTAGACTAAGGCGATTATGCCCAGTACTAAGTAGTGGCTAGCGATCGATGGTCTTTAATTCCTTTTTTCATTTATGGATAATAGCGTTTAGATAGGTTGTGGCAGATTTGGATAGGGAGAGCTTTGTTGAGAAATCCTATCCCATGATAGATTCCTCTACCCCGAGGAGAATGCATCTTGAGTTAGTAGATTTATCGATCCTACATCCCCAACAACAGTTTGAGCCTAAGCCAGAACATCAGTAGTATTTTCCCCAATACTAGGCGAAGCAATATTTCAAGTCACCTTTTGGGGTAGGGGGCCCGTATAGCCCACATAGTAAAGCCCATAACCAGACAAGCCAGAGCCATACGAACCATGGGATATAAGGGGACAAATGACGACCATCTCTGAAAAACTGATTACTTAGATTGTAAGCATTAAGATATTTTTATGGGTAGAAGACACAATGACAGACGACTCAGTTACAACATACAACTTTCAAATGTACCAGATGACAGGAGGAGAATCCTAGCGAATTGGGTTCTTTTGTTAGGGCCTTCTTTGGTTATTGAGGACCATGTCTTAAATCTACTAGCCCTAGATGATAGTTGTGTTTAGTGTTGTGTTTGTATACTTAGTATCCCTATGTATTAACATTTGTGTTCTCTTTTAGTTTTGAGATTTGTACTTCTAAGTTGGTGTTTGTACTCGTTGTTGTGAAACTAGTACTTTTCAATATGATGTTTTTTCTGCACTTCTTGTAGTGGTCATCTTAAAAGAAAATAAACATAGGAAGTAACTAATAAGAAATGAAATAAAAAAATGTAAAACTATAAGGAAAACGGCAAATGTAAAAGTAAATAGCAAAATTTAAGGAAAACAGCAAAAGTGATAACTATAATAAATGATAATTGTGAAAAGAAAGATTACTTTTCTCAAGATAATCTTGGGAAATTTAAGGAGGAATTTTTTTTCTTATGCAGACTGTACTTGGAAAAAATAGAGTTTTTGAATAGAGCCTTATTAAAAGATCTAAGTACCAAGAAAAAGGTGCGTAAAAGTAAAACATGAAACATGAGGTTTTCCATTTTCTACTTTTTCTAACATAAGAAATCAAGTTCAAGAAATTAGATTTTTCTAAGTTTGAAAATTAGAAAGTTGGATGGTAGGGTTTGGATGAAAAATTGATTAAACCATACTTTTATTTTATAAAAGTATAGGGAAAATTGAATGAAAGATATTTTGATTTTTAAAATGTTTCATTTATGTAGAGTTGCAAGTATATTTTTAGGTTGTTTTCATCATGTTTTGAAAAGAATTTTTGAAAGAAAAGAGAATTCATATAGTAGCTACTGCTTAGAAATTCATGTGCATTCATATATTTTATGATGTATTGCATGTTGCATAGTGACATGGATGGTTATAAAGTTAGATGTATACATTATGGATGTAGTGAATGTGGAAAAATTACATAATTTTTATCCTTATCTAATTTCGGGAATGAATTCTTAAAGGGTGGGGAAATGTCACACCCCACATTTTTAAATAATAAAACAAATAAAATAATAGTGAATAGTGAAACTAAGAGTTTTTGGAATTGTTAAAATTTAGCTTCGAAAGTTATATTATTACATTCATGTAATTTTCAATCAATTTACATATATAATATTGCCGAAAAATAATTATACATGTAAACGTGCAAGAATATATTTATTTTATAAATATATGCACGTATTACTTCCAGAAATATCGCGCACTTGAAATTCAAAATAAACACGTTAATAAAAGGAATTAAATCAAGAAAGAAACGAAAAGTATTTAGTGCCAAAATTATAATGTTTTAATAATTAAACACAACAATGAATTCAGAAACACACTCCAAAAAACATGTGGGGGGTTGACCCCTACAATACTAAGGTTAACCTGAAGGTCAACTTATATGGAGCTTAGGTCCGCCCATAGGTCGACCCAAGAAGGGAGATGGTTGACCCTAAAAAGAAGGGCGAAGGTTGACCCAAGAAGGGCGAAGGGTTATATTTTGCTTGTTCTAAATCGAACGGACGACACGGTTTCAGACATCTACAAATAAACATGCAGAGCTCGCCTCCAAATCATATATTTCTAAGTGGAGGCGGAAGCTCTACCATTTTCTTTTCTCCTCTAATTTTTCAAAAATAAAAATATATACGCTTTCTGATATGTAATTTAGAGGAAGAAAATATAAATCTTGGAAGAGAGATATCCGAATTAAACCATCTGAATGAGGTAAGTTCTATAGATCTGATTTTTAAATTATTTTATCTTTATTGTTTGAATCCAGATTTATAATTCGTGTGAAGTACATTTTGCAGATCCGAATAAGGTTGCAAAGGGAAGATTAAGGATAATAAAACTGGGTTTGAATTAGAACTGAAACTTAATGTGTTTTTTCCAAGCGAGTTGATTTAAATTATATATCTTTTTGTTAATGGAATATAATATTGTTAGATTACCGTTAAACTGTTGAATTTGACATACATTGTGTTTGCGATAATTAAAAGAATTATTTATGTAAGTTTCTAATTAAAATGTAAATAGTTAAAAGTGTACTTGTATGAAATTGTTAGTATTGTAGAATGAAATTAAATTAAATGACTATAAGTAATGTTAGGATTGTGATTTGTGGAAAAAGGCATAAGCCTATAGAAAGAGATTTACAGTAAAATATCAAAACTTGGGAATTGAGAGAAAGAGGGAATTTTAATGAATAAATTTGTTTGGAAGTTAGTATTTGATTAGTTGGTTGGTTGAGAAAAGGGTATATATTTCCATAATTTAATATTATAGGAAAGATGATAAATATAATCGCAAGAATAAAAGTGAGGAAAGTGGAACTAGTGCGAAATAGGGATGTTACTATATTTTGCACAACTCCAACAATTGAGAAAAGAAATAAAGAAGTATCTTGCAATTATGTGTTACCGTTTATAATATTAATATTAAAATAAGGAAGTAAATTTTAATGCAGTTTTTGTAACTAACCAAGTGGGGTAAGACTGCTTATTAGAACAAAACTTACAATAATGTAATAAGAAAGTTTCTAATGAAAAGAAGAAAAAAAAGCGTAATGGACGAGAATTGACAATTCAATTATTTACAGATTTTGCTGTTGATTACAAATGTTCTTAAAATGCCTAGACATGTAAGTGTTAGTTAAGAAACATAGATTTAATCCTTTTTAACTGTGTGAAAAATAGAATAATAAGTGTAGTTTTGTGAACATAGATTAAATAAAAGAGAACTAAATTTACAGTGAGCATATGTTCTAATTGTAGTTTTGTATTAAAAAGGAATCAGGCTGAATTGGGGAAATCTTAATATTTGCAGGTAAAATTATAAAAGGAGGGTTATAAATAAAAAGTAGAATGAGAAATTAAAAGAGGCTTATCATGTAAAAACTTAGATCTTGGATTAAGTTAATAAGCAAATAAACAAGACCCAGATTAAGTAAAAGGGGGAAAGAAACGCAAATCAGTCACGTAATAAAGAAAAGTAAACTAATCTTAACGGATAAAGAAAGATTAATCATATGGTCTAATAAAACAGAGAGGTAAGTCTAGAGAAGTCCAAAGAAAGTCTAGATGTAAAGCCTAACAAAGCGGATCATCGTAAATGCTTTGTCATAGTGGGAGCACGTCCAACATGTTGTTCAACGATGTTGGAAGAAAGTGTGAGACTTCTATGGGACATGAGGATACTCTAGGATGGCCCTCTGGGTAAGCCAAATGAAGTTATATCCTCAAAGGTAGGTTTGTAGAGGTTCCATCAAAAGAGTATGTTGTAACTGCATTAGTGTTATAGGCCTAATGAGTTGTCCTCTACTAGCGGTCAAAAGGACGATGGATGGGGGAGGGTATTCATATGACACCTAGACTCATGGCCTGCCGGGTGAGTTTGTAGTGAACGAGGGCTCATAAGGATAGTCGCATACGGATATCAGCCATCATTATTTGGAGCGAGAACGGGAACGAATGGAGCAAAACCAAAAGGCCAATAAGCTTTCACTATCAAGACATTGGATGAAGGACAATGCCAGTTAGATGTCTAGATTATTTGTTGTAAGGCACGATCACTTACCTTTGATAAGTCTTTCAACTCGTTGATGGGGACTGTATAAAGTCATAGCCATGGAGAAAGAGATAGACCAAATAGAATATATGTACATTATACTTAATGGAGATGCCCTTTACAGATATGGAAATCCCCGTTCGAGTTCTGTACAAAGGTGGGTCTTGTTAGTAGAGCTCAAGTAGTAGACGGTACAATTATGGGTAATTCTTTAATGTATGCACTAGGTGGTACATTGTGGATGTCCGAGCATCAAGCGAGCTGATGCAGATGTGGTTCATGTTTTATGGTCAGATGACGAAACATTTGTGTTGTATGCCTCACAAAGTTGTCCTTTACAGAGGTAGTTGGAGCCCTCTTTTGTAGTGAGACGGTGAAGTTCTAACGACGAGGATATAGAGGGTAAGATGGATAGTACCTAGGACCGCGATGGTTGTAACACCCTATACTTTTCTAAGCCCGAATTTCGAAAGAATGGAAACTCAAACTCATCCAAGTATGGAGAGTATAAATCTGGTACCTGCAAATAATGAGCTTGAGCGTAACTAGAGTACAATAAAACTAACTTACAGCGGAAACAAGATATGATAACTAATATTGACTGAGGCAACTACTTTAGAGCTAATCGCCACATGGATATTAAGCATTAGAGAACAAAGGCCAAAAAACAAACTGAACACCTATTAAGACCTATCTTCCTTAAGATAAACCCAAGAGTTGTTATGAGGAGGAGGGTCAGAACAAAAAGTCCTGGTAAATAGAAAATGTATAACACTGTCTATAATACATAAATGTATTACAATTGGTCTCAACCAAAACATGTGTCTAATAATGCTAATAATTCTAACCTAACCTGGTAAAGATTTACGCACGACGACTAAGTACCATACCCAAGGTAGTATTCCTAAATATAACGATATCGCAATACTGATATTGAACCTTTACGCATAAGTATGAAGCCTTTAAACCACAAATCAACCAACTACCAAAAATTAAGAGGCAGACATCCAACTTTTCAACATACTATAAGGAGATAAATCACTTCTACATAACCACTAAAAACTTCACTATTATTATAAGATAAGGGTGGATCCTTTCGACCACTTAAGACCCAAGGCGGACCTATTGATCACTTAATGACTTACTCGGTGGTTTACCCTACACTAAAATAAAATAGAGGACATTGGTTATACTAAGTCCTACTAATTAAAGGATTTCGTCATTCACGCATATACCCATGCCCCCGCATAAGGTGAGAGATAGTAAGAAGTCATTTATTACCTACAGGATAGGTAGACGTCATCTCGTCATTTATGATCTTCCCTTGGGGACCCCTGTGTTACTATATAGCTGGCCTTCTTGGATAATCCATTAGTCGCTTAATACCTACCGTAGGATAGCCAGACCTATGGTACCTCCGTAGCGGTCATTTAATACCTTATCTCAAGGCGGACTCCATCCCCAGTCACTTACTGCCTATAGTAAGCGGACCATCGTGGAGATTGCCGATCTCGCGCCCAATTAATCATTTAATACTTCTTATTTATGGGGAGACGGGCTACACGATCACTTAATATCTTTTTAATTATGGATCTAACTACTCAATATCTCTAATCCTGAAGCACACTATGCTTATGAACTATTCCCTTGATGGTTTCTTCTTTCGGAAGGGAGGCGGGTCCTACAACCACTTAATACCTCAACACTTGAAGTAAACCTTATCTCAGGAAATAATTCTCGCTACGCAAATAACTATCGTCATGGGTTCCTATGGTTAATGATATCTCAAATCAGGTGCACATATGTCTGACTACTAGGAAGCGCAGACTTATGTCGAATAAGGCAATCGACCTCGTATCATTAACCTATTATTCTAGAATAAATTAAGGAAACTTATAACTTCCTTTCCTAAGATGTTTAGTTTTTTAATTCCTTATTAGACAAGCATTTAGTAAGACGATAAATTCCCAATAATCCCATTTATTATTGCTATTTAGATTTCCTGTCATTTATGACCCCAACTGTCATATTTCCTAAGGCATTAATTACCCTATTAAATGCCATTTACATAATCCCCGTTTAAGTTCTAATCTAACACTTGTAACTCCCAAACATTTATATATTAATTTAATTCTTCTTTGAATATATATATATATACACACACACACATAAGTTTATTACTTTTTTATTTCTCTAGTGGGAGTTACAATCCCTATTCCTAGTCACAAATTAAATTGTAACCAATTAGGCATTTATTTACTTATTCAATTAATTTCCCTAAAAATCTACATGGTTACAATATTTATTATTCTATTCATGACCTTTTTATTATAACAATTAATTCTATGTTTATTGCTACAACTATCACAAATATTTATTTTTCGTTTAATATAGGAGTTGTTACCATACATTTATTCCCATGAAATGAAAACACTTCAAATTCAAACATGCAAAATGGCGTTATTTACGTAGACTTGGATGGATAAGATTAATATATGTTTATATTTTAAGCGCGGAATTACGTAGTTACTAGTTTTTATTTTATTAATAATTGCTATTTATGTTTTGGTCTAAACAAACGACCAAAACATCCCTTTTTGTGTTTAATCTTATTTAAGATTCAAAATCTTACAAAAAGGTTATGTATTGTAATTATTGTAAATTTTGCCTAAACTATTTAAAAGTGGAAAATTAGCATATTTCAAATCACAGGAAAATGGGTTAATAATTTATTTAGAATAGATATTGCACACTACATACAAAATTACGCGAATTTGCACATCTTTTCTTATTTGGTTTATTTATGTTCCTTCTAGATTTCAAATAATAGCTTTAATGCAAAAAGAGCAAAAAGGAAAAAATTACAATAATCCAACAAAACCCCCAGATAATATCAATACAAGAAGGTTTATATTTTAAAAAACAAAACTGCACAAATCCTAAGTTTACACCCAAATCCTATTAATCTGGAATAACAACACTACAAATCTGACAATATTTACGGACTGATTTCCAGATTTTGTATGTCTACAATAACCACAACAATCCAAGATAAATTGTAGCAAATATAAGAATAGTAAACTAATAAGCCTACAAATCCATATCTGAATTAATAATATTTCAGACTTGACAAAATAAACAAATATGATAACTTTTAGGCATATAATTCAGATTCAACTCAAACGAATTATATAAGTTATTATAAACAATGAATATATTTCTCACTCACCTAAGTGCTCTCCAAATCTGAATTAGAAACAACTTTTATGCTTACAATTCGCAAACCTTACAAATCTACAATTTATTTACAATGGGTATTTACAAACGCGAATTCGGATTGGTAGATCTGAAAGAAGAATAGAAAACGAAGAAGGAAATTTAATAATACTGATTACCTATTTATAGAACACTACAACAAATTGATCATATTACAAAAGTGGAAAACCATTGTAGATTACTTTTTACAATGGCGACGTAACCGTCGTATATTAAGAAGTTGTAATAGTCTAAACTCTTTTACTATTGTTTTGCACCGTTGTAACTTCATATATCTTACAACTGTTTTTGACTGTGGTAATAAACTTTATTACAACTTTTATGCACCGTTGTTGTAGTACCTACTACAACTGTTATGCACCGTTGTGACTTCGTAATTTTTACAACTATTTCTGTCGATTTTAATACACTTATCACAACTATAATTGAATACATTTTGCAAGTGCAACAAAACATGGATAAATAGAAAACAAATTGATATAAATTCAAAGCAACAGATCCATTCATACAAAAAATGTTACAACTTCATATTCAAATATAAAACTAACGAATCATATCATCACTGTGATATATATCAATTCTTCATTACAAATGATGATAACAAAAACTAGCATCCGCTTGAAAGACATCTACTTGTCCATATTTATAGCAACAACTAACCTATAGAAATACACTAGTTGAAGACAAGGAAATATTTGCGTCAAGCCACAGTTGATCCAACAGCTTCACCAATGGTACTCAACTTGGAATTTGGCTTCTACAAGAAAGCTTCTGAATCCACAAAAAAGAATAGAACACATCATAATAAGAAAATGTAAACCGTGGAAACATATATTACTTTAATTTCAAAGGTTTCTAAGTTACTAGCATATATGAAATAATGAAAAAACATAATATTATTGTTTTACATACAATAATTAATACATAACATGTAGTGATTGATATAATAATTAATATACTAGCATGTTGTCTTTACAAATTATTGCATTCATTATATCAAGGATTCGCACATGCATTCTATTTTCACTGCCAAACTATAATCTGATATACACAATGAATCCTTTGGTATTCAATCAAAGATAATATATTGGACATATTTAGATGAGTTGGTAAAATTAAGGGGAATCCATTACCGATCAATCAACTGATTTATACGTGTCTAGTGGAGATTTCAAGCAGCAGCAAAGTACCTTAGAACTTCAGGTAACATTGGTTCCATGTCAACTGCAGCTAAAGTCATTGCGGTGAAAAACGATATAGCGAAACTTCAGTTAATTGCACTAGTATGTTCAAGCAAAGGTGAGAATGTCGCTCTCAACCGAAGAATGGGGAAGCATTGGAGGCAGATTGGTTGGGGTCAGATTCAGGCTGGCTCTACTCTGAAAATCCCACCACATCCCAGGTTTGAAGTAAGGAAAAATGAAAAATAAGGAGAAAAGGGAGGAAATCCAACTTTTATTCCCATTTACTTTTAAGTTACATGGGAAGGCAGGCAACTACTAGGTATAATCTATGTTAGATAGAGAAGAAAACAAGTGTTATTTGTGGTTTATTGCTTTTTTTGCTTTATTTTGTTGATGGTCATGATGCTTACACCATTATTTTATACTATTAGCATGTGTTTTTTTAAAGTACCTTAGAACTTCACATGGTCACAATCATTGCAACTTCAAGCAAGCAAAATGGATGAGGTTATAAGGTATCTATATTTTGATAAGTAGTAAATATGGTAGCAATTCAGCAAAATAAAGAAATTCAAACACACTGTAAATACGATGCATCCAACATTTATTCGAAAAAGAGAATATTTTGTCTTATAGCTTGGAAGCCTAATCAAGTTTGCATGTAGGAAAAACATTGAAATATAAGGGGTATGGGTGAATATTTTTTTGCTATGTGTAACACCCCACCTCCGTTAAGGTCACTCACAAAGGGAATGCCTTAACTTTGGTGGAGCATTTTAGTAAACAGAACAGAAACTTACAAGACAGATAAAACAGTACTTGAAAAATTTTAACTTTATTACAGCGGAAACAGAAAATTAATATGGTTACATCCTTTCCTTTTCAGAATTCAAGTACAAAATATCAGTCTTGTACAAAAGCCTTCAAAATGCATAGTTTAAAATCATAATCCCCATGGAACGGAAGCTATACAGAGCCAAGCCATACTTTAAGCACTTCAAGCAAAGAGAAATCCGGATCAAGCTAAAGTATTTCCCTCCTTGGATAACCTGGGGGGGGGGAAACGGAAGAAAGGAGGCGAAACAACAAGGGTCAGACAAAAAGTCTGGCAAGTCCAGTGACTTTCAGCATATGAACAGATAATAATAATATGATATGAACATAAAACTGGATGTGAGATAACTATAACAGGTGTAGCAGATATAACAGAAAAACAGAATGATATAAACTATTGTTTTACACTTCTCTGCACTAATACTAGTATAGCAGAATTAGGTGTCACCCTAATGTCTAAATTGAAGCAGGAACGGGTACAGAATACTTTAACAGAAACAGAATGCTAATAATTGGCCTTTACTACCCGATCAGAAACAGACAGAAGAAGAAACAGATTTATCCCTATGGAGACAGAATGTGGAATTAGGTGTACACTAGTAATGGGCCTTTACCACCCGAACAGACGGTACCACACAGAAACAGACAGGTGTTACCACCCAACAGAAACAGACGGTACCAACAGAAACAGACAGAACTAAGCGTACCCTAAAACCCTACCCCAAGCGATCGGCTCCCTAATACATAAATATCCTGTGTCGGCCCCACAGTAGGGTGTATCACTCCCTAAAGTGACAACCAATTGGCACAGACCTATTTACAGATGTCACGGCGTCTTACATCCTCAGAGGCAGACCGGGATCCATGCACGCACATGACCCGGTTGGAACGCACCATCAACACCCCTCGCCATTATCAGAATGAACCACTTATAATTAGTTCAGTAAGCGTGCCCGGACCCTACCTACTGTTGGGTCAAAGTTTTGATACCAGAAAGGGTTACTGACTAATATGGGTCCCAAACAACAGATGACACAAGTAATTCCCCTCCTAACCTTGTGTCCCCAGACTAACAGATTTCAGATTAACTTGTTTACAAGTTCAGACATACAGAATTCAGGTTTACTAATTCACAAATTAAGTTAACAAGTTTTCAGACTAACAGGTCAGATGTACAGATTTTTCAGATTTGTCTAACTTTGTATTGGGCCTACAGATTCATGGACGGGTTTTACTACATCTATTAATCCCTTTTGTTTAACCCTATTTTCCCCAATACGTTTTAGACGTCATTCTTATCTTAGATTTGCATTAATTAATTATTAATGCACAGACCTCTCACATTAGGTCGGTAGCTTGTGGCCGCTGGATATGCCGGGCGGTTCCGGGCAGACTTCTGCCACAAGCCAGACCTAACCTCGTGTCTTACGCATGTTATGACTAACTTCTCACATTAGAACCTATTGTTTGCGGCCACTGGATGTGCCGGGCGGTTCCGGGAAGATTTACGCCGCAAACTCATTCTAACCTCGAGTTAGCCATGTTTATCTTTGCGGCCAATTAATTAATAATTTACCGTTTATGCGCACGCCCAATATATATGCCAATTCAGATTATATCAATAACAGGATGATTATATCAACATAGCAGATAACAGATTTTATATGACTTAACGGATTTAACAGATTTAGCAACTTAGCAGATTTTGGCATATAATAGGTTAGGCATTTCAACCGACAAATTTAACAGATTAGGCATTTCAATCTAATTAGCAGTCTAGGCAATATAACAAAACTAGCAGTTTAGGCAACTTGGCAAATTAGCAGATTTAGCAAATTTAATATTTCTAAAGGTTCTATTTACATGCCTTGCCTAACCATAAATTAGGCCTAAGTTCATATGCCTAAATAATGTCATGATTCACAATATGATCATATACTTCCATGTTTGCATACATTTACATAGCGCAGAATATGGACATAATTTACCCTATAACATATGTTCCAATTTTTGTTAAACTAGCATTTTACAGCAGATTCACATATAAATTATACCAAATATAACCATTAATTCCAATGCATGCCATATATCCAAAAATCCCTATTTAGGTGTAATCACAATAATAGATATCCTAATTAATGCAAATCTTTTACACCTAAGCTTCCATATCTTCTTCTTTTTAAGTCATGAATCATTATGCAAACTATACCCAACAATCTAAATCTTTAAATCATATCTTCTAAAAATCAAATCTTGACTTTTATATGCATTTTGTTCAAAGTCTCAAATCATATGTAATCTTACAGTGGTTCCTCTTCTTCTTTTATCACAGAATATGCATAGGTCTAAAACTAGTTTATAACATATGCTTATTTTTCTAATTAATTACAGATCTAAATTACAACATAACTATGCATACAACATGCATAAATTACATGTTCATAGTCAAATTTATGCATCCAATCCCAAGTCACATGTCCAATATATTTTATGCCTCAGACCTAAAGTCATACATTCAATTTAGTCTTGTCAAATTTCGCATCATTCATTAATTGTCCCAAATTTCGCGTTCATACGTTAATCTCTTTATGAGATTGGGCACAGGCTCGTGGTAGCCTGGCTATAGAAACAGAAAAGAAGAAAGGAATACAGAACAGTCACAGAAAACAGATCCAACAGAAGAGAATATATATACAACCTCAAACTCAGTTTTAAATGCATATCAAAATTATAATTAACGTTTATAGCGGAGAATAACTGTACTTGCCTTGATTGGATTAAAGAAAGAACTTTAACTTGTTGTAGAATCTTTGCAGAAACTTTAATCTCTAGTTTGAATTGAGTTGCTTAGGCTGATGTTGATTATCTTCTAGTTTTAATTCCAGCAGAGCAGAGACGCCATTTTTATTTTTAATTAGAAGAAGAGAGCAATGGAGGCTAGAGAATTGTGTAAGAAACCTAGGTAGAGTCTAGGGTCATTTTATAGAGTTTATGAACTGATTAGGACCATCGATGTTGCTTGGATTGATCGTAGCCATTCATTCGCAAGAGGGACCAATTAGAGCTTGCCACCTAGCCCTAATGACAAAGCAGACTACAGAAAATCGACCAACATAGAATAGGCCAGCCAGGTTGGACTGGGTTCGACCTGGCTCTGGACTAGGTCGACAGCCCTGTCGACAGCCCTGTCGACCTGGCTAGACCAGGTCGACAGCCCAGTCGACCTGGGTGCCTTAGGCGGGAATTTTCCCGCCCTGGCCAATTGGGCTCGATTTTTAATTTTAAACTTGTTTTCTGAGCTGTTCGAATTTTAAACTTAATTCAGAAACTTCCGGAGGCTATATCTTCTTCATACGGACTCCGTTTTTCGAAAACTCGGACTCTATTTCGCGTATTTTTCCGAGACGAACGCAATGGCGTATCCCGTTTCCCTTAGTTCTTTGATTTCAAATTAATTATACTTTAATTTGTTAATTCCACAGTTATAGAATACACGGGGTGTTACATTCTCCCCCACTTAAAAGGATTTCATCCCCGAAATCTTCAAGTTAAGAAGAATGCGTCCTACCATCCAATCACCCATCTACTCAACCATCATCCACAAGCATCCATTGTCCTTAGAAAACTTCTAATGTTGTATGAACATATGCTAAAGTGTGTGTATATGTTCCTTATCTAATGCAAAATCAGGCGGTCTACTGATTCAGTTGACCTCCTTAATGCGAATTATGTCAGTGCCATGAGTCCAACATGTATGCAATAGAATTCTGATGATATATATTATTTCTATATGAGTGCACAACCATTCACTCAAATGCAACATCCATGTGCTGAATCAACCATTTTGCATCCACAAGAATTGAAAATGCTCACACATCCATATGCAGTATGAGAGTGTTTTCGAGCCGATCTAGTGCCTAGTGTGTGTTATGCGTCCACGAGCAACCACTAGCAACCACTTGCATCCACTTGCAACCATCAAACATAACATGTCTCAAACACATGTTTACACCCATTAGGATTCCTATCTATAAGTTGAACACTCGATCGATAGGATAGAGTCTAGTGATGGAAGCGAGTACAGATAGAATGAAGACTTGGTTCCCATTAGACATTGGTTGAGAAAATAATTCCCCTAAGTATCAACCCCAAAGACCGAAATCAATATCAGATTGACACTCAGAGGATTACCTTCTTTAGACAATGTCAAAACTGGAAATCATAATTATTCAGATATTTACAGACTACTGATACAGATCAGGTTCCCTAATGATTCTTAGGAAGCTAAGCATGATAAAATCATATCCCACAAAAACTCAGAATATATGCGTCATATTTGACGCCTAACACAGATATCCCTCAAACCTTAATCTCAAACAGATGGGCCATAACCCTTATGGGTCTGAGCCTACAGCGGAATTCAGAAATAATACTAGTATTACAGTGCAGAGTATCGATTACAAAATCAAAATACCAGAATCAGAAAAAGTCTTAACTCCATAATCAGATAAAGAAATTAAACCTACTATAGAAATTTTCCTATTTCTATCCTAGCCACTAGCCTCAAGATTATTCGCCTGCCCTCCTTGTCCTCGTCTCTTTGGGCAGTCCCTAGTGAAGTGTCCCATCTCCCCACAGTTGAAGCAAGCGCCCTTCCTTTTTCTGCAATCCTTGTTCAGATGAGTCGAGCTTCCACAAGTAAAGCACTTTTCCCCTTCTTATCTTCAGTCTTCTCATCCTTCCTTTGTGTTTCCTTTTTGGGCCCCGCTTTCTTATTTGGTGGTTCTTCCTTCTTTGTCTCTTTCGGGCCCTTGTCTTCCTCATGCAGTAGTGCCATGTCCACCAATTTCTCGTAAGTCGCTCCCATAGGTACGTGGGTCATGGCTAAGCTGTGCAGTGGCTCGTTCAATCCTTTAACAAAGCGGAGAGCCTTTTTATGCTGAGTGTTGACTAAATCCAATCCGAACCTAGCCAGTTGGTTGAACTGGTTGACGTATTCCTTGACCGTCATACTTCCTTGCTTAAGAGATAAGAACTTTTCTAGTTGTAAACTTCTTTCAGCTTGCGAGAGGAATTTTGTCTCAAACCTTGTTCTGAAATCCATCCATGTCTCGACCGGCCTCTCGGCGTTAGTGACTTCCCACCAGTAGGAAGCTTCGTCTTTGAGCAACCATACCGCCAACTGTACCTTCTGCCTATCGTCCACCTCGAAGATAACGAATAGATCCTCAGTTTCTTTGAGCCAATTCCTCGCTTCTACGAATGATTCAGTTCCTTTGAAATCCTTTCCACCCATGGCCCTAAAATCTCTACAGATATTTGAGAAAGCAATTGCACGAGGAGGGGGTGGGGGAGGGAGATCATGTTTTTCAAAATAAGCTTTAATTTTGAAAATACTTCCTTTTAAAACCTTTTTGAAAATAGTTTTCAAAAACTTTTATCTAATCTGGTAACCTTTAGCTCTGATACCAAGTGTAACACCCCACCTCCGTTAAGGTCACTCACAAAGGGAATGCCTTAACTTTGGTGGAGCATTTTAGTAAGCAGAACAGAAACTTACAAGACAGATTAAACAGTACTTGAAAATTTTTAACTTTATTACAGCGGAAACAGAAAATTAATATGGTTACATCCTTTCCTTTTCAGAATTCAAGTACAAAATATCAGTCTTGTACAAAAGCCTTCAAAATGCATAGTTTAAAATCATAATCCCCATGGAACGGAAGCTATACAGAGCCAAGCCATACTTTAAGCACTTCAAGCAAAGAGAAATCCGGATCAAGCTAAAGTATTTCCCTCCTTGGATAACCTGGGGGGGAAACGGAAGAAAGGAGGCGAAACAACAAGGGTCAGACAAAAATCTGGCAAGTCCAGTGACTTTCAGCATATGAACAGATAATAATAATATGATATGAACATAAAACTGGATGTGAGATAACTATAACAGGTGTAGCAGATATAACAGAAAAACAGAATGATATAAACTATTGTTTTACACTTCTCTGCACTAATACTAGTATAGCAGAATTAGGTGTCACCCTAATGTCTAAATTGAAGCAGGAACGGGTACAAAATACTTTAACAGAATGCTAATAATGGGCCTTTACTACCCGATCAGAAACAGACAGAAGAAGAAACAGATTTATCCCTATGGAGACAGAATGTGGAATTAGGTGTACACTAGTAATGGGCCTTTACCACCCGAACAGACGGTACCACACAGAAACAGACAGGTGTTACCACCCAACAGAAACAGACGGTACCAACAGAAACAGACAGAACTAAGCGTACCCTAAAACCCTACCCCAAGCGATCGGCTCCCTAATACATAAATATCCTGTGTCGGCCCCACAGTAGGGTGTATCACTCCCTAAAGTGACAACCAATTGGCACAGACCTATTTACAGATGTCACGGCGTCTTACATCCTCAGAGGCAGACCGGGATCCATGCACGCACATGACCCGGTTGGAACGCACCATCAACACCCCTCGCCATTATCAGAATGAACCACTTATAATTAGTTCAGTAAGCGTGCCCGGACCCTACCTACTGTTGGGTCAAAGTTTTGATACCAGAAAGGGTTACTGACTAATATGGGTCCCAAACAACAGATGACACAAGTAATTCCCCTCCTAACCTTGTGTCCCCAGACTAACAGATTTCAGATTAACTTGTTTACAAGTTCAGACATACAGAATTCAGGTTTACTAATTCACAAATTAAGTTAACAAGTTTTCAGACTAACAGGTCAGATGTACAGATTTTTCAGATTTGTCTAACTTTGTATTGGGCCTACAGATTCATGGACGGGTTTTACTACATCTATTAATCCCTTTTGTTTAACCCTATTTTCCCCAATACGTTTTAGACGTCATTCTTATCTTAGATTTGCATTAATTAATTATTAATGCACAGACCTCTCACATTAGGTCGGTAGCTTGTGGCCGCTGGATATGCCGGGCGGTTCCGGGCAGACTTCTGCCACAAGCCAGACCTAACCTCGTGTCTTACACATGTTATGACTAACTTCTCACATTAGAACCTATTGTTTGCGGCCACTGGATGTGCCGGGCGGTTCCGGGCAGATTTACGCCGCAAACTCATTCTAACCTCGAGTTAGCCATGTTTATCTTTGCGGCCAATTAATTAATAATTTACCGTTTATGCGCACGCCCAATATATATGCCAATTCAGATTATATCAATAACAGGATGATTATATCAACATAGCAGATAACAGATTTTATATGACTTAACGGATTTAACAGATTTAGCAACTTAGCAGATTTTGGCATATAACAGGTTAGGCATTTCAACCGACAAATTTAACAGATTAGGCATTTCAATCTAATTAGCAGTCTAGGCAATATAACAAAACTAGCAGTTTAGGCAACTTGGCAAATTAGCAGATTTAGCAAATTTAATATTTCTAAAGGTTCTATTTACATGCCTTGCCTAACCATAAATTAGGCCTAAGTTCATATGCCTAAATAATGTCATGATTCACAATATGATCATATACTTCCATGTTTGCATACATTTACATAGCGCAGAATATGGACATAATTTACCCTATAACATATGTTCCAATTTTTGTTAAACTAGCATTTTACAGCAGATTCACATATAAATTATACCAAATATAACCATTAATTCCAATGCATGCCATATATCCAAAAATCCCTATTTAGGTGTAATCACAATAATAGATATCCTAATTAATGCAAATCTTTTACACCTAAGCTTCCAAATCTTCTTCTTTTTAAGTCATGAATCATTATGCAAACTATACCCAACAATCTAAATCTTTAAATCATATCTTCTAAAAATCAAATCTTGACTTTTATATGCATTTTGTTCAAAGTCTCAAATCATATGTAATCTTACAGTGGTTCCTCTTCTTCTTTTATCACAGAATATGCATAGGTCTAAAACTAGTTTATAACATATGCTTATTTTTCTAATTAATTACAGATCTAAATTACAACATAACTATACATACAACATGCATAAATTACATGTTCATAGTCAAATTTATGCATCCAATCCCAAGTCACATGTCCAATATATTTTATGCCTCAGACCTAAAGTCATACATTCAATTTAGTCTTGTCAAATTTCGCATCATTCATTAATTGTCCCAAATTTCGCGTTCATACGTTAATCTCTTTATGAGATTGGGCACAGGCTCGTGGTAGCCTGGCTATAGAAACAGAAAAGAAGAAAGGAATACAGAACAGTCACAGAAAACAGATCCAACAGAAGAGAATATATATACAACCTCAAATTCAGTTTTAAATGCATATCAAAATTATAATTAACGTTTATAGCGGAGAATAACTGTACTTGCCTTGATTGGATTAAAGAAAGAACTTTAACTTGTTGTAGAATCTTTGCAGAAACTTTAATCTCTAGTTTGAATTGAGTTGCTTAGGCTGATGTTGATTATCTTCTAGTTTTAATTCCAGCAGAGCAGAGACGCCATTTTTATTTTTAATTAGAAGAAGAGAGCAATGGAGGCTAGAGAATTGTGTAAGAAACCTAGGTAGAGTCTAGGGTCATTTTATAGAGTTTATGAACTGATTAGGACCATCGATGTTGCTTGGATTGATCGTAGCCATTCATTCGCAAGAGGGACCAATTAGAGCTTGCCACCTAGCCCTAATGACAAAGCAGACTACAGAAAATCGACCAACATAGAATAGGCCAGCCAGGTTGGACTGGGTTCGACCTGGCTCTGGACCAGGTCGACAGCCCTGTCGACAGCCCTGTCGACCTGGCTAGACCAGGTCGACAGCCCAGTCGACCTGGGTGCCTTAGGCGGGAATTTTCCCGCCCTGGCCAATTGGGCCCGATTTTTAATTTTAAACTTGTTTTCTGAGCTGTTCGAATTTTAAACTTAATTCAGAAACTTCCGGAGGCTATATCTTCTTCATACGGACTCCGTTTTTCGAAAACTCAGACTCTATTCCGCGTATTTTTCCGAGACGAACGCAATGGCGTATCCCGTTTCCCTTAGTTCTTTGATTTCAAATTAATTATACTTTAATTTGTTAATTCCACAGTTATAGAATACACGGGGTGTTACACTATGTATAACATAAGTTGGTTGAGCACCCAACATTCTCTTCTTGCTCTTTGGATGTTGGAATTGTTTGCATAATATTGTTAAGAAAGCATGGCAGAATAATTAGAACAGTAACTAAAGCAGAATTATTATTATTCGAATATTTATTTACAAACTGGGTAATCCATGTCAGATATCTAATTGGGAATCCTTATAAGGTATACGTTTTAATGTAGGAGAACTGTAGAAGAAGAGAATAACACTTTCATCACATTGCAATAATGAGTACACTACAAATATAGGATAGAATTAGCAAATTGGCTCATATAGAAGACAAGCATTATAAGTTATTCAAAAATAAAGAAAAACATTCCTTCATATCAATCTTGCAAACCAACTTTATAACATAATTAGACATTACTTAAAGTTAAAATACAAAACATCAAGCTTTAATAAAATCATTGAATTATAGCAGACAACATGCAACCAAAGGTGTTCAATCCAAAATTAATGATATAACTATCACAGTAATAGTGAGGCATATTTGGCAAGAAAGAAACATGAGACAATTTAAACAAAATATATGCATACAACCATCAGACCAGCTTTGCTTTTGCTAGGTATAGAAACAATATCAAGCGGTATGAATAAAGGCAATAGTTACACTGAACTGGCACATTAATATTCATTAATTTAGAACTAGACAATACCCTCTGCTATCTAACAAACACATAATTATTCATTAATTTAGGAACTAGAAAATACCCTCTGCTATCTAACAAACACATAATTATTCAATAAATTAGGAATTCAGGTGATATGGAGATGTGCAAAAATAGCTTACCTGAGATGAGAGATTGGACAAGTGGAGTTAGGAATGATGATTCACACAAACAAGAAGAGGGAGTCATGCCAGTAATTTGAGTGTTTCCAGCGAATAATTCAAGTGAGCGGTTAAACTGTTGAAACGACCCGTTACTTCCCCGTTTAGGAAAGCGTCGGATAGTTCGAGAACAAGCCACAACAGAACGCATATAAAAGAACGTTTCATTGTATATTACAACAATGCATCAGATTACAAGAATATACAGAGTATAAATGAATATTACACAGAAATATCAGAGATTTAAATTACATTTAAATACATAGCAGCGGAAAAATAATACAATACACAACTAGAATGAGATATACGGTTACAAAGCTTTCCGGATATCGTTCCAGCTGTAAACCAGGATCCTGTGAATATAAATCTGCAAAACCAAAACTACTAGCTGCCCGTGTCAAAATAAGGGCACCCAGAGTTTAGGTTAAAAAAATAAACTCCAGGTCAGTCATGGGACTGGTGTGAGAACTAAAACAGTTATTGATCTTTATTTTAAAGTTCGGTAAATCAAGGGACCACGCCGTATAACACGGAACGGGTTTCCTCCCAAGAATACCAGTGCATAAAACAAACAGCGCAATGCTAAATAAAGAAAAATGAAGCTGTTATAAGACCCAGGTCCTATCACACAATGCAACGCAAGCCGGGGGATAGGGTTTTCCCTTATAACAGCCAAAGAATGCTTGATACGTTTAAAACAAATCATTTGATACTATTATAAGTGCATAGTGTATAAAACAACTTCAAATCATAAGTATCAATCATAGGCGGCATGGGTACCATATATCATGTCGCCATACTAGTTCTACAATTAAAACCGCACATGTCACGTATTTGGAAATTGGGTTTCCATCTATGAACCGAGGCAAAAGATAGTCCTCAACCGATTCGAGACAATCTAGCCCATGTCTCCGGAGCAGCCGCAACTGCCCCTTAGATCGTCAGGGCCGGTCCACCGATGTGGATTATAGTGCCTGAACACTGCGTTTCTCCGCCCTTTGGGGCGTAAATGAGCCAACTAAATGACTCCATCGGTTCGAGAACGACCGATTAATCTGAGGCGCCTCGCAACAGCAACAACCACATAAGTCAAACACTTCTAGCTAGAAAGAAACGCATGCCCTCCCTGAGGTCCTCTCCCGTTTTTGGTTCATACCGGGTGTGAAACTCGCAAAGCAAACGTTACACAAAGCTACGCCACAAAGGCCATGCTTTGATCATCACCACAAGACTTTGCTTTTCAACAGAAGCCTCGATCAATTGCCACTTAGGCCTGCCACACAGGCAATTCACTCCATGCGTTTGATATCCATCAATATATAACCCCTGAACTCGTACGTCTCAGAGAAGGGCGTTAAGCAAGAGAATAAATTCTCCGCCGCCAAACAGATATATATTTAATAGAGATCAATCACACAGACTAAAATCCAATGTCAGACACACAGTCCATTTACAAGTCCGTTCTGGGTCTGAACGAAACCGGAGGCACCTAGTACCCCGCATATCCATCGATCTCCAAGCACGTCTGGACGATCACTAACTGTTTCCATCTTCTTGGGTGTACAACCCAATCAAGATCATCAGTAATCACCCAAACGACGTGAAGACTTCCGGTCTTCGACCACCGTCTTCATCTTCGACACCACGTCGAATCAGTTATTCAAAATGGGATAAACCCGGTCTTTCTGAATAACTCGCGTATATATTATAAAAGTGTTACACCAACACAACATACGCCTCATTCCAATTCAGAATATTCTTTTATTCAAATATTCCTATACTTTGGGAAAAGTTCCCATTAATTTTATCCAAGATAAATTCTTTAAATTTATTCTTTAATCTCCTTTGAATATCAATTCCAACTAGTCGGGATTAGCGAACCACACCGAAGTAATCATTTATTTTATTTCCCAATCCCAACCTATTCATCCCATGAAGTAAAACTGGTTATACTTCATATCTAACACCACGGTGTTATCGGTAAATTCAATTACCATTTCACGTTCAAATCTAATTAAAGATTTAACCATCGCCTGGAGCAAAACTGGTGATACTCCATTTTCGATCATTTCAATCTAATTAAAGATTCATTAAAACTCCACTTAGTTTTAATCTTTAACTGGGTTAAAGAATCAGTGTCATTTAAAACACGGTTCACGATAAACCCAAAATCACATTCATTAATTATCGGGTTAAAGAACGAGTGTTATTTAAAACACTGTTCACGATAAACCCAAAAATCAATATCAATTCAATTCCAATTAAATATCATTTAATTGGTACACTTCATTAAATCTAAATAAAAAGATTTAATTTTCTTTTTTCAACTGGGTTCAAGAACAGTGTTAGTGAAGACACCATTCACGACAAACCCAAATCACATTTGATATTCAATACAAGGCTCTGAATAGAAAATATATCGGCTTATATTCAATATCAAATTCTACGACTAACAAATGTCGGATTGGAAATAACGATATAAATATATATCTTTCAAATTTCCATAACAACATCTGTAGAATCACGAATTCCAACATCGAAATATTCCGAAGACAATTTCGATTCAAATCCACTCCAATGCAATCATTGGAAATTTTGGTTATTTTTAAAACCCTTTTCACTTTCAATTTATTTATTTAAAAATAAATAGAATTATATTTCTAGTTCAAAACTAGTTCATTTCGATAAAAATCTATTTTTATCCTTTCAAATATGGAGTTTTTCATCCCAATCCTTTCTAAATCATTTCTTATGATTTTACACAAATTATTACTATTTTTAATAATTTTATCAAGGCCCGTACAGTCGATTTCCACCAATGGCCATCGGACTGCACTTACAGCGACCTTTTCCGAATTTGATTTGGACATAATTCCAAATCCAACCGTTAGATTTCAAATTTCTAACATTCATTAGAAAGCACTTTTCGATACGAACCCAAAGGTTCCGGTTTTAGGAGAATCCGACGGTCGGATCTCCCGTAATGTCCGTTTGAAATAAATGGTCGAAATTCACGAACTGCCGCGGCGCGGCGCGTTCTATTCAGGCCATTATATTATATATATAATATATATAATATATATTTCGTCGATTTTCTATTCAAAACGAATTATATAAATAGTTTTAATTTCGTTTCAAAAGCAATTTCAACTTCCTTTTCAATTCAAATCAAAATTGAATTCTTCTTTATAAATTCGTTTTAAAATTCATTTCTATTCAATTCAAATTTCAATTCAATTTGAATTCATTTCAATTCGCTTTCAATTCCATTCGAAATCGTTTTCAATTCAATTCATTTCGAAATCGTTTTCAATTCAATTCATTTCGAAATCGTTTTCAATTCAATTCATTTCGAAATCGTTTTCAATTCATTTCCTTTCGAAATCGTTTTCAATTCAATTCATTTCGAAATCGTCTTCAATTCAATTCATTTCGAAATCGTTTTCAATTCAATTCATTTCGAAATCGTTTTCAATTCAATTCATTTCGAAATCGTTTTCAATTCATTTCCTTTCGAAATCGTTTTCAATTCAATTCATTTCGAAATCGTTTTCAATTCAATTCATTTCGAAATCGTTTTCAATTCAATTCATTTCGAAATCGTTTTCAATTCAATTCATTTCGAAATCGTTTTCAATTCATTTCCTTTCGAAATCGTTTTCAATTCAATTCATTTCGAAATCGTTTTCAATTCAATTCATTTCGAAATCGTTTTCAATTCAATTCATTTCGAAATCGTTTTCAATTCAATTCATTTCGAAATCGTCTTCAATTCAATTCATTTCGAAATCGTCTTCAATTCAATTCATTTCGAAATCGTTTTCAATTCAATTCATTTCGAAATCGTTTTCAATTCAATTCATTTCGAAATCGTTTTCAATTCAATTCAAATTGGAAATGAGGCCCAATCAATTACCATATAAAATTAATTATATGGATTTCCATACAACACATGTATATAATAGCATTGAAAAATAATCAACCATCAACCAAAGTGCACTACACTGTATAAGCATCAAATATAGATATTCAACGCTTATAACAGCCTGTCAATCAATCGATCGACATATTTAATCAGTCAGGGTGAGTGAAATTCATATTTCATCCCAACACCCGTGTGGGGTTTCAAACAATCAAACACAGATTTTAGTTGTGCAGTTGGGCGATGTGTAAAATTTATCGTCCCAATCAATGTCATTCAAATAAGTGTACATAAACAAACCGTCTGGTTTGTAAATGAATATTTATTTATTCACATTCACGTTAAAAATTATATTTTAACGACAAAACATTTTATTCCAACATATGAATTTCTATTCAGTTCATTTTTTTAAATAAAATGATATTTTTATTTTTCTAACTTATTTTAGAAAATTTCGGCGGCATAACGGCACGATACTAGAAACGGGACAAGGCCTAGCCTTATCCCCGGTCTAGTGAAGGCCCACGCCATTCACACACCAATCAAAATCACCAAACAACCAAATTCAAATCAAATCATATAACTAATCTATGCAACCAAACAAACAAGTCCATGGTCTGTGGACGATTGTGTCGGGTGCTACTAAGCACCGTCTGCATCCTAGTATATATATATAAATAGAAATGAAATTGAAAGGTGAGAAATTCTCATCGAAAGCTATCCAAACATCTTGACTCTTCTTTGATATAAAGCTTCTTCGTTCTCGCCTTTTTGTCACCTTCGTTATCCGCTTTCACTACATATGTAAGAATCGAATTTTTACTTCGCTTTTCAATATATAAAAATCACATTTTTATTTCGATGTTCAATATATAAAAATCATATTTTTAATTCGAAGTTCAATATATAAAAATCATATTTTTAATTCGAAGTTCAATATATAAAAATCATATTTTTAATTCGAAGTTCAATATATAAAAATCATATTTTTAATTCGAAGTTCAATATATAAAAATCATATTTTTAGTTCGAAGTTCAATATATAAAAATCATATTTTTAGTTCGCTATTCAATATATAAAAATCGAATTTTTATGGTGCTATCACTTATTTAAAAATCGAATTTTTTAATTCAACTTCATATAGAGAAAAATCCGACCTTTTATATAGATAAAAATCCTTATCTTTGTTAATTTAAAAATCTAAACTATACTAATTTAAAAATATAACCTTTTATACTTTATTCATATATAAATATCGTATTCCTAAAACAAAGATCATATTTTTACTAAAATCTTTTCTATAAAAATCATAATAACTTATATAAATGAAAATCAGAGTTTATATACAATAAAAAACAGATTTTAAAGGCATATAAATTCAGAAAAACTTACATTGTTTGTCGGAGGAAGGGGGGGGAGTGCGCTGTTGAGGCCCGCTGGCGGCCTGATCAGCGGCGGGGTGGTGGTCGGACTGGGCGCAGCGGTCGGATCTCGTCAGGTGGTGGAGGCGGCTTCAGGTGGGGTCGGCTTTGGGTCCGGTGCGGTCGCGAGATGGTGGGGATTTCGGGATTCAGAGGAGAGGGAGAAGAGAGAGTCGCGAGGGGCCTGGTGGCTGCCCCCACGGCGGCGGCGTCGTCTCCTCGTCGGAGACGCGACGAGATGGTGGGGCGACTTGGCAGACGAAATCGCGGCGGTGTTTTTTTTTTTCCTTGAAACTGAAATGAACGGGGGAGATAAGGTTTGGAGGGGTGAGGGTGTTTATAAAAATATATATATTAATATTTTATTTAATTTATTTTCAAAGAGGGGTTGACTTTTTGTTCGGACTCCAATCGAGACCCAACGACTGTCGTCCCTAGCGTAATACCCCCATTCTGAACACAATGAGATTTGTTTTCTAACCCAATTTGGCTGTTACGATCAGTTTCCGCTCAAATTAAAATATAAATCTGTATATTCTCAATTTGAACGTACATTTCAAATTACCGGGACCACGTACGAACTCTAAAAATTCCCGAAAAATTATTTCTAGCTTCGTATCGACGATACGGTCCTAACAAAACCAATTTCATCGAATTCTGAGATCGTTTGAAAAATGGCCAATTTCCAGTCGACTAAATTTAACTGAAACTGGTCAAATGCGTTTAACTGCGCCACGCTCACATATTGATTCAGAAAATTATGAATTTTCAAATCTAGCAATAATTTGACATCCCGGATCCAACAAAACTGGTTTCGTCGAAAACCGAGGTCGATTGCAAAATGGCTATTTTTAAGGCCTTTATATATATTAAAATATATATAAATTCCACATCGCTATTTCTGAATTTTAAACTGGACATATCTTATCGTTTCTAAAGTGAAATCTCAGTTTCTCAACTTCGTTAGAAAGATATTCTTTAACAGATTCCATTATTTTTGGTTTCACTAAAATCCGGATTGTTTTGCACCCGGTACATTCAATTGAAGTTTGAAATCGAATTATCGAACTACCGCGCCATTTTCAATTCTATTTATAATTATATATAAATATTTATATTCTAACGACGACGCGTATAATATATACGTCGAATTATATTCAAAATAAATTTCTCGTCGATATTATTTAAAATAATTCATTTTAAATAATCAAAATTCGCTAAAATTGCCAAAATAAAAATTTTAAACTGGCCCAGATTTTCCGGGTTATTACAACTGTAAAAGCTAAAATTAAAATTTCAAACAACTCAATAATTTTTACTATGAGCACTCACGGTTAGACTGGCTGATACTATTAGCCTGCTTTGTGACCAGGCTACCTAAAGCTCAAGTGATCGGCATTGATCGACAATCGCATGGATGAAGTGAAAAAGCATTAGTGAGATTGGATTTTGCATGCACAAGCTTCGGTTCGGGTCAACCCTTCATTCGAATAAACATCAACTTAGCATGGATACAACCCCGGATCGGGTCACGCCCTATCCGGTCGAACCTAATGGGTTGGGTCGAATCAACATACCGGAACCCACATCAACTGGCTACACTGGAATGATACAACTGGAATCTGGTAAGCACCGGATCAGATCGAATATAAAAGACCCGATCTATTTGTTATGGATAGCTGGCGCCCCAACAACACCAGATCGACTTGCATAAAGACGACCCAATCCACCTAAGCCTGCTAATGAGACATGGAGTTCTACCATCACCAACTCGGTTCAGGTCGAAGGGAACCCGGTCCAACCCCTTGCTTACTGTCCTGAACCGGTTACCAAGTCAAATGAAGCCCTATTCTCTCGCCTATAAAAGCTAATCAGAACCCACTTAATTAGACCCATACCGAAAATGCGTCTCTACTTCATCTACCTTGACACTGAAATCTCCTAGATGGATGCCATGTGTACATCCAACCCAAGCCTCAAAATGCCTATAAATACCTGGTAACACAGCTATTTCAAGGGACTTTGGCCATATGAAGCTCCAGATCCTTTAGCCATGGTTGCCAACTGTTTTAATTTCGAAATATGAGTGATAAATATGATTGTATTTGAGAGATTGAGTGGCTAAAATCATTGTACTTGTAATTCTTTATCGAATCAAAGAACTATAAAGTGGATATAGGCTTATTAACGCCGAACCACTATAAATCTCGTGTGTCTGATTGCTTTTTTCTGTTTTTAGTTTATAATTCTTCATTATTATCTACGAAACCTAGTCAATTGGGTGTTACTACCTTTTTTGGTCTAATAGATACAAATACAGTATGCAGATAGTGCTGCGTTTTTGATAATCTACACATATTTTTGTAGCCGAGCTTTCTGGAAATTTAGTTGAATTGTTAACAAATAAAAAATAAATAGTAAACATTAATAACCGACCCCTGTTTAATTGAACATACTTTTTTATCTTTTTTATTTTCTACAAAAACTAATTTGTTTGAGTTAAATCTAAATGGACATTGAGATTTTAGCAAAACAGAGTATGCATTGGATTGTTATTGACCATCTTTGGTTTCACGTGATACAAAGGTATGTTTAAAGATAAATAATTTCATATATTTTATGAAGCAAATGGAATAAAATCATCAAATTAAACACAAATAAAACCATATAAAAAGAAGAAAAAAGAGGAAATACCAAAAGGAAATCGGCAACCAACAGGCGTAAACCATAGGATGGATGCTGAGGTCGACGTCCGAAGCCCCGAGAAATTTGCCTACATCCGGCTACATCGAACTGGAGTTCGACCGCGGACCCGATAAAGGATTCACCTTCGAACCTAAACAAGAAACATCGTCTCCTCTTGGGAAAAAATCATGACAGAGGAAAGATCTACGCTATTGGGTTTAGATGATGTAAGCGTGTCTCTGATCGGGTTTTGGTCAAGATTTGGAGGACGAACGTTAGGTCTCTCATCGAGTTTGGCTAGGTTTGGAGGAAGAGCCCTGGTAGATTAGAGGTTGAATTTATGAGTAAAGAGGAGAAGAAGCGGTAACTATATGCAAAAATTTGTTTAGAGCCCGAAAAATTGGTTTGGAACCAACGAAAAAACTATTTTTGGAGCCAACGTAATTTGTGTGCCTTCAATCCGGAACATGTTATGTAAGGCACCGTTCACGGCTTGTAACAACTAATTGATTATTGATTACTAGCAGGAATTATTTCATTTTTCATGTTAACTATTAAGTTCTATTATTCGGTAGTAGTTACTAGTTATTATATATTAATATTTGATTATTATTACATAGGCATTACTTACATTATTCTTTATTGAGTATTTTTATTATTTTTTATTTAATATTGTTATTTAACTTTTGACGATTATGTAATAAATATTTAATTAATTATTTTCAATTGACGAATTTATAAGAAAGATTAAATTTGGTAAAGTTTAGAGCCAAATTTTGGACGAATGGAAACGGAAAAATTTCCATTTTGGAAAAGGAAAAAAACACAGATTATTTTCATTTTGAAGGAAAATGTTGGTTTAAAGCCAAAACTTCAATAATTTAAAACAAAAAAAATACTTATATACACTGATAAAAGAATGTTACCAAAGAAAACATCAAAATTCATATAAAAGTAATAATTTGTAAGGTAACTTTTATATTTATTGAATTTCAAAAAAATTCAACACTTATGAGTTCTTCTAAATTCAATTATTTTATTAATTATTGTTATTTCATACTGATTATAATTTATTATTCATTTTTTATTAGTTATTGACTATTATTCTTTAATTATAATTATTAATCTATTGTTACAACTGGAAAATGAAAATTGTATTAACAAATTGTAATAAACATTTATTACAAGTGATAAAAAATAATGGTCGTAATATGCATTTATTACAACTATCAAAATAAAACAGCTGTTAAAAATATATTTGTTATAACTTTTAGGAAATGACAGTTATAAAATACCTTTATTACAACAGGCACTTCGATACAGTTGTAAAATTAAAGTTGTAATATGGCATTTTTGTTGTAGTTGAACCAACCCTTTGCGCTAATTTGGATTCAATATCTCCAATTCTTGTTGGTTTGATTTGAATAGTTTTATAATTTAAAATTTTAGAAGAGATTGGAGAATTGAGAATGGCAAAGCTTCGTTGTTGCCCCCAGAAAATATGAGCAAAAGAGTGGGGGCCTAGCCCTTATTTTATAGATGTAGAAATAACCTTGAACAGTTAGATTTAATTATATAAAGATTCATCCATCGATATATAATAAAATTATAATCAAACCCTAGTCGCCACTGTCTGGATCGACAAGGGGTCGATCCAGCGGTCGATCGTCCAGTAGACCTGGCTGTGGAGCATGGAAAAATATGTTTATTACTATATTTATAGATTTTATTTTATTTATTTTCCATCCATTTTCATATTTCATCCGTAATTTTTTCATACGGACTCCATTCACAAGTTCCAAACATGAAAGTTAACCAGAATTCCATTACGAACGCAATGGTGCAAGTTCCATGGTCAAATTTCGTCGTATGCGAAAATTCCCTTTTTGGAATCTAATTAAATTAATTATCACTAAAATTCCCTGTTGTTACCTTTTCCCTTCCATAAAAGAAATTTCATCCCGAAATTTTACCAATGACTATGTCTTGGTGTTAGCGTCTAATATCCTAAACTCCACAATCAATTAGTGTAGATCCAATTTCGCAACCAATGTGCGCATGTGCACGGTGTACATAATGAATGATAACCACAAAATATGCATGTTTAATTATTCTAAATCGGATCCTCCTATATATATATATGCATTTTATTTTGAAAATACTTTTGAAAACATGATGCAAACATCCTAAAATATACTGGTAGTTCCATATGAATGCAAATTTTTGAAAACATATTTCATTCATAACCCTTACACGACTATGAATAGAAGTGTGAAGCAAAAAAATTTGCATTCAAAACCTACTATCCAACACGTCAATGCATCTAAACTGTTTCCTATTAATTTCTCCTAACCCAGAAAAAAGAAACCAAAGTGGGGAAGTTCAACATTCCTTCAACTTACAAATGTTCTAGTTCTCGTCGTACAACGGAATTTTATCTCAGTTACCCCAAAATACTCTAAAATTTTCCATCTTTCGACTACAAAGGAGTTATAACAAGCTCTAATAAAAGGAGTTAATTAATAAATCTCGCGGGCGCCAAAATATGAAAACAATGTTTCCATGGCTAAAATAGCCTTTCTCTTGTTATTGTTAACATCTTTAACGTAACTCCGTCCCAGTGCACCACTAAAACGCGTAAACAAATCATCTAAAAACTTTCTTACCCTTTTCATGTAACTAAAAATAAAATAAAAAATCCATTAAAATAAAATTTCACTTTAAAAATTCTTATGTTATTTTTTAAAATTTCATTATTGTACTGCTTTACTTTCCTTATCAAATTTGCATAAAGACAAAATTTTGGCAATGTACGGTTAACTACATTTAAACCATCCATTTTCATATGAAATAGATGCTTAAACTTTCATAAACTACCGTATCTAAATCCATGTTATTATATAAATCATACTAAAAGAAAGTAAATCAGTAAAGAGGATTTTTTTCTAGACAGCACTTGCAAAAGATTTCAAAATATATTTAGTGGAAACTTAAACGACTCAAGTCACATGTTAGCGTGAAAGGAAGTTTGTCACGCAGAAAAATGCAAAAACCGAAATCACACATAAAACTCAAAAGTAAATTTTAGCTCAAGAAGGAAGAGGCGACAAACAATGAATAAACATGTGATGAAACAACGCAAAATCCTGTCCTTCGCTATACTTTATCTACCACATAATTCATACTTTCCATCTCTCAAACAACTGTTACTTAGATAAGAAAAATGATATTTCATTTCTAATTCAAATATAACGGAGCGTGAAAGATAAACACAGGTGAAATCCCATTAATTCATCGTGCGAATTTTCAAAGACAACACTAATGGTTACAGACACAACTACTACAAACAACAAAGATAAAAATGTTGAAAAGGGAAAAAACAAAGGCAACAACAAAACAACAACACCAAAACTCCAAAATATTGCCTATAAACAATGAGACGTCTTGCTACGATGTTGTAGCTCGAACCATTTCCATGATCTTTGATTAGTCATATCATGGTAGCAAAATGCTCAACCTCGTGTTGTAGACACTGTTGGGAATGTTGGAGGTTTCCACATCACCTCTCTTCTAAAAGAGAACTAGCAATGACAAAAGAAACCTACCACGAAACTTCTTTTTATGGAGATTCACGTAACACTATCTAAAGACAAAAATGGATAGGTGAAAATATAGCAAGTAACTCTACGAAACAACACACAAGGAGAACAACCTGAATCAAATATGATGCAGTACAAAATAATGGTTATGCCATCGATCGAAGAAAATATTGATTCCCGCATCATATGACAAATCTTATCGTAACATCACATCTTCGGAATAATGTGTTAAATTAATCATACATCTATAAAAGTAGTCCAAACATAGATTTCCAAACTCAAAAACCGACATTTAGGAAGAGGAGATATGTTGAAAAATCTCTAAAGCTAGTCAAATCAAAGACCATTCAAGTCCACGTACAACACAATGCCTTTAAAGTCTTATCGAGATTTGCCTCACAAAGACTATCCAAAGACAACTTCAATCTTCACCTTCGAGGCGACAATCCTACACAAAAATCTCGAAGCAAAGGATCGATGCAAGTCTTACTGCTATGACTAATCCTCTTAGCCTTAAAATGGTGGAACCTTATGGTCACTCTAATCCAACCAAATGGTCTCTCTAGAGATGAGACCTGAAAGACACGAGAAAGACTGGATAGAGCAAGTAGGTGTTATGGGTTAAGAAATGATCAGAGAAGAGAAATTGGGTTTAGATCTTGGAGTACAATTGGTGGCGAGATCTAGTGTGCAAACTAGCACAGGAAAAGGAGGAGATGAGGCAATAGAAAAGAAAAAGAATAAAGATGTGATTCGGCTAGATGAGGAAGGAAGGACGAGAAAATGAAGTTTAAGAAGTAAAATTTGGACGCAACTTACGGTTGAGTCCTAGGTTCAAGTTGTACCAAAACCCATCAACTAGTTGATTACACTAGGTATAACTCTAAATGGTCAACTATTAAACAGGATTGGGTCAAAGGTTGAACCTTAACCCTATTAGGGTCGGATTAAATTATTAATCGTCTCGCATTATCCCTTGAAGTTTGACGTGAATCCAAAAAATACTTGTCCTCATCATGGCGATTTCATAGACCATAGTCAAACTCTGATCCGTCTATAAAGATTCAAAGTAGTTTCAATAAAAGATTGCAACCACGCAATCATCTCAAGAGAACCCAATAATAATTTAGCTAGAAATCCATGATAAAATTAAAATAGATTTTCCACTTATCTAGCTGACGTACAAATCGAAAGATTTATAAAATCAAATACCCCAAGATAAATAGAATTTTCCTTTGTCTTTTCCAAGAGAATATTTTTGGAAACTTTTCAAAATTAATTTTATTTATAAACTGAGTGTCTCGTACTATGAGTCTATTTTGTTGATTTATATTCCAATTTATATTACTAACTAGAACAATCTTTCCCTATTCTGAATTATCGAGATTTTTAAATCACTGAAAGGTCAATTATGATGATTTATATAAATCATCTGAAACATCCTAAAAGAGGAATATTAAGAATCACAAGAAATTAGTAATTATAGTTTCTGAATTTCGAGGCTTATTCCTTGTTATTTTCAAATTCTTTCTTTTAGCAAGATGGATTATTTATTAAAATTACACAAAACCCAACAATTTGAAATAGGATTTAAAATTCTAAAATTTAATTTATTTTCACATGTCTTTATTTATAAAATACTTTCTTGAAAACCATTGTTTAAAATATCCGAAAACCCTTTCTAATTTCAAAAACAGTTTCAAAAACTGAAATCTCACCGACTATAGGACCAAGGATTCAAATGAATAATTTTATTAAAAGATTATTAGGATTTACACAATGAAATATCAAGTGGATATACTTTTTAATTATATTTCAGGACTATAATGACACATTAATGTGAATTCCACGCTTCACAACCAAGGAAAGGTCATCGACTAGAACTCCCAAATGAAACCAAAACAAGAAATCGCGACTACCAGTTGTAGCTAGCATTCTGTCCAGTCACCAAGCTCAAACCCATGGGATTGACCATATGCCATCCCCATTCTCTTCAAAACAAAATTGCCAAACACACAATGGGGTTAATTGGGGTTGGTCGAATACTTGAACTCTAATCCTAGCCGTTTGAACCCATTTTAATTAAATAGGCCCTCGATTATCTCATCATCGAAATAATTTAGAGTCAAGTAAGAAAGACTAAAGGAAATAGAAATAGAAAATCAAATACGTTGTAGTGTCCCGAAATTCCGGTACAATTTGAGCTGACCAAATAACACAAGTCCAACCCAAATTACACTGGAACCCAGAAAACTAATAGGAAGAAAACAGAGGGTGCGAATAGATAAGATAGAAACTTAGAATAGAAGAAGAAGAAGAACATACAACATCAGAGTAAACACGAATCTAACAACGGAACGAACAATATATAATAGATACATAACTTTGAAATAAAATCAGTATATGTATACAGTAACATTATCATAGTATAACACTTACAACACAGCGGAAATAAACAATAGCTATATCATCCTGAAGCCTCCTGCTCCAAGCTCTCCAAGTATATCTGTAAAATCATGACTACTTGACTGCCCGTACAAATTTGGGCACCTAAGAGTTTAGGGAAAACAAAACAAAATAAACTCCGGGTCAGTCATGGGACTGGTGTGAGTAAAACAATTTAAAAATAGTTTGAGCAATTTAAACGATATCTCATAAGACCATGCCATATAACGGAACAGGTTTTTCCCTTATGAGAATCCAAAATAGTCTTTATATCAAATTCTTTTGATATTATAATAGTGTCTATCAACCACAATATAATAATCATCTAGCAGAAACGCTTTCATCTCACGTTCTACATACATAGTATACAATCAAAACCACTAGCACTTATTGGGTAATGGATTTCCAACTATGACAAGGTATGGAACCACCTTCCGATAGTGTATATCTAAAGAGGAATACACTGGGTTCAACAAGAACATCTTGCAACCCGGCCACACATGACCGACCACTCATTTCGCTTGAGTGTATCGAATGTATATCACCAACGGTTGGGATCAGCAACCGTTTCCCGAATGGGACAACATCAAATAGATTAAAGAATGAAATGAATATCTCTAGATAGGTGATAATAAACCCTAATTGGTAGTCAACCACTTAGCCATGCCGCCTGCCCGATTTTTGTCATTTCCCGGTTGTGAGGCTAGAGGCCACGCTTATCTCTGACAGATCACACAATTATTCACTTTGAATGTCACATCGTCATACCCGCCAAATCACAAATTGATTCCCCCAAAATTACAACGGGTATACAGCTAAGAGAAACAAATTCCTCCGCCACCAAACGTACATACGTTTGAAGAGATCAACTTACGTGATCCATTAAATATACTCTGTCAGACATTCTTCCATACAGGTCGCCCCGGGACTGGACAGACTGAAGGCACTATTCTGTAAACATGACAACCCTTGCATAACTCCGTCTTCAATTATCTTCATCATATTTGATCGCAACGCTAATGCCATACGGAGTGGTTTTCAGATAATATAACTGATCCCGGTCTCTCCGTATTGACAACGGAAAAATGGTCAAAAACTTCGAAAGTCGGTGATTTAACTATTAAAGAAAAACACGTGTGCAAACAATGATATTATTTCTAGATGGAAATTCTATCGATCGATCATCAGTCATCATTTATCTCTTAAATTAATCTATTATTAATTTATTCATTTACCCATTTCCTATTTCCATATATATACAGAAATTCTTATTTTCTAAATTTAGAAAATATACCTTATTCATATTGGAAAAAATTTCCATTTTTTTCTCATCTCTTATTTTCTATATTAGAAAACATTTCTGATTCTTATTTGGAAAACATTTCCAAAACTCCTTTATTGGATTTAAATAGATGTTTAAATAAAACATCGCTATGCCGACTCAAACTATTACACTCATTAACTAAATTTACTTAACCAACCTTCACTATCGAACCTTACCCATTCCTTAGTTAAAAACGAAGTCAATCAAATTGGGGTATAACTACCTCTTAGGCCTTAACTGAACAACACTTATAACTTCGAAATAAACAAAGTTCACCTTCTAAATCTTTAACAAATTTCCTTAAGTAACTCTCTTTTTAAAAATCTCTATTTGATAACTCTTTCCTTCGAATGAACTATATTCGATAATCTCTCTTTCGAATAACTATATTCGATTAACTAATCAATTAACTCTATTGGATTAACTCTACTTGATTAACTCAAATCGATTAACTCTTATCAATTAAATCCTTTTGAATAAACTATATTTGATTAACTCCTTTTCAAATTTACTATATTTGATTAACTCCTTTTCGAATAAACTATACTTGATTAACTCCTTTTCGAATAAACTATATTCGATTAACTCCTTTTGAATAACTAATATCGATAACTCCTTTCGAATAACTAATAGTTGATAACTCCTTTCGAATAACTAATATTTGATAACTCCTTTCGAATGACTAATATTGGATAGCTCCTTTCGAATACTAGTATTCGATAACTCCTTTCGAATAACTATTATTCGATAACTCCTTTCGAATAACTAATATTCGATAACTCCTTTCGAATAACTAATATTCGATAACTCCTTTCGAATAACTAATATTCGATAACTCCTTTCGAATAACTAATATTCAATAACTTCTTTCGAATAACTAATATTCGATAACTCCTTTCGAATAACTAATATTCGAAGGAATAACTAATATTCGATAACTCCTTTCGAATAACTAATATTCGATAACTCCTTTCGAATAACTAATATTCGACTAGTTCTTCTTTGTATAAATATAAGTGATAACTCTTTTCTTCGAATAAACTATATTCGATAATCTCTCTTTCGAATAACTATATTTGATTAACTATATTCGATTAACTCAAATCGATTAACTCTATTGGATTAACTTTATTTGATTAACTCAAATCGATTAACGCTTATCAATTAACTCCTTTTGAATAAACTATATTTGATTAACTACTTTTCGAATAAACTATACTTGATTAACCCCTTTTCGAACGAACTATATTCGATTAACTCCTTTCGAATAACTAATATTCGATTAACTCTAATTCGATTACTCTAATTGATATCCACTTTAAACAATCTTCTCATAACTCTTTTATATCTCGCTAATTCCCTTTTATAATCCTATTTATTTCCCAAATAAATATTTATTTTATAATTTTATTTATTTAAAAAATAAATATTTCCTTTCCGATTCTATTTATTCAACAACTAAATATTCCTCTTCAATTCTACTTAAAAATGTTTTACAAATATTTCTTTTTCAATTCTATTTGTAAATGTTTTACAAATATTTCCTTTTCAATTCTATTTGTAAATGTTTTACAAATATTTCCTTTTCTATTTGTTTCACAAATATTTTCTCTTATAAAATCCTGTGATTTTATAATCATTTTCTTTTACAAAATTCTTTGATTTTATAAATATTTCTTTTTTAATATATTATTGAAAATTTCCTTTTTACCATTCCAGTATTCCTTATGGTATTTAACGTACCATATAACAATGATTGATATCATTCAAACATACAAAATCAGCAATAGATTTCATTTCACATCATATAACACAATATATGAAAAACAGTAAAATAAATGTTGAGGAATCCAGTAGGATTCCTCCGACCTGTTTCCCTGCTTCCACAGATATTACACAATATAATTCACCTTAATTTCATTTCAATATGAAATATTCTACTAAACAGAATCAATATTTGATTTAACGATATATATATATCGTTATCTATAATTTCAACCAATAAATCAGCAGTTCAACCAAACTGTCAGCACACAGAAATCAATCATCATTTATCAGTTCTAAAAATACGTTATAAAATATGAACTGATAGAGTTGGTGAGTTTTACTCACATTGGACGATCATCGTTAAATAACGATAATTATCGCTTGATTCAGACAGACAATTTATTTTGCTATAAATTGTAACGGGCTCCAATTCACTCCCAGTCAGTTCCATTTCGTAGCCGCCGTCCATATGATCCCAACAGATCCGACGGTTCGAAATTCTGATACAGTATGGGATAGTTATACGATTTATAAATCCGTACTATTTTAAATTAACAATAATTAAATTTCCTTTAAAATCAATTTGGGCTTTAACCTTCATTTCTGGCCCAACACCTCCTGCCCCACCCAGATGAACAGTGTTATCTTCCTCCAAACGATGAACGCGACCTTCAGCAACTCCACATGCCATTTTCGAATTTCATTCCTCCGTATTCTCACCCATTCGTTCATCGATCTCCAAACGGACTTCACCAAAATGCTTCCCTTCCCGAGCTCCTTCCTCCCATTATCATTTTCTTCTACTCGATCTCCTCCTTCCAATTCCAAAAAATCATCCCGCTCCTCTTCTTCACCATTGCTGATACTTCTAAAAATCAAAACTCCATCCATGCCTCGTTAAAAATTAAATCAACACCACTAAAATCCTCCCAACGGTTTCTCTACCACCCCATACCACAAACGTTGAACTCGAAGTACTCCTTGGAAACGCGTTCGAAACTGGTATAACTGCTACAGTCAGGTATCGACATCAATATGTGTCAATTTCAACAAAAATACTCCTATAGATGCGAAATCACCTCTTGAACCCAAATATCAACTCGATTCGATGAATCAACACACTACTTTCGAGATTTCTACAACCCTAGTTCACTTTGAGAAAAACCCATGAACAAAACTGACGTCGCACCTTTTAATTAGCATACCAGTTTGAAGAGAAAAGCAAGACAAATCCAAATATACATGTCTTGGATTTATAAATTTTTCTTTGAATTAATATGATTTTGGAAGTGGATTTTGTTAGAGTTTATGCCCTAGAGGCAATCCATTTGATGAGATTGATAACACTGTTGATGTTATTATTTTATTTGAAATAAAATAATATTCTGTTATATTATATTTACTGTGCAATATAAATATTAATATATTAGAAGTCCTGTGGATTTTGTTAAAATTATAATACAGAATTATATAGTTCAAGTAAGTGACTTGAACTTGAGGTTATATAATATATTGAGTATTATAATTCTTAAATGTCCCTAGTCAAGTTTTATTGTTTATATAATGGACAACAATAAAACGTTGTGACTAGTATGTTGATTGACTAATGATCATATCTCATTGGTCATTAATATGCATGCTATTAATGTCAAAACATAAATACATATTAGATAATATCGTATTGGGCTGACCCACTATGAGATAACTACATGGAATATAATTAACAGTATCATAAGTTATTCTCATAGTGACAGTGATGTAATGGTCCTCAGACCTGAAATCATTATAATTTTATTCGAGGATATTTGTGTTTTGATATCATCTAAAGTTATTCGTAACAGAGTAATGATAACAGTGATTATTGGATATATCTAGAATCAAATAAAAATTATGAATGATCTAGATGGAATTTAACCCTATGATATATTCGTAGCGATATCCATGGGCCTCTTGATTGAGTGAGACTGTGAAATGCACGGTCGTGCTCAAATATTGATTTGTTTTAAACAGTCTGCTCATCGATCAAGAAAAACAGATTAAATTATAAAGAGGATGACACGATCCATGCCTTGAGTTTAACCCTGGATATATTGGTTAAAAGGATTATATTACATTGATACACTGGTCACAGAAAGGTTGTATCGAATCATTGATCTTATTATAACTTGGGTAGCAACGACGTATTGCTAGATGCCAATCACTGTTTATGATTTTAAATAAGATTTAAATCATTGCCAACGTTATAGTAACCTAACAGGTCACACACTTAGAACGTTATAAAGGAAGTACATATATTGGGTAAATAAATTATCAAATTTGTCGATATTTTATATTACATTGAAATGGTATACAAGTGGTTCCTTAATTGATGGAGCATACTTGTTTTTATAAGGGTTTGACTATTCACTTTATAAGATAAGGTAGAGCCGTCATTTTTCATTATCTCAGATGGAAAAAATAAAATCCCTAACCCTACCTTTTCACGAAACCCTTGGATATGGCGGCTAGCACCTAAAACTCCCCTTTCTTCTTCGATGTTGATCAGTAAGGAGAAACGTTCGTATGGATAACCAATAAAGGGCCGGCGATTGACGTGCCTAGTGATTCGATGCTTCACATTTCTTCCGATTTGATTTTGTTCTTCCTGAATTAGGCAACGACAGGTATGATTCCTAGCCTAGATCTATTTTGGTTTACTTTTATTGCAAAATCCATGATTTAAACATGTTAAATCATTAAAAATTAGGATGTCGATTTGATCGGTTTTTCAACAATGGTATCGGAGCCTTAGGTTTGCAATAGATTGTACTTCGATTTAAGATTTAGGTTGTTTGTGTAAGTATTCAATGCACTGATATTAAAACTTAAAGCAAGTTAGTGAAATTGTTTACTGAGATTTAGATATGTGTTTGATTCGACAGTTAAAAGGGTTCATGATTAATCCTGAACTATCATTCAGCTCTAAACTTGCTATTAAAATACCTGCTGATTTATGGAGTCCAGTATATTAATCAAAAACTAGTTTTGATAATTAAATATGTGAAAACATCATGGACTGATTCAATTATCTAATGGACTTGGATTACTTTAATACCAATCTGTCTAGATTTGAAAAAGTATATTCTAAGATAAAATTATTTTGTTTAAACAAAATTAATATTAGATATTAGTTCTGTTTATACATTATTTTATTTTATTTCAGATTTGTTTATGTAACAAAACAGTGCCAAAATTTATAATCAAATTTTGTTCGATTCTTGGGTATTAAGGTTTGTGAAGTTGTAGTCTTAAGAATCAATAATCGAAATTATTAAATACATGGATTCAGGAACTAATGATGAATTGGTTTCAAAAGGTGAAAATTTTCCATTCTAAATTAAAACTGTATTTGATACGAGTTAGAAAATGTTTTACTGAAAAACAAAGTTTTACATTTGATGTCAAGTTTTGAAAAAGGATTTATTGTTGGCTAAATCTAGATTTAACTGAATTCCAAACTGTGATTAAACCATAAGTGTGAAGATTTCGTATGATGCCGTGAATTGATTTGGTTATATATGTTAACAATGCATGAATCTGTTACAAATTTATTGATGAGGTAATGGAATTTGAAAAATGATAATTTAACAGACTTATTTATGAAATAAGACTGCTTCACTTAAACATGAATTGATATTGGATATTAGATCCTGTTTAGATACTACTTCATCCTAGATTGTTAAATAGTTAACATGAAAACTAGTTTGTTTAAACACAAATTAGTATTAGATGTTAATATGATTTTGGATCTGTTTATATGAGTAAACAGTTGTAAAATAATAATTAAAGTTTGTTTGATTAATGTGCGTTAAAATCATGACCCAGTCAAATTTTCTTTGTGTGACAGAAGTTAAATTTGCTAAATGCCAATCAGAATTGTAATCTTAAGCCATTTTGATTTAATGATATCAGTATTCAGTAATATGGAAACTTGTTAAGACTATTTTGATTTGATCAGTATACATGGACATGAAATCAAATCTGTTTGATTTATGAATACTAAATTCATAGCCCAGTAGTAACATCTGTTCATTATAATTAGTATACAACTTTTCTATAATATTAAATCCGAAATTGTTTCAGTGACATAAATTTTATTTTGCTATAAAATATAAGTCAAAAACCAAATTTTACTGAATGTCAATCAGTACTGAAATGTTCAACTATATTTGATTTGATGAAATCAATATGTATAAAAATTATGAAGACAAAGTTTTGTTTTGTTTTGTTTTAATCTCTATATTTGAGGAAAAAACAGAACAATTGACTTAAATTTTGATTCCAGGTCAATTTTTTTTTATGATCATTCAGCTAAAGGTCCATACAATACTTATATGATTTTGCCTTAACATTACATTGACAATGACCAGAATTAGTTCAAAGTCATGACAAATGTATTGTGATTTGTTATTCTATAAAATTAGTATATGATGTAATTTTATGAACAAATTATATATATGCATTGATATATTTGATATATTATGTAAATATGTACATGGAGATTTGTGTATTTGAAATAAGTTTATATACTGTTACAAATATTTGTACCAGGAAACAAATTTCTCCTATCAATATGTATAAGTGTTTAAATTGCTTATGAGTTCCGGATGGATCAATGTATACTATTCATATAAATGAATAGCCCAATACATAATTATATGAAATTGCACATTTGAATTAACTACATATATACTAGCGAGTTACTGTTATATATATACCTTGCTGATTTAAGCACCATTTGATGGATATGTCACAATACTATGTATGCATATATATTTTTATATGTACATAGATATAAGCTAGCCTGAATCATTACGCAAGCTTTAGACGAGCCATTTTATGTGAGGCAAATACGATTTGAAACTTAAATCTTTAGATTATGCACATTCCAGAAATGTGCAAATATGTTAGTATTTAATGTTGGGTTTCTAATTCAACAGTTAATCTTATACACTGGTCAAATTATACATATCATGAACACAGATTATTAATATGTTAAATCTGTGTATTCATTGATGTTTATTATTATGGAGGGCACTGTATCATCTTCCTCCATACTAACATGCATATCTGAAATTTTGATATCATGATATATATTGATCTGGCAGATTCCTGTTTGAATGTATTATAACTCATATACTATTTGAATATAAATCTTGGCAATTAGATATATATGTATATATATATGTATTAGTGAAATCTGATTTTATTGAATATAGCCATGGATTTTATATTATTGTCAGTAAGCTATACATATGTCGTATGTAATAATACATGTATGATAGATGCATGTGTAAATCAGTATGATGATACTGATATGGCAGATTCCTCAAAACATATATATGTATATATATATATATGATCTATATACATATATAAAGAGTTAAACATACATGTATATATTGATACACATGCTTGATTCCAAACAGTGTTATATATGTATAATGCATTATAACATGCACTGTTTACATTCAATTAAAAAATAATATGATATGATTATGTTACAGGGTACTGACCTGTTCTAAGTATGCTGAAATTGTTTCATCCGCTGAGTTTTGCATGAATCATTCAGAATGAACCACTGCTTAGAGGGAAATGCTGCTGTAAGATGAATGTTGCTTATAAAGCAAATATTATTTCTGAACTGCAGAATTTGGGTTGACAAGTTAGTAACTATTGTATTGGTTTTAGACATTATAGGATATATATTTATATCACTGTTTGTGAATTATACTGTAATGAAGTGGACAACAATTTGATTATAAAGCTAGATATGATAGGATATGTCCCTGTATATGATACTGGGCGTTGTATATGGTAAGTTGTATTAAAATGACTGTAGATGTAATTGACATTATTTATCAGTTTTGAGATAGAATCCGACCATATGCAGTTCCATAATATGTCCTGTTTGTTTTGCATCAGTCTGAAATGGTGTAACTTAATGCTTGTATACTTATTGCCTGCCAAATGCATGTGTTTTTAAGTTTGAATTCTATTATGATTTATGACACAAGCATGTATGTTTGACCATATTTTACAAAATTTCGAACAAAGCTGCATATATATATATATATATATATATATATATATATATTGTTTTGGACAAACGAATCAGAAGCTTTGTATAATTTGAGAATGTCTTTATGAAAGAAGAATTGATTAATTAATATTAATATTAAATATAATCTCTAATTGTAGAGTAAAGATAATCAAAGAAATTTTGAAATGTTCAAAAATGGGAATATGTAGGTGTAATATCTATATATTGTTGAATTTAAATAAATATATATGGTTCATTTATTTTATTTAAATCCAATTTATATTATGAATATAAAATACATATATTTTGATATGTGTAAATAACTATAATATTGTTCGTCATTACAGATTATGTAATTCCCTTTATAGCAAATTTTGTTATATTAAGTCATAGTGACGTCTTCCAATAATACACTCATCGATGTCCAAAATCACTGGATGTAGGTAATGCCAAAGCATTGTGCATCTTTTTATTTTGGTTATATGCGACGGAGTAAAAGTGATACTTGAATTGTATTATTGGGTCTGACTTAACCGAGCTGCGTAATAAGATTATGGCTTGGACACAACAGCATGAATTATTCTATATTTGAGCAAACGAATAATACTGAACAAAATGTTCATCATGCGATCCAGGAATTATATACATGATATAATTGACATAAGATGTCTACCTAAAAGGTTGTGTTTTGGGGATTAGCCAAAGCTAGGTCAAGGCATGACTAGATATGGGTCTTGGAACACCTTTATATACATATACTGATATATGTATATAAATAAAGGGATGTTAATTTGAGTGGGAGCATATTTTAGTTTAAATTACACATTTATGTTAATATAAAATTTTGATTGTCAAAGTTTATATTAAATAAATATTAAAGAATCCAATATTATTTATTATCTACTGTAGATATTAAATAATAAATAATTCCGATAATTTAAATTAATCCTTAAGAAGGATAAATTGAATTAAATCAAATTTCTTGACTAACATTGAAATTTGAGGATTGTCCTCAAACAATTTAAACGTATTTGTTTTAGAAATACAGAGAGGATCTAAAATAAGTTAAAGTATGACTTCAAATAATTAAGATATAAATGTTATAGAATCTACTTATACATCTCTAGTATTAGATACTAGATATGAATAACATAAGTACAGAAATTGCAGAATAAGTAGAAATCTGATAAAAGGACAAGTGGACTTACAATTGGAAATGAAGCAAATGTTACTGGATTATCCATAGGAAGTTGATTCTTGTTAATTATATTGGCTTAATTAAATAAATAAAATAATTATTATTATGAAATTCCACTTAAAATAAATGTTATAATATATCTTGTTCAGACAAGTTTGAATTTCATTTGTAATAAAAGAATAATTGTTATTCATTTTATTTAAATGAAATATCGTATGGAATTTTACAAACAGATAATGATATTTGTAAATCCTTAACTATAATGTACTTGACATTAATAATGAGTGGATTAAATTTAGTGATTTAAATCCAATATACCTTTAGTATTACCAGTTAGCCCAGTAAACAAGAAAGTATATCAAAACTCTATAATGATGGGTTTTGAGAACATTTGATTTTGAATTATATGAAGAATACAGATCTTGTTTCTTAGGCAAAATAACTGAATCACCTTTCACTTGACACAGTGAATGAGTGATAAGTATTGGGTCTCGTACATAATGACATATATGGAGCAATGAATACATAAACTAGAGGCAGGTTTTATTACTTCATTATATTTACTGATGATATTAGTAGATACAGATATATGTATCTTATGTAACACATATCAGAATCCTTTGAATAGTTCAAAGAATTCAAAATGAAGCTAGAAACCAATTTTAATAGAAAATTAAATATTTTTTGAACAGAACGAAAGAGAGTATTTAAGCCAACTATTTAATGACTATCCAGACGAGTCTGAAATTGTTTCACAACTCACTCCATCTAGAACACCATATTGGAATGGTGTGTCTGAAAGGAGTAATCGCACCTTATAAGATTTAGTACTGTTATTTGATAAGTTTTAAATATCCTCCAACAAATTAAATTTAGAACAATTACATTTAGCCCTACTAAAATGATTTTAAAGACGCCATATAAGATACGGACCAGGAAATGTCCTAATGTGTCTAATACGATGACTTGGGATGTAAAGACATTTATTAAACGTCCTTTCTCTGATAATATCAGACCTAAATCAGATAATTATTTTATGGATATAAATCCTCTGAGAATAAAATGTTTATTGCTCGATTTGGTATCCTTTTGAAGGAGAGCCAGTCTATAAGATATCGATGTGAATGAAATAGATTTCGAAATGTGTCGAAAAATCACAAAATACCATTAAATCTTGTATAGAAAAGAAATTGAGTGGGAATGACACAATAATTCTAATGTTATTTGATAACACATTAATTATTGTGAATTATGTTAGTTTTAAAAAAAGAAATAAATACTGATTCTAAGAAAGAAAATGTTTGGATTAAGAAGTTCATGATTGAACTTAATTCATTGTTGATCCAATGATATACATTGATAACAATATTGTAATAACCCGGAAATCCGAGCCAATTTAAAAATTTTATTTTGGCAATTTTAGTAAATTTTGAGTATTTAAAATGAATTATTTTAAATAATAACGACGAGAAATTTATTTTGAATAGAATTAGAACGTATATATTTATATACATGTTATTAGAATATAAATATGTATTTATAATTATAAAAGGAATTGAAAATGGCGCGGTAGTTCGAAAATTCGATTTCAAATTTCAATTGAACATACCGGGTGCAAAATAAACCAGATTTTAGTGAAACTAAAAATATTAGAATCTAATTGAGAATATCTTTCCAACAAATCCGAAAAATCAAAATTTCATAGTGGGAATCAAAAGATAAGCCCAGTTGAAAATTCAGAATAGTCGCTATGGAATTCTGGCCCTTAAAAATAGCCATTTTGCAAACGACCTTGGTTTTCGACGAAACCACTTTTGTTGGATCCGTGATGTCAAGTTATTGCTAGGTTTTAAAATTCGTAATTTTTCGAATCAATATGTGAGCGTGGCGAAGTAAAACGTGTTTTGACAGTTTCAGTTAATTTCAAGTGAAAATTAGGACCACATCCCTAAAAGCAAACTTAATGTAACCCACATCCCTCCCATGTATTAAATACATTTCCGCCCCCTATTTTTTCTTGCCCCTCCTTCATTTTAGGGACTTCTGCCTTCCTGCTTTGTTAACTTCCGCCTTCTCCATTTTCTTTCAAAAAAAATGCGGCATTAATTAAAAAAAAAAATCTAAAATCTGGAAATATTGTCAGAAGTTCTTAACAAAAAGAAAAGAAAAGTTGCATACATGTATGCAACTATTACGAATAGTTGCATACATATATGCAACTATTTGAATTCACATGCATATATTTATGCACGCCTCTTGAATAACTGCATACATGTATGCAATTTTATTGTATAAATGCATACATGTACGCAGATATGTCAAAATCTATGCAAAAGTGAAAAAATTGCACGTACGTATGTAGGTTTTAGCTCAGTGCACCAGAACATGCATGTATTCACATTACGTGCATACATATATGCATTTATTATGCAATTTTGATGCAGATTTGAAATAAATGCGTACATGTATGCAACTATTTGAAATATATGCATCTGTAATGCATTTTACTGCATTTCGTTGTTTTTGTGTAATTTTTTATTTTGGCATGGTTTTTGGTGTTTTTTCACTTGATTTTTTTTCAGATTAATTGTTTTAATTAATTACGAATTTACGTGATTTTTTCATTTTTTATTGAATTTTCAAAAAATAGGGACTAAATTTATAATAAGTTTATGACCGGACTTGAGCTTAATTTAAAACGTTAACAGGGACCTGTAAAAAATACACTCAATCGACTGGAAAATGGCCATTTTTCAAACCGTCTCAGAATTTGACGAAATTGGTTTTGTTGGGACCGCATCGTCAATACGAGGCTAGAAAATATTTTTTGGGAATTCGTAGAGTCCGTATGTGACCCCGGTAAATTGAAATGTACGTTTAAAATTCAATATATAGAGTTATATTTTGATTTTGACGAAAACTGATCAAAACAATTGAATCAGCCTGCGATACTTATCCCATTGTGTTCGAAATGGAGGTAATTAGCTATGGACGACAGGTGGTGGGTCTCGTTTTGAGGTCAGAATAAAAAGTACCTTTTTGAAATAAATAAATAAACTCTCTCTCCTCTACCCCTCTCTTCCTTTACTCTCAGCCCCCCCCCCCCCCCCCGTTACTTTTCAAAAGAGAAAAAAAAGAAACCTAATCGAATCGCGTGCCGCCCCACCTTGTCAGAGCCATCATCGCCTCCACCGAGACGCTCCCCCCGACGCTCGATCTCCCCCTCCCTCTCGCCGCGATTCCCCCAAGCCCTCATCCCCTGAGCAGCCGCCCGCCTCGTTCAACCCGCCACCACGAAGAACCCCGCCCTACAATCGACTGCGCCGCTTCCAACCCCTCCCCCGCGCACAGCAGCTGCTCCCTTCTCCTCCGATTCAAGGTGAATTTTATTTATTTAGATTAAGTAAATTCTTGTGAATTAAATAAAATCAATTTCAAATATATATGAAATAGTAAATGAAAGGTTCATATTTTTATATAGAAAAAGTTCATATTTTTATATGGAAAAAGTTCAGATTTTTATAAAGTAAAAAGGAGAGATTTTTATCGATATAAAGTTTAGATCTTTATTCATATGAAGTTAAGATTTTTAAGACTATAAAGGTATGATTTTTAACGAAGTAAAAATATGATTTTTATATCATAGAAAGAGTAAAAATATGATTTTTTATATCATAGGAAGATTAAAGATATGATTTTCATATATGTAGAGTAATAAAAATATTTTTTTTATTATATTACTAGCGAGATAAAAATAGAATTTTTATCCATATAGTAGAGAGATAAAAATAGAATTTTTATCTATATAGTAGCGAGATAAAAATAGAATTTTTATCTATATATTAGTGGGATAAAAATAGAATTTTTATCTATATAGTAGTGGTATAAAAATAGAATTTTTATCTATATGGTAACAATATAAAAATGGGATTTTTATATATGTAGTGGCTACGGACAATGAAATTGACAAAAGGCGAGCACGACGAAGATTTCCTACATAAGAAGAGTCATGGCGTTTGGTTTAGCTATTCGGTGAGAACTCCTCACCTTTTATTTTAATTTCTAGTTGAAATATATACTAGGATGCAGATGGTGCTTAGTAGCATCCGATACTCGTCGTCCACAGACCATGGATGACTTGTTTGTTTGATTGCTGTGTTGTGAAATTTGATTGTGTGATGTGAAATGAAATAAAATATTTTATAGTGGAAAATATTTTATAGTTAAAAATATAATTTTTAACGTGTATATAAAATAAATAGTAATAAACAAGAGATTTGTTTATATACACTGATTTGACTGATATTGATTGGGACGGTAAATTTTACACATCGCCCAACTGCACAAACAAAATATGTGAGGACCCGTTACTTCCCCGTGAAGGAAAGAGTGGATACTTTGAGAACAACACACAAATGAACGCAGACGGAAGAACATTTCATTGCTATTACAAAAATTCCATCAGATACAAGAATATACAGAGTATAAATGAATAAATTACATTCGATAAATATCAGAGATTACAATAAATTACATAGCAGCGGAAAAATATACAAAGCACAACTGAAGGTGATATACGGATACAGAGCTTTCTGGATATCATTCCAGCTGTAAACCAGGATCTTGTGAATATAAATCTGCAAAACCAAAACTACTAGCTGCCCGTGTGGAAAATAGGGGCACCCAGAGTTTAGGTTAAAACAATAAACTCCAGGTCAATCATGTGACTGGTGTGAGAACTAAAACAGTTATTTAAAATTTTACTTTAAAAGAGAGTAATTCAAGGGACCACGCCGTATAACATGGAACGGGTTTCCTCCCAAGAATACCAGTGCATAGAATAAACAGCGCAATGCTTTTTTGAAAAATGAAGCTATTATAAGACCCAGGTCCCATCACACAATGCAACGCAAGCCGGAGGATAGGGTTTTACCTTATAACAGCCAAACATGCTTGGTACGTTTAAAACAAATCATTTGATACTATAATAAGTGTATAGTGTCAAAACAATTTCAATCATAAATATAAATCATAGACGGCATAAGTGCCCCATCCCACTATGTCGCCATACTAGGCTCTACAAATAAAGCCGCAATACACGTATTGGAAATTGGATTTCCGCCATGAGTCGAGCCAAGGGGCAAGCTCCTCTCCGCGTTCGAGACACTCTAGCAAATGTCTCAGGACTACACACTCTAGGCAATCCTGGATCTTCAGGGCCGGTCCTCACTTACGTTAGAGGATTAATTATGCCTGAACACACGTTTCCCGGTCCTTACAGACCTAAAATCGAGGCGCCTCATCCAACAACCACATAGGTGAAAAGTATATAAATGTCAGGGCTGGTAAGTCACTGACACCACCAAAGCTAGAAAGAAACGTCGTGCTCTCCCTGCAGTCCGTATCCCGTTTTTAACTCATACCGAGGTGTGAGGCTCGCGAATTCACGTTATACACAAAGCTACGCCACAAAGGCCGTGCTTGGATCATCAACCACAAGACTTTGCTTTTCAACAAAAGCCTTGATCAATGCAACTCAGCGTGCCACACAGGCAGTTCATGCTATGCGATTGATATCTATCGATATATAACCTCTAAGCTCGTACGTCTCAGAGAAGGGCGTTAAGCAAGAGAATAAATTCTCCGCCGCCAAACAGATATATATTTAACAGAAATCAATCAACACATAATAAAATCCAATGTCAGACACACAATCCATTTACAAGTTCGTTCTGGGTCTGAACGAAACCGGAGGCACTTTCCTCGCATATCCATCCATCTCCAAGTACGTCTGGACGACCACCAACTATTTCCATCCTCTTGGGTGTACAGCCCAATCAGGATCGTCAGTAATTATCCAAACGATGTGAAGACTTCCGGCCTTCGACCACCGTCTTCATCTTCGACATATCGTCGAATCGGTTATTCGGAATGGGTATAAACCCGGACTTTCCGAACAACCCGCGTATATTAAAAACAAATGTTACACAAACACAACATACGCCTCATTCCAATTCATTAGTCACTAACCGCAAATTAGCAAGAGAACAATTTCCCAAATATTAACCCCGAAGGCCGAAACCAACATCAGATCAATATCCAGGAGACCACTCATCTTAACTAATCTACAACTAGTTTCTAAATTTCAATTCTTAGGGAAGGATTCCCATTAATTTTATCCAAGATAAATTCCTTAAAATTTATCCTTTAATCTTCCTTTGGATGTCATTTCAAACCAATTTATGGTTTTCCAAACTAGTCGAGATTAGCGAACCACACCGGAGTAATTATTTGTTTTATTTCCCAATCCCAACCTATTCATCCCATGAAGCAAAACTGGTAATACTCCATATCTAACGCCACGGTGTTATCGGTAAAATTAATTACCATTTCACGTTCAAATTTAATTAAAGATTTAACTATCGCTTTGGAGCAAAACTGGTGATACTCCATTCTCGCTTATTTTCCAAATTTGATAATTTAGATTATCAAATTCAAATTTCAATCTAATTGCAGATTCATTAAAACTCCTTTTGCTGGGTTAAAGAACTAATGTCATTTAAAACACAGTTCACGACAAACCCATATCACATTCTATTTATTATCGGGTTAAAGAACAAGTGTTATTTAAAACATTATTCACGATAAACCCACAAATCAATTCTATTTAAAATCCATTTCAAATCTAATTTATTTAAAAATAAACGGGTTTAATTTTAGTTCAAACTAGTTTATTTCGATAAAAATCTATTTTTACCTTTTCAAATATGGAGTTTTTCATCCCAATTTTTCCCAAATCATTTCTTATGATTTTATACAAATTATCGATATTTTTAATAATTTTATCAAGGCCCGTACAGTCGATTTCCATCAACGGCCATCGAACTGCACTTACAGCGACCTTTTTCAAATTTGATTTGGACGTATCTCCAAATCCAACCGTTAGATTTCAAATTTCTAATATTCGTTAGAAAGCTCTTTTCGATACGAACCCAACGGTTCCGGTTTTAGGAGAATCTGACGGTCGGATCTCCCGTAATGTCCGTTCGAAGTTAATGGTCAAAATTCGCGAACTGCCGCAGCGCGGCGCGTTCTATTTAGGCCATTATATTATATATATAATATATATTTCGTCGATTACTATTTAAAACGAATTTTATAAATAGTTTTGAATTCGTTTCAAAAACAATTTCAACCTTTATTTCAAATTCAAATCAAAAATTGAATTTTGTATTATAAATCCTTTTTACTTTCATTTCTATTTGATTTCAGTTCTAATCGATTTTAATTCGATTCGAATTCATTTTCTTTTCAATTCAATTCAATTCGAATTCGTTTTCTTTTCAATTCAATTCGAATTCGTTTTCAATTCAAATCAAATTCGTTATATATTCAATTTAATTCAAATTTCATTTCAAAATATTCGATTTCGAAACCACTTTTCAATATTCATTTTAAAATGAATAAAATCGATATAAATATCGTTCACGTCAAAATGACGTCAATCTAATCAACACGGCTTCATATATTTATATTTTCTAATATTTCTTTATCAAATGTTTCTTTTTCAAATACTTCCTTTTCGAATATTTCTATTTCAAATATTTCTATTTTTAAAATATTTCGATCAACACATGAGTAATCTCAACGGATGAGTACTGTCAACACATGAACCTTTATTTTATATTGATAAAGATGTAAATTTTATTGTTCAAATATTTCGTTCAACACATGACTAATCTCAACGGATGAGTACGGTCAACACATGAACCTTTATTTTATATTATTCTTTATTTTTCAAATTGGAATGAGGCCCAATAAATTACCATATAGCGTTAACTATATGGATTCCATACCACACATGCATATAATAGCAACGATAAATAATCAACCATCATCCAAAGTGCACTACACTGTATAAGCATCAAATATAGATATCTAACGCTTATAACAGCCTGTCAATCAATCGATCGACATACAACTGATTATTGGGATTAGTGTATGCCGTATATTATCCCAATACCCGTGTGGGGTTTCAAATCAACAAACACAGATTTTATTTGTGCAGTTGGGCGATGTGTAAAATTTATCGTCCCAATCAATGTCCTTCAAATAGGTGTACATAAACAAACCGTCTGGTTTGTAAATGAATATTTATCTATTCATATACACGTTAAAAATTATATTTTTAACGATAAATTTTTTTATTTCAACACATGAATTTTTATTCAGTTCATTTATCAAATAAAATGATATCTTTATTTTTCTAACTTGTTTTAGAAAATTTCGGCGGCATAACGGCACGATACTAGAAACGGGACAAGGCCTAGCCTTATCCCCGGTCTAGTGAAGGCCCACGCCATTCACACATCAATAAAATCAATTTCATTTCACCAAACAATTCAATTCAAACCAAATAATCTAACCAACTACACAACCAAACAATTAAACAAACAAGCCATCCATGGTCTGTGGATGACGGGTGTCGGGTGCTACTAAACACCGTCTGCATCCTAGTATATACATATATAAAAATAGAAAAAGAGATTTTGAGTGAGAAGTTCTCACCAATAGCTATCCAATACCACGACTCTTCATTCACAGAAACCTTCGTCGTTCTCGCCTTCTATCACTTTCGTCGCCCGTAGCCACTACATATATAAAAATCGAATCTTTACTTCGCTATTCAATATATAAAAATCGAATTTTTACTTCGCTATTCAATATATAAAACTCGAATTTTTACTTCGCTATTCAATATATAAAAATCGAATTTTTACTTTGCTATTCAATATATAAAAATCGAATTTTTACTTAGCTATTCAATATATAAAAATCGAATTTTTACTATGCTATTCAATATATAAAAATCGAATTTTTACTATGTTACTATATAGATAAAAATTCTATTTTTACCTCGCTATTCTCTATATAAAGATTTCGCCTTTTCAAATATAAAGATTTCGCCTTTTCAAATATATCATTATAAAAATCACATTTTTATTTTGCTACACATATAAAGATGATATTTCTAATATTCCTATCATGTAAAAATTATATTTTTAATTCTCTACATAAACAAAAATCATATTTTTACATCTTCTATATAGTAAAGATTATATTTTTAATACTTTAAAAATATAATAATCATATTTTTATTACTTTAAAAATATAAAAATCATATTTCTATACGAAGAAAAATCATATTTTTACATGAAGAAAAATCATATTTTTACATATTTTGAAATCACTTCTTACAATGATAAAAAAATACCTTTTCTATCATTAAAAATCAAAGCTTTTCTAGCATAAAAATCCTACCCTTTTCAGAATTAAAATTGAGTAGGAAAATAAATTAAAAAAAAAACTTACAGCTAAAACTAGGGTTCCGATTCTGGGAGCCGAGGGGGTGTCACGATCGTTGGCGGTGTGCTGGACGACTGGAGGAAGGGGCGCGCTTCGACTGCTGGTGGCTGAGAGGGGGTTGCGGTGGAGGATTAAAGGGGGGGCGTCGCGGGTCTGGGGAATTGGAAGGGGGCTTCAACGTCGGCCGGCGGGGGGGGGGGGGTCAATCAGAGGCGGAGGGTGGCGCAGAGGGGGCCTGGAGGTGGCGCGATTAACGAGAAAGGGGGCGATGGAATCGCTGCGCGAGGGAGGAGATGGACGGGAGTAGGGGGAAGCGGCCTCGACTTGGGGGGGGGGACAGCCAGAGGCGCGGCGCCTGGCGCCAGCGTGGGTGGCGACGATGATCGTCGCACCTGGCGCGATGGATTTAATCTTTTTTTTTTCTCAATTGAAAGAATACGGGGGGGGGGGGCAGAAGTATAAGGGGAAGAGAAAGATTTTTTTTTAATTATTTTATTATGAAAAAGTTGACTTTTACATACGAACTCGAAACGAGGCCCACCGCCTGTCGTCCATAGCTAATTACCCCCATTCCGAACACAATGGGATATGTATCGCAAGCTTATTTGATCGTTTCGATCAGTTTTCGTCAAAATCAACATATAACTCTATATATCGATTTTAAACGCGCATTTCAATTTACTGGGGTCACATACTAACTCAAAAAATTGCAGAAAAATATTTTCTAGCTTCGTATTGACGATACGGTCCTAACAAAACTAGTTTCGTCGAATTCTGAGACCATTGGAAAAATGGCCTTTTTCCAGTCGATTAAAATCAACTGAAACTGATCAAACGCGTTTTCCTTTGCCACGCTCACATATTGAATCGAAGAATTATGAAATTTGGAATCTAGCAATAATTAGACATCATGAACCCAACAAAAGTGGTTTCGTCGAAATCCAATGTCGTTTGCAAAATTCCCATTTTTAAGTGCCTGAATTCCATAGCGACTATTCAGAATTTTCAACTGGACATATCTTTTGATTCCCGCTATGAAATTTCAATTTTTCGGATTCGTTGGAAAGATATTCTCAATTAGATCCTATTGTTTTTGGTTTCACTAAAATCCGGATTGTTTTGCACCTGGTACATTCAATTGAAGTTTGAAATCGAATTATCGAACTACCGCGCCATTTTCAATTCTATTTATAATTATATATAATTATTTATATTCTAACGACGGCGTATATAATATATACGTTCTATATATATTCAAAATAAATTTCTCGTCGATATTATTTAAAATAGTCTATTTTAAATCTTCAAAATTCGCTAAAATTGCCAAAATAAAAAATTTAAACTGGCCCAGTTTTTTGGGTTGTTACAAAATATGCGTTTGTTGATTTGAAACCCCACACGGGTATTGGGATGATATTTGACGTACACTAATCCCGATTGTTTAGTTGTATGTCAATCGATGGGTTGACAGACTGTGTAAGCGTTAATTATTTATATTTAATGCTTATGCAGTTGTGTGGTGCATTCTGGATGATGGTTGATTATTTATCGTTGCTATTATATACATGTGTTGTAGAAAATCCATATAATTAACATTATATGGTAATTGATTGGGCCTCATTCCAATTTAGAAAATAAATCCATGTGTTGAATAGAAAATAAATTCATGTGTTGAATAGAAAATAAATTCATGTGTTGAATAGAAAAATTCATGTGTTGAATAGAATAAACATTCATGTGTTGAATAAAAGCCGTGTTGATTAGATTAACGCCATTTTGACGTGAACGATATTTATATCGATTTTATTCATTTTTATAATGAATATAGAAAACGAAGTGATTTCAAAATATAACGTTTTGAAAATATTATCATTTGTATATCGATGATGTGGAATATTCAATTTTGATTAGAAATTGAATATGAAGTTGAAATCGTTTCGAAAAACGAATTTAAAACGATTTATAAAATACATTTTGAAAGGAAATCGATGAAATATAATATATATATATATTATATAATGGCCTGAATAGAAGGCGCCGCGCTGCGGTAGTTCGAGAATTTCGACCATTGACTTCGAATGGATATTGCGGGAGATCCGACCGTCAGATTCTCCTAAAACTGAAACCGTTGGGTTCGTATCGAAAAGAGCTTTCTAACGAATAATAGAGATTTGAAATCTAACAGTTGGATTTGGAATTATGTCCAAATCAAATTTGGAAAAGGTCGTTGTAAGTGCAGTTCGATGGCCGTTGATGGAAATCGACTGTACGGGCCTTGATAAAATTATTAAAAATAGTAATAATTTGTGTAAAATCATAAGAAATGATTTGTGAAGAATTGGGATGAAAATTTCCATATTTGAAAAGATAAAAATAGATTTTTATCAAAATGAACTAGTTTTGAACTAGAATTATAATTTTATTTATTTTTAAAATAAATAAAGTGGATTTGAAATGGTTTTGAAAATAACCAGAATTTCCAATAATTGAACTGGAATGGATTTGAATCGAAATTGTCTTTGGAATATTTCGATGTTGGATTTCGTGATTATACAGATATTGTTATGGAAATTTGAAAGATATATTGATATCGTTATTTCCAATACGATATTTGTTGGTCGTAGAATTTGATATTGAATATAAGCCGATATATTTTCTATTTAGAGCCTTGTATTTTAATATCAAATGTGATTTGAGTTTGTCGTGAATAGTGTCTTCAATAATACTGTTCTTAGACTCAATGGAGTTAAGAAAATCAGAAACCAACTGGAGATTAGTTAAGTTGAATGGTCTCCTGGGTATTGATCTAATGTTGGTTCGGCCTTCGGGGTTAATACTTAGGGAATTGTTCACTTGCTAATTTACGGTTAAAGGCTGATAGAATGGAATGTGATTGTGGGTTTATCGTGAACCGTGTTTTAAATGCCATTGGTTCTTTAACCCAGTTAAAGACGGGATATGATTTTCCCAAGTTAAACAATCGTTAATATTGATTTTTGGGAAGATTAAAACCAAGTGGAGTTTTAATGAATCTTTAATTAGATTGAAATGATCGAGAATGGAGTATCACCAGTTTTGCTCCAGGCGATAGTTAAATCTTTAATTAGATTTGAACGTGAAATGGTAATTGAATTTACCGATAACACCGTGGTGTTGGATATGAAGTATGACCAGTTTTACTTCATGGGATGAATAGGTTGGGATTGGGAGATTAAAACAAATGATTACTTCGGTAAGGTTCGTTAATCCCGAGTAGTTTGGATAAACCATAATTTGGTTTGAATTAATATTCAAAAGAAGATTAAAGATTAAATTTAAAGAATTTATCTTTGATAAAATTAATGGGAACCTTTCCCTAAGAATTTGAAATTTAGAAACTAATTGAAAATTAGTTAAGATGAATGGTTTCCTCGATATTGATCTGATGTTGGTTTCGGCCTTCGGGGTTAATACTTGGGGAGTTGTTCTCTTACTAGTTTACGGTTAGTGATTGATGAATTGGAATGAGGCATATGTTGGGTTTGTGTAACACTTGTGTATTATATACGCGATTTATTCAGAAAGACCGGTTTTATCCCATTCTGAATAGCTGATTTGACGTGGTGTCGAGGATGAAGACGATGGTTGAAGACCAGAGGTCTTCACGTCGTTTGGGTGATTACTGATGATCTTGATCGGGCCGTACACCCAAGAGGAGAGAATCAGTTGGTGATCGTCCAGACGTACTTGGAGATCGATGGATAAGCGAGGTACAAGGTGCCTCCGGTTTCGTTCAGACCCAGAACGGACTTGCAAATGGACTGTGTGTCTGACATTGGATTTTATTCGGTGTGATTGATTTCTATTAAATATATATCTGTTTGGCGGTGGAGAATTTATTCTCTTGATTAACGCCCTTCTCTGAGACGTACGAGCTTAGAGGTTATATATTGGTGGATATCAAACGAATGGAGTGAATTGCCTGTGTGGCATGCCTAAGTGGCAATTGATCAAGGCTTCTGTTGAAAACCAAAGTCTTGTGGTTGATGATCAAAGCACGGCCTGTGTGGCATAGGTTTGTGTAGCGTTGATTCGCGAGCCTCACACCCCGGTTGTGAACCAGAAACGGGAGGGGACTGCAGGGAGGACATGCGTTTCCTTCTAGCTAGAAGTGGCGTTAGTGGTTTTACACGCCCTAACGAGTTTGACCTATGTGGTTGTTGCTGTTGCGAGGCGCCTCGGTTATATCGGTTTCGGCCGATGCATTCCGGTCGGCAGACGGACCAGACTTACACCCCAACGGGCGGGGAAACGCAGTGTTCAGGCATTTTAATCCACATCGGTGGACCGGCCCTGAAGATCCAAGGGACGATGCGTTCTGTTCCTGAGACATGGGCTAGATTGTCTCGAATCGGTGAGGACTATCTTTTACCTCGGTTCACAGATGGAAATCCAACTTCCAATACGTGACTTTGCGGTTTTAATTGTAGAACTAGTATGGCGACATGATATATGGTACCCATGCCGTCTATGATTGATATTTATGATTGAAATTGTTTTGACACTATACACTTATAGTAATAAAAGATGAAATTTAGCGTATCAAGCATTCTTTGGCTATTATAAGGTAAAACCCTATCCTTTGGCTTGTGTTGCATTGTGTGATGGGACCTGAGTCTTATAATAGCTTCATTTTCTTTATTTAGCGTTGCGCTGTTGTTTTATGCACTGGTATTCTTGGGAGGAAACCCGTTCCGTGTTATATGGCGTGGTCCCTCGATTTACCTAACTTTAAAATAAAGATTAATAATTGTTTTAGTTCTCACACCAGTCCCATGACTGACCTGGAGTTTATTGTTTTAACCTAAACTGTGGGTGCCCTTATTTTGACACCGGCAGCTAGTAGTTTTGGTTTTGCAGATTTAGATTCACATGATCCTGATTTACAGCTGGAACGATACTCGGAAAGCTCTGTATCCATGTATTACTTCTAGTTGTGTATTGTATTATTTTCCGCTGCTATGTAATTTATTGTAATCTCTGATATTTATCGAATGTATTTTATTCATTCATACTCTATATATTCTTGTAATCTGATGGAATCATTGTAATATACAATGAAATGTTCTTCTGTTTTGCGTTCTGATTCGTCTTGTACTCACGGTAATTCATTCTTTCTCTTCTCTTCGGAGACCGGGGAAGTTCGGGTCGCTTCAAATATGGTTATTGCTCAGGCCTAAAACGTTAAACTCATTATTGATCCAAATATATATTTAAGAAATATAATTCCTATGTGAATTTGTTCACAGAGGAAATGAACATATCCGCAAAGTTACAAACGTTATAATGTTGCAGACCTACTGAATTAAACTCTTTCTCAGCAGAAGTTTAATAGTCACACTAGTTTCATGAGTATACGATACGTGAATGATTGAATCTAGTGCAAGTGGGAGATTGTTAGAGTTTATGCCCTAGAGGCAATCCATTTGATGAGATTGATAACACTGTTGATGTTATTATTTTATTTGGAATAAAATAATATTATATTATATTTACTGTGTAATATAAATATTAATGTATTAGAAGTCCTTAGAATTATAATACGAAATTATATAGTTCAAGTAAGTGACTTGAACTTGAGGTTATATAATATACTGAGTATTATAATTCTTAAATGTCCCTAGTCAAGTTTTATTGTTTATATAATGGACAACAATAAAAAGTTGTGACTAGTATGTTGATTGACTGATGATCATATCTCATTGATCATTAATATATGTGATATTAATGTCAAAACATAAATACGTATTAGAGAATATCGTATTGGGCTGACCCACTGTAAGATAACTACATGGAATATAATTAACGGTATCATAAGTTATTCTCATACTGACAGTGATGTAATGGTCCTCAGACCTGAAATCATTATAATTTTATTTGAGGATATTTGTGTTTTGATATCATCTAAAGATATTCGTAACAGAGTAATGATAACAGTGATTTTTGGATATATCTAGAATCAAATGAAAATTATGAATGATCTAGATGGAATTTAACCCTACGACATATTCATAGTGATATCCATGGGCCTCTTGATTGAGTAAGACTATTAAATGCACGGCCGTGCTCAATTATTGATTTGTTTTAAACAGTCTGCTCATCGATCAAGAAAAACGGATTAAATTATAAAGAGGATGATACGATCCATGCTTTGAGTTTAATCCTGGATATACTGGTTAAAAGGATTATATTACGTTGATACACTGGTCACAGAAAGGTTGTATCGAATCATTGATCTTATTATAACTTGGGTAGCAGCAATGTATTGCTAGATGCCAATCATTGTTTATGATTTTAAATACGATTTAAAATCATTGCCAACGTTATAATAATCTATCGGGTCACACACTTAGAATGTTATAAAGGAAGTACATATATTGGGTAAATAAATTATCAAATTTGTCGATATTTTATATTACATTGAAATGGTATACAAGTGGTTCCTTAATTGATGGAGCATACTTGTTTTTATAAGGGTTTGACTATTCACTTTATAAGATTAGGTGGAGCCATCATTTTTCATTATATCAGATGGAAAAATAAAATCCCTAACCCTACCTTTTCACGAAACCCTTGGATATGGCGGCTAGCACCTAAAACTCCCCTTTCTTCTTCGATGTTGATCAGTAAGCAGAAAAGTTCGTGTAGATAACCAATAGAGGGCCGGCGATTGATGTGCCTAGTGATTCGATGCTTCACATTTCTTCCGATTTGATTTTGTTCTTCCTAAATTAGGCAACGACAGGTATGATTCCTAGCCTAGATCTATTTTGGTTTACTTTTATTGCAAAATCCATGATTTAAACATGTTAAATCGTTAAAAATTAGGATGTCGATTTGATCGATTTTTCAACAGATTTCTCACATTCGCCGAAGAAAATGACGCGGCGGAAAATGTTTGACCAACGAATGAAAAATTTAGGGTTTAGTGAAAGGGGTAGGATATTTATAGGTAGATTATATAATTTTATATTCGATTATTATATTTATTTTTAAGCAACCGCTATATGTGTTTACTGTTAAAATTTCCTATAATCACACATGATATTCAAAAATCACGAAAATGGACATGCAGCTAGAGTTCGACATTACGGACCCAATGAAACTGGTTTCATCGAATTCCGACTCCGTTTGCTCACACAACGTATTTTTAACCATTAAAATACTAACTGTTTTTCACATTAAATATGCGTATGGCCACACACTAACCCCAAAAATCACGGAAATTGAAATCTAACAACAATTTAATATTTCAGATCCAACAAAATTAGTTTCTTCGAAAACGGAGTTCGTTTGCAAAACTGACTATTTTTAAAGCTCTAAATAAACCATTTAAATATATAAATATATTTAAAAATAATTAAATTGAATATTTAAAAATAAATATTATCGTATATATTCATAATAGAATACCATACAACTCCAGAATATTCCTATATGAATTTCTAACTCGATATTTCAAATCCCGATTAAATCGATATTCGATTTATAATGAAATTCCTTTTATATATCGTTATAAATTATATATGAATTCCATATTCCATAGCGACTTTTCTAGAATTTGATTTGGACATAAATCAAAATCTACCCAACGAAATCCCGTTTTTTCTCTTCCACTAGAAAAACATACTTCACCAGCTCTGTACGTTTTTTGTTTCACAGAAATCCGACTTAAAACGAACCCTGTATATTCAGTTGAAGTTCAAATCGCCAAATAGCGAACTGCCGCGCCATTTCGAGCTCGATTATATTTATAATATAATTTATACATTCAAACATCGTTAATTAAATATATTCGTTATTGTAATTCAATTCCAAACTGAATTATATATTTTGAATAGCCCAATTCACACAATATTGTGAATTTCACTATTTCCAACTATTTCGGAATTTAAATATATTATTCTATTATTTAATTTAATTAAATATTCAATATTATTTAATTAAACGACCATATAAATCTCTAATTTTAAATAATTAAATAAATTTATTATTACACCGTAAAAATACGGGACATTACATACGTTCTCTCAGCAATCCTAATACATTAATTCCTTTAATCATATAAACCTAAGCTCTGATACCAAATGTAACACTCCACACTTTTCTAAGCTCGAATTCGATAAATGTCGAAACTGAAACCTATCGAAGCATGGAGAGTATAAATCTGGTACCTGTAAATAATGAGCATGGGCATGAGCATAATCAGAGTACAATAAAACTAACTCACAACGAAAACAAGATAGGGTAACTAATACTGGCTAAGGAAACTACCTTAGAGTTAATCGCCACATCTATATCGAGCATGAGAGAACAAAGAATGGAAACCGAACTAAACACCAGTTAAGACCTATCTTCCCCAAGATAAATTTGAGAGTTGTTATGACGAGGGGGGTCAAGACAAAAAAATCTTGGTGAGTAGAAAATGTATAACACTGTCTACAGTACACAAATATATCACATTTGGTATCAGCCAAAACATGTGTCCAACAAGGCTTGTAGTTATAACTTAACCTTGTAAATATTTACGCATGAAGACTAATTACCATATCCAAGGTAGTATTCCCAAACATAACGACATCGCAATACCGAGATAGAACGTTTACACATAAGTATGAAGCCTTTATACCACCATTCAACCAACTACCAAAAATTAAGATGCGGGATTTCAACTACTCAACATACTTTAAGGAGGTAAATTACTTCTATATAGCCACATAAGACCTCGCTATTAATATAAGACAAAGGAGGATCCTTTCAACTACTTAAGACCCAAGTCGAACCTATTAATCACTTAATGCCTTACTCGGTGGTTTACCCTGCACTAAAATAAATTATAGGACACTAGCTACTAAGTCCTACTAATTTAAGGCTTCTGCCATTCACGCATATGCTCATGCCATGCATAAGGCGAGGGATAGTAAGTATTCACTTATTGCCTACAGGATAGGTAGACAACATCTCATCATTTATGGCCTTCCCCCTACGGACCCATGTGTTACTATCTAGCAGCCTTATTGGATAATCCCCTAGTCACTTTATACTTCCCGCAGGATAGAAAGACCAATAGTACCTCCGTAGTGGTCATTTAATAACTTATCCCAAGGCGGATTCCATCCCCAGTCACAAACTACCCAAAGGAAGAAGACCATCATGGAGATTATCGATCTCGTGCCCAATTAGCCATTTAATACTTCTTAGTTATGGGAAGGCGAGCTACACAATCACTTAATACCCTTTTAAGGGTGGATCTAACTATTTAATACCTCTAATCCCGAAGCAGGCTACGCTTACGAATCATTCCCTTGATGGTTTGTTCTTTCGGAAGGCAAGCGTGTCCTGTGACCACTTAATACCTTAACACTTGAAGTAAAACTTATTTTAGAAAATGATTCTCGCTACACAAATAAATACCGTCACGGGTTCCTTTGCTCAATGATATCTCACATCATATGTATATATATCCGACTGCTGGAAAGTCAGACTTTTGTCGATCATTAACCTACTAAGTCCAATCCTTATTTCTAGGTATATTAATCCGAGATTACTAGAATAAATTAAGGAAACTTATAACATCCTGTCCTAGGATGTTTAATTGTTTAATTCCTTATTGGACTTAGCATTTAGTACGATAATAAATTCCCGATAATCCCCTTTAATCCCATCTACTATTGTTATTTAGATTTCTTGCCATTTATGACCCCCAACGGTCATAATTCCTAAGGCATTTAATATCATATTAAATGTCGTTTATATCAGTCCCATTTAAGTTCTAACATAACATTTCTAACTCCCAAACATTTCTATATTAATTTAATTCCATTTCATTCTTCTTTGAATATATATACACGCATAATCTTTTACCTTATCTATTTCCCTAGTTGGAGTTACAACCCTTATTCATAGTCACAAATTAAATTGTAACTAATTAGGCATTTATTTCCTTATTCAATTAGTATCCCCAAAAATGTACATGGTTACAATAGTTATTATTATATTCATGTCCTTTTTATTATAGTAATAAATTCCATGTTTATTGCTACAACGGCCACAAATATTTATTTTCCATTTATTATGCGAGTTATTTCCACACATTTATTATCATGAAATGGAAACACTTCAAATTCAAACACACGATAATCAACAAACATTTATTTAATTATAATGGCGTTATTTATGTAGATTTGAATGGATAAGATTAATATATGTTTATATTTATATTTTAAGCATGGAGTTACTTAGTTACTAGTTATTTTATTATTAATTGCTATTTATGTTTTGATCTAAACTAATGACCAAAACATCCCTTCTTGTGTTTAATCTTGTTTAAGATTCAAAATCTTACAAAAATGTTATTTACTGTAATTATTGTAAATTTTACCTAAACTATTTAAAATTGGAAAATTGGCATATTTCAAATCACAGAGAAATGAGTTAATATTTTATTTAGAATAGATGTTGCAAACTACGTACAAAAATACGTGAATTTGCACATCTCTTCTTATTTCATTTATTTACATTCCTTGTAGATTTCAAATAATACCTTCAATCCAAAAGAGAAAAAAGGACAAAATTACAATAATCCAATAAAAAAACCCAAACAATATCAACACAAGAAGGTTTATATTTTAAAAATCGAAAGAACACAAATCCTAAGTTTACACACAAATCCTATTAATCTGGAATAACAACACTACAAATTTGACAATATACAGCGACTGATCTCCAGATTTAGGGTTTCTACAATAACCACAACAATCCAAGATAAATTATATGCAATATAAGAATAGTAAACTAAGTAGCCTGTAAATATATATCTGAATTTCATTCATAATATTTCAGATTTGACAAAATAAACAATTTGATAACTTTTAGGCATATAATTCAGATTCAACACAAATCAATTATATAAGTTATTATAAACAATGAATATATTTCTCACTCGCCTGAAAGCTATCCAAATTTAAATATGAACATAGCTTTTAGGCTTACAATTCCCAAACCATACTGATCTACAATTTATCTACAAAGAGGATTTACAAACACAGATTTAGATTTGTAGATTTGAAAGAAGAATAGGAAAAGAAGAAGGAAATTTAATAATATAGATTACCGATTCATAGAACAAAACCTTTTGCGTTGATCTGGATTCAATATCTCCAATTCTTGTTAGTTTTATTTGAATAGATTTATAATTTAAAATTTTAGAAGAGATTGGAAAATTGGGAATGGAGGAGCTTTGCTATTGCCTCTAGAAAATATTAGCAAAAGAGTGAGGTCAGGCCCATTATTTATAGATGCAGAAATGACCATGAACCATTAGATTTAATTATATAAAGACTCGTCCATCGATATATAAAAATATATAATCATACCCTGGCCGCCACTGTCAGGATCAACTAGGGGTCGATCCACCGACTGATCGCCCGGTCGACCTGGCAGTGAGGCTGGGACAAATATATTTATTACTATATTTATATATTATGTTTTGTTTATTTTCCATCTGTTTTCATATTTCATCTTTAACTTTTTCATATGCACTCCATTCGCAAAGTTTAAAATATGAAAGTTGACCAGAATTCCATTATGAATGCAGCAGTGCAAGTTTCGTGGTCAAATTCCATCATTTTCAAAAATTCCATTTTTGGGAATATAACTAAATTACTAAATTATTTATCGCCAAAATTCCGTGTTGTTACAAATGTCGATTTGGATATATAGCTACATTTGTATAGATTATTACCTTTGGTCTACCTAGGGGTAGATGTGTACGGTTTACACACAAAGGCAAGAGTATTGTAAACCCAAATAACCTGATATGAATTAAATGCGAATATAATATTATATGTAGTATTGAACTTAGAAGTGTATAATTTGTCCATTCAACGGAACTCTAGTTCTGACCCCCTCCTTATAATAATCCACAGGTTTGATGGTAGGTAGAGATTATTCAGCTTAGAGACACATGTTTCGAAGGGGAATTTCACTTAAAGGGCTTATTTGTTCATAGTGAAAAGTTTTAAGGACAACATTTCTGAAAAGTTTATTTTAAGGACAATCTACAGGAAAAATATAAATGAATTTATAATTTTCAGCTATATAGAAATAATGATAAATGGATTTTCATTTTCATGTATTACTTAAAAAGATAATGGAATTTATTTTTTCCCATCAAATCATCCTTTAAATTTATTATTCTGAAATGTTGTCCTTAAAACTAATTATCCTAAAAAAAAGAAGCACTCTAACGAAATTTCCATTGTTTAGAAAGTGTTAATAGTTTGGTAAGTATTACTTCTTAGTATATTTTAATCTCCTCCATTGTGAGTTTCTTATTTGTGCTATGATATATTTATTTATCTTTGCCTATTTACAGAATACCAAATATCTAATTCGAGCTTGAGTGGATTTGGATTTTTGCATGTTGTGAAAAATCCGGGCCCACTAGGGTTTGGGTTATTACATAAACAAGCTTGTGACCGATATATATGTACGATTTTAAACTATACAACATGATCTTTTGGCATTTGAAATCAAATTCACTAAATTTTATCTTGTTACACCGGTTTTAAATTCTTTAACTAATGATTGGAAAAGAAAAGATCTAACTACTAAAGAAACTGACGATCTTTCTCAACTCAAATTTGAAGAATTAATTGAGAATTTGATGACATATAAAGCTAATTTGCCAGCAAGAAAAGACCAACATTAAGAAAAGAAAAACATAACATTCCAAGAAAATGATGGTGACTCTAACCTTGACAAGAATGCAACAAAATTCATTGCAAAAAGTTACAATAACTTTAAGAAGTTTAGAAGAATGACTAAATTACAGGATGGTAGAAATTCGGGTTTAAATCAAACCTCAATTAAGTGTTACAATTGCCACAAGTTTGAAAATATGAAGAAAGAGCGTCCTCAGCTTGATGATGAAAAAACTAAAAGCAAGTTCGACAAACTCAAAAAGAATAAGAGAGCTTTTCAACTGACTTAGGATGATTTTAGTTCTTCATCGTCTTCCAAAAGTGATTGTAATAGTGATACTAGCGAGCTAATGTTTGCTATATGGGAAATAACAATGGGATATGTTATGAACTTACTTTTGATGAAATTTTTGAAATTAGAATGGAATTTGATAACAAATGTAAAGATTTATATTTATTAAACAAAGGTTATATAGGAAAATTAAATAGAGCAAGATTAAAAATTGAAATATCAAAAGATGAGAAACAGTTTTAGAAGAAGAACTAGAGATGGTTCGAAAAGAATGTAAAAAACGATCATCTTAAAATGTTATCTTATAATGTGATTAAGATAATAGCATATTACAAATTGAAAAGCTAAAATATGGTAAGGATAATCCAAAAAATAGTCTGGATATGGCAAATCTTGAAATTATAGATATTAAAACCAAATTAGAACAAACCAATAGTAATGTTTTAAAGTTCAACAGAGGGAAGAAAAATTTAGAAAAATTGGTTCAATTTTCTAAGCCATTTGAAAATCGAAATGGACTTAATTTTAAGAAAAAAAGACAAAATAAAAGAAATACAATATTCTATACATGAAATTTAAAAAGCCTAAAAAGGAGATTAAATCTATCCCATAAACAGTACGGATCCCAAAAATAAATACTAAATTGGTTAGAAAAAAACACATAGATAAGTATTTTAAAAAAAATTATATAGTATAAGTTATTCCTTTAAAGGTCCCAAACCCCCATGGGTATGATGATCTTCTCCTACTAACACATAAGATCATAATATGGGAAGTTTATACCAATTAAATTTTATTTTTTTCTTTGCACGTACCCATGTCAAGAACAAAAGGCAAGGAAAAATGGAAACTCGATAGCGACTACTCCAAATATATAATAGGGAATGCAAGAATGATATCAAATATAATTTGTATCGATATTCAGATTGTAACATTCAAAGATATTTCAAATGGTTACATTATTGGCATTGAAGACCTAGTAAATATTGGTATATCTACTTCTCTCTTATTTTCTAATGTTTCACCTTTAGAAAATATAAATGGAACTTATTAAGTATTAGTCAATTATGTGATATATGATTTAAGATATATTTTGAAAAAGGGAAATGTAAAATCTTTGATCAAAACAAAATTTTAATTTTTAAAGCTATAATAAATGTGAGTATTAATAATAATTGTGATTTATGCTTGAGCACAAATCATAATGATCAATGTTTATGACATAAATGATTTTTCCACATAAATTTTAAGAATATTAGCAAATTGGCTAAAAATGATTTATTAAGAGAATTTCCCAAAATAAATTACAAAGTTAAAAACTTATGTAATGTATGTCTATGACAACCCAACTTCCAATTACCTAGATTCGATGTTTAAACCAACTACAGATGTTTGAAAATCGGATTCGCCGGGGTAGTACACATTAGAACTGAATAAAATAAACTTTTATTACTCAACATTGATTAAAATAGAGTTTACATTATCAAAGTTACAATGAAATACACAGTGGAAAGAATGACTACAGCAGAAGAACTCTAACTCTAGCTCGAAGCTCCAACCCAAAAGCGCTCTGAATCTTGCTCCAAGGATCTATAACTGTAAAACTAAACCACTAGCTGCCCATGTGAAAAATTATGGGCACCCAGAGTTTAGGGAGGAACAATAAACTCCAGATCAGTCATGGGACTGATAATCACTGACCAAATGACTTTTGGTCAAGGGAATAAATTCCCATCACCAAACAGAAACCTGTTCGGTAAGAATCAGTTAATACACTATAAGATACGGTGTCAGACACACATGATCCATACGAGTTCATTACGGGTTCGAACGAAACTGAAGGCACCTTATTTCACAACTCAGGTTTGAGTGCGAAGGCCCTTGCAAATCCAAAAATTCTCTAAATTCGATCGGGCTTTTTTGCCACTCCGGTAATAGGGTCATCTCTCTACTATAGCTATTTAGTAAAGAAACAAATCAACAGGCAGCCCGTTCGATGTGAAGAACTTCGGTCTTCGATCGCCGTTTATATGTCTTCATTTATTTCATCGTACGATTATTTGGAATGGTTTTCGAGAAGCAAATTCCGATCCCGGTCTTTCAAAATAACCAGCGCTTCATATGAAGTATATATTTCAAAGTAGGTTCTTTCCATTATATATATATATATAACTAAATTCCTTCTAAATTTAGTAATGATCGTTTATATAAATTCAATCAATCATTTACAATTGAGGATCAAGATTAACGATATTTCTTCAATTCAAACTCCTTGTATTCATTCAACACATATCAGTTATATTCGAGCCAAAGGTCTTAGGACTGGAACAATTCCCAATTAAATAAAACATTTGAAATAATAAATTTGTTACAAACTAATATATATATAAAATATTTAAATAGGAATGGTTGAAATAATTACTTATTATATATTAAAGTTTGAAGAAGTATACAAATGGAGTATTTTAAAATATATACATATTCTTTAAATAAAATAAGTCTTATCTAAATATCTTTGAAATTTGCAAATCATGTTTGAATAGTCGAAAACCTATTTACATATACGAGTACTTTAAACTGGAATTGTTCCATTTCCATGTCGATGAATTGAATTTATATTCATATTCAAAAAGTATAACTGGTTCCGATAATCTTGAGTTAATCCGGTCAATTTCAAAGACATTCACCTTATTTTCTTTCGTTCGCTTAGTTCCACATTACTTATATAATTAAACCAAGCCTTACTCGGGCAAACAATGTTAATATCATATCATTCAATTTAAATCCAAACGATTTCTATTAGATATATGATTTGATAAAGATCGAACTTCTTATATCCAATATATGTATCTGTATTAAACTGGCACTATAAGCGGAATCACGATATTTCTACCATTTAATTCCTCAGACAGTATTAGTCATCATCTATAGAACTTATATTAAATATCTGAAGATCACTTCCATCCAATCCAATGTTTTTTAACAAATTTAAATTGGAAAACTATTTATTATAATTACCGTTTTACGGTGTTCGAGATTCTTTTTCAAATTTCCTCTTTTACCAGTCTAGATAAGTCAACCTTGGCCAGGTAAGTTCAGTGCACTGGTTGTTGCATTCCTTGCCTTAATTACACACCCCGTTTACTATTCCAGAATTAGTAACGAAACAAACCTACTTGTTAACATGAAACTTAAGTTATATTCTTACTTAAATTTCAAATTCAAATTTTTAGGCCACCGCAATTTATAATACATTATTATAATTATTCATCTAGACTTATATCTAATTTCACAACAAAGTGATTCGAGTTAAAATATCTTTCCAAACATTTTTATAATTTTATTTCAAATTTTATCCAAAGTCATATTAAATTTTAAAAATCAAATACTTCGAGTTTGCCTAAATTTTTCAATAATTCATTAATTTAAGCGGTAATTAAATTTAAAATCTAATTCAAAGTACTTTCGAAATGAATTATAATATCGATTCCCTTTTTAATAACATATTAATTTATTTCCAAAAAACAATTAAATCAAATTTAACCAATTTCCCCAAGTACAATAATGACTACTATTTAATTCAACCCTAGATGCATTCTTAATATAACTTAGTTAACAAACCGTTTAAGTAACACCATATAATTCAATACAATTTAATAATTTGTTAATTAGAAAAATTATTTAAATAATCAAATATAACTTAGTTAATAAAAGATTGAATCACGGAATATTAATAATATGATTAAATCAATAAACATTATTAATTTTACATTAATAAATTCTTCATAATCGATAAAATGCCATTTAACAAAATAAACGTTTTGTAGTGACCCGTAACTTCCCTGTTAAGGAAAGAACGAATTACATTGAGGACAAGACGAATCAGAACACAAACAGAAGAACATTTCATTGTTTATTACAACAATTCCATCAGAATACAAGAATATACAGAGTATGAATAAATATTATACAACAAAGAATATCAGAGATTTAAATACAATACTGCAGTGGAAAAATAATACAAAACACAACTGAAAGTAATACACGGATACAGAGCTTTCCGAGCATTGTTCCAGCTGTAAATCAGGATCCTGTGAATATAAATCTGCAAAACCAAAACTACTAGCTGCCCGTGTCGAAAATAAGGGCACCCAGAGTTCAGGTTAAAACAATAAACTCCAGGTCAGTCATGTGACTGGTGTGAGAACTAAAACAGTTATTAATATTGGTTTTGAAAATTCGGTAAATCAAGGGACCACGGCGTATAACACGGAACGGGTTTCCACCCCAAGAATACCAGTGCATAAGCAAACAGCGCAATGCTAAATAAAGAACAATGAAGCTGTTATAAGACCCAGGCCCCATCACATAATGCACCGCAAGCCGAAGGATAGGGTTTTACCTTATAACAGCCAAATAATGCTTGATACGCGAAATTTCATCTTTTATTATTACTATAAGTGAAGAAAACAACTTCAATAATAATGTATAAATCATAAACGACATAGTATCCCATGCTACTATGTCGCCATACGAGGCTCTACAAATAAAACCGAAATATCTCGTATTGGAAATTGGATTTCCGTCATGAGTCGAGGCAAGGGCCAAGCTCCTCTCCGCTTCGAGACACTCTAGCAAATGTCTCGGGACTACTCTCTCTGGGTAGCCTCTGGATCTTCAGGGCCGGTCCTCCCTTACGTTTGAGGATTGGCAATTCCTGAACACACGTTTCCCGGTCCTTATAGACCTAAAATCGAGGCGCCTCGCATCCAACAACCACATAGGTGAAAAGTATATAAATGTCAGCCAGTTTAAGCACTGACACCACCATTAGCTAGAAAGAAACGTCGTGCTCTCCCTGCAGTCACTATCCCGTTTTTGACTCATACCGAGGTGTGAGGCTCGCGAATACATGTTATATACAAATCTGCGCCACACATGCCATGCTTTGATCATCAACCACAAGACTTTGCTTTTCAACAGAAGCCTTGATCAATTGCCACGTAGGCGTGCCACACAGGCAATTCATGCCATGCGACTGATGTCCATCGATATACAACCTCTGAGCTCGTACGTCTCAGAGAAGGGCGTTAAGCAAGAGAATAAATTCTCCGCCACCAAACAGATGTATATTTAATAGAGATCAATCAACACAGAATAAAATCCAATGTCAGACACACAGTCCATTTACAAGTTCGTTCTGGGTCTGAACGAAACCGGAGGCACTTTCCTTGCATATCAATCGATCTCCAAGTACGTCTGAACGATCACCAACTGATTCCCTACTTTTGGGTGTACAGCCCAATCAAGATCATCAGTAATCACCCAAACGATGTGAAGACTTCCGGTCTTCAACCACCGTCTTCATCTTTGACTTGTCGTCGAATCGGTTATTCAGAATGGGTATAAACCCGGCCTTTCCGAATAACCCGCGTATATAATAAACAAGTGTTATACAAACGCAACATACGCCTCATTCCAATCCATCAGTCACTAACCGTAAATTAGTAAGAGAGCAATTCCCCAAATATTAACCCCGAAGGCCGAAACCAACATCAGATCAATACCCAGGAAACCATTCTACTTAACTAATCCCCAGTTAGTTTCTGAATTTCATATTCTTAGGGAAAGGTTCCCATTAATTTTATCAAAGATAAATTCTTTAAAATTTATTCTTTAATCTTCCGTTGGATGTCATTTCAAACCATGTTAAGGTTTTCCAAACTAGTCGGGATTAGCGAACTACACCGAAGTAATTATTTATTTTATTTCCCAATCCCAACAAATTTATCCCGTGGAGCAAAACTGGTAATACTCCGTATCTAACACCACAGTGTTATCGGTAAATATTAATTACCATTTTACGTTCAAATCTAGTTAAAGATTTAACTATCGCTCTGGAGAAAAACTGGTGATACTCCATTCTCGATCACTTTCTAAATTTGATAATTTAAATTATCAATTCACATTTCAATCTAATTACAGATTCATTAAAACTCCACTTGGTTTTAATCTTCTCAAAAATCAATAACCTGTCTTTAACTGGGTTAAAGAACCAATGTCATCTAAAACACGATTCACGATAAACCCACAATCACATTCAAATTCTATTGTTAATTGGGTTAAAGAACAGGTGTTATTCAAAACACCGCTCACGATAAACCCCAAAAACCAATTCAAATTCAATTCCAATTAAATATCATTTAATTGGTACACTTCATTAAATCTAGATAGAAAGATTTAATCTTTTCTCAACTGGGTTCAAGAACAGTGTTAATGAAGACACCATTCACGATGAACCCAAATCACATTTGATATTAAATATAAGGCTCTGAATAGAAAATATATCGGCTTATATTCAATATTAAATTCTACGCCCAACAAATATCGTATTGGAAATAACGATATAAATATATCTTTCAAATTCCCATAACAATATCTGTATGATCACGAAATTCAACATCGGAATATTCCAACTCCAATTTCAATTCAAATCCATTTCCACTTTATATATCGGAAATTCTGGTTATTTTCAAAACCATTTCAAATCCAATTTATTTATTTTAAAAATAAATTGATTTGTAATTCTAGTTCAAAACTAGTTCATTTCGATAAAGATCTATTTTTATCTTTTCAAATATGGAGATTTTAATCCCAGTTCTTTCCAACTCATTTATTATGATTTTACACAAATTATTAATATTTTTAATAATTTTATCAAGGCCCGTACAGTCGATTTCCACCAATGGCCATCGAACTGCACTTACAGCGACCTTTTCCAAATTTGATTTGGACATAATTCCAAATCCAACCGTTAGATTACAAATTTTTAATATTCATTGGAAAGCTCTTTTCGATATGAACCCAACAGTTCCAGTTTCAGGAGAATCCGACGGTCGGATCTGCCGTAATGTCCATTCAAAGTCAATGGTCGAAATTCACGAACTACCGCAGCGCGGTGCGTTCTATTCAGTCCATTATATATATAATATATATATTATATATATTTCGTCGATTTCCTTTTAAAACGTATTTTATAAATCGTTTTAAATTCGTTTTCGAAACGATTTCAACTTTCATTTCAAATTCAAATCAAAATTGATTTTTTTCCTTATAAATTCGTTTTACATTCATTTCTATTTGATTTCAATTCGTTTTCAATTCGATTTCAATTTAATTCGAATTTCATTTCTATTCAATTCAATTCGAATTCCATTTTCAAAATATTCGATTTTTGAAATCACTTTCTTTTCTATAATCATTATAAAAACGAATATAATCGATATAAAATCGTCTGCGTCAAAATAGCGCATCTCTAATCAACACGGCTTTATATCTTTCAATAACTTCGTTATTGTGACGATCCAAACTTCCCCGTGAAGGAAAGCCTGGATTGCTTTGAGAACAACACACGTCAGAACATAAAACAGAATAACATTTTATTGTTGTTACAACAATTACATCAGAGTACAAGAATATTACAGAGTATGAATAAATATACATTGGAAATACAATATCAGAGTTTAAGATACATTTAAATAGCAGCGGAAAAATAGTACAAAACACAACTGAAAGAAATACACGGATACAGAGCCTTCCGAATATCGCTTCAGCTGTAGACCAGGATCCTGTGAATATAATATCTGCAAAACCAAAACTACTAGCTGCCCGTGTGGAAAATATGGGCACCCAGAGTTTTGGTTAATACAATAAACTCCAGGTCAGTCATGGGACTGGTATGAGAACTCAAAAACAGTTATTAAGTTGATTTTAAAGTTAGGTAAATCAATGGACCACGCCGTAAAACACGGAACGGGTTTACCCCCAAGAATACCAGTGCATAAAAATAAACAGCGCAATGCTAAAATAAAGAAAAATGAAGCTATTATAAGACTCAGGTCCCATCACACAATGCAACGCTTGCCGGAGGATAGAGTTTTACCTTATAATAGCCAAATATGCTTGGTACGCGAAATTTATCTTTTAATATTACTATAAGTGCATAGTGCAGAAATCAATTTCGAAAGTAAATGTATTAATCATAGACGGCATGAGCGCCCCATCCCACTATGTCGCCATATATAGGGTTTACAATCAAAACTGTAATGTCGTATTGGAGATTTGGTTTCCATCAAGAGTCAAGGCTAGGGAGGAGCTCCTTACCGGTTCGAGGACACTTTAGCAAATGCCTCAGGATCACACCTATGGGCAAACCCTTGGATATCTGCAGGGTCGGTCCCTACCTAACGGTAGTGGATTAGTTATGCCTGAACACACGTTTCCCGGTCCCTTTGGACCTCCATATGGCCACTAACAACCTATAAAACCCGAGGTACCTTATAATCCATCATCCACATAAGTAAAATGCCAGCCGGTTTAAGCACTGACATCACTCTAGCTAGAAAGAAACGTGTGCACTCTCTGTGTTCCCTTCTCCCGTTTTTGACTCATACCGGGGTGTGAGGCTCGTGAAGTAACGCTATACTCAAAGCTACGCCTAATCAGGCTATGCTTTGATCATCCCACAAGGCCCTGCTTTTCAACAAAAGCCTTGACCATTTGCATCTTGGCATGCCACATTATCAGACCATACCATATCATTGATCATCTATCAACATATAATCGGGTGTTAAGTGAAGAATAAATTCTCCACCACCAAACAGCTATACGTTAAACAGAGATCAACGAATACAATATAAAGGAATACAATGTCAGACACGCAATCCATTTACAAGCCCGTTCTGGGTGTGAACGAAACCGGAGGCACCTTATTCCTCGCATTTCCGTCGATCTCCAAGTACGTTTGGATGATCACCACTTTTCCATCGTCCTGGGTGTACGGTCCAATCAAGATAGCAATAACCATCCAAACGACGTGAAGAACTCCGGTCTTCAACCACCGTCTTCGTCTTCGACTCTTGATCGACGTATTAATTATTCAGAATGGGTTAAACCTGGTCTTTCTGAATAATTCGCGTATTTTATAATCAAGTGCTATCAAAACACATCCAACGCCTCATTCCAATTCAGAATATTCTTTTAATAAAATATTCTTATTTTTAGGGAAAGATTTCCATTAATTTTATCAAAGATAAAACCCTTTGAAATTATTCTATTCAATCCAACTAAGTATTTATTAAAACTCCAATTCGGTTTTAATATCCAAATTTAAGAAATAATTTTTATCTTTAACTGGGTTAAGGAACTAGTGTCATTTAAAACACAGTTCACGATAAACCCAAAATCATCTTCCATAAAATATGGAATCTTTACTGAAATTAGATCAACATATAATCGATATAAATACCTGTATTAGACTAATAATATAAATGGAATAACGGCAAGGCCTTTTAAATTCTATATATAGTAACAGTCTTCATCCACAGAAGTTCATCTCAATTATTAACTAATCGAATTCCATTCAATTCCAATTTAACATATTAAATTGGAAAGCTTACATTGGAAAATTTTCATTCATAAATTCCAAATTATACTTCACTGTAAATTGGGTTAAAGAACAAATATCCTCTAAAACACCGTTCACGATAAACCCAATTCACATTTCATTTTATTCCAATTACTAAATATAATCGGAACTCTAATAATCTTAATTAAAACATTTATCTTTTTCCAAATTTATATTTACTATTTAATTCCAATTAAATATTAATTGGAAAACTTCATTAAATCTTATTTAAAAGATTTATTCTTTTCTAATAGGGGTTTAAGAACAATGTTATTAAAGACACCGTTCACGACAACCCAAAATCCAATTTTTTTTTTCAATTCCAATTTAATATATATTGGATTGGAAAACTTCTCTTTAGAAAATTCTATTAAAATTTATGTTAAAAGATTTCTAAATCACAAATCATATCTTAACATCAAATTCTTTTTAATGCAACACATTCAGTGAACATATAATCTTCGTAGTTAAATCTTTTCTTAAAAACATGATTCATTATAACTGAAAACAAGACCATAATAAAAATATAATCTTTATTATCTAACCTTTTACTTGAAAAACATATTATTATGAAAATGTCATTCTTATTATCTAATCTATCTAATGAAACAAATTAACCATAAAAATGTGTTCTTTCTAGTGTAATCAATTTTAAATAGAAGTGAAATCTTTTTTATGTAATCTTTATTACATTGAAAAAGGTAATAATTTCATTTCAATCTTTATTACATTGAAAAATATAATAATTTCATCTCAATCTTTATTACATTGAGAAATGTAATAATTTCATTTCAATCTTTATTACATTGAAAAAATATAATAATTTCATTTCAATCTTTATTCTAAAATGTTTATAAATTCGTTTATAAAACGATTCCAACTTTTATTTCGATTTTAAATCCAAATTGAATATTCTATCTATTATCATATTAAAATAATATTATTTCCAAAATATTAATTTTGGAATTAGCTCTTTAAAACAGATTAAATAGCCCGATTCATTATCTTATACATTTATATTTTATACTGGGCCAGACCTCTCACATTAAGCCTGCTACTTGTGGATGTTGGATATGCCGGTTGGTTCCGGGCAGACTTATCCCACAAGTTGGGCTTAACCTCGTGTCATGGCCCGATTCGTATTTGCGCACTTGGACCTCTCACATTAGGTTCAACATTTGCGGCTGCTGGATATACCGGGCGGGTCCGGGCAGACTTCCACCACAAATGTAACCTAACTTCGTGTCCAAGTACAATTATAATTAATAATTATAATTAATTCACTGAAAATATTATTTTAAAATATTCCTTAAATTAAAATATCTTAATTTTGAAATACACTTTATTTTAAAATATACTTTATATTAAAAAAAAATCCATATTAAAAATGGACTTTATTTTACATTGTCATTTCTTTTATAAATCTTTTGTTTTCAAATATTCTAACTTATCATTCAATTATTAATAAAAATTGAACTTTTCATATTATTATAATAATATAATAATGACCTTTTCAAAGCGTTTCATCTTGAAATCAAATCTTTTAATTTCAACACATTGACAATAAAGTGTGATCTCTTTTAAATCTAATTCTTTATTGTCTTTTTAACAATAAAAGTATAATCTCTTCAGTTCAAACTTTTGATTATAACTTTTTGACAGTACAACAATAATCTTTTAAATTTAAAACATCAAAACCATAATTTAATTCTTTTAACGGAACATTGTATTAAAATATTATTTTAATTCTAAAATTGGAATGAGACCAAACCATCACCATATAATTTTAATTATATGGATTTCAAACATCGCATTAATTCCGTAATAACGATAAAACATTCAACAATAGCCAGAGTGCAATTTAAACTAATCACAAGGGCGATGTGTAGTCAAAATATCAACCCAAGACCCGTGTGGGGTTTCAACCAACACAAATTCAAATAATATATCATTAATTGTGCTCTTGGACGATGTGTGAAAAATTATCGTCCAATCAACATAAATAAGTTAGGCAACTTGTTAATGGCAGTGTAAACATATTTCTAAATATCATAAATGACATAACATTATTTAACATGTTCACATATTTCAAACAATTCACACAGTCATCCCAATCAACATTTATCCAACAAACAACAATTCCAACACAGATAATTAACTTACTTTTGAATATATAAAAAAATAACTGTTCAAAAATTTAGTGAGAAAGAGTTCTCACCTTTTCCGGGCTTTAATTGACGGTTCAGGCCCAATTTTGGCCCAAAATCCAACACGCTCTAAAGTTGACAAAATTGATGTCTACGCGAAGCTCTCGACGCCACGATCGCAGCAAATCCTGTTTCGTGCGATTTCGAGTTTGTATCAAAAAGATATGAATTTTCGAAGTTTGTAATAATTAAATATTTAATTAAAATTACCGAAAATACCCAAAAATTCAACTTGCTAAAAATTGAACGTAGTTAGTGTCATTGTGACGATCTCGTCTCCACGATCGCAGCGGATCTGAAATCGTCAGATTCTGAATTCGTATGAGAGAGATATACAATTTCAAAGTTTGAATTACAAAGTTACCCCAAATCTCGGTCAAACAGCCCCTCGCCACCTTTGACCGCACTTTTCTCCCTCCTCTGACCTCCGATTGACCTGAAACCACCACCATCCTCTTTGTCTTCGAGAGGCGCATCCATGCTCCAAGCCGCCGCCGCCATTGATGCTCTGATCGCCGGAATTTCGCCACAAAGCGAAATTCGTCTCGCGGGCCCCACAGGCCGCCACCCTCCACCGAAAAATCTGAAAAAATTACAGTAGCTAGATCTCGCGAAGACGAAGAACTTTTGCTCAGGTGCCATTACCTGATTCTTCCCCGATCGACAGGAAAAAAATCGTTTTGTTTTCTTTTCTCAGTTTTTTGCTGTTTTGCTTCAGTTCGGTTTTTCTCGATTTCCGTGCCCTTCCTTCGACTTTCACACAAAATGAACAAAGGCAAAGTTGTTTGTTTATGTCTTGGGTACATTTTCTCCAACTGGACCATCGCCTAATTCTCGACGGTTTGTGAGTTTTACCCCAAAATCCGAAATCAGTTTTCTGTCTTTCAAGCTAGATCCCGGCGAATCCGTGTGATGATAGGTCTTGAATTTTTCGTGGTAGATAGAGGATAAGAAGATGAACAAAACCCAGGAAGGGTTTGGTTTAATTCTGTTCTGATTTGGAGATATAAATTGTTGAAGATTCGGGGTGTTTTGTGTAAAGAAATTTTAGTGGAGAAAGGAGCCGCCATTGAAGAAATGAAGATGAAGGATTAGGTTTAGGTTTAGAAAAGGGTTATGGGCTGCTAATGATATATTATATAGGCATAGGTAAATTTTAATTAAGTCCTTGTTTAATTTAACCCCTTTTTATTAATAACCTTTGTGTTATTAATGTCTTCAAATTTTAGTCTGTTTTAATGTTTTAAAGACCGTACGAATGCATACATTATCCAAATTTGCTGAAAATTGGAACATAACTATTTCTCGACGATACGAATCCAAAGAAACTGGTTTCGTTAAATTCCGAGTCCGTATGAATTATTCATGAATTCTTAAAGTTTGAAAATTGACCGTTTTCACTGAAAAATTAATAACGCCCACATATTGACTCCAAAAATTATAGAAAAATTATTTCTAGCTTTGTTTTGACGATACGGTCCCAACAAAACTAATTTCGTCAAATTTGAAGACTGTTTGAAAAATGACTATTTTTAAGGCGTAAATAAATTATATTAAAAATACATATATAAATAAATAAATTTCGAATCTCGAAATATATCAGTGTTTATACTTTTTCAATGCAGAAACCTCATTTTGAACTCAATGGAAGTGGTTTCGAGTCCAAATTCATTCGTATGTAAAAAGTAGCGTTTTGGGTCCTATATGTATAAATTTTCCCGTATTTTTCTGATATCTTGATTTGGGCATAACTTTTGATTCCCGCAATGAAATTTCAATTTTTCAGGTTCGTTGGAAAGATATTTTTAAATAGATTCTAATATTTTTGGTTTCGCTAAAATCCGATTTATTTCGCATCCTGTACAGTCAATCAAAGTTAAAATTCAAATTTTAAAACTACCGCACTATTTCTAACTCCTTTTATAATTTAAATAAAATCTATTCGTTTTAACTTCGATTAAAATAAATTTATAGTCATTATTATATAAAATAAATTATTTTAAATATTAAAAATCCATTAAAATAATTAAAATAAAAATTTTAAATTCGGCCCGAAATTCCGGGTCGTTACAGTTATTCTATTCAACAAATGAATATATATTTCTTTCTACACATGACTAATCTCAACACATGAGTACTGTCAACACATGACTATTTTTGTTATTTAATATATTTTATAAAATTATGATTTCTATCGTTTACTTCTTAATCAGACTCCAACCGTAAATTAGTAAGAGAACGATTCCCTAAGTATTAACGCCGAAGGCCGAAACCAACATCAGATCAATACCCAGGAGACCACTCATCTTATATATTTTCCAGTTAGTTTCTAATTTTATATGTGATAAAGATGTAAATTTTATTGTTAAAATATTTTACTCAACACATGAATATTTTCAACACATGAATATATATTTTATAATATTCTTTGTTTTCCCAATTGGAATGTGGCCCAATCAATTACCATATAATGTTAATTATATGGATTCCATATAACATATGTATATAATAGCAACGATAAATAATCAACCATCATCCAAAGTGCACCACACAACTGCATAAGCATTAAATATAAATAATTAACGCTTACACAGTCTATCGACCAATCGATCGACATACAACTAAATAATTGGGATTAGTGTACGCCAAACATCATCCCAACACCCGTGTGGGGTTTCAATCCACAAACACTGAATATTATTTGTGCGGTTCGACGATGTGTAAAATTTATCGTCCCAATCAATATCAGTCAAATTAGTGTATATAAACAAATCGTTCGATTTGTTTATAAATATTTATTTATTCACATACACGTTAAAAATTATATTTTTAACGATAAAATATTTTTAACTATATAAATATTTTATTTCATTTCACATCACGCAATCAAATTTTTCACCACAACAAACAATCAAACATACAAGCCATCCATGGTCTGTGGACGACGGATGTCGGGTGCTACTAAGCACCGTCTGCATTCTAGTATATATTTTAACTAGAAAACAAGATTTAAAGTGAGAAGTTCTCACCAACTAGCTAAACCAAACGCCACGACTCTTCATAGGTAGAAATCTTCGTCGTGCTCGCCTCTTTGTCAATTTCATTGTCCGTAGCCACTACATATATAAAAATCACATTTTTATATTGTTGCTATGTATATGAAAATCACATTTTTATATTGCTGTTATATAGATAAAAATTCTATTTTTATATCGGTGTTCCTATAATAAAGATTATATTTTTATCACGCTGTTCTCTATATAAAAATTATATTTTTATATATCTACTTCTAATACAAAGATCGAATTTTTATATCATCGCTATAAAAATCACATTTTTATTTCAACCTATATATAGTAAAAATCAAATTTCTATTTCGCTACATATATAAAGATCAAATTTTTATTCTCTATATAATATAAAAATCATATTTTTAATCTTCTTCTAACATAAAAATCATACTTTTACTTTGCTACATACATGGAAAAAATTATATTTTTCTTCGCTACTTCATACGATTAAAAATCGTATTTTTCTTTATGATAAAAATCTAAACTTTATCTATATAAAACATGAACTTTATGTTGATAAAACCTACTCTTGATGTATATAAAAATTCAATCTTTCCTCGTATAAAATTCTATTTTTCTTCATGTAAAAATATAATCTTTCATATTCAAAAATATAATCTTTCGCATAAATAAAAATCCCATTTTCATATATGAAAAATCCTATCTTTCGTCATCTGAAAATCATAACTTTGCTAGTTCAAAAATCAAATCTCTTTAATTATAAAAATCTAATCTTTTTTATTATAAAGATCTAATCTTTTCGATTATAAAGATCTAATCTTATCGATTATAAAGATCTAATCTTTTCGTATGCTAAAAACCAAACCTTTCGTGTTAATAAAAATTAAACCTTTCATATATAAAGATCTCATTTTTAATTGCTATACACCTATGTAAAAATCAGATTTTTACACTTATACAAATCATTTCTTCCTCATAATAAAAATCAAACCTTCACTGTTTATAAAAATCAAATTTTTATGCCAAAATATATGTAAAAAAAATTCCATTTTCATTACATTGAAACTGGAAACAAGTTCCATACTTTATACATAAGTAAGAAGGAAATAATTAAGAAAATAACAATGAAAAATAAATAAATACATAAATAAATAAATAAATAGGCTTACTGTTCGTCGGAGGAAAATGGGGGTTTGGAGCTTCGAACGGGGGGAGAGGGTGGGGCGCGTTCGTTGGGTGACTGGGCATCGGGGGAGGATGTTGAGCGTCAGTCTCGATTTAGGGCTGAGGAGAGAGAAATGAGGGCGGTGGTTCCTCAGTAGGAGGAGAGAGGCGCGATTTGGGGAAGAAGAGGGGGGGGGGGGACGGAGGAGAAGAAGGTGCGGCGGCAGTAGGGGAGGGCGGCGCACGGTTGTGGATGAACGGGAGGCGTCATTTTTTTTATTTGGGGATCGTGATTTTTGATTGGGGAAAAAAGTAAAGGGGGGCTTTAAATAAAAATATATATTTTAATTTATTTCTAAAAAGCAACTTTTTAATTCGAACTCAATCTCAAACCCATCGACTGTCGTCCCTAGCTAATTACCCCCATTCCGAACACAATGGGATATGTTTCGTAAGCCAGTTTGGATGTTTCGATCGGTTTCCGTCAAAATAAAAATATAATCAGTATATATTGAATTTGAATGCACATTTCAATTTACCGGGGCCATATACGAACTCTAAAAATTCGCGAAAAATATTTTCTAGCTTCGTATTGCCGATAAGGTCCTAACAAAACTAATTTCGTCAAATTCTGAGACCGTTTGAAAAATGGACATTTCTGGTCGATCCAAATTGACCGAAACTGTTCAAACACGTTTAACTTCGCCACGCTCACATATTGATCCAGAAAATTATGAATTTTGAAACCTAGCAATAATTTGACATCTCGGATCCAACAAAAGTGGTTTCGTCGAAAACCGAGGTCGTCTGCAAAATTTCCATTTTTAAGGGCCAGAATTCCATAGCGACTATTCTAAATTTTCAACTGGACATATCTTTCGATACCCGCCATGAAATTTCAATTTTTCGGATTCGTTGGAAAGATATTCTCAATTAGATTCTAATATTTTTGGTTTCGCTAAAATCCGGTTTATTTTGAATCCTGTACATTCATTTGAACTTTGAAATCGAATTATCGAACTACCGCGCCATTTTCAATTCCTTTTATATTTAGAATAAATATTTATATTCTAACGACGATCTATATAAATATATACGTTCGAATTCTATTCTGAATAAATTTTTCATCGTTATTATTTAAAATAATTCATTTTAAATATTCAAAATTCGCCAAAATTGCCAAAATAAAATTTTTAAATTGGCTCAGATTTTCCGGGTTATTACAATCTCCCCCACTTAAAACTTTTCGTCCCCGAAAAGGAACAAAGCTGAAAGTTGTTCAACTAATCAACTCAACTTCCAGTATTTTCATTACGGCTTAAGTTCTTCAACTTTTCAGTTTCTAGGAACTTTTCAAATTTTTCAAAATTTTGGCTAACACCCTAAATTTTCGAAAAATTTCGCCATAACCTCCCCTGCACCGAGGACTTTGGGATATTTCATATAGCCTCCCATGGCCTTCTTCAATCCAAAAGAAAATGAAAAAGCCAATCGGCTCATAAATCATCCAAAACCTAAGAAATACAATAAACATGTACCTATTTGTCGGGCAAACAATTTTATTCTTCTGCTCTAGCCTCCTTGCTATGACCTGTTCAATGTAAGTACATGTATATGCATGCATTTGTAATCATTTTTCAATACAGTTCAAAATTTGGTTCAAGTAGGCCAAATGGTTCAAAATTATCAAACAAATAAACAAACAACACAACCATCAATCAATTAGTGGATTAACGTTTCAAATTCATAATTTTGATATATATACAGAAAATCATGTTTTTGATGCCAAATCACAACAATAAATCTATGTAAGTTTTGGTTCTCCCACCAGTCTGATGGAAATATATAGATATCACACCTTCGAAACATGAACACAAATACTGATAATGCGGCCGCATTACCAGAATTATCTCCGGGCGACTAGAGTGCGAATCTATATCTACCCAGTATATTAAAACTTCGAATATACGTTCATGACGCGTATATGCGAAATCTTTATATACTCGATTGTCCAAATCAATTCAAATAAAATATTCAAATACGTATATAATGGTTCAAATTTTCAAAACAAAACTTGTTTTCATTTGAAAAATATACTCTTCACACTCGTTCTAGGATACTACTTATCCTATCTCTAATGAGTCATTCTAATTGGATATTACTAATCCAATATCTGATGAATTCTTTCGTTTGGTTCTAATGTGTCTTGTTCTCGAGCTCTGTAAACCTCACTCCGATACCAAATGTAGTGACCCATAACTTCCCTGTTAAGGAAAGAACGAATTACTTTGAGGACAAGACAAATCAGAACACAAAAAGAAGAACATTTCATTGTTTATTACAACAATTCCATCAGAATACAAGAATATACAGAGTATGAATAAATATTATACAACAAAGAATTTCAGAGATTTAAATACAGTACTGCAGCGGAAAAATAATACAAAACATAACTGAAAGTAATACACGGATACAGAGCTTTCCGAGCATCGTTCCAGCTGTAAATCAGGATCCTGTGAATATAAATCTGCAAAACCAAAACTACTAGCTGCTCGTGTCGAAAATAAGGGCACCCAGAGTTTAGGTTAAAACAATAAACTCCAAGTCAGTCATGTGACTGGTGTGAGAACTAAAACAGTTATTAATATTGGTTTTGAAAATTCGGTAAATCAAGGGACCACGCCATATAACACGGAACGGGTTTCTACCCCAAGAATACCAATGCATAAGCAAACAGCGCAATGCTAAATAAAGAACAATGAAGCTGTTATAAGACCCAGGTCCCATCACACAATGCAACGCAAGCCGGAGGATAGGGTTTTACCTTATAACAGCCAAATAATGCTTGATACGCGAAATTTCATCTTTTATTATTACTATAAGTGAAGAAAACAACTTCAATCATAATGTATAAATCATAGACGGTATAGTATCCCATGTTACTATGTCGCCATACTAGGCTCTACAAATAAAACCGAAATATCTCGTATTGGAAATTGGATTTCCGTCATGAGTCGAGGCAAGGGGCAAGCTCCTCTCCGCTTCGAGACACTCTAGCAAATGTCTCAGGACTACTCTCTCTGGGTAGCCTCTGGATCTTAAGGGCCGGTCCTCCCTTACGTTTGAGGATTGGCAATTCCTGAACACACGTTTCCCGGTCTTTACAGACCTAAAATCGAGGCGCCTCGCATCCAACAACCACATAGGTGAAAAGTATATAAATGTCAGCCAGTTTAAGCATTGACACCACCACTAGCTAGAAAGAAACGCCGTGCTCTCCCTGCAGTCACTATCCCGTTTTTGACTCATACCGAGGTGTGATGCTCGCGAATTCACGTTATACGCAAAGTTGCGCCACACAGGCCGTGCTTTGATCATCAACCACAAGATTTTGCTTTTCAACAAAAGCCTTGATCAATTGCCACTTAGGTGTGCCACACAGGCAATTCATGCCATGCGACTGATGTCCATCGATATACAACCTCTGAGCTCGTACGACTCAGAGAAGGGCGTTAAGAAAGAGAATAAATTCTCCGCCGCCAAACAGATGTATATTTAATAGAGATCAATCAACACAGAATAAAATCCAATGTCAGACACACAGTCCATTTACAAGTTCGTTTTGGGTCTGAACGAAACCGGAGGCACTTTCCTCGCATATCCATTGATCTCCAAGTACGTCTGAACGATCACCAACTGATTCCCTCCTCTTGGGTGTACAACCCAATCAAGATCATCAGTAATCACCCAAACGATGTGAAGACTTCCGGTCTTCAACCACCGTCTTCATCTTCGACTTGTCGTCAAATCGGTTATTCAGAATGGGTATAAACCCGGTCTTTCCGAATAACCCGCGTATATAATAAACAAGTGTTATACAAACGCAACATACGCCTCATTCCAATCCATCAGTCACTAACCGTAAATTAGTAAGAGAGCAATTCCCCAAATATTAACCCCGAAGGCCGAAACCAACATCAGATCAATACCCAGGAAACCATTCTACTTAACTGATCCCCAGTTAGTTTCTAAATTTCATATTCTTAGGGAAAGGTTCCCATTAATTTTGTCAAAGATAAATTCTTTAAAAAAAATTCTTTAATATTCCGTTGGATGAAACTAGTCGGGATTAGCGAACTACACGAAGTAATTATTTATTTTATTTCCCAATCCCGACATATTTATCCCATGGAGCAAAACTGGTAATACTCCATATCTAACACCATGGTGTTATCGGTAAATATTAATTACCATTTTACGTTCAAATCTAGTTAAAGATTTAACTATCGCTCTGGAGCCTAACTGGTGATACTCCATTCTCGATCACTTTCTAAATTTGATAATTTAAATTATCAATTCACATTTCAATCTAATTACAGATTCATTAAAACTCCACTTGGTTTTAATCTTCTCAAAAATCAATAACCTGTCTTTAACTGGGTTAAAGAACCAATGTCATCTAAAACATGATTCACGATAAACCCACAATCATTTTCAAATTCTATTGTTAATCGGGTTAAGGACAGGTGTTATTCAAAACACCGCTTACGATAAACCCCAAAAACCAATTCAAATTCAATTCCAATTAAATATCATTTAATTGGTACACTTCATTAAATCTAGATTGAAAGATTTAATCTTTTCTCAACTGGGTTCAAGAACAGTGTTAATGAAGACACCATTCACGATGAACCCAAATCACATTTGATATTAAATACAAGGCTCTGAATAGAAAATATATCAGCTTATATTCAATACTAAATTCTACGCCCAACAAATATCGTATTGGAAATAACGATATAAATATATCTTTCAAATTCCCATAACAATATCTGTATAATCACGAAATTCAACATCGGAATATTCCAACGCTAATTTCGATTCAAATCCATTTCCACTTTATGTATCGGAAATTCTGGTTATTTTCCAAACCATTTCAAATTCAATTTATTTATTTCAAAAATAAATTGATTTTTAATTCTAGTTCAAAACTAGTTCATTTCGATAAAGATCTATTTTTATCTTTTCAAATATGGTGTTTTTCATCCCAGTTCTTTCCAACTCATTTATTATGATTTTACACAAATTATTAATATTTTTAATAATTTTATCATGGCCCGTACAGTCGATTTCCACCAATGGTCATCGAACTGCACTTACAACGACCTTTTCCAAATTTGATTTGGACATAATTCCAAATCCAACCGTTAGATTTCAAATTTCTAATATTCATTGGAAAGCTCTTTTCGATACGAACCCAACGGTTCCGATTTTAGGAGAATCCGACGGTCAGATCTCCCGTAATGTCCATTCGAAGTCAATGGTCGAAATTCACGAACTGCCACAGCGCGACGCGTTCTATTCAGGCCATTATATATAATATATATATTATATATATTCGTCGATTTCCTTTTAAAACGTATTTTATAAATCGTTTTAAATTCGTTTTCGAAACGATTTCAACTTTCATTTCAAATTCAAATCAAAATTGAATTTTTCCTTATAAATTCGTTTTACATTCATTTCTATTTGATTTCAATTCGTTTTCAATTCGATTTCAATTTAATTCGAATTTCATTTCTATTTAATTCGAATTCCATTTTCAAAATATTCGATTTTTGAAATCACTTTCTTTTCTATAATCATTATAAAAACGAATATAATCGATATAAATATCGTCCGCGTCAAAATAGCGCATCTCTAATCAACACGGCTTTATATCTTTCAATAACTTCTATTCAACAAATGAATATATATTTCTTTCAACACATGACTAATCTCAACACATGAGTACTGTCAACACATGACTATTTTTGTTATTTAATATATTTTATAAAATTATGATTTCTATCGTTACTTCTTAATCAGACTCCAACCGTAAATTAGTAAGAGAACGATTCCCTAAGTATTAACCCCGAAGGCCGAAACCAACATCAGATCAATACCCGGGAGACCACTCATCTCATCTATTTTCCAATTAGTTTCTAATTTTATATATGATAAAGATGTAAATTTTATTGTTAAAATATTTTACTCAACACATGATTATTTCCAACACATGAATCTATATTTTATAATATTCTTTGTTTTCCCAATTGGAATGAAGCCCAATCAATTACCATATAATATTAATTATATGGATTCCATACAACACATGTATATAATAGCAACGATAAATAATCAACCATCATTCAAAGTGCACCACACAACTGCATAAGCATTAAATATAAATAATTAACGCTTACACAGTCTGTCGACCAATCAATCGACATACAACTAAATAATTGGGATTAGTGTACGCCAAACATCATCCCAACACCCGTGTGGGGTTTCAATCCACAAACACTGAATATTATTTGTGCGGTAGGGCGATGTGTAAAATTTATCGTCCCAACCAATATCAGTCAAATCAGTGTATATAAACAAATCGTTCGATTTGTTTATAAATATTTATTTATTCACATACATGTTAAAAATTATATTTTTAACGATAAAATATTTTTAACTATATAAATATTTTATTTCATTTCACATCACATAATCAAATTTTTCACCACAACAAACAATCAACATACAAGCGATCCATGGTCTGTGGACGACGGGTGTCGGGTGCTACTAAGCACCGTCTGCATCCTAGTATATATTTTAACTAGAAAACAAGATTTAAAGTGAGAAGTTCTCACCGACTAGTTAAACCAAACGCCACGACTCTTCATAGGTAGAAATCTTCGTCGTGCTCGCCTCTTTGTCAATTTCACCACTACATATATAAAAATCACATTTTTATATTGTTGCTATGTATATGAAAATCACATTTTTATATTGCTATTATATAGATAAAAATTCTATTTTTATATCGGTGTTCCTATAATAAAGATTATATTTTTATCACGCTATTCTCTATATAAAAATTATATTCTTATATATCTACTTCTAATACAAAGATCGAATTTTTATATCATCACTATAAAAATCACATTTTTATTTCAACATATATATAGTAAAAATCAAATTTCTATTTCGCTACATATATAAAGATCAAATTTTTATTCTCTATATAATATAAAAATCGTATTTTTTATCTTCTACTAACATAAAAATCATATTTTTACTTTGCTATATACATGGAAAAAATTATATTTTTCTTCGCTACTTCATACGATTAAAAATCGTATTTTTCTTTATGATAAAAATCTAAACTTTATCTATATAAAACATGAACTTTATGTTGATAAAACCTACTCTTGATGTATATAAAAATTCAATCTTTCCTCGTATAAAATTCTATTTTTCTTAATGTAAAAATATAATCTTGCATATTCAAAAATATAATCTTTCGCATAAATAAAAATCCCATTTTCATATATGAAAAATCCTATCTTTCGTCGTCTAAAAATCATAACTTTGCTAGTTCAAAAATCAAATCTCTTTAATTATAAAAATCTAATCTTTTTTATTATAAAGATATAATCTTTTCGATTATAAAGATCTAATCTTTTCGTATGTTAAAAACCAAACCTTTCATGTTAATAAAAATTAAACCTTTCATATATAAAGATCTCATTTTTAATTGCCATACACCTATGTAAAAATCGGATTTTTATACTTATACAAATCATTTCTTCCTCATAATAAAAATCAAACCTTCACTATTTATAAAAATCAAATTTTTATGCCAAAATATATGTAAAAAATATATCCATTTCCATTACATTGAAACTGAAAACAAGTTCCATACTTTATAATAAGTAAGAAGGTAATAATAAAGAAAATAACAATGAAAAATAAATAAATAAATAGGCTTACTGTTCATAGGAGGAAAAGGGGGGGTTTGGAGCTTCGAACGGGGAGAGAGGGCGGGGCGCGTTTGCTGGGTGACTGGGCATCGGGGGAGGATGTTGAGCGTCGGTCTCGATTTAGGGTTGAGGAGAGAGAAACGAGGGCGGTGGTTCCTCAGCGGGAGGAGAGAGGCGCGATTTGGGGAAGAAGAGGGGGGCGACGGGGGAGAAGAAGGTGCGGCGGCAGTAGGGGAGGGCGGCGCACGGTTGTGGATGAATGGGAGGCGCTATTTTTTTTTATTTGGGGATCGTGATTTTTGGTTGGGGAAAAAAGTAAAGGGGGGCTTTAAATAAAAATATATATTTTAATTTATTTCTAAAAAAGAAATTTTTTAGTTCGAACTCAATTTCAAACCATCGACTATCGTCCCTAGTTAATTACCCCCATTCCGAACACAATGTGATATGTTTCGTAAGCCAGTTTGGCTGTTTCGATCGGTTTCCGTCAAAATCAAAATATAATCAGTATATATTGAATTTGAACGCACATTTCAATTTACCGGGGCCACATACGAACTCTAAAAATTCCCGAAAAATATTTTCTAGCTTCGTATTGCCGATACGGTCCTAACAAAACTAATTTCGTCAAATTCTGAGACCGTTTGAAAAATGGTCATTTTCTGGTCGATCCAAATTGACTGAAACTGTTCAAACACGTTTAACTTCGCCACGCTCACATATTGATCCAGAAAATTATGAATTTTGAAACCTAGCAATAATTTGACATCCCGGATCCAAAAAATTGGTTTCGTCGAAAACCGAGGTCGTTTGCAAAATTTCCATTTTTAAGGGATAGAATTCCATAGCGACTATTCTGAATTTTCAACTGGACATATCTTTCGATACCCGCTATGAAATTTCAATTTTTCGGATTCGTTGGAAAGATATTCTCAATTAGATTCTAATATTTTTGGTTTCGCTAAAATCCGGTTTATTTTGAATCCTGTACATTCATTTGAACTTTGAAATCGAATTATCGAACTACCGCGCCATTTTCAATTCCTTTTATATTTAAAATAAATATTTATATTCTAACGACGATCTATATAAATATATACGTTCGAATTCTATTCTGAATAAATTTTTCATCGTTATTATTTAAAATAATTTATTTTAAATATTCAAAATTCGCCAAAATAATTTTTTTAAATTGGCTCAGATTTTCCGGGTTATTACACGTTTCCTCAGTTACATTAAGGGGATTACTTAATTTCCTATCGACAATCCACATAAGGTCGAAGTGAGTGCCTATGTACATTCACGCATTCAACAACCATTCCATGCATCAATTTCATAAATGCACACATCAGAATTTTCGAATACGCATTGTAACACTAACGCGCCTCAATATACCTTTTATATCGGCACCACTACACAACAATCGCCATATTATTATACAATCTTCCATATCCATATTTTCTGCATCCAATAATTTCGCGTTATAAATTAACGTGCGTATGAGGGTTTTAACTAACAATGCTTTATTTTTGATGATCATTATTTTAACATACATGTAACTTATCAATGCTAGTTGTCAACACACAAATATCACGTCCAACACACTAACCATGTAATCCAAGTTTTATCATTCTAATTTAATTAATAAAATTAAAATTCTGTTATTCTCACCCTTATTGCTTTCCAAAAGGTAAGGCAATGCTTCTGTCTTCGTATCCGTACATTCTAGGCTTTTACGCTCCTTACGTTCACTCTCTTTACTTTTCCTCTCCAAGCTTCTCTCTCTTCGTTCTATCTTCTTGAGTTTCCCTTTTTTCTTTTATAAAACAAAGGTTTTCTTCTAAGCTTTCAAACCAATAAGTGCAAGAACGCATGCAAACTCAGATGAGGCTAGCTACACGGTGTAGCAGCAGGCTGAGGCTCGCGTATGGACTGAGGGGTTGGCACGACACTGATGCGGTGGAATTGCAGGGTTGCAGTGGAGCGGGTGGGACAAGGCTGCATGCGAAAACTCAGCCGGAGATGCGGTGAAGGGTGAGTCACGGATGGGGAGTTAAGTACGGTGGTAGGATCTGAGTGGACTGAATTTGTGTGCAATGAACGGACTAAGGTGGCAGATGGGTTGATGAATGATCTGAGTGCACAGTTGAGTGAACTAACGTATATGCCTATAGTGGACTGACCGGTGGAAGTAGCTAAAGGAGGAGAGCCCATAGTTTTAGCTAAGGGGAAAGAGTCAGTGGCTTGGAGTTGAAATGGGAGAGGATAAGTAAGTTTCTTTTGCAGGCACGTTTAAAAAGTAGAAGAGAAAACATGAGATAGGAACATTAGCATGTGTAAACATTGTTTACACTTGTCCCACTTTACTCATATATTGTAACACCCCGTATTTCTGTAACATGTTAAAACCATAAATCAAAGCAGAATTAAGTTTTAAAATAATAATCAGGGGAAACGGGTTGCGCCATTGCGTTTGTCTCGAAATTCTGCTTGGAAACGAGTCCGAGTTTTCAAAAAACGGAGTCCGTATGAGGGAGATATGACCCTCCGAAGTTTCAGAGATTTTCAGAATCGAAAACAGCTCGAAATTCGAATTCAAACACCAGCGCAGACGGGGCGGGAATTTTTCTGCCCAGGACCAGGTCGACCTGGGGGTCGACACAATGTTCGACCTCCCAGGGACCAGGTCGACCCTATGGTCGACCTGGTGCCAGAACCCAGTTCTGAGCCTGAGTTCATTTTGATGTATCTGATCACGTTTTTAGTCTAGATTCATCCACCTAATCCTATATAAACAGCCTCATTCTCTTTACACCATTCTATTCTCTCCTTATGCTGCTTCTGGAATAATTGAAATAAATAAAATAAAATACGAAGACTACTTCTTGAATACTACGGCTAGGGATTGCAAATTGGAAATTCAAATCAAGTTAGAGCTTCAAGAAGGGAAGGAATGGCTAATTCAACGGCTTTGAGCAACGTCGCGCGAATCATAGCAAATCACCTCAACGTTATCTTATTATCCTTTTCTAAAACCGATCAATGTAAGTTAGTTACTTTTTAGAATTGAACGTCTAGATCTATTTGTGGCATGTAATTGAATGGATATAAGAATATGCCTAACCCTTTCGTTTGAATCGATGCTTGTATATGCCTCTGGATCTGATTCTCGATTATGACGTTGAAACTATTGTTAATAGCCTATGCCTATGTATGTGAACATAAGACTATGCCTATGCCTATGACTGTGAACTTGAGACTATGCCTATGACTGTGAACATAAGACTATGCTTATGCCTATAATTGTGAACATAAGACTATGCCTATGCCTAAGACCGTGAACATAAAACTATTGCCTATGACTACGACAAGGATAATTGTGGCTAATCACCTATGACTCATGACTATGAGATTACTGCCTATGATTAAAAGACTATTATCCATGACTATTGTGTTTAATCGCCCATGATTCATAACTATGAATCCAAGACTATGACTATTTTGTGGTTAATTTCCTAGGACTATTGTGGTTAATTGCCTTCGACTAGTATGGTTAGTTGCGCATGCCCATGACACTATGTTACAAATCATGTTGTACACCGAACTGGCATCATGCTTATTCCCTAAATTACGTTGATCTTATATTTATGATGTAGCTTGTCTAGTTTATTCCTATTCACTGTTGTGTACATCAAACCTACTGGAATCATTATCTTTGTATTTGGTTCGCTTTCGCATGCCTATCCTTTTATGTCAAATTCCTCTGCTTATCCCCTGATCCTTTTGCTAGTTTCATTTCATAAGTACTTAGAAACTTGTGAAATCATGTTATACGTACGACTACGGCGGGGGAATTTGGGCGTAGCTTAATTTATATAATTTGGCATAATAAATATGTTGATATAAATATGAATTGGCTATAATAGTAAATGTTACATGCATATTGGACTTGGGCGTATAATGGTAAATTGTTAATTGGCCGCAAACCATGTAGTTGGCATGTGAGTCTAGTTTTGGCATAAATTGTAAACTAGAATATTAAATCTAGTTCTAACATAAATTGAAAAATTGGATATTTAATCTAGGTTGGGCCAAAAATGTAAATAAGAACATTAAGTCTAGATTAGGCTTAACAACTTATTTGGAACGCCAAATATGTGGCATAGTGATTTTGGGCATAACTATTATAGTAAGTTTGGGAAGGTAGGTTATAGCCTATTCTGATTAATAACTTGAAATTACATGTAATTGTCATGTTTAGCATAACCATGGTTAGTGACACTTAATTTGGTATAATCTTATAAACATGGTTTAGAGGGAAAGTGGGCCATAATAATAAATGTTGACAATGTACAATAAAAGAGTAATTATGGCATAAGTAAATTAGGAATAATTTACAAGAAGAAATTGTCCTAAATGAGAAATATGTACATTGTAGAAAATACAAATATGTCTAACCCGAGGTTAGATTGAGTTACGGTATAAGACTGCCCGGAACCGCCCGGCAAATCTAGCAACCGTAACAATACCTATCTAATGTGGGTGGTTAGAGCATTGAGCCCAAAAAGGACCCGAGGTTAGACTGAGTTGCGGTGTAAATCTGCCTGGAACCGACCGGCACATCCAGTAACCGCAACGATATCTGTCTAATGTGAGTGGTTGGTGCTTTAAAGAATAATCTAAAGCTAAGAAACGGTTAAGCTAGAATGGGAGGGTTAAGTCCATTGGAATACTTAACCAACTTAACATGCTAACAAGACTTGTAGGGGTTAAATAACCGTTATAACATGTTAACTAGACTAGAAGGTGGGGTTAAGTAAAATACACTTAGCCAGTTTAACATGTTAACTAGAAGGTGGAGTTAAGTAAGCTTAGAACACTTAGCCATCATAGTGTGACAAAACGAACAAGGTTAAGTTAAAAGATGAAGGGGCAATACTTAACCATTAGAATATGTAAATCAAACATGTGTTAGGGTTAAGTTAACTAAGGGAACACTTAACCAATACAAGACGAAGGGGTGGGGTTAAGAAATAACAAATACTTAACCAATATAACTTGATTTGTGGTAAGGTTAAGACAACTACTGATAACACTTAACCAGTTTATCGTGACAAATAAATGGGTTAAGATAACTTGAGTTGACTAATGACACTTAACCAATCCAACTTGACGAGTAAGAGACTAAGTAGTAAACCTTAGTTAAAAGGACTAAGTTGTAAACCTTAGTTAAGAAAACGACGGTTTGGGGACTAAGTAGTAAACCTTAGTTAACGGAACTAAGTAGTAAACCTTAGTACGACACGAGAAGGAGCAAATGTCCATCTGATCTTAAAGAAGGCTCCAACGAACTAGGGAACGAAGCCCGCGGCATCGAGGGGACGTGAGGGTACTCTTGGTATCCCTCTGTGAGGCTGCAGATGATCCGCCTGGGCTCACAGAGGTTAAGGTCTGCGTTAGAAGAACCAAGGGTATGCCTTGGTTGCAATATAAGGCAACCAAAAGACTAGGATGGACCAGCGTGATTCGGCGAGACCAGTAGCCCTGTGATAGCAACTCGTCGTCTACCTTCCATCTTGAGTCAATTGAGATACGTGAAGCGGAAAGGCGGAGAACTTCAACAGACCATATACTTGCTAACTAGTTATGGGTGCGGATGGCCATAGGTTAGTGGGGGCAAAGAGGGCCTACGTATAGTTCTCATTTTTCAAGGTGTGCCTTTCAGTAGTTGAGAGAGGGGTCAGGTGGGACCATAGCCACTGGAAAAATAGACATTAGCATCTGCATCGACAGATATCTGAAAGCTCCTGACCGAGTTCAGTGTTTCTTGGTTTGCCCTGCCACGAGACTCGGGTCGCACATATAGAGGACATGTGCATCTAGACAGCGATAACGATCCACGACACATACGTGGGGAAAATCTAGGAACATGTACCACTCTGGGTAGTGTGTCCTAGATTAGGGGCGTCGTTCGATAGGTAGCATAATCCCTAGTTGGATCTAGGTCACGTAAACCCTAAAATCCGAGAACCGTTCAATAGGTAGTATAAACCCCAGTAGCCCTGGGGTAGCGAAAAACCGGGTTTGATCTAGAATACGCTCGATATAAAACCCTAGGTTAGACCTAGGCAATAAATGATAGATGTACACTTAAAACAACCAAAATTGTGGGAATTGGGATCACGTATCTGTTCTTATCAGTTTATACGGATTACTAGTCAGGTGGTGCAGGGATATAAAAATTAGAATAACAAGGTAGTGGCGAAGTAGAGAACGTATAGAAGTGCATCCAGTTTATCTTACCTTATCATATCTTGTGGTTCCCGTCATCATGGTGTAGTCTTGTATACAGTTAATTCATGCCATGTTGCTTTTTACTTGTTCACATGCTGAAAGTTACTGAACTTACCAGACTTTGTGTCTGACTCTGTTTTCTTTCGCTTCCTTGTCTTCCGTCCCCCCCCCCCCAGGTTCGCAGGGAGGGAATGTTACTACTTAGCTCAGTTTTCTTTCCAAGCTTGAAGATTAGTCAAAGTTTTCCTTAGATTCACTTTTCCATTTCTATGGCTGGCTCATACTACATTGGGGAATATAAAAGTTATTTTATGCTTCTTTATTTTGTAAGACAGATACTCTGGTATTGGATAACAATTGTTTTACAAGTTATTTTATCAATAAAGTAAAGTTTTATTTTCCGCTGTTTTAATTATCTGTCTTGTAATTTATCTATATCTTTTACCTATAACTCTCCACCGAAGTTAAGGCATTCCCTTTGTGAGTGACCTTAACGGATGTGGGGTGTTACGCGTGGTATCAGAGCTGAAGGTTACCGGATCAGATAAAAGATTTGAAAAATTATTTTCAAAACGGTTTTAAAAGAAGCATTTTCAAAAGAAAAGCTTTGTTTTAAAGGCATATTCCCCAAAAGCCATACGCACTATCTTCTGATCCTCTGTTTGAATTTTTGTCCCCTTCTTTCTGGAATCTTTGGGGCTCCTGGCTTTCTGGGAGGTAACCTCATCGCGGCACGGCTCCGTAGGCTTGATAAGACTACGATACCTATCGAAGGGCAAAGTAGTGCCTGACTCCCATCTATAGCCATAATAGTTTCACCTGCAGCTAGTCTTCTTTCAAGCTTTGAAGGGTTTTCCGTGCGATGGAGGCAGCTTTTGAGAAACTTGTCAATATGATTACACAGGGATGGTAAAAATGAGGATGAGGAAGTTTGGCTAGTAATTCTAAAAGGAGGGTAGTTAGACTTTTGATTTTCCTTGGAAATACCCTCGAGATTCCGTGTAAAGAATCAGTTAGGCTTAGCTAGCTAGAATCGCTTAATGCATTTATCGATGATCTGCAATCCGTTAGGGTAGTCCATGAGTATGCAGATGTTTTAGATTAGGTTAGGAGTTTACCCTTAAAACGCGGGATAGACTTCCGCATGTATCCAGTTGACAATGAAAAGCCAGTTATCCGATCAACGACAGTTTTGGAAATGGAGGTTAAGAAGCTTTGCAATCGTGAAGATTAATTAGATAAGGAACATAATAGTGGAGCTCAAGAAGATGCGACTTAGAAGACTGAAGACTAGATACACGCATCATACCCTTTTTCTTAAGGGTACGTCCTTGATCTCTTTTTCTAGGAATTTTATACATACCTCCTAGCTTTTAAGGTATATCCGCTAGGGCGTATCATCGATCCTTAGGTAGAAGCCAATGGATGTAAACATGTATTTGAAACATGTTATGATTGATGATTGCAAATGGTTGCTCGTGGACGCATATACATACCATAGGCGTTAGAACGACTCAGTCACTTTCATATTTCATTAGCATATATGTGTTTGCTTAACGGATTTAACTGAATATGTTATCATATGGATGTTGCATATGGATGAATGGCTATGCACACATGTAGTATTTACGTAACTAGGGATGCTTGCATACATGATTGGACGCATGGCACTGACATAATTCACATTAAGGAGGTCAACTGAATCAGTAGACCGCCTGATTTTGCATTAGATAAAGACATATACACACACTATGCATATAAACATGAAAGCATTAGAAATATTTTTAAGGACAATGAATACCTGTGATTGAATGGTTGAGTAGATGGGTGATTGGATGGTAGGGTACATTCTTCCTAACTTGAAGATTTCGGGGATGAAATCCTTTTAAGGGGGGAAGAATGTAACACCCCATATTTCAATAACATGTTAAAACTATAAATCAAGGAAGAATTAAATTCTAAAATAAGAATCAGGGGAAACGGGTTGCGCCATTGCGTTCGTCTCAAAATTCTGCTTGGAAATGAGTCCGAGTTTTCGAAAAACGGAGTCCGTATGAGGGGGATATGACCCTCCGAAGTTTCAGAGATTTTCAGAATCGAAAACAACTCGAAATTCGAATTCAAACGCCAGCGCAGACTGGGCGGGAATTTTCCCGCCCAGGACCAGGTCGACCTGGGGGTCGACACTATGGTCGACCTCCCAGGGACCAGGTCGACCCTATGGTCGACCTGGGGGTCGACCTGGTGCCAGAACCCAGTTCTGAGCCTGGGTTCATTTTGAAGTATCTGATCACATTTTCAGTCTAGATTCGTCCACCTAATCCTATATAAACAGCCTCCTAGCCTCATTTTCTTTACACCATTCTATTCTCTCCTTATGCTGCTTCTGGAATAATAGAAATAAATAAATTAAAATAAAATACGAAGGCTACTTCTTGAAGACTACGGCTAGGGATTGCAAATTGGAAATTCAAATCAAGTTAGAGCTTCAAGAAGGGAAGGAATGGCTAATTCAACGGCTTTGAGCAACGTCGCGCAAATCATAGCAAATCACCTCAACGTTATCTTATTATCCTTTTCTAAAATCGATCAATGTAAGTCAGTTACTTTTTAGATTTGAACGTCTAGATCTATTTGTGGCATGTAATTGAATGGATATAAGAATATGCCCAGCCCTTTCGTTTGAATCGATGCTTGTATATGCCTCTGGATCTGATTCTCGATTATGACGTTGAAATTATTGTTAATAGCCTATGCCTATGACTGTGAACATAAGACTATGCCTATGCCTATGACTGTGAACATAAGACTATGCCTACGCCTATGACTGTGAACATAAGACTATGCCTATGCTTATGACTATGAATATAAGACTATGCATATGCCTAAGACCGTGAACATAAAACTATTGCCTATGACTACGACAAGGATAATTGTGGCTAATCACCTATGACTCATGACTATGAGATTACTGCCTATGATTATAAGACTATTATCCATGACTATTGTGTTTAATCGCCCATGATTCATAACTATGATTCCATGACTATGACTATTTTGGGGTTAATTGCCAAGGACAATTGTAGTTAATTTCCTTTTACTAGTATGGTTAGTTGCGTATGCCCATGACACTATGTTTACAAATCATGTTGTACACCGAACTGACATCATGATTATTCCCTAAATTGTGTTGATCTTATATTTTTGATGTAGCTTGTCTAGTTTATTCCTATTCACTGTTGTGTACATCAAACCTATTGGAATCATTATCTTTGTATTTGGTTCGCTTTCGCATGTCTATCCTTTTATGTCAAATTGTCGTGCTTATCCCCTGATCCTTTTGCTAGTTTCATTTCATAAGTACTTAGAAACTTGTGAAATCATGTTATACGTACGACAACGGCGGGGGAATTTGGGCGTAGCTTAATTTATATAATTTGGCATAATAAATATGTTGATATAAATATGAATTGGCTATAATAGTAAATGTTACATGCATATTGGACTTAGGCGTATAATGGTAAATTGTTAATTGGCCGCAAACCATGTAGTTGGCATGTGAGTCTAGTTTTGGCATAAATTGTAAACTAGAATATTAAATCTAGTTCTAACATATATTAAAAAATTGGATATTTAATCTAGGTTGGGCCAAAAATGTAAATAAGAACACTAAGTCTAGATTAGGCTTAACAACTTATTTGGAACGCCAAATATGTGGCATAGTGATTTTGGGCATAACTATTATAGTAAGTTTGGGAAGGTAGGTTATAGCCTATTCTGATTAATAACTTGAAATTACATGTAATTGTCATGTTTAGCATAACCATGGTTAGTGACACTTAATTTGGTATAATATTACAAACATGGTTTAGAGGGAAAGTGGGCCATAATAATAAATGTTGACAATGTACAATAAAAGAGTAATTATGGCATAAGTAAATTAGGAATAATTTACAAGAAGAAATTGTACTAAATGAGAAATATGTACATTGTAGAAAATACGAATATGCCTAACCCGAGGTTAGATTGAGTTACGGTATAAGACTGCTCGGAACCGCCCGGCAAATCCAGCAACCGTAACAATACCTATCTAATGTGGGTGGTTAGAGCATTGAGCCCAAAAAGGACCCGAGGTTAGACTGAGTTGCGGTGTAAATCTGCCCGGAACCGACCGGCACATTTAGTAACCGCAACGATATCTATCTAATGTGAGTGGTTGGTGCTTTAAAGAATAATCTAAAGCTAAGAAACGGTTAAGCTAGAATGGAAGGGTAAAGTCCATTGGAATACTTAACCAACTTAACATGCTAACAAGACTTGTAGGGGTTAAATAACCGTTATAACATGTTAACTAGACTAGAAGGTGGGGTTAAGTAAAATACACTTAGCCAGTTTAACATGTTAACTAGAAGGTGGAGTTATGTAAGCTTAGAACACTTAGCCATCATAGTGTGACAAAACGAACAAGGTTAAGTTAAAAGATGAAGGGGCAATACTTAACCATTAGAATATGTAAATCAAACAGGTGTTAGGGTTAAGTTAACTAAGGGAACACTTAACCAATACAAGACGAAGGGGTGGGGTTAAGAAATAAGAAATACTTAACCAATATAACTTGATTTGTGGTAAGGTTAAGATAACTACTGATAACACTTAACCAATTTATCGTGACAAATGAATGGGATAAGATAACTTGAGTTGACTAATGACACTTAACCAATCCAACTTGACGAGAAAGAGACTAAGTAGTAAACCTTAGTTAAAAGGACTAAGTTGTAAATCTTAGTTAAGAAAACGACGGTTCGGGGACTAAGTAGTAAACCTTAGTTAAAGGAACTAAGTAGTAAACCTTAGTACGACACGAGAAGGAGCGAACGTCCATCTGATCTTAAAGAAGACTTCAATGAACTGGGGAATGAAGTCTACTGCTTTGAGGGAACGTGAGGGTACTCTTGGTATCCCTCTGTGAGGCTACAGATGATCCGCCTGGGCTCATAGAGGTTAAGGTCTGCGTTAGAAGAACCAAGGGTATGCCTTGGTTGCAATATAAGGCAACCTAAAGACTAGGATGGACTAGCGTGATTTGGCGAGACCAGTAGCCCTGTGATAGTAACTCGTCATCTACCTACCATCTTGAGTCAATTGAGATACGTGAAGCGGAAAGGCGGAGAACTCCAACAGAACATATACTTGCTATCTAGTTATGGGTGTGGATGGCCATAGGTTAGTGGGGGCATAGAGGGCCTGCGTATAGTTCTCATTTTTCAAGGTGTGCCTTTCAGTAGTTGAGGGAGGGGTCAGGTTGGACCATAGCCACTGGAAAAACAGACCTTAGCATCTGCATCGGCAGATATCTGAAAGCTCCCGACCGAGTTCCGTGTTTCTTGATTTGCCCTACCACGAGACTCGGGTCACACATATAGAGGACATGTGCATCTAGACAGCGATAACGATCCACGACACATACGTGGGGAAAATCTAGGAACATGTACCACTCTGGGTAGTGTGTCCTAGATTTGGGGCGTCGTTCGATAGGTAGCATAATCCCTAATTGGACCTAGGTCGCGTAAACCCTAAAATCCGAGAACCGTTCAATAGGTAGTATAAACCCCAGTAGCCCTGGGGTAGCGAAAAATCGGGTTGGATCTAGAATACGCTCGATATAAAACCCTAGGTTAGACCTAGGCAATAAATGATAGATGTGCACTTAAAACAACCAAAATTGTGGGAATTGGGATCACGTATCTGTTCTTATCAGTTTATATGGATTACTAGTCAGGTGGTGCAGGGATATAAAAATTAGAATAACAAGGTAGTGGCGAAGCAGAGAACGTATAGAAGTGCATCCTGTTTATCTTACCTTATCATATCTTGTGCTAAACTTATGGTTCCCGTCATCATGGTGTAGTCTTGTATACAGTTAATTCATGCCATGTTGCTTTTTACTTGTTCACATGCTGAAAGTTGCTGAACTTACCAGACTTTGTGTTTGACTCTGTTTTCTTTCGCTTCCTTGTCTTCCGTCCCCCCCCCCCCCCCCCCCGGTTCGCAGGGAGGGAATGTTACTATTTAGCTCAGTTTTCTTTCCAAGCTTGAAGATTAGTCAAAGTTTTCCTTAGATTCACTTTTCCAATTCTATGGCTGGCTCATACTACATTGGGGAATATAAAAGTTATTTTATGCTTCTTTATTTTGTAAGACAGATACTCTGGTATTGGAAAACAATTGTTGTACAAGCTATTTTATCAATAAAGTAAAGTTTTATTTTCCGCTGCTTTAATTATCTATCTTGTAATTTATCTGTATCTTTTACCTATAACTCTCCACCGAAGTTAAGGCATTCCCTTTGTGAGTGACCTTAACGGATGTGGGGTGTTACATATATGCATGCCACATTTTAAATTACATTTTTCTTTCTCATTTTCGCATGCATCAGTTTGGCGGATGAAGTATGCCTCCTTTCCGTGTTCTTGTTTATCAACAGATTGTGTTAACCTTGCTATTTCTTAAGGCCGGTAAGTAGTGATATACTTTGCTACCTTTGTGCTTGCGTTTCTTTTATTTTATAAATATCAACCGCGAATGTTTAGCAAATTAAAATATAATCGCGTACCACAATATACCATGGTCCCAAAACAAAGATAAAATAGACCAGTTGACTAGTTCTGTAAAGTGTCAAAAGCGACCACAGTTACCCAAAAATACGTTAGAAAAATATATGCTTATTTTTCAAAATAAAAATTACAGTAAAATTTTATAAAATATTTTAAGATTATGTGAGCTGAAACTGAACCAAAATTTGAAACGAATATTTAATTATAATTTAATTTCGAATTCTGATCATTTATAGAAACTAACTTGCAAATCGTTTAATAATTCCACTAAAGACGAAACGTACCCTAAAACAAACATTGTTATAACTACATTTCACGATAAAATAAATTTCAATCATAATATAGCCTTAAAATTTTATTCAAAAATCATTTAAACCTTCCAAATTTACTTAAAATTTTATTCTAAATTCGAATTAAATTTCAGAAAATCTTGGATCGTTACAATGTCCAATACGAGAACCTTAAAAGAGTTCATTTAAATTGAAAAAGGAGATTTCACTAAAATAATCACTTGAGTTACTCCATCTTTACTTATTTGGTTCAACCCAAATTTAATCAATAAATTATAATGAATATTTCATTGTAATAATGAATGATTATTTAAGATATACATGGACATTATGTTTAAAACATAAAAGTGATAGTTTTTAAATGTTTAATTTTTTTACTTAAAGGATTAAAAACCTAATGGATCTACAAATGAAAATTATACAAAATGACGGTGGTGAATTTAAAAATGAATTTTATGAAAACTTGTAACAAAAAGGTAATTATTCACAATTTTTCATTTTCACGAACATCACAATATAATGGAGTAGTATAAAGGAAAAACTGTACTTTATAGAAATGTGCATGACAATTATTGAATAGCAATGGTTTACCAAAACAATTTTAGGTTGAAGTCGTTGCTACTATATGTTATGCCCTAAATCGTGTTTTTGTAAAACCTTTAACTAAAAATACCTACTATGAAATGTTTTCTTGGTAAAAGACCTTAAATATCATATTCTCGTGCATTTGGGTCAAAAGGCTTTATTTTAAATACCAAAGACAACCTTGGAAAATTTGGTCTGAAAGTTGATGAAGGAATTTTCGTTGCATATTTGGATCGTTTGTAGAGTTACGAAATTTTTAACAAATGAACAAATATTATTGAAGAAAGTCTTCATGTCTTTTTGATGATTAAAATCAGACAAACTAGTAATGATGACGAAGAAATGATTGATAATGATTATCAAAATAATAACAATAATATCATGAAAGATAATAAAAATAATATTGAGACTAATGAAATAAGATCATCACCTTGAATCCTAAAAGATCATCCTATTGATAATATAATTGGTGACATAAACACTAAAATGTCAACATGGAAACGATTAAATCAAACGAGTCATGTACACACACACACACGCACACACATACATACATACATATATATATATATATATATATAGGCAAGCATTCCGTTGCACCCCAAAAATGGAGCACCCGAAAAGCCCCCTGATTTCCACCTCTCATTTATATTAAAAAAAGTAAGTGGGAAGTGAGAGAGTTGGTGGAAGGAGAGAGAAGGGGAGAGTGGTGGAAAAGTGGAGGCTAAAGTGGTGCTCACTATTTGGGGTGCCATTGAATCTGCCTCATATATATATATATATATATATATATATATATATATATATATATATATATATATATATATATATATATATATATATGTTAAATTTTGAACCAAAGAATCATAAAGAAATAATAAATGATGATTTTTGGATTCTAGCAATGCAAGAATAATTAAATAAACCTAAATGAAATGATTTTGAAAAACTTGTACCAAAACCAAGTGATCAATCCTGTCATTGGAACTAAATTAGTGTGTTGGAATAATGCAGAGAATAAGAGATGCTTTGTTTCTAAGCCTTTCTCTAGAAATCATCAATTCTGTAGATCTGCACTTGTTTTAATGGTTCATTATCAAACATACAAAAAATAATGGCATACCAAGACTCCTTGGATTCCTCCTTCAACACACCAAACAAATAAAAAAACTCATATCATTGATTTTTCTACTTGTACAAGTGGTTTTCACACCGGTTGCATGGCAGAAGGAAAAGTTTTTCGGACTTCGCTTAAGTTTGAAGGGGTTTTCACAACATTAGATGATTATCAAATTGATGATTTGCATCATTACCAACAAGAAGCACAGAGATTACGAGATGAATTATATTACAAGTAGAAATGATAGGAATAACAACTTAACTTTATTAAAACAGAAATTATGAAATTTTATCGTACATCCCTTGCCTAAGAGCCATCACACATTAAGGTCAACCATTTCGAAAATGAAAATATATATGCTTAAATCGTGGGATCGAACATAATGCAAATAAAAAAATGTATATAATCAACTTTGGTAATTGAAACAAAGTATCATATGTGTTTTTTGTTAATAAAGGAAATTAGTAAAATTATTATCTATCAAAAAATTTCACGAAAACATATATATATGTATATATACATGGTCGGATATATAATAACATAAGTGAGACATCTGAACAAAGAAATAGAAATATACTTCAGAATTAACATGAAATTTGAATACACTTACGAACGTCTGGAACAATTTTTGGGTTTCAAAACCTACATGCACTTAGATGTTTGAGCAAAAATCTAAATGTCTGAAAATCTTCTTGGGATAAACATTGTATCTCAAACTAGGCATTTAAATTGATTATTAAACAACTATGAAACAAATTTTGAGTTATCTAGATGTTTGAGGACCCTAATAAGTCATTTGACAATAATTTATAAAAATTCATGTATTCATATTCAACAGTGGTTTCTTAACAATACACCAGCCAAAAATGATTCAACGATATAAAGAAAGGGTTCTCCCTGTTGGTCCTTACTATCATCTTCTCGAAAATCTAGCAACCTGATAATAAGGACCATTTGATTTGCTTGAGTGCGTACAAAAAGGTTATAAAAATAAATTATCGTATAACTGGAAGAATTATTGACTGTTCAATGGAAGGAAAGCAACTTTGGGATTTTCTCGATTATAGAAACAGTGAAAGAGATGAAGCGACACACTAAATTCTCAAAGATACCATGCAGTAGTGAAAAACCAAGAATCTTTGACGATGATTCTAACTTGTAAATCGTTTTCTTGTCAATACCCTTATACCTCATCTAAGAAGCCACAATCAATTATATGACAATAATTTCAATGCATTATATGATAAATTTAGAGGCATTCAAATCAATTGCAATCATTTCATTCTTAAAGAGATTAAGTCGCTTTGGAATTGAAAGGAGCCAACCATAATCTATGCAGCTTACATCATGCAATTTCCAAGGCAACTTTATGTTCCATCCTATCTCTTTCCTTTTGAAATGGTGCTAACCGAAGGAAACAATATAAGATTTTCAAACTGATGCACTTGTCTGACATGCCTTCCACTATTACATTCATTGAAAAATGGAAGGTTCTTGCTTAATAAGGAACTTTGGGCCAACAAGCAAGATGACCTGCACTATTTACCTCTATACCATAACCTCATATCCTATCTCCATGATGGGAGACTAATTTAAGCCTGATGAAATATCTATTGCCTGCACTCGTCTTCGTCCATACAAATCTTTACAAGATTTGGCTTTTCGCAACCAAAAACTTATTATTAAAAATCAGAAACAATTAGAAAATAATGTTATCCGTTTGGACATATTGTTTTTTACTAGAATGACCAAGGTTGAGAAGATGATGGAAAAGGTTGTCAACATATTGGGTAGAGTATATAAGAAAGTTCATGGTCAGTTTTATTCCTAATCCTACTCATCTCCTTTTTCTGCTCCACCAACAACAGATGTTCCAACACCTTTGTCATCTTTTGAACACAACGAAGAAGAGCCGTAACATAGACGAGGTAAAACACCAGTGATTGAAGAAGAACAAGAGCATTAATCTCTTCTTGAAGAATCGCAGGATGACATTCCTCTTTAACAACATTTGTCATCCATGCCATATGAGAGACTGTCGATTCAAGAAGATGAGGAATATAGTATGGCTGGACAGGTGATGATCAATCTAATTCATATGTTCTATGATCATTACAAAAGCTACTATAGTAATCCAAATGATGATCAAGCTTGGTACTTATTCAACTGAGTTGTTCTACCATTGTTTGTGATAATTTGTTAGTAGTGTTTTTTTTGTATTTGTTGTGATCACTTGGTTGTTATTTATGTTGATATTGTTTATATAATCATGCATTTTTTTTACATTGTTGTAAGCATATTCGGATAATTTTGTTTTACATCCACTATTTCTATTAGTTAATCCACGCTTAAGTTTATCCACATCTAATTTGCCAGTTTATCCACACGTGGATAAATTTACTAATTTATCATTATATACATACAAATGTAAGAATTTACTAGTTGTTTTATTGTCATTTGTAGTGTTGAATGTTTAATGCTTCTGTAAAACGCATCCTTTACCATAAACAATAGTCATATTCGTTCAACCAAAATTAACTGAATTATGCATACATAATCTTACACCATAACGCATGCATACCCAAATATATTATTGTATATAAAAAAAGGTAAAAGAGAAGTAGAGGAATAGATGTCAAATATCAATTACTTAGAGCAGACAAAAGTTTATCAAATTCCACTTTAGCTTCAGTCGTACACAAGATGTTCAGACATTATTGGACAAAAGTATACTATCATATAATTTGTTTAATGCATGGCAGAATATTATGCAATATGCTATTGCACGTAAAAGTTTTGCTATAGACGGTCTTTAGTCTGAAAGCTGCCGCATGAAAATAGCAAATCACTCCTCTACTAATTGTCAAAAAGAAAATAAACCATTCGAATGTAAAACCAACCCACCAAAATTAGGAGTTTAGCTTTAATAGCACATTCTTCTTGAATAGTTTTGGATATGGAAACGATGGTGCATTCTTTTACATTACTTAGAAATGTGCATTGATAAGAACAATAGCGTAGCTAGCTATTCGTTCTAGGTAGGGCAGGAGTTGAAAATTGGCTTACAAATCATTTCTGGTGGACCAAAACTACAACTTTTACATAGGGGCCACTGATTTTGAGCTAGGGCTTGTGCCCCAGCTGAGCACAGAGTGGCTCTGTCACTGGATAAGAAAGAGCTTTTTTGAGAAGGTACTAAATAACAGGTTCTTATGAAAGGGGAAGACTTAGATTCCTATATGTACAATACATTGGTTTTTGTTTCTTTTTTGCATTTGGTATGGTTCACGATTCGACATTGCCTTGACTTAGAGCTTCAAGCTCCAACCGTTTAATGCATTTCATACAAAATAACTTTGCTTCCAACCGTCTTCATGCATTACATTTCCAGTTCAGGCTTCATAATCGTCTCTAATCAGCACTTCAGTTTTAGTCATTCATATGTTCATGCAATACATTTTTGCTTCAACCACTTACCTCCACTTCTTGCATCATTGTTTAAAGCTTCATTTTTCAATAGCCTACCTCGTTGAGCTCGAGTTTAGGTACCGCAATGCTTACATCCTTCATTGTGCCTCTCACCTCAGTTGATATTACATACTTTATAAGAACTCACCTTAACCTAAGCTTACATCCTTCAGGAGCAGCGATGCTTCACCAGTTCTCCTTCGGTTTAGATGGAAGAGTTCATGAGCATGATCATCTTGAAGTAATTTAGTTTGAAATTTAAGGTCTTTGAATTCATGCACCAGCTCATGTACAAGTGTGCAAGTCTGTAAAGCACACCAGTTTAGGCTGTCACATGAAATATCATTCTCATCATTTCCAACATTTTAGCAATGTACCAGAGTTCACTTCCTTTCATTCAACAATACATGCAAGCCTAAAGTATTTCAAGCAACTCATTATGCTCTTGCATCTACTATCGATAAGCAGCTCTAATTTCTTGCAGCAACATCTGATAACCTCAGCATTAACTATCTTCCTTTTTAAATTCAAATGCTTATTAATATATACCTTTCGATTGACCATTCCATTCCTTTTTATCGATCATCCCGCATTTTGTATTAGATAATTTCTTCAAGACATGCTGGATGACAATGAGAAGAATAAAAGAGAGAGAAACGAGGGAAAAAGATGCGACTACTATATGGATGAACTAATGAATTTTTAAAAATCAAAACATACCAAAAAAGTTGGAAGTTTTCCGAAAAAATAGAGTGGATTAACTAATAGTAAAGGTGGATATGAATAAAATTTGTGTTGAAATTGGTGATACGCAAATCACAATTTTGGGCAACAAATAATCTTACATATTTTGTAGACAGATTTGTTGTTAGAATTTATGGAGAGATTTGGTGCTAGATTTGATGAAGAGATTTGGTGCTAGATTTTATGAAGAGATTTGGTGCTAGATTTTATGGAGAGATATTGGTTGCTATATTTGTGGACATTTATTGCAAGGATATTTGGTGCTTAACCAAATAGTTTTATAACATATATGAAGATATTTTGGGAGCCAAGTTTTCTTGGGCATTAAGCCAAGTTTTTCTTGGACATGAAGCAATTCCTCACTATAAAAAGGGCTAGCTAATCTCTTCACTAGGTGTGGAAAATTTGCCATTATTCTTCATTGTCTTTCTCCTCAAATTTTTAGCCATTAGATATTCTCTACCTATTTCTCAATAAGGTTATTGGTTCAAGTTGTAATTGTTTGTAACGATAGTTGAGATCGTTTGTAAACAATTTTTATTAGTGAATCAATAAAGAGGGTGGTTGGGTGGAATATCGTGTGCTCATATTTCCGATATTATTTGTGTTGTTTTTTTCCCAATCAAATTCATCTTCAAGTGATTTGGTGATAAAGATCCAATTTTTCTTGGCATTTTTGTTAAGCTTCCGCTGCGCACAAAAATCATAACAGTTTGGTATCAGAGCCAGATCATCGCATAGCTTGGAGTGTTTGTTGGATTGAAAATTGGAGATGTCGGAGATGATGACGTTTTCAAAGACGGTTATTTTAAATGGAAAGAATTGGGGTATATGGAAGCCGAAGATGGAGGACATTCTATATCTCAATGATTTGCATGATCCCATTGATGGAGATGGGGTGAAGCCCTCGAATATGGATGTGGGAAAGTGGAAGAAAATGGACAAAAAGGTGATTGTGTTGATTCGCCAATATTTGGATAATTCTGTATTCCACCATGTAGCTAGTTGTGAATCCGCGAAGGCGTTGTGGGACAAATTAGTATCTTTGTATGAGTCGAAGAGTGCTACAAGTAAGGCTTTTCAAGTTCGAAAGTTGGTTCAACTTCGATTGGATGAGGAGAAGTCTGTTGTAGAGCATTTGAACGAGTTTCAGGATGTCATCAATCAATTGGCAAATATGAAGGTCAATTTTGATGATGAGTTGCAGGCTCTTTTGTTGATGAGTTCTCTTTCGGAAAGTTGGGAGACTTTGGTTGTTTCATTGAGTAGTTCCAATGCTAATGGAACTATCTCTTTAGAAACGGTTCGAAGCAGTCTTTTGAATGAGGAGCTAAGGAGAAAAGGGTCGGAGTTGAAATCGGTTCAAACTGAGGCGATGGTAGCAAGGGACTCGGGGAAAGATACAAGAAGGAAGAAGAAAGGGGCCAATGGTAAAGGTGCTTGTTATTATTGTGGTAAGGAAGGTCACAAGCGCAATGATTGATATTCATATATACGAGATATGAAAAAGAAGAAGGCGCAAGGTGATAATAATAATGATTTGGCACAAGCAGGTTTTGCTGAAGGTACCGAAAGCGATTCTTCATGTGATGTCCTATTTAGTGTTGTGGAGCCTTGGAAGATGGATTCAGGAGCCATTTTTCACATATGCCGTGATGTGAAAAGTTTCTCTTCATATGAGAAGAGTGTTGGCATGATAAAGACGACCAATGGAGTATAGCTACCAATTTGTGGAGTTGGAGCTGTTAGGTTTTGGATGCATGATAAAGTGGTGAGAGAAGTGGCCGGTGTGAGGCACATACCCACTTGTTCGCATAACCTCATATCTCTTGGTCAGTTAGATCGCCGCGGTTGCACTTATGAGACTTGAGGTGGAGTTTTGAGAGTGAAGAAGGGTGGTCGTGTGATGATGCAAGGAGTTTTGGAGGAGGGAAACCTATATAGTTTGGTCGGTTCGGTGGTCAATAATGAAAGGCGGGTGACGGTTGAAGAACATAGTCCACAGCAAGGTGGAGAGGTTAATATGGTCACCGCTGATGGTCCTAAGGTGGAGGATCATGGTATCGACAAGGGTCTAGATGTTGATGATGCTCGAGGGATCCCGGAGATGAAGAGATCAGGTCAAGCGAAAGATGGATGTCGAGTTGTGAAATCCTCAAATACGAGATGGAGGTCTTTGTGTTATTACAAATGCTTTTGAAGATCGCTAGTGGCGTGGTGCACGGATAAGGGAGGTGCATCATTAGTGGGCAATGGTGGAGGTTTGTAATGGTGTTAATTGAGAAAGAAAGGTTGAAAGTGAGAGCTAAGGGGCTATTGTTTGAGTGGAGATGTTGTGATTTGGTATCAAGGTGGAGTGTTGAAATTGGTGATACGCAAATCACAATTTTGGGCAACAAATAATCTTACATATTTTGTGGAGAGATTTGTTGTTAGATTTTATGGAGAGATTTAGTGCTAGATTTGATGAAGAGATTTGGTGCTAGATTTTATGAAGAGATTTGGTGCTAGATTTTATGGAGAGATATTGGTTGCTATATTTATGGACATTTATTGCAAGGATATTTGGTGCTTAACCAAATAGTTTTATAACATATATGAAGATATTTTGGGAGCCAAGTTTTCTTGGGCATGAAGCCAAGTTTTTCTTGGGCATGAAGCTCACTATAAAAAGGGCTAGCTAATCTCTTCATTAGGTGTGGAAAATTTGCCATTATTCTTCATTGTCTTTCTCCTCAAATTTTTAGCCATTAGATATTCTCTACCTATTTCTCAATAAGGTTATTGGTTCAAGTTGTAATTGTTTGTAACGATAGTTGAGATCGTTTGTAAACAATTTTTATTAGTGAATCAATAAAGAGGGTGGTTGGGTGGAATATCGTGTGCTCATATTTCCGATATTATTTGTTTTGTTTTTTTTCAATCAAATTCATCTTCAAGTGATTGGGTGATAAAGATCCAATTTTTCTTGGCATTTTGTCAAGCTTCCGCTGCGCACAAAAATCACAACAATTTTCCTATTAAAAAATCATTCTATTTTGCATTGTAGCAAGTCATTACATTATTAGTTATTATTTGTGGTTCACAAATGAGCTATATGCTCTTTTCCACAAGATTACTTATCTCTTTGTGAAAATGACAAAGGAGAAGGAAAATAGATACAACATAAAGTAGGGGGAGCATATACATAAGGGTAGTACATACATATAGGTTATATGGTAAATTGTATAGTTGTAATCATAAAAAGAGCAATAATATTAGAATCTCACATCTCAGGTTTTAATCAGAGAAACAATACAATCATATACTGTCAAGTTGTCTAACCACACAATTACAAGACTTAAACGATTGAACTATAACTGAGAAATCATCCCATCAAGAAAAGAAAGTGAGGATCAAGCGACTAATCAAAGAAAGGATGATTTACGCTTAAATGTTGTGTCTTATATCAATCTTCCTTGAAAAATGCATACACAATTCATTTTGATAAAGTCATGAAAACTGCGATTTTAAAAAACACAGCATAAAATTCAAAATAAGCCAAATGTACGAACCAGAAAGCTGAATGTCTGACATGTGCTTAAATTTTATAGAACTAAGTCAGACGTCAAATACATTGGTCAGATGTTTAACTAAAATCTAGGGAAATTTTCTCAAGATAACTCGGACGTCTAACTCTAAGATAAGGAATCTATCTTTGATTTTAAAAAAAATCTCCCATCATAAGTCAGACCTGAAGAGAAATTGTTTTACGAACTTAGATGTCTGACTTAAGAGAAAATGTTTTGTGAAAAGATGGCTTCATATCTCTTCCTTATTCACATCTCCTTTCCAACTAGTATGACTGTACAATGGTGGGAAAAATGACCGTTTAATTATATAATTTTAAAAAAAATTATTGTATTTTCTGATTAATCTACAAAAACATGATTGATTTAAAAAAAATGTAATTTTAAATTTTGTTTATATTTAGATATATCAAAAGATATTGTAGTAGAAATAGGATATTAACGGTGGATTTGAAGTAGATTTGAAATGTAACGGATATTTTAGAGAAATTTTAGGAACTAGAATTTGAGCTGTTAAAAACATCGGAGAAAACAATTCCGAGAAAGAAAGAGCATTTTTTTGGCTTCACAAGAGTTTATTTTAGCCAAGCGACAGTAAGCAAACCTCCCTAACGGTCTGTTTGATAATTACAACCCCTGACTTGTGTAGTTTAGTCTCGCCAAAGCACCGAAATTTTTTCGCTATAACCCTTAGCACTCTTCAATTTCTACGCTTTTTCAATTCAATGCCGATGAGTGGTAGATTCGCTTTATGCCTCACTGTTTCCCGCTGCACCTGCTAAATCAAGGCATTTTATCACGCATTTTAGCTATATTACCGAGGTTGATTTGATCTCCTAAAACAAATAAAATAAGATAGTGTAAAGAAATATTTTATTGCACAAGTGCCTAACATGAGGTAGAAATTTATTATAATCATTAAACCTAGTGTGGAGTTTATTATATAAGATTAATTAATATTAGTTTCTTTTATATAAATGATGGGGATTGTTAAAGAGACTCCACATTTGGTTAAGGGGAGGACCAATTTTTATTTATTGTATAATTCTTATGGGGAGAACAAAATAAATTAGCCTTCCCTTAAACACATAAATTAAAATTCCGATATTAACCCCTTGTAATCCTCATTAATATAAATTATAAAACCTAAACCTTAATTAATGCTTACGATTTAATGCTGCACATAAAAAATAAAAAATGGATATAGTTAACATAATGGAGACATAAGAAAATTTCAAGGGTATCAGAAGGCACCAGATTAGGTAATTAATTGTAATTTCATATTGAAAATGGTATGGTTAATTTTAAATGCAGAAACGAAAATTTCGATCTAATATGTTGTATCGTATTTTTGTAATTGAGATGTTTAGTTAACCGCACGTTTGTTACTTGCGTTGAATTTAGTAAGTTAGTATTTAACATAAGTGACGAGACATGGATAGTTAGGTCTCTTTTTCTTTCTTTTTTTAAATAAATCAGTACCCCCTTAACAAAAAAATATTAAGCTGGGAGTTCCCTTAAGATTATCCTCCCGTTAACCAAATGTGGAGTCCCTTTAACAATCCCCTAAATGATGTGAGAATTATAACTAATTAATTTTAAATAGGGATAGCTTGGCTAAAGTTCATGTTAAGTTTCAAAATACACAAAATACCAATGTCAAAAAACATATGTAATTAGGTATCTCTTTTTTGGAAATCATCAGAAACCATTAAAAGTTAAAGTAAAACACTTTGAAACTTCAAAACTTAATTCAACTTATAATCATTTTCGTATTTATGTAAGAAAAGTAAAAAAAGCATAAAAACCAAAAAAACATGCTTCAGCAAAACTTGCAGGAACATATACAATTTTTGGAAAAACTGCAGATATTAACGCAATTATAATCAATAATTTTATGCTTTAAAGCAATTTTTCATGAATGCTTCAGAAATTCAAATTTAATGTCTACAATTATCCAACTTAGCATTTATTGCCAAAAACATCAAAAATTTAATTTGAATCGAATACAAATCAAAATAGATAGCTCACTTTCAGGAAAAATTCAGATAAAAAAACAATGATAATAAATAATCGCAGACATGTCTGCAGCTTTTCGTTCACTGTTTCATATTTCATCCAAAATTTACTGACACATTAGTAAATATTAAAGAAATATTTATAAATATATCTGTACATTTTCACAATAAATGTAGAAATTTCTGCATTTCTTTTTTAAGTTTTCTCATTTTAGCATTTACGATTTTATGTTTTTTTTTTAAACACTGGAGAATAGAATGCAAAAACATGGTTGCTACAGTAAACTAAAAACAGGGACTCGGTTTACACTGAATTCTTAGGAGGGATCCATTTTGCATGACACTTGATTTTAAGGATGCTACCGTAGTATTTTACATTTAAATATTTGGTTTTACATCTAATAAATCTTTTTGCATCTTCGCTATATCTCCACTTTATTCTTGCTATAACTTTTTATACCTGCAGCGCAATAAAACTGCTAAGCGCTTTACCCCTAGCTAATCTAAACAACTTGAAGGGTGGTAATTCTTAAACAAAACTTTTGATCAAGTATGTATGTGAGAAATTTTAATAATTAATGCAACTTGAATTCAAAACTTGTTCTCTATATTCTCTTGTACTCACAAGCACTCTCAAACGATTATTTCCGCTCATATAATTATTCTTTTTGCTATTCTTAGCAAAACTGCCTCCTATAAATCTATTGCACGTCCACGAGTTGCACTTAAGGGATATTATAAGAAGATTTATATTTGTAGTTAAAATCCATGTTTGTTGAACACCTGGTTGTCAAGACGAAAAGTTTGTATATGCCTATTCCTTTAGGAAAAGAGAGGGTTCTTGATTCATGAAATTCCGAAGGGGATCTACGAACTGGACGTAAAAGGGAAGGTCCGAACCAGTATAAAAACTCTAGTATTATCTGTAACAACCCGAATTTCGATAGACTGAATTTTTCTCAAAAATCCCAATCTATCAGAGCTTGAGTTGGCTTGTTTTGTATCCTGCAGAAAAGATAAAGATAATAAATGTATAAAAGCTCGATAAAACATCTTACAACGGAATGAATAAAATATAATAATCAAATATAGCCTTACCGAAATAATGACACTGCCTAACAAGTGCCCAAAGGCTACCAAGTCTCTGCCATAAATCTAACCTGCGAGTATGTTATGAGGAGGGGGTCTGTACACAAGTTCAAGTGAGAGGTCAAATTATACATTCTAAAATAACCCTACATATACCGTTCAATTATAATTTCTTAATTGCTAGGTTATTCGGGTAAATAGCGCTCTAGGTTCCACACACACGTTGCACCCATCTACTCCCAAGTAGATTAAACCTATTATAATATATATGTAGTTATACCCAATATCTTAAGGTAATCTCCATAGTACTCTCCTCGTATGGCCTCCGTCGTCACATCGCGAAAGTATATACAACCTCCATCTACATCGAACTGCGTACGGAAATCTATAATGTTACGCCACGTAATCGCACAGAACCACCATCACTATGCCACGTAAGCGTACGGATCCTCGTATCCGAACTCCTCGGCGGAATCACGTCTCAATACGAAGTACTGCCCTAACGTCTACAATACACCACCCAATGCATGTATCTAGACCCTCATACGAACGTACTGCCTACTATAACCCGAGTCCCCTAATAAGGCTGAATCCAATGCACAGAACTTGATCGTGAGCTTTCGATATCTGTAAAGGACGGCTTCATTAGGCCTACAATACATATATTCTCATATGGTCTGTATCTTTTCACGGTGGCTATGGCCCCACCCTCAACTAATGAAGGACTACATCAAGAGATAATGAAGTGCCCTTAACAACCAATCTAGCATCGAGTTTGGCATGTCCCTTAACCAACGTCTCGATAGTGAGAGATCATTGGTCTATTGGTTTAGCTCTTAGTCTTTCCGCATCCCACTGACTGCCGATGACAGGTATCCGACGATTACTACCCTTAATTTGGTCATGACCACCTCCTCCCAGAGCGGGGCAAACCGCCAAATCACCCAATGCCATCTGCCATAGCCTTCGGACTGCCACACCATAGTTGCAGTCAAGATGCAGTATAGATGGTGCAAAAGACCTGCCTCCGAGCGATGGTGTGACGGTTGCCCAAAACCTCCACACTAAACAAGAGGAATAATGCGCTGAAAGGTGTGTCAAACAACTATGGATGATCATCAGAGTAGGTAAACATAAGCGGAACCTGTCATATAACTCACAGCGCAAAGATAAAATATAATAGAACATATATAACATGCAATATTAGTGAAGCATATTTGAGTAGAAAACACCAAACTTTCATAACAACTAGAAAGTATACCCAAACACCAAGATTTCAACATATGTCTATACAAATTTGCCTCACTACAACACTCAAAGTAAAACAACGAAACAGAGGAAAACAAATGGTATTATATAGTAGGAAGTAATACGCCAGCCTCCTGCTCACCTTCGAACTGCAACGTCGTCCTCACTAAGCTATCACCTGTCACCTGTCACTCAGTCTGCCCATCCAAAAATCAGATGAACAGCTCAAGGTAATAAGAGGGAAACATAAAATCCGGAGTCAGACAACAGTCTTAGTGAGCGATAAAATAGCTAACTAACGTCATCAATAAAGTATATGAGAGTAGGGAGATTAACAAACCAATCTACCCTAAACACAAGAGAAGGACTCAAATCCAACTTCCCCACATCGGACAGTGATAACCTTTATAATAAGCATTTCAACCATACATCCATGGCGACTAGAACAACCATTTATTCATGGAATTAGAAGCAATCAAACAATAGCACTCAAAGCATCCAGATTACATATCTCACGTAAACTATCCTAATCAAATTTAACATCCCCCAAACACAAAACCCAGAGGCCTAAACCAATATCAGATAAGCACCCGAGAAATATCTCCTTCGGCATCATACAATCTACGTGAGATGGTACAAACAAAATATCCAACATTCATGACAGACTCTGGCTATCACCGCCAACCCTGCTTTGAAACCATCGTAAATCGTATGACTGGCAACGACACACAATCAATTGTCAAGGGCCAATGGTAAACCCCGGTTCTAGCTAAAACCCCACACGCCATACAACGAAACGTATCTAGGCCTGTTCGAGCTGCCCAAGGTGCTCAACTATACAACCACTCTTTTAGGTATCCCTATTATACCCTACTTTGAGTCCGTTAGAACCTATGACAACGATAATTCCTCGAACTTCGAGATCTCTAGTCGTCATCGACGGGACCATTATCAACCGATTCAAAACACTTATGAGTTGTCATCGCATCCATTGCATTTCAACAATCAAAGAATGCATCACATCACTTCGACACTTCCCATTGAATTCACTTCGAAGTCATCACCGTTCTCGAACCAAGGAAAATCATCAACAACATAAGGTTCAACATCAATCCATAGCGTTTCAAAGTGCTGCTATAAACATTCAGTACATGTCGATCCATTATGGATCGGACATGCCGACCCATAGGAGTAAAACCATGACCAACCCATGCTGCTAATTCCATGACCGACCCATAAGTGGTCGATCCATCTTTGAAAGCAACGACTGATCCGTCTCTGAAAGCAATGACCGACCAATCTTTGGAAAACCGACCCATAGCTCTTGCCATCCATAGGCTGACCGATCCATAAGTGACCGACCCATAAGTGACTGACCCATAAGTGACCGACCCATAATTCTGTCCGACCGATCCATCACCTTTTTTCCCGACCGATCCATCACCTGGACAGACCCGATTCATCTCCAAACTTGACCAAAACTTCGTCAAACAACTATACCGATGAAATCAACTCATCCAATTCAACCACAAACATGTTATGAAATCACTAACGACTTGAAAATGACAATTATGATCAATAATTATGCAAAATTCACCAAAATCATGATAAGTGAATAAATGAACTAAATTTTGGATCTTACTTACATAGACATATAAAACTGTATGCTGGTTTAAAGTTGCTAAATTAGATCCTATGGTGATTCATATGAAAATAGACTTACCATGATGTAGATCTAGGAGATATCGACTTAAAATGATGAAAACATGTGCATACAATTCATATACTTGATTAAATCTATGTGAGAGATGCATATCACTCACCAATTCTCCAAAACAACATAAAATGATGAAATCTCGATTCCAGAAAGCAAAGAATTTGCTCTAAACTCTTCGATTTGATGAACTCTCTCTTGGAATGGTGTAGATCTAGCTTCAAACGATGTATATATCTTCGATTCTCTAAGCTCTAATGGTGGAAAGGTGAAAAGGTGGAGTAATGGAGGACCTCTAGCTCATCCAAATGAGAGAATGGAGAAAGTAAACTATTCTCCATGCCTCCAACCCCATATTTATGGCTTTCCACCAGCCCACTGTTTGGCCTTTCCAAATCAGCCCAACAATGGTATAAAAACCTGAACAGCCAATTGTAAAACCTTAAAACAGCGAGTCCTCCCAAACCCCTAAGCCAAATCTTTAATGTAACCACTCTACGGAATGGGAAACATCATTTCCTTTTCAATAAGACCAACTCAGATTCGGGCTCAAGTTGAAACAACTCCTCAATACCTGAATCAATCCAAGTCAAAAGTTAACCCCAATACAAGACTTACAGGGGGGAAATGGTCACAAACAAAATTGGTAAAAATTATGGACATGTCTCACATCCCCATAAACAACATATTAAAATATGAGAATGATCCAGCCCTCAGGGAATAAAATAAAAATATTTTATGATCCTCCAATACGTAAAATGCAGGTTGTTACATTCTTCCCCCTTTAGGAATTTCACCCCCGAAATCCCTAGCAAACACAAGCAACCCAAAACAATTTTGCATGCCTATCACTCATGAGCAACGAATTCTATCATCCAAACTAGCAGCCATCAAACCATGCATCCATAGCCTTATCCTTGCACAAAGAATCCTAAAATAACCACAATAGTCACAAAGACAATAACAACGTTCAACTGCCATCATCTTCACTTCATAGCACCTTGACTAACCTAACCGTCTTCCTCCTAAGTTGTTTCGCGTTATATCCACAACGCGAAGCAGCTTATGAGGTTTCGTAGCTACGGTCTCGATTTCTTGGTTTTCGTATTGCTCCAGAGATGCTACCACATCCGGATCATGCGCATATTCTTGTAGAAATGATACATAAAGACGTTATGCACATTCTACATCTTCCGAGGTAAAATCAGTCTATACTCGAGCTTTCCAATCCGTTCGATGATCGGAAATGGTCCAAGAAATCTAGGAACCAATTTCCTTTTACTACGAACCTTACCACAAGCTTTAACGACTAAATCTTCATGAAAACCATATTGCCTACGTCGAATTCCATGTCTTTTCGACATTTATCGGCGTAATTCTTCTGACGATCTTGGGTTGCCTTCATTCATTGACGAATGGTCTCTATCAATCCGATGTCTCTCTAATCACCTCTGGTCCAGGTATCAACTTGTCTCCAGTTTCTATCCAACATGCCAGAGAATTACACGGTCTACCATACAACTCCATTATAGTGCCATCCCAATGCTCGACTGGTAGCTATTATTATAAGCAAACTCCACTAGGTGTAGATGGTCTTCCCATGATCCTCCGAAGTCTAATACACAAGCTCTTAGGAGATCTTCCAAAACTCGGTTAACCCTCTCGGTCTGACCATCAGTTTGGGGATGATAACCTGTACTTAAACACAATTCGGTTCCCAAAGCTTCTTGCAGACTCTTCCAAAATCTACTCGTGAATAATCGATATCAATTACTCACTATACTCTTTGGGATACCATGGAACCGAACTATCCATTTAATGTAAAGCTCAGCGAACTTCAATACTGTCCTAGTCGATTTAACAGGATTGAATCTTGCAAATTTGGTCAAGCAATCCACGATGACCCAAATCCCTTCGTTTCCTGTCCTAGTTTTAGGTAGTCTGTCAATGAAATCCATTGGTATATGCTCCTACTTCCATGTAGGAACTTCTAACGGATGAAGCAAACCACTTGGCTTCTTCTGTTCCGTCTGCACCATCTGATAGTTCATACAGTTGGAAATGAACTTTCCAATATCTCTCTTCAACCCTTCCCAGTAGTAAGCACGCTTCATGTCCTAATACATCTTATTACCACCGGGATGAATCGTCAACTTCGAGTGATGACATTCCCTCAGAACCTCATCTCTCAATCCATCAATATCAGGAACAACCAACCGTCGTTGCTTTTGAAGCCAACCTTCCCGATCGACCTCAAATTCCTTATCCTCTGGTTCCAACTTCTAGATAAACTCGACAAGCTTTGCATCTTGCTTTTGGCCCTCGCCAATCCTTTCGATAAGTTTGCCAACTCTTTAGGTTCCAACTCATACCTTGGTCTGAAATCAAATCCTTTTGGGAGAAAAGATATTTCAACGACTTGTGATCCATAAATAACTCGAATCGAACCCTCAACAAGTAATGTCCCCACACCTTCAGGGCAAATACGATTTCTGCCAACTTCAAATCATTAGTTGGATAATTCCTCTCGTGCAACTTTAGCTGTCGACTTGCATAGGCCACGACCTTATTCTTTTGCATCAGCACAACTCCTAACCCAGTACCACATGCATCGGTGTATACCACCATTCCTTTGTTTTCACACTTGGAATCGTCAAAACAAGAGCACTCGCTAGTCCTTCTTTCATGATTCCAAAAGCTTTCTCACACTTCGCATCCCATGTGAACACTTGATTCTTTCTCATTCTGGAAGTAAACAAGAATATCATCCATGAACATAAGCACGAACTTGTTCAACTGATCTCTGAAAACACTATTTATAAGATCTATGAAATACGTTGGTGCTTTAGTCAACCCAAATGGCATCATTAACCATTCGAAGAAACTAGATGGTGTCCTAAAAGTAATCTTCGACACACTATCTTCGCCACCCTCAATTGGTGAAATCCCGTTGCCAAATCCATCTGAGAAAATACTTTGTCCTCATGAATTTGATCGAACAAGTCATCAATCCTCGACAACGGATACTTATTCTTCTTGGTCATCTTGTTCAGCTCACGCTAGTCTACACACAATTTCAATGGTCCATCAGCCTTGGTTGCAAACACAACTGGTGCTCCCCATTCAGATACACTTCTCCGAATGAATCCTTTTTCCAAAAGGTTACGAACTTGTACCTCTAACTCTCGTTGTTCCTTAGGCGCCATCCGCCTAAGAGGCATAACAATAGGTATAACACCCTATACCAAATCGATTCTGAACTCAATCTCACGATGCGGCGGTAAACCTTTGACTTCTTCAAAGACATCCTTAAACTCATTAGCGATCAACACTGATGACAAGTCTTCCCATGGAATCTCAAGCGAATATAAATAGCTGAAGAAGACACCATCTTCGGTCTTACAACGAATCAGCACCCTTCGCCCTTCCACATCCCCGACTCTCACCTCTAGCTTCTCGCAATTCATCTTTTCCGCATACCACTTGAGCCAATCCATATCCCAAAACAGTCCCAAACACAGTGAAAGTCACAACAAAACAATCTTTTATAAAAGAGAAACCATGACTAAAAAAACTAGACTACGACAAGTCCTTCAAAGAGTATATAAATCCCACACTAGATCAGTTACAATCAAAGGTAAAACACATCTTCAATTTCCGAACCCATTCAGCATACAATCTTATTATAGATAAAAGAAGACGGTTCGTAGTACCGAATAGAATTCAAACAAACTCCACCGGCAAAAAGCATATCTAAACTAACAGCAGCTTCTCTTATTTCTCATCAGAAATGCAATAGGAAATCGGAATAGCTTCCAGAACACATGCTTCCTCTGGTTGCTTATTCTTCTGAAAATCAGGACAATCCTTCTTCTCATGTCCAGGCTTATAACACCTAAAGCACTTCATTTCGGCTTTCGGATTCTTGCAATATTCGGAGAAATGGCCCTTCTGTTGACAATTAAAGCAAATGTCATCCTTCCTAGGTTTCTTCCTTTGGCCATCATTCCCTTTCTGCTTCCTTTTCTTTCTCTGATTTACCTTCTTCATAGGGTTGGTTCTAGTAAAAGTTTCTTTAAGAGCCTCATTCCTGCTTCTAACAGCTTTGTCCCAAGCAGCACTGATCTTTCTTCTCGCTCCCTAACTTGACGTCGAAGCTGCTCCAAAGCTATACTCCTTCTTAACTCATCTTCTTCATTTGTAGGAGAATAATCTCTTTGTTGCTTAGTGGAATCATCCCTAGGTACTTGTACAGGAACACCACACTCTACTGCTGCTTCTGGAATGGGCACCCCTAGTAGGACCACTGTCATCATGGCCCCAAACATTCTGGCATAACAGCCGAATCTCCCAGCTGGTTACCATCTCCAACTCTTCCAACAACAGGCTCATCCCTAGTAGTGTTTCCCTTAGTTTGACGACTCATTCTAAATCTAAAAACAGAATGATTAGTCCACATATGAGATAACTATAGAAATGAAATCCGAACAATATTACACCTTACACTACTACATAGTATACATCCATCAAAAATCTTCAAATACGTCTCTCAAACATTGTTACATTTCCAAACTTTGGTTAAAATCGATAACCAGAGCTCTGATACCAAATGTGACGACCGCCATAACCTTCGCACTAAACAAAAGGAATAATGCGTTGAAAGGCATGCCAGACATCTATGGACGATCATTAGAGTAGGTAAACATATGCAGAACATGTCGTATAACTCATAGCGCAAGGATAAAATATAATAGAACATATATAATAGGTAATATTAGTGAAGCATATTTGAGCAGAAAACACCAAACTTTCATACAGTGCAGTTAAAGTGCTTAGCGGATCCAATGTGGCGGAGGTCCAAAAAGTCGTAGTGGGGATAAAGCGAGGAAATAGCAGGATATAGCGGGTAACTCTAAAATAACATATATAACTCCTTAAAAATGTTTTTATGAATATATAAATGATAAGTAAGTGAAAAACTAACACTTTATTTAACTTTAATTAGTACATTTTTAATTCTAAATACAAATATGTGCAAATATCGACAAATAAACATATACTTTCGTTTAAATTAATTAAATTCAATAATATATTAAGTATTTTTGTTTCTAAAAGTAAACGTTAAAAAATTCAACTAAAAAAACCTGATTTAACAATTTTTTTAATGCATAAATTTCATTTTTTAGTTCATTTCTTTCATCAAAGATATAGCGGGAATAACAAAATATAGCGGGAATAACAAAATATAGCGGGAATAACGGGACATATCGGGAATAGCGGAATATAGTGGGAATTAAAGCGGAGAGGCTATATCAGAGGTTATCTGAGGAAAAGTGTAGCGGTGGTAGTGTGCTACAGGATATAGTGGGGTTATAGCGGGGTAATACCGGGGATTAACTGCATAACTTTCATAGCAACTAGAAAGTATACCCAAACACAGGATTTCAACATATGTCTATACAAATTTGCCTCATTACAACACTCAGAGTAAAACAACGAACAAGAGGAAAAAAATATACTATATAGTTGCAAGTATTACGCCAGCCTCCTACTCGCCTCCGAACTTCAACATCGTCCTCACCAAGATATCACCTGCCACTCAGTCTGGCCATCCAAAAATCAGATGAACAACCCAAGGTAATAAGAGGGAAACATAAAACTTTGAGTCAGAAAATAGTCTTAGTGAGGGATAAAATGGCTAACTAACATCATCAATAAAGTATATGAGAATAAGGAGATTAACAAACCAATCTACCATAAACACTAGAGAAGGACTCAACTCCAACTTCCCCACATCGGACAGTGATAACCTTTATAATAAGCATTTCAACTATACATCCATGGCGACTAGAACAACCATTTGTTCATGGAATCAGAAGAAATCAAACAATAGCACTCAAAGCATCCAGATTATATATCTCACGTAAACCATCCTAATCAAATTTAACATCCCGCAAACACAACCCCCAGAGGTCTAAACTAATATCAGACAAGCACCCAAGAAACATCTCCTTTGATGTCATACAATCTATGTGAGAAGGTACAAACAAATATCCAACATTCATGACAGACTCTGGCTATCACCGCCAATCTTGCTTTGATACCATCGTAAATCGTATGACTGGCAATGACACACCATCAATTGTCAAGGGCCAATGGTAAATCCCGGTTCTAGCTAAAACCCCATATGTCGTACAACGAAACGTATCTAGGCCCGCTCGAGCTGCCCAAGGTACTCGACCATACAACCGGTCTTTTAGGTATCGCTATTATACACCTGCTTTGAGTCCGCTAGAACCTACGAAAACAATAATTTCTTCGCCTTCGATATCTCTAGTAATCATTGACGACGACCATCCCACCATTATCAATTAACTCAGAACAACTATGAGTTGTCATCGCATCCGTTTCATTTCAACGATCAACGAATGCATCACATCACTTCGACATTCCCCATTGAATTCACTTCGAAGTTGTCACCATTCTCGAACCACGAAAAATCATCAACAACATAAGGTTCAACATCAATCCACAATGTTTTAAAGTGTTGTTATAAACATTCAGCATATGCCGATCCATTATGGATCGGACATGCCGACCCATACGAGTAAAACCATGACCGACCCATGTTGTTAACTCCATGACCAACCCATAAGTGACCGACCCATAAGTGACCGATCCATCTTTGAAAGCGACAGCCGATCCGCCTTTGAAAAGCAACGACCGACCCATCTCTGAAAAACCGACCCATAGCTCTTGCCATTCATAGGCTGACCAATCCATAAGTGACCGACCGACCCATAATTATGTCCGATCGATCCACCACTTTTTCCCCAACCGATCCATGTTTTAGCCGATCCATCACTTGGACAAACCCAATTCATCTCCAAACTCAACCAAAACTTCGCCAAAAAAATATATCGATGAAATCAACTAATCCAATTCAACCACAAACATGTTATGAAATCACTAACGACTTGGAAATGACAATTATGATCAATAATTATGCAAAATTCACCAAAATCAGGATAAGTGAATAAATGAACTAAATTATGGATCTAACTTACATAAACATATGAAATTATATGCCAGTTTTAAGTTGCTAAATTAGATCCTATGGCGATTCATATGAAAATAAACTTACCATGATGTAGATCTAGGAGATATCGACTTAAAATGATGAAAAAAGGCATACAACTCATGTACTTGATTGAATTCGCGTGAGAGATGCATTCACTCACCAATTCTCCAAAACAACATAAAATGATGAAATCTCGATTTCGAACAGCGAAGAATTTGCTCTAAGCTCTTCGATTTGATGAACTCTCTCTTGGAATGGTGTAGATCTAGCTTTAAATGATGTAGATCTTCGATTCTCTAAGTTATAATGGTGGAAAGGTGGAGAAGGTGAGTAATGGAGGACCTCTAGCTCTTCCAAATGAGAGAATGGAGAAAGTAAACTATTCTCCATGCCCCTTCCCCCTATTTACAGCCCTCGACCAGCCCACTATTGGGTCTTTCCAAATCAGCCCAACAATGGTATAAAAACCTGAGCAGTCAATTGTAAAACCTTAAAACAACAATTCCTCCCAAACCGCTAAGCTAAATCTTTAATGTGACCAATCTACGGAATGGGAAACATTATTTCCTTTCAAGTGAGATTGACCTCAACACCTGAATTGATCCAAGTCAAAAGTTAACCCCTGTACAAGACCAACAGGGGAAAAATGGTCACAAACAAAATTAGTAAAAATTATGGACATGTCTCACATCCCCATAAACAACATATTAAAATATAAGAATGATTCAGCCCTCAAGGAATAAAATAAAAATATTGTACGATTCTCCGATACGTAAAATGCGGGTTGTTACATTCTTCCCTCCTTTAGGAATTTCGCCTCCGAAATCCCTAGCAAACACAAGCAACCCAAAACAATTCCGCATGCTTATCACTCATGAGCAGTCAATTCTATCATGCAAACTAGTAGCCATCAAATTATGCATCCATAGACTTATCCTAGCACGTAGAATCCTAAAAATAACCACAATAGTCATAAAGACAATAACAATGTTCAATTGTCATCGTCTTCACCTCATATCACCTTGACTAACCTAACTGTATTCCTCCTAAGCTGTTTCGTGTTATATCCACAACGCGAAGGAGCTTACGAAGTTTCGTAGCTACGGTCTTGACTTCTAGGTATTCGTATTGCTCCGTAGATACTACCACATCCAGATCATGAACATATTCTTGTAGAAATGATACATAAAGATGTTATGCACATTCTACATCTTCCCAGGTAAAATCAGTCTATACGCGAGCTTTCTAATCTGTTCGATGATCGAAAATGGTCCATCAACTCTAGGAACCAATTTCCTTTTACTTCTGAACCTTACCACATGCTTTAACGGCGAAATCTTCATGAAAACCATATTGCCTACGTCGAATTCCATGTCTTTTCGATGTTTATCAGCGTAACTCTTCTGATGGTTTTGGGCCACCTTCATTCGTTGAAGAACGATCTCTATACAATCCGATGTCTCTCTAATCACCTCTGGCCCAAGTATCAACTTGTCTCCAGTCATGACGGAGAATTACACGGTCTACCATACAACGCCTCATATAGTGCCATCCCAATGCTCAACTAGTAGCTATTATTATAGGCAAACTCCACTAGTTGTAAATGGTCTTCCCATGATCCTCCGAAGTCTAATTCACAAGCTCTTAGGAGATCTTCCAAAACTCGTTTAACCCTCTCGGTCTGACCATCAGTTTAGGGATGATAAGCTGTACTTAAACACAACTCAGTTCCCAAAGCTTCTTGCAGACTCTTCCAAAATCCGCTCGTGAATAATGGATCTCGATCACTCACTGTACCCTTTGGGATACCATGGAACCGAACTATCCATTTAATATAAAGCTCAGTCAACTTCAATACTGTCCTAGTCGATTTGACAGGAATGAATCTTGCACTTTTGGTCAAGCGATCCATGATGACCCAAATCCCTTTGTTTCATGTCCTGGTTCTAGGTAGTCCGTCAATAAAATCCATCGATATCTTCTTTTATTTTCATGTACGAACTTTTAATGGCTGAAGCAAACCACTTGGCTTCTTCTGTTCAGCTTTCATCAACTAATAGTTCATACATTTGGAAATGAACTTCCCAATATCTCTCTACATCCCTTCCCAGTAGTAAGCCTGCTTCATGTCTTGATACATCTTATTACCACCGGGGTGAATCGTCAACTCTGAGTGGTGACATTCCCTTAGAACCTCATCTCTCAATCCATCAATATCAGGAACAACCAATCATCCTTGCTTTTGAGGCCAACCTTCCCGATCGACCTCAAATTCCTTATCCTTTGGTTCCAACTTCTGGATAAACTCGACAAGCTTTGCATCTCGCTTTTGGCTCTCGCCAATACTTTCGATAAGTTTGCCAACTCTTTAGGTTCCAACTCACACCTTGGTCCGAAATCAAATTCTTTTGGGAGAAAAGATACTTCAACGACTTGTGATCCGTAAATATCTCGAATCGAACCCTTAACAAGTAATGTCTCCACGTCTTCAGGGCAACACGATTTCTGCCAACTTCGAATCATGAGTTGGATAATTCCTCTCGTGGGGCTTCAGCAGTCCACATGCGTAGGCCACAACCCTATTCTTCTACATCAGCACAACTCCTAGCCCAATACTACATGCATTGGCGTATACCACCATTCCTTCATATTCCCACTTGGAATCGTCAAAACATGAGCACTCTTTAGTCTCTCTTTCGTGATTCCAAATGCTTGCTTACACTTCGCATCTCATGTGAACACTTGACTATTTCTCGTTCCGGAAGTAAACCAGAATATCATCCATGAACACAAGCATGAACTTGTTCAACCGATCTCTGAAAACACTATTCATTAGATCTATGAAATACGCTGGTGCTTTAGTCAACCCAGATGGCATCACCAACCATTCGAAGAAACCTGATGGTGTCCTAAAAGCAGTCTTCGACACACTATCCTTCGCCACGCTCAACTAGTGAAATCCCATTGCCAAATCCATCTGAGAAAATACTTTGGCCTCATGAATTTGATCGAATAAGTCATCAATCCTCGACAATGGATACTTGTTCTTCTTGGTCATCTTGTTCAGTTCATGATAGTCTACACACAATCTCAACGATTCATCGGCCTTGTTTGCAAACACAGCTGGTGCTCCCCATTCGGATACACTGCTCCAAATGAATCCTTTTTCCAAAAGGTTACGGACTTGCACCTCTAACTCTCATTATTCCTTAGGCATCATCCTCCTAAGAGGCATAACAATTGGTCTAGCACCCTTGACCAAATCGATTCTGAGTTCAATCTCATGATGCGGCGGTAAACCTTTGACTTCTTCAAAGACATCCTTAAACTCATTAGCGATCAGCACAGATGACAAGTCTTCATGTGGAATCTAAAGCGAATATAAATATCTCAAGAAGACACCATCTTCGGGCTTACAACGTATCAACACCCTTCGCCCTTCCACATCCCTAACTCTCACCTCTAGCTTCTCACAATTCATCTTTGCCGCATACCACTTGAGCCAATCCATATCCCAAAACAATCCCAAACCCAGCGAAAGTCACAACAAAACAATCTTCCATAAAAGAGCAACCATGTCTAAATAAACTAGACTACGGCAAGTCCTTCAAAGAGTAAACAAACTCCACACTTGATCAGTTACAATCAAAGGTCTATTACATCTTTAATTTCTGAACCCATTCAGCGTATAATCTTATTATAGGTAAAATAAGACGATTCTTAGTACCGAATGGAACTTAAACAAAATCCACCGGCAGAAAGCATATCTAAACTAACAACAGCTTCTCCTAATTCTCATCAGGAATGCAATAGGAATCAGAATAGCTTACAGAATACATGCTTCCTCTAGGTGCTTATTTTTCTGAAAATCAGGACAATCCTTTTTCTCATGTCCAGGGTTATAACACCTAATGCGCCTCTTTTCGGCTTTTAGATTCTTGCAATGTCGGGAGAAATGGCCCTTCTATTGACAGTTAAAGCAAATGTCATTCTTCTTTGGTTTCTTCCTTTGGCCATCATTCCCTTTCTGCTTCCTTTTCTTTCTTTGATTTAGCTTCTTCATAGGTTTGGTTCTAGTAAAAGTTTCTTTAAGAGACTCGTTCCTGCTTCTGACAGCTTTGTCCTAAGCAGCACTGATCCTTTCTTCTCGCTCCCTAACTCGATGTCGAAGCTGCTCCAAAGCTGTACTTCTTCTTAACTCATCTTCTTCATTTGTAGGAGAACAATCTCTTTGTTGCTTAGCAGAATCATCCCTAGGTACTTGTACAGGAACACCACGCTCTATTGCCGCTTCTAGAATGGGCACCCCTGGTAGGACCACTGCCATTATAGCCCCAAACATAACCAAACATTTTGGCATAACAGCTAAAACTCCCAGCAGGTTACCATCTCCAACCCTTCCAGCCACATGCTCATCCCTAGTAGTGTTTCCCGTAGTTTGACGACTCATTCTAAATCTAAAAATAGAATGATTAGTCCACATATGAGATAACTACAAAAATCAAATCCGAACACTATTATAACTTACACTACTATATAGTATACATCCATCAAAAATCTACAAATACGTCTCTCATATGTTATTACCTTTCCGAACTTTGGTTAAAATCGATAACCAGAGATCTGATACCAAATGTAACGACCGCCCATAACCTCCGCATTAAACAAGAGGATTAATGCACTGAAAGGTATGCCAAACAACTATGGACGATCATCAGAGTAGGTAAACATAAGCGGAACCTGTCGTATAACTCATAGCTCAAGGATAAAATATAATAGAACATATACAACATGCAATATTAGTGAAGCATATTTGAGCAAAAACCCCAAACTTTCATAACAACTAGAAAGTATACCCAAACACAGGATTTCAACATATGTCTATACAAATTTGCCTCACTACAGCACTCAAAGTAAAACGACGAAATAGTGGAAAACAAAATATACTATATAGTAGGAAGTGATACGCCAGCCTCCTGCTCGCCTCTGAATTGCAACATCATCCTCACTAAGCTATCACCTGTCACCTGCAACTCAGTCTGGCCATCCAAAAATCAGATGAACAACCCAAGGTAATAAGAGAGAAACATAAAACCTTAAGTCAGACAACAGTCTTAGTGAGCAATAAAATAGCTAACTAACATCATCAATAAAGGATATAAGAATAGGGAGATTAACAAACCGGTCTACCCTAAACACTGGAGAAGGACTAAACCCCAACTTCCCTACATCGGATAGTGATAGTTATTACAATAGACATTTCAACCATACATCCATGGTGAATAGAACAACCATTTGTTCATCTAATCAGAAGCAATCAAACAGTAGCACTCATAGCATCTAGATTATATACCTCACGTAACTAATCAAATTTAACATCCCCTAAACACAAGCCCCGGAGGTCTAAACCAATATCAGACAAGCACCCAAGAAACATCTCCTTCGATGTCAGACAATCTACGTAAGATGGTACAAACAAAATATCCAACATTCATGATAGACTCTGGCTATCACCGCCAATTCTGCTTTGAAACCATCGTAAATCTATAACTGGTAACGACACGCCATCAATTGTCAAGGGCCAATGGTAAACTCCGGTTCTAGCTAAAACCCCATACGCCATACATCGAAACATATCTAGGCCCGTTCAAGCTGCCCAGTGTACTCGACCATACAACCGGTCTTTTAGGTATCCCTATTATACCCCTGCTTTGAGTTCGCTAGAAACTACGAAAACAATAATTCCTTGGCCCTCGATATCTCTAATCGTCATCGACAGCGACCATCCCACCATTATCAACTAACTCAGAACATCTAAGAGTTGTCATCGCATCCGTTGCATTTCAACGATCAACGAATGCATCACATCACTTCGACATTTCCCATTGAATTCACTTCGAAGTCATCACCATTCTCGAACCAAGGAAAATCATCACAGCATAAGTTTCAACATCAATCCACAACGTTTCAAAGTGCTTCTATAAACATTTGGATCGGACATGCTGACCCATAGGAGTAAAACCATGACCAACCCATGCTGCTAACTCCATGACCGACCCATAAGTGACCGATCCATCTTTGAAAGCAATGGATGATACATCTCTGAAAGCAACGACCGACCCATCTCTGAAAAACCGACCCATAGCTCTTGCCATCCATAGGCTGACCGATCCATAAGACTGAACCATAAGTGACCGACCCATAATTCTGTCTGACCAATCCATCACCTTTTTTCCCTGACCGATCCATGTTTTGGCCGATCCATCACCTGGACAGACCAAGTTCATCTCTAAACTCGACCAAAACTTCGCCAAACAACTATATCGGCAAAATCAACTCATTCAATTCAACCACAAACATGTTATGAAATCACTAACGACTTAAAAACGATAATTACGATCAATAATTATGCAAAATTCACCAAAATCATGATAAGTGAATAAATGAACTAAATTATGGATCTAACTTGCATAAACATATGAAACTATATGAAAATTACCGGTTTTAAGTTGCTAAATTAGATCCTATGGCGATTCATATGAAAATAGACTTACCATGATGTAGATTTAGGAGACATCGACTTAAAATGATGAAAGCATGTGCATACAACTCATATACTTGACTGAATCCGTGTGAGAGATGCATATCACTCACCAATCCTCCAAAACAACATAAAATGATGAAATTTCGATTTCGAACGACAAAAAGTTTTCTTTGCACTCTTCGGTTTGATGAACCATCTCTTGGAATTGTGTAAATCTAGCTTTAAACGATGTTGATTTTCGATTCTCTAAGCTCTAATGATGGAAAGGTGGAGTAATGGAGGACCTCTAGCTCTTCCAGATGAGAGAATGGAGAAAATAAACTATTCTCCATGCCTCCAACCCCCTATTTATAGCCCTCCACTAGCCCGCTATTGGGCCTTTCCAAATTAGCGCAATAATGGTATAAAAACCTGAACAACTAACCATAACGACTTAAAATAGCGATTCCTCCCAAACCGCTAAGCCAAATATTTAACGTGACCACTATACGAAATGGGAAACATCATTTCCTTTCCAATGAGACCGACCTTAACACCTGATCAATTGATCCGAGTCAAAAGTCAACCCCTGTACAAGACTGACATGGACAAAATGGTCACAAAAAATTTGGTAAAAATTATGGGCATTTCTCACATCCCCATAAACAACATTTTAAAATCTGAGAATGATCCAACCCTCAGGGAATAAAATAAATATATTTTACGATCCCCCGATATGTAAAATGCAGGCTGTTACATATGGCTTAATCCGGTTGTTCCTCAAAGGGAACCCCACCATGTCCCGCAGAAGCCCCTTGCTTCCCTCTATTTCCATAGAATAATCGATATGATGTGCTCCTCTAGTGTCTCCAGACATCGCGATGATCTATCCTGTTGGGTTCTTCATCTCCATACGTTCGAACTTGTCCCAACGCATTACGCCATCGCGTTATTAGATCCTATGTCTAATCTTTTAATCATGTGCTTGCTTTATCTCATCACATTGCTAATTAACTTTATATCCACATATTCACTTTTTATTCAAGTTATTTGGTTCATTAGCGCGCATTTGGCCACTTACTCTCTTTAATCAGCTTTACGCCATCGAAGCGGACTTCCGCTTATTATTATTATTATTATTATTATTATTATTATTATTATTACATTCATTAGACTTAATACTTCCAGTTATAAGTCTACTAATAATAAGCCTACTTTATTTTTTTCTTATTTAATTATAACCTTATATTACACTATTACCACAACCCTTGCTGTGGGTTTACTTATTAACTTGGTTCCTTTAACTAAGGTTTATTAATAAGTTCTCTATTTATCATTTATAATAGCTTACATTATAATTCCACTTGTCCCTAGGATAAGCCTACCTATTATATTTCATGTCCATTCATATAATTAATTATAATAGGTTATATTCCCCGTTCATCACATTTTCCTAAGGTTCCTTAATATTAACCAAACTCTTACCATGATAACCTTTCTTTATTTACCGTCTTGTACATTCTTATTATTTCAGGAAAATATTTCGCATAATTCATTAAACTGGTTAGTGGAAAGATATAAAGATCTATTTGCAAAATGTACATCAATTAAGATCCGTAGTTGCAAGCTATCCCTTTCATTTACATCATGGACACACACACACACACACACACACACACACACACACACACACACACATATATATATATATATATATATATATATATTTGATTGCTGCGCAATACGGTAAAAAAAACCTATTTCACACTAATCCCTATTACCTTCCTTTTCTTGCAACTACATTCTCAATAATTTTACCATAATGGTAACTACAGAAATGTATCCCTTTTCCATCCCCAAATAATTCAATTCGCTACTAGTTTCCTTTTTCTGAGTTTGATATTAATTCTAGTTTTTCATATACCATTTCCAATTACTGTAAAATTTCCATACAAAATTAGGCATACCAATTCTTTTTCCATTATTTCCATAATTCACTGTAATTCTTTTTACAACATACCCAATTTACCATTGAATTACAATCTTAAGGATATATGCATAATATTAGTCAGATTCAAAATTTTAGCATTCCAGTAATTCTCAACCCAAATAGAAAGTTAATGGAATAAGTTCATACAACAATAACATTCTTAACATACTTAGGGAATGGATTATTTCATAATCACTGCAATTTCAATTATTCACTACGTTAAGAATTTCGGGGAATTTAGATGATAAATATACCGTTACCAAAAGGTATAATTTAAATCCACTCATCTGATTGTTTTTCAATTCTTGAATCTGATTCAGATATGCTTCCCCGTGGTCTTCCTAATTGAATATAATATTGAAATAACTACGGATTTACAAATTGATGCTAAAAGAATGAAAGATATCCTAATAACTCAGATTCACAGAATTTACCTCATGTAGACAAGAAATATGAATACCTATATTATAGATCTATAATCTTTGTCTTCAAATCTTGAACCAGAATTCCTAAAACTAATATTCTTACTCCTGAAAGATTTGGAGAGGAAAGAAAATGGCAGAGCCTTGGCGTCATCTCAAACAATATGAGTTGAAGGCTAGGCCCTGCTAGTCTATTTATAGGTGCACAGAGTATTCTGGTTCGTCGGATTAAATATAATATAATCTGAGTCGTATAAATAAAAAATACGATGTCGGTTTTCTTAGAAATGGGTCGACCTGGATCCCTGGTGGGTCTACCTATGGGACAACTCGGCTTTAGCGTGTGTCGACCCCCGGATCGATCCACATATGGTTTAGGTCGACCCATGACCTGGGCCACTAACGTTAATTTTTGCCAAAATTGAATTTTAGTTTAACGTTGCTTATAACATTTCTTTTCTCGCTAAATATTGCTATGTAAATTCTTTTCATCCATTTATAAGGTACATCCATCATTTCAATTTCAAACTTATGCGCATATGTACGCTTATAACTCTTCATATCTTTGTTCGTTAACAATTCCCCATACGAGATCCGGTTGGGACAAGTTATATGTGAAAACAAATTAGAAAATTGCCACGAACACAATGGTATATGTTTCGGGGCCAAATTCTGAAATCATAAAACATTGATATTTTTCAATGACTGATTACATATATACATACATACATACATACATACATATATATATATGTATATATATATACGGGGTGTTACATTCTCCCTGCCTTAGGAATTTTCGTCCCCGAAATATGATTAGGGTAGAGTTATGTTACTCCTTGCATAATTTGCAGCCATCATGTGTACATCAAAACTTTCAGTCAGTTGTGCATTTGTGCAAGGTGTATTACAACGTAAAATATATGTATAATGAATGCCTAAACAATTCCTCCTATATGAATGCAAATTTTTCTTGAAAAATCTTTTTGAAAATATGATGCATGCATTCTAAATATACTGACAATTTATATATGAATGCAATATTTTGAAAATCAAAAATAATTTTTCATCCAATTTTTCTCACACTCTTTTAAGGTAGAGTGTAGTTCATCCAATTTTTGCATCTAATTCCTACCAACCAACTTTAAATTTGTGAATTTCACAGAAGTCAATTTTTTTGAATTTCAGCTTCTTGTAAATTTTTCTACCAACCAACTTTAAATTTGTGAATTTCACAAAAGTCATTTTTTTTGAATTTCAGCTTCCTATAAATTTTTCAAGGAATATTTAGTTTTTGTTACTTTCATGTAAATTTTGTTTTTAGCTTTCTTTGGTTATTCAATTGTATTTACTGTGGTTTATTGTGAACTTCATCAAATAGAGAAAAGTTCCGTACAATTACCAAAATAAGGTAAATACTACCACAAACTAAAAGACAACTTCCAAATACAAGTTCCTACTACAGTTGCCAATTTAATGAAAGATAGACGAGTTCTAAAATAAAGGAAAGAGTCCTACATAAAGCAATAATGACACCAATCCACTCTCAAAAAGGAGGTCTGGGTCCCTATCTAAAGATATCCCGAAGAAAGGAATCCAATCCACCTAGGTATTCCTCTTGGCGCCTAGTGTTGTCTTGCACCTCCAGCTGCATCTACTCGAATCGCTATTGGGCTGCAAATATCTCGTGCATAAACTGCTACTGTGTTTAGCCAAAGTAAAGCTACGTACGAGCCATATCTTGCTGTCCAAGCAAGATCTCATGGTGTTCCCTGGCTAACTGCTCCTGCCTTTAAGATATGGACCAGACCTCTTTCCTCAAATCCCATGGCTCCTCTCCTATCCATGGGCCCCACTGTGATGACTGGGAAGACCTAGTGCCTCCTAGGTGTGGCTCTACACCTTAATAGCCCTGGTCTACTGGAGGGTCAAAATACTGATAGGGCTACTTCATGCCTTGCCCCTCCTCCTTTACAAAATCATTCCCAAATCCTGCCTCTGACCGATATCCGGTTGGATATATTTGTTGATCCTCCTGGTTAAGCAGACCCTCACCACCATCATTGTCATTATCGCCCTCATACTCATCCTCATGCTGCATGGGTTGGGCCTTCTATAACCGGGCCAACTCAATGTGCATCCTAGTCAGAGTGTGTGCATCTATCAGAGGGTAGGTCACCTAAATAGAATGGAGTGTGGAACTTTCTAAACACAACTGACCATAAATAACCAAAAGGAATCGTAGACTGGCTCGTGTCTGTGGCGATCACAAAATGTGCCATAATCTCCCTCACCTATTTAATCTGAAGTCCGACAAAAATAGCATAAGTGGCACGCCTAATAGTGTGAGTAATCCTGTCATAACTACCAGTCTGGGTAACCAGGTTATACTGCAATATGCGTATAACTATCCCAACTAATGGGCGTAGATGCCCCATATCCCAAGCTCTATATCGAATATCAATAAAAATCCAGCCCAGTACGGCCTTATCTGTCATCTCTACATGCTCTAATCCTATACCCTCATCGCTAATACCAAGCATGTCCCCAAACCGTGTCTAAGTAAAAACTATCGCTACCCCTTTCACCTGAGAATCACATAAAGCCTCATTATTCCCCTCTCTATAACTCAAATTCGCCTTACCGTAGAATGGTCAAGAATTCGATGCAACCTCGTATCTAGAAAAAGTTGCTCCAAAGGGGTGCTTACAAAGTCTAAAAATCTAACCGGTCTTCCAAGCAAAATTTGGTATCCTACGGAATCCACATAGGTCTGAACTACGTGCCTGATGTTGCGACACCAAGCGATCTCCTGGGGTGTTAATTGGGGAAAGTTGCGGCTAAAGAGGGTCGTGGAGCATGGAGAAAATTCTTCAAATCCATGAAAAAGGAGCTTAGATCTGGATATAGGGGGTGACTGGCTTCAATTTGGCACTACTTTTGTGAAAAAGGGTGGAGTTTTGGAGCGGCGACGGGTGTTGGAAGTGGGGAGGTTGGGTTCGACGAAGCTCACGATGAGGGAAATGAAAGTGACAAAGCCACAGGCTTCGTCGCTTTTATATAGCTGAAAAAAATGTAGGGTGGGTTGAACCGCCTCTTCGGGTGTGTCGACCCAGCCGAAGTTCTGGGTCGACCCGGCCCAAATATTTTTTCTTCATTTTTTCGCTATCCCTTTCGAGTTTTCGGCTGACTATTCGCTACATCGAAATTTGAAAAAATTTCTTAGGTCGGTCGACAAGCTGTTCCAATTCAGATAAATTCTCGTACGCCTTTTTACCATTTAAATGACGTTTCCGTGAACTCGATTAAAATTCCAAAAATTTGTCATCATTTATTTCTTGTCTCTATCCTCAAAAATAAATTCTCATGTCTACTTTTCTCTTCTGTTTGTCCAAAATTGACCTTTCCAAATTCTTGGTCACAAAATCTTTATAACACCTCTTTTCAGATAACCTTAAACTTTTGTCACCATAACCGTCGATACTAACTTATACCATTTAGTCCTTTTTCGCTTCCAAACAAATCTCTTAACTAGGTTCTGAATCATGCGGTGCCAAAACCCCGCACCCAAAAAGTCTTACACACACACTCACTCACACACACACACACACACACACACACACACACACATATATATATATATATATATATATATATGTAATCCATTTCTTATTATTTACCGAGTATTTTGTACACTTTTTAACCCAACCACTTAAAGGTTTATCTTTCTCATATCTCCATGATCATTACTTTAGTGTACAAATATTGGCATCTCAATTCCTTCCAGAGATATATAATATAATTTTATTTAAGAATAGACAAATACATTCACTCACTATCTATATAGGAATCCTAAACTTGTGCCCGGACACCAGATGTAACAACCCGAATTTCGATAGACCGATTTTTTCTCAAAAATCTCAATCTACCAAAGCTCAAGTTAGCTTCTCTGGTATCCTGCAGAAAATAAAAAGATAATAAATATATCAGAGCTCGATAAAACATCTCACAATGGAATGGATACAATATAATAATCAAATATAGCCTTACCGAAATAATGACACTGCCTAACAAGTGTCCAAAGGCTACCGAATCTCAACCATAAATCTAATCTACGAGTATGTTATGAGGAGGGGGTCAGAACACAAGTTCTGGTGAGAGGATAAATTATATATTCTGAAATAACCCTACATCTACCGTTCAGTTACAATTTCTTAATTATTAGGTTATTCAGGTTAATAGCGCTCTAAGCTCTGCACACACATTGCATCCATCTACTCCTAAGTAAATTAAACATTATATAATATATATGTAGCTATACCCAACATCTTAAGGTACTCCCCATAGTACCCTCCTCGTACGGTCTTCGCTGTCACATCACGGAAGTATGCACAACCTACATCCTACGCCGAACCGCGTACAGAAATCTATATTGTTACACTACATAATCGCATAGAACCATCATCGCTATGCCACATGAGTGTACGGATCCTCGTTTCCGAACTACTCTGTCGAATCATGTCTAAACACAGAGTAATTCCCTAATGTCTACAATGCACCACCCAATGCGTGCATCTAGACCCTTACACGAACATACCGCCTACTACAACCTGAGTCCCGTAGCAGGGCTGCATCCAATGCACGGGACTCGGTCGGGAGCTTCTGATATTTGTAATGGACAACTTCGTTAGGCCTACAATACAGATATTCACATATGGTCTATCTCTTTTCATGGTGGCTATGCCCCACCCTGGCTCCTCCCTCAACTAATGAAAGATTAATCAAGTCTATTGGTTTAGCTCTTAGTCTTTCCACGTCCCACTGACTGCCGATGATAGGTACTTGACGATTACTATCCTTAATTTTGTCCTGACCACTCCTACTAAAGCGAGGCAAACCGCTGAATCACCCAACGCCATCTGCTACAACCTTCCGACTACCACACCATAGTTGTAGTTAAGGTATACTCTAAATGGTGCAACAGACCTTTCTCTGAGAGATGGATTCATTCGGTTATGCCTTAAAGGGCCATCTTAGAGTACCCTACCATGTCCCGCAGAAGCCTCGTGCTTCCCTCATGTGCCGTAGAATAATCGGTTGGACGTGCTCCTTTCGTGTCTCCAAACACCGCGATGATCTACAATGTTGGGTTCTTCATCTCCATACGTTCAGATTGGTCCCAGTGCATAATTCCATCGCGTTATTAGATTCTATGTCTAATCTTTTAATCATGCGCTTGCTTTATCTCATCACAATACATTTCTAATTAACTTGATTATCTACATATTCACTTTTTATTCAAGTTATTTGGTTCATTAGTTCGCATTTAGCCGCTTACTTTCTTTAATCAGCCTTACACCGCCAGAGTGGGCTTCCACTTATTATTATTACATTCATTAAACTTAATACTTCCAATTATGAATCTACTAATAATAAACCTAATTTATTCTTTCTTATTTAATTATAACTTTATCTTACACTGTTACCACAACCGTTGCTGTGGGTTTGCTTGTTGACTTAGTTTTCCTTACTAAGGTTTATTAATAAGTTCTCTGTTCATCATTATTATAACTTACGTTATAATTCCACTTGTCCCTAAGCCTACCTATTATATTTCATTCCAATTCATATAATTAATTATAATAAGTTATATTCCCCATTCATCACATTTTCCATAGGTTCCTTAATATTAACCAAACTTTAACTGTTGTAACATTTTTCTATTTACCGTCTTGTACATTCTTATTATTTCAAGAAAATATTTCGCACACTTCATTAGATAAGTTAGTGCAAAGATATAAAGATCTATTTCCATAATGCACGTCAATTAAGATCCGCAGTTGAAAGTTATCCTTTTTATTTACATCATGGAAATATATATATTTATTTGATTAGTGTGCAATATGGTAAAACCCTTATTTCACACTAATCCCCATTACCTTCCTTTTCTTGCAACTAGGTTCTCAATAACTTTACCGTAATGGTAACTATAGAAATGTATCCCTTTTCCACCCCCAACTAATACAATCCACTACTAATTCCCTTGTTTGAGTTAAATATTAATTCATGTTTTTCATATACCATTTCCAATTACTGTAAATTTCGTATAACATTAGGCATACCAATTCTTTTTCCATTATTTCCACAATTCACTGTAATTCTTTTTACATAATACCCAATTTACCATTGAATTGCAATCTTAAGAATATATGCATAATCACTGTCAGATTCACAATTTTAGTATCATAATAATTCTCAACCTAAATAGAAAGTTGATGGAATGGATTCATACAACAATAACATTCTTAGCGTACTTAGGGAATTGATTATATCAGAATTACCGCAGTTTCAATTATTTACTACGTTAAGAATTTCAGGGAATTTAAATGATAAATATACCATTACCAAAAGGTATAATTTAAATACACTCACCTTACTGCTTTCCAATTCTTAAATCTGATTCAGATTTGCTACTCCGTGGTCTTCCTAATTGAATCTAATATTAGAATAACCGTGGATTAACAAATCTGATGCTAAAAGAATGAAAGAAATCCTAATAATTCAGATTCACATAATTTACCTCACGTAAACAAGAAATCTAAACACGTATATCGTAGATCTATAATCTTTTTCTTCAAATCTTGAACTAGAATTGCTAAAACTAATATTCTTATTTCTGAAAGATTTAGAGAAAAATGAAAATGACATAGCCTTGGCGTTGTCTCAGAAAATATGAGTTGGAGGCTAGCCCTGTAGTCTATTTATAGTTGCATTGAGGATTCTTGTTCGTCGGATTAAATATAATATAATCCAAGTCGTATAAATAAAAAATACAACTTCAGTTTGCTCAGAAATGGGTCGACCTAGACCCTTGATGGGTCGACCTATAGATCGACCTGGCTCTAGGGTGTTTCGACCCCTGGGTCGACCAACATATGGTCTGGGTCAACCCTTGACCAAGGCCACTAACGTTAATTTTGCCGTAATTTAGTTTTAGTTTAACGTTGCTTGTAACGTGCTAAATATTGCTATGTAAATTATTTTCTTCCATTTATAAAGAATATCCAACATTTCAGTTTCAAACTTATGCGTATGTGTACGCGTATAACTCTTCATACCTTTGTTCGTTAATAACCTCCACATACTGGCTTTGTTTGGGACAAGTCATACATGAAAACAAATTAAAAATTGCCATGAACACAATGGTATATGTTTCGAGGCCAAATTCTAAAATAATAGAATATCGATATTTTCAGATGATTAATTAAATGAATAAATAAATACGGGGTGTAACATTATCATTATCACTTACTTTATTTACCGCATCCTTATAGATTATTACATATACACACATATCATATACAGGCTGTATCACGGTACTTGTACACTTTCACTTCTTACTTCCTCCGTTGCCACTTCAAACGCAAATGATTGAGAGTATCATTACCAATCGCATAAGAGAAAAGATCAAAATCCATGTACACACCTATCGATTGTGTTGAAGTGAATCAGATTTGAACTACTAAATTCAGATTTCGAGAAGAAGCAATAGCTTAGGATGTTCAAGGATGCGCAACTAAAACAATGGCGATAATGGACTAAATGGTTCAATCCATGAGAGCTCGAAAGCTTGGAAATTCAAAAGCACAAGGATTCATATCTACTGGATAAAATGAAGTGAGAGGGAGAGGGATTGAATATTAATTATATATGCTGAAGCGACCCGCTACTTCTCAAGACCCAAAGACTAAGTCTTTAACACAAATAAATCAATATCGATTCCTATAACTATCTGGTCCGTACCAACCCCTTAAAAGACAATACCACATGCATATGTATATGCATGTGTTTGTATGTGTATGACTCACTAAACAACAGCCTAACTACGTTTGAACATACTTTGGAGCCAATGACCGATGTGTATGCATGAACGTACGAGCGCATGTGTACGTTGGACATCCGACTTGTTGACTCGAATGAAATTGGATTGTTACTTGAAATCTCCAGAGGATGATCCAGTTCATATTATGGATGCCTACTAACTCGACCAACCAGTCAATAGAACATAGCAAGGATAAGTAATGGTACACTGCAACCTCATACCTCATACTTACACTATACAACATCAACCAAGCATCATTATGAACTACGAAAGGCACACCTCTTCGCAAAACCAACTCATTGAGAGGGTAGCGACCATTCATGTAGTATAGTAGAATCTCTTATGACAATCTTGACTTATCTCAATTCAAAACACATCAAATTTGCAACAAAGTGAACTTTGAGGGGGGCAAGAGTTACCTAACCTTTTGGTCCAACTATATTCGACTGATTAGACAAGCGTAACTCAACGATTATCAAGGCAGATAGCCTATTTTGATGATTTGAAGGTTTAGATATCAAGTACAGACAAGATCACAGGACAACAATCAAGTGAACCTAGCAAAATAACATCTTGGAATGCCTTAAGTATAGATCAGTATCCTCTCTAGGCAAGGAATCCGTACCGATTTGATAACTTAGCCAGGCTAGTTTAATTAAGTAAAGATCTCTCAATATCGAAATAAAATACCTAGACGATTATGGAAACAAACTTCAGAATCAAGACACTAACACCTAGGAGGGCCCCACCTAGGAATCATAACAGCTAAATTTACAAGTGATGGGATCAATACCGATCCCCTACACATATGTATCGATATAATGAAATGTTGATCGGTGAGCCTAAATTTTGTAGGCCGCCATGTCTCCATCTCATGCTTATCATAATGAAATTTCTACGAATGCATAGTCATCTCTACCAGGAGTACCAGATTAGTTCATTTTAAAAGACTTTTGCTTATTGACACTTGATTTTTTATGAACTCTTGCACTTACCCAATCCGTACTAATCCATAACCATTGAGAATCACCAATAAAGAGTTTGAATCTCCAATGTAGACATAAACAATTCAAGGTCAAGGTACTATAACTTGCATGTGTGTTTTTCTTATTGTTGCCGCACTTGATTCTTTGTTTAATTTTAATTTCTTTATATTTTCTTTTCTACAATCATATTCATAGGTGTTTATACCATTTTTGATGGACAATAATTTTTCAATATCGCAAAAATTGCCTCTAATTTTTTCAATTTTTTCAGTCATTTTATATAGTTTGAAACTGTAGCTGCTTTAAGCTGTTTGAACATTTCTAAGATTTATATTTTTGGCTTTTCAGTATGTTCATTTTATATCCTTTGTTTAAGATGTTTTAGTGATCACCCCATGATTTTGTAACAACCCGTATTTTCAATAACCTGTTATAACGTAAATCGAGGCAGAATTTAATTCTAAAATCTGAATCAAGGGAAATGGGCTATGCCATTGCGTTCGTCTCGGAAAAATACGCGAAATAGAGTCCGAGTTTTCGAAAATCGGAGTCCGTATGACCCGATTAAGGCCCAACGAAGTTTTCAGAAAATTTCAAAGTAAAAACAGATTTCAAATTCAAGTTTGAATTTGGAAATTTGGGCCAGTTTGGGCCAGGCGGGAAAATTCCCGCCAGAGCACCCAAGTCGACAGCCCTGTCGACTTGGGAGTCGACTTGGTTGGACCCAAGTCGACAGCCCTGTCGACTTGGTCCAGCCGGGCTGTTTAGCCTGGTGCACCATTTAGAGATTGTGTTGAGCTTGGGGGCCAGATTCGGTTTTGAGGGCTGAGATTGGAACTAGGGTTTAATACTAGGGTTGAAACTAGTCCTAATCTCTATAAATAAGGCCCTAACCTAACCCTAAATCATCATTAATCAATCCTACAACTAAACTATGGCAAAATCAATCCTCTCATGGCCTCCACTCTCTTCATAAAATTCCTAAATAAATTTCTAAATGATTTTCCATGCATACAAGTGTTTTCAAACTTGTATGAGTATCATTAGCTTCCATTCAAGTCAAGTTTCTATATTTGCATCATAAAGAAAGAGTTTTGATCATTTTGGCTCAAGGGTTTTGCTTGCATTTTGGGTTTATTTGATTTCATAAGGGCTTTGGCATTGTAAGCCCTATTCTACTTTCATACTTAAACTCTAAAGTTAAATGTATGATATGCAAGTTTGCCATGATATGCAAGTTTACTATGATGTGTTATGCAAGTTCATCAAGTTATGTTATGCAAGTTTGATATGCAAGTTATGTTATGCAAGTTTGATATGCAAGTTTGTCATATGATATGCAAGTTTGATATGCAAGTTTGTCATATGATATGCAAGTTTGGGTTGATCCTTTTGTTCATGTCATCATGTTATGCAAGCTTATCTTGGGTTTATGAGCTTAAAGCTTCAAGCTTTAGGCTAAAGGTTGCATTTTGGCAACATGTAAGTTATCATATCCCTTATGATAACTTGCATGTAAGGCTAAATGCGAACTTATGGCCATTTCTACATGTCATTTATCACCATGTATCACCAATATGCTAAGTTTGGTTTTATGCATGCTTTTGAGGCCTAAAAATGTAATATGCAAGTATATGAACATATGAACATTTCATATGCCACCATGTTAAACTTGTGACTTCAATACCTTTATGTCATGATTATGCTAAGTTCCCTCTTTCTATCCTTTATGCGCTATTGCGATATGTAAGCGATGGGATTGCGTTTGGGGTTGGGTAAACTTAAAAGACATAAAAACATAAGCTTCGGAATTTACCTATTAAGTTAGGTCTACCCATTGGGAATTTACCTATTAAGTTAGGTCTACCCAATTGCTTGAAAATTTGTAACATGTTTTGGAAACATGATGGACATGACACTTAGAAAAGATAAGTGTGACCAACTCGAGGTTGGGTTGAGTTTGTAGCGTAAACCTACCCGGAACCGACCGGCTTAACTAGTTGCTACAAACAATAGGACCCAATGTGAGAAGTTGGCCATGTTGTACCTTGAACCCGAGGTTAGACCAAGTTGTGGTGTAAAGCTACCCGGACCCGCCCAGCTTAACTAGTAACCACAACAAGGTCTAATGTGAGAGGTTAAGGCGCATTAAACTAATTAATGCCTCGTGATTAGGGTTAAGTCATGGTCCACTTAATACTTAACCAATTTGGGCTTGGTAGATTAATCAGGGTTAAGTCGTGAACTCATCGTTACAGTTAACCAAGTTAATCCATGATTAGCAAGAGGATTAAACCGTACTTAACCCACTAGAAAAATCCTAGCAATGGGGGCCCACTCCAGCAGTAATCCCAGTTTGTATCATTAAAGCCCTAGGGACTAGGCTAGGGAGGGGGCACGATTACTGGGCTGGAGGTAAGCGACCAAATAAACGACGGCCGGGTGGTACGCCGATGTAGTTCCGGACGGACTATGGTCGTGCACGCAGTCCGTATTTGGAGAAGTCACCCATGGGTACCAGTAGATCGAGACTGTGCACTCATGTTTATGGTGTCCAGGGGTTGACACCCTAGGGCTTGATACACTCGAAGGGTGGACCCGGCACAGTTCGACTACAATTATGTTTGGGCTGTATTGACACCAACACATGACGAGTTAGGCTTAGGGAGCCGATCGACTAGACCGTTTGGTTGGACCTTGTATTAGGGTCATTTCATGTTATTGGGCCAAAGCTTGGGCCAAGGGATCAATACTTGTTTATTCCAGTCATGTTAGTTTGCTAGTACACCTGTGGTGCAAAACCTTAAACCTGATTATGCGATGACACCTTTATCTACCTTGTTAGTAAATCATCATGCTAGTATGTTGTTATCCTTATGTTCATCCCTGCTTCTCATGACAGTTAACTTTATCAGTTTACATTGATTGTAGTAGGGCTTACTCAGTCTTTTTGACTGACCTGTTTTCTTTCGCCTCTTTTCTTCCGTTCCCCCCCCCCCCCCGGTTCTCAGGGAGAGAATATTGGAGCTTAGCTGGATTTCTGATCGCTTGCTTGTGGGATTTTAGCTCATGTACGGTCTTGACATGAAGCTAGCTATGGTTATCACTGCGTTTGGGGATAGTACTTATGTATTTCAGTTTTTCAGTAATGTTGTTTTTATCTAGACTTGTGTATTTGGAAAGTTAACATTATGTTGTACCAGACTTGTTTTAAAATGGTTTGAAAATCTTCCGCTGTTTTATCTATGTTATTTACTCTGTTTACATATATACATATGTTCTTGTTCTGCCTTGATATATCATTATGCATGTTTACCTGATTCAAACGCCCCTCCAAAGTCAGAGTGCTTGCAAGAGACACCCTGACGGAGGTGGGGTGTTACAGATTTCCTCTAATAAGTTTAAATTTTGATTGCTCTTCCGATATGACTTTTTAAATCACCAAATTTCTTTTTACTTTCAATTTTTAGTTAATGTTAATTTTTGGACTTTTTCTTAGAGTTGATCCTTTTCTTTGTATCAATTTTTCCTTTCAAACGTTAGGCACTGGCCTAATAGATGGTTTTACCAACGTAACATAACTTTATGGGAGACTCAGCCCATTTGCAATTATGATTTTTGATTGTTAAATGTAAAATAAACGCCCCATGCCTGTATATTGGGCTTGATCCACTAATCTACCCATTCCCAAGCCGTCAAACTACCGGATTGGACATCGAATTAGACCAGACCCGCTAGTCAACCCTGCCCATAAAAGCAGCTCCAGGCCCATGATTTAACAACCCTATATACAGTCTCCCCACTTAAAAGTGTTCACAAACCCTAGCAGAGCCGCCGCCCCCCTCATTTTCAAGACCCAAATTTCCTCATTTGAAGCAATGGTTTCAGGGTCCGGCATATGCGCTCGTCGCGTGGTTGTGGACGGCCGACACCACATGCTTGGACGTCTAGCATCCATCGTCGCAAAGGAGCTTCTCAACGGTCAACGCATCGTCATCGTCAGGTGTGAAGAAATCGCAATGTCTGGTGGTTTGGTTCGCCAGAAGATGAAGTACTTGAGGTTTTTGAGGAAGCGGATGAACACTAAGCCTTCTCATGGTCCTATTCATTTCAGAGCTCCAGCTAAAATTTTCTGGAGGACTGTAAGAGGGTAAGCCTATTATCGTCTCGGATATACGCTATTATCTTATTTTCACTTGAATTTGTTCATGAACGTAAGATTCATGGTAAATATTAATGATTTGAGAAAGATAAACTAGTATGAGGGCCAATATGGTTCTTCAGAAATTCTTTATAAAGATAAACTAGTATAAGCACCATATAAATCTTAGAAAAGATAACAGTTTGAAATTCGTAGGTAAATTCTTGTGGATACGATTTGAGAAAGATAAACTAGTAAATTCTTGTGGACACGATTTGAGAAAGTTAAACTAGTTAGCTCAGTTGTTTGTTGGATGGCTGTTCATTAGATGTAATTATCGTCATCCAGGCTTAAGTTAGAATTTATGTTTTTTTTTTAATATTTTCAATCATAATTATTACACATACTGTTGATTGCTTTGGTAAACTGTTAGTTAGCTACATTTTTCCATACTGTATCTGCTACCTATTGCTTGTTGTGCTGTTTTATACTACTACATGGCTACCTCTGTTTTCCTCCAATTTTCTATTTAAGAAGTTAAACCCATGCAACATCAAATTTTCTGTATTCATTTACTCCATGTTCTAATTCCCTGCTGTTCACTCTGGTTTCACGTTTTACATGCCTATTCAGTTATCATTGTTATGTTTCTTCAGTATATGACGAGTTTAAGCTAATCGAGTTTTAAATGACAAAAATGATTATATTTCATCTTCATTTATTTTGTAGTATGATCCCCCATAAGACCAAACGAGGAGCAGCAGCTCTTGGAAGGCTCAAATGCTATGAAGGAGTACCACCACCATATGATAGAGTCAAGAGGATGGTCGTTCCTGATGCTCTCAAGTAACATCCTTACTTTGTTTATCGATGTGCATATGCTTTGATTCATTATGTGTAAATTCATGTTTGTTGAATTTGCATTTGTGTTTACAGCTGCAACTTATATGAGGGCCAGTATGGTTCTTTATATATATTTTCTTTTCTGAATTTCTATGCTGGTGCTCTAGCCTCGATTAATTTGATTCTTGTAGTTATTCTTCTGTATTCATGTGCAATTGCAGTTATATGGTGCTCTTATATTTTTGTGGGAATGTATTATGCACCAAATGTGATATCATGCACTATATAACTAAAGCCATTTGTTTCAATGATGCTATGTTTGTCATGAATTTCCGTACTTAATTTCATGTTTCTGGCTGTATAGCTTTCAGAACGTCTGTAAACAACTATGTTGGTATCTAATTATAGCCAGTCTTCTGACTATTAATTTAGGGTGTTGAGGCTCCGAGCTGGGCACAAATACTGCCTTGTTGGTCAGCTGTCTAAGGAGGTTGGCTGGAGCCACCATGACACAATCAAGGTTGGTTTTTCCCTATTTTTTAACATAATTTTATGTTATCCCTCTGTTTTATAGACACAAGAAAAGTCATTCTTATTGTAACTTTGCACGTTTTAAAATCAGCTTTCAGTTATTCATTCAGTGTGTAACCTGAAACTTTTACGGTTACTTTTGATTTTTTTTCAGTTATTCATTCCATATGTAACCTGAAATTTTTGAAGCAACTTTTTTAATCGCTTGCCTTTGTGTCTTGTACCAAGTAATATGTACATGATGCTCAAGAAACCTAGAATTCAACCTGCGTCTATATATAAATTAGCTACGTTCGTCTTTATATTATTTGTTAGAGGATGGTGCACCAAATAGCATGATTATAAAGGGAAGCTGAATAAGTGGAACACCAAGTGGTTAAAGGTGCATTTTAGTTTGAGTTATTTATAAGATTTGGACAAATAGAGGGCTGCTATTCAAAAATTGAAAAGTCTCTCACCAATACCAACATTCTTTAGTATTCGTCAAGAACTTCGAAACTAAGTCACCCCTTCTAGTTGCCTGTTCGTGTTATGTACAACTTCCAATGAAGAAAAAATTTACGTGCTAACTCTATTTAAATTTACGTGGTGGTAACCAATTTTTTATATTGAACTTAAGTTGTCAATACCTTACCTATTTGAGTTCTGAATCGAATATTTTGTTTCATGCTGTGGATTTTTTTTTTAAGTGATGCCTATTCTTGTGTGTGGTCAAGTGGTTAAATAATCTGTAGAGGTACTTTTATTTATGGCATTTTATCCTTGAATCAATACCTGTAACAACATACAGTGCTACCTTAAAAGGCTTAAATGGTGTTGCCCACTTAATTTTCTGAGGTTATATTTTTGTTAAATGTTTCTTCTTGATCCTTTTACTTTTGGTAAACTGTTATCTGGATCATGCCTTGCTGTTAATTTGTTATATAGGAGCTGGAGGAGAAGAGAAAGGCGAAGGCATCGGTTAGTTATGAGAGGAGAAAACAACTTGCACAACTCCGACTCAAGGCAGAGAAGATTGCTGATGAGAAACTCGGTAGCCAGCTCGACATTTTAGCCCCGCTTAAGTATTAGGCCTGTTGAATTTTAGTTTTCTTATTTTTGCTTGCTATATCTGTTTCGACAGCAGTATTTTAAAATTTGCTTGTTATTTTTGTTGGATGTTTTTGTTTCGGAGATGTTACATTGTTGCTATCTGTGTTGTTTCTTGATGAGTTGTAGTTTTGAAGTGTTTTGTTCTAAACCTGGAAAGATTTTGTTCAGTTTTAATATTTGTATTTGTAAGAAAGCTTTGTTCTGCATGAATATCGAATCGGTTGGAGAGATCACTTTCTAAAAAACGTAGCGGTGATAATCTATTATGGGATATAACAGGGTAATAGCGAGACGTTAGCTGCACATGGTACACCTATATTAGCCTATTTGTACAAGTTGTTAGATCATCAATGCGTCGTTAAGGCCTAAGTCGACGTCTGATTACTGGTTTGTTGGTGATTTTGCAATATACTGCGAGTACTTTCATAACATGACATGTTCTACTTTGGATCCCACACCATCCGTTTACTTTCCTCGAGCGAGAGCGTGGGCGTTTGATAACCGTAAGTAGGTTCCACGAAGACAAGCACGACATATATTTGTTGTGGCTCGTAATCAGATTAAGATGCAGACCACAAGAGAGTGTTTTTTGCCGTCCTTATGATGGTTCGCCTTTTATGACCGACCCCATGGTAGTGTAGGCTTATTTTCTTTCAGCAGACGATTTCCATTGGTATCATCGCCATTTAATTAAGGCTGCTACTGGTACTTAGGTGAGCGTTGCTGGAAATAGATATATGATGGTGATTTTGTTCATGATGATCCACACTCAAGTACAACTCATCTAAGGGTTCACGCTACAGTTGACTTACAACAATATGCCGGAGAGTGGTGGTCAGCAAGCGACTTCATCATCATTGTTGTGGAGCTTATTGGAGGGCAGTGTTGTAGAGTCCTTTCTGTTTTTGTGATGTCCGATTGACATGTATTTTTATTGTATTTTTTGGAGTATCTTTTGTATTATATAGGAATATATAAACTTCAATGTCGGGTGGTGGCCTTGCAAGAACTCGATGTTGAAGTATGATGAGCGATGGTTTATCCGGAGCTCATCTATCTATCTTTCCTACATAAATGGTTATAGTACGAGTTGGTTATGTTTGCTGGGTTACCTGCCAGGCTTGTTGGCAGCTATTTTGGACTTTGGGTCTCTTTATGTATGTGTGTGTGTGTGTGTGTGTGTGTATATATATATATATATATATATATATATATATATATATATATATATATATAAAGTGACTTCGTCATTATGCGTAGGGATTACAGTTCTTTCTGGCATCAGTATTATACCCCACCACATGCAGCAAATTTTGTGCATGCCGCATCAGTTGATTTCGTTGGTCCTGCTGCTATTTAGAGTGGAGTTTCCCCCCTTGTTTTTCAGAACCTTTCAGAGAGTACACAAATTTACCAGCCTTCCCAGCCTCTACAACCTTCCGAGATACTAGACTATGGGTGGATTATAGGCATATCGATTACAGTTAGAGCCGATAGATACGTTGAAATTCCACGGCTAGAGGTCACACAACATCTAAATCCCGCTGTATTTTCTTATGAGAATCTGTTTCATATGCAGATGGGACTTCGACAGATGATGTACGTTGAGCACCGACGGAGCATAGATGAGTTGACTGCTCATATTAATGATCTTATTATTGCCGATGAGCAGCGATACTATCCTAGACCGAGATTCGACGATGACGTTGAGGATGATGACAACTATAACGAGCATGCTCCTCTTTTCGATGATACATACCAGTTTGATGAGCCTTGCTTCATGTATTAGACATTTCTATTTGGGAGTATCATTGTTTATCATTTTCATTACCCTTGCTTGTATCATGGTATGTTTAGTGGCTTACTTGCATTAACGTTTAGGATTTATATCAGTTCTTGTGTGAAGAGTGTTCTCTATGTACTTGTCACTTTTACTATCACCGTTCTTATATGTAATTGCAGCATTTATATTATGTCTTGTTTTTTATTAGTTAATGTCCATTGTGTACTTATTGCTATTACTTTTACTATTAATGTTATTTTCTGTTACCGGGTGACAATATTTACTGCACTCCCATTGCGTTTAGAAGCACGCTTGTTTTTGTTTATATTATTGCTTCTGGATGTAAGCCACATGTTGGCTCAGCTGAACATATTCTTATCAACCGCAGATCATTAAATGTACGTAAAGAAAGTGACTATAGTTATTATTTTCGTATTAATATTTTTAGTTCTAACTGCATTGCTTAAAGCGCAAGAACTTTGAATAACATGAAAAATCGAAAAACATTACACGACTGCATACTTAGTACACAGATAAGAACCATTAAACCTAGTAAATGTACAACAGAAAAAAAAACTACACGTTACGCTGAATCTGAAGTGCTTCCAAAGTATTCCTAAGACGCCTTATCTCATGTTCCTATTCATTTGCATAGGCGATAGCCTGTGCACATAAACGATCATCTACCCATTCTGAGTAGTAGCAACCATTGGGCCAAAATGGACATAGCTTGACTCTATGGTCGATATTTTCTCCATCATCCCCGTCTACAACCTCCACAGCATATCCACAGTGGCAACAAGCAATATACGAGTCAACTTCTTGATCATATAGAGGTTGAACAACTGAAGCTCAATTGAACTCTTGTTCATATAAAGGTTGAACAATTGAAAATTATTCTGTCGCTTGTTGAATTGAAGGATGAGCAACTAAAGCCCGATCAACCACCTGTTCGTACATAGGTTCTAAAGGCTCCTGAAGTCGTAGTTAGTCAAGATTTGGCAACTCACGACGGACGTCCTCGTAGGGTTGTTCTTGATCTCGATAAATCAATCTTCATCGGTTCGTGAACTATTAGAACATACGGTCATTGGCCACCAGTCAGAATCAATAAATTGAGGCCAGGATGGCATTGCTTTTAGTTCGCAGAGGCGTGAGGAAGAAGGAGATTAGTAAAGTAAAGAGTTGTAAGGAAGAAATTTATTACTGCTCATATTTATATATGTTAAGTTGTGTAGTGAGGAGAGAACTGTACCAATAGAAATGGTAGAACACACCGCATGCTACTAAAGTTGTTGAATTAACTACACACTGCACACTACTAAAGATTGTCAGTACATAAGGAACACCGCACACTAAATTGGCCATGCTTAAACTTTATTGAATAGGGGACGACCTGAGTTGTTTAACTCATTCACCAATTATAATGCCTTGAAATCTAGTATTGAAATGCATAGTTGACAACATTATTGGTGTACACACCCACATTGGATACAGTGACTCTGCCACGTTGAATATGACAACACGTTGATCGAATGGTTGATGTTGCAACACGTTGTTGTTCACACTATAACACATTGTATTTAGTAAGGAAAACGGAAAAAGCTAAAGTTAACAACACGCTGTTGTATACTCTGTAGTCATGCTGTATTTAGTAAAGAAAACGAGCAAAGTTGATGTTGACAACACACTACTATGTACATTGTAGTCACGTTGTATGGAGTACTAAAAATTGTCAAATTTTCACTGTAGCTATGATGTATAGTCTGCTATGGGTGATTGAGACGCTAAAGAAAATTCAATGGATTGTTTATATTTAAATAAATTAAGCTCGTCGCGTAGCTGTAGTTTTCAAGTTTGAAGTTCAAACTGATATAATAATTTCAATATACGTCGGAAATCTTTGAAATAATAACCTTTTGGGTTTATTAAACTAAAGTTCAAACTGATATATTAAATCCAATATACGTTTGGATTATCAAATTAAATTTCCTGAAATTAAATGAACTATTTATATTTAATTAATTCTAGCTCGTCGCATTAGTGATACATCAAATAAAAGCAGACACGCCGACCGTCGGCAACATGTCAAAAAAAAAATGCATATAAATAAGAAATACATCAAACAAATTACACAACTTACAAACAAGTAATATGAAGTACAATCATTGTAATAAATTAGACTAGTACAGTCATTGTAATATATTAGACTAGAGATGCATTAATTTAGTCCGTTTTGATACCAAGTAAGGTGTTATTTTCGAGTTCCAAACAACTAAATTTGTCTTTCAATCGTCTCACTGTGGCTACCAATGTTCAAAGTTTACCTTGCATCTCTCGGGCATATTGAATTCCTTTCAAGAAAATCTTAGTATCAACCCACTCTACATATTCACAACAAGGAACATCATTCAGGTTCCAACGTTTACCTTCGTTCTCTGGACAGCCGTACCCGACATTTTTTTAGCCATAAGCTTCAGACCCATATAGCCACAAGAGATATAAGCCATGATGGATAACCGAATCGGTAGTCATTAATTATTCATTTTCTTGTTCTTTTGTTTGACGAGTCTACGTAAGCATGGCTCTGCAGATTAGAATCACCAATAGCGTAAAAGCTTTCATGAATTGTTTCAAATAGAGTTTCAAGAATAATTTCTGTTTCGGCTCCCTATTGTGCAGCATGTGTTGCATATAACCATATGTTTTTTATTTGATGACAACAAACATATACATTATAATATAAATGTATTTGTAACTGTACTATTCTATATCACATACAGAAATAAATATTTTTTTGAATAGAATATTATTGCACAAGAATTTATATATTCAAACATTGTTTTATTCAAATACAATATTTTATTTCAACATTTGAATAGCACAAACTTCTAACTCCACTATTATACATCTCAGTGATATAATTCATTCAATTTCATTTATTACATGTGTTCCTCACTACCACACCCAGTCACTCAATTTCATGTGCATAGCTCATCACTGCATTTCACTTAGTTCACTCATATACATTCATTCACTCACATACTGACACTCACTTGTTTTCAGTTTGCTTCAGAGACAGTCCAGTCACCTGCATACCTATCACAGAAACTGGAACAAAAATAGATTTAATTCTTACAAGTATAAATTTATTTTAAATTTTTTTACCTTAGAATTTTGGTGTGTTTCTCATCATATGTCTTGCCTTGATCTGATATATGTGTGTGTATATATATCTATTTGTGTCTAGACTGCTTGTGATATACATAGTGATTCACTGTAAATACCACAAGGTAGATTATATATCGAGTGCCCGTAGATCAGCCTTAACACAACTATAGTAGTCTGCTGATCCAGACCAACCTCGACTCACAATTGTGGTCTGCTGATCTTGACCAGCCACGACACATCGTATAGTAGTCTACTGATGTAAATAAAAATTATAACTGCACATGCATGATACATGCATACACAAACACATGTATGTACACACACACACACACACACACATATATATATATATATATATTTATAATGTGCAAGGGCAATATGGTTAAACATCAGTGAGTGCGCAGTTCAAGCCAAATTGGTCGAGCAAAATGGCAAATGGATCATCTCACAAATACTAAAAGATTTGAGGCCAGCAAGTACACAAGACTCGTGTGTACAACCACATGACAACAACTAAACAAATGACACGAGTGTGCAGGCAACAAATTTCAAATGCACAACAGCCTAAAAGAAACTGGACAACAATGGCTGAGAACAAAATTGCATGGCACATGAACAAGGAGAAACACATACATGGCATACAATGGAGCAGTGTACACAAGTATGTACAAAAATGGATACCCAACATCAGGTCTACCACAAGTCAGTACACATGCATGTACATAAGGAGCACAGTGGCATGAATGCACAGTGAACCGGCCAAATCACAGAAGTGTTTAGATGAAGCTTGCCACACATGCGTGCAGTATGGGAGAAGTGTCCACGAACAATCAGGTGCAACAAACATGTTTCAGCATGCACAAATACTGGTAGTCTTCAAGACAATGGCAACAAAGTATGGAAACTAGAGCTAACAAAACATGAGACAAAAATTAACATGGCATTAACTACAGGTGAACAAAAGATGATGGGTTTCAAGACATGCAAAGAATCATGTGCACAAAAGGTTCAAATGGACATAGCAGTATACAAACTCGAGTGCATAAACGGGCCAGTGGTAGTTAAGATAGTCAAGGACACAACATCAAGGGGTAACTAGCAAGTGTGCAACAATTGGCAATAGCATTTCAGGTTAGCACACACTGGAGCAACAAATATACAATATGTACAAGGAAGGCAGAAGCGAAAAACAAGACTGTAATGACATACATATATATACACACAATTGTGTGTGTGTGTGTATATGCACTCATGCATATACAATCACGAACATGTCAAATGCATAGGTTAGTGTGCAAAAATATTCGAATTACTGCAAGCATATGCACAACATTCACATACTCAATAACATGGTCAAGGCAGTGAACAACTACAAGCTCATGAAAAAAGAGCTTCAAATCTAAGCAATGAAATACACAAGGGTTAAATGAATACACTTGGGATTGTACAAAAGTGAGTACAGATTGCATGCACACAACAGGTTTAAATGAAACAATGCAAACAAATATGTGTGCACGAGCCAAGTCTGTACAAACACAAAGGACCAGAGGTTACAACAAGAAGCAGAGGAGAAAAGAATTTGTTTCATATTCAAATGGGTATAAAAGAAGGAATTCACTGGCTCAAAATTAGAAAGTTATAATGATTTCATTTATAGAAATACATGGCAAGATTGTTTACGCAATCAATAAAAATAGCAAGGTGATGAACACAAGTTAAATGTTATGCAAAGAATTAATCAATTCATGTTTCCAGGTATATACAACATGCTAAACTCAGCACCGATCATTTCCATAAAGTGATAATCAAGCAAGAAATTATCTACATGATCAAAGGAATCGATTTATGGCAAGATTGAATTCACGATTTGAAATCAATCCAAGAATTCACGGGAATAAATTTTGGGAAAGTAATTCAATGTTTCACGAAAATTTAATCAAGCAACAATCGCACAAATCATAGACCAAATCAATACTTGAGATTATAGATTAATTAAGGGTTTCTAAACTCTATAAAAACACCATTCATTACAGACATTTGATTATCGGAACCAAGCAAAAGATTCAAGAGCAAAAGAAATCAGATCAGAATACTTACACTATTTTTAGGCGTTTTCGATCTATATCCAAAGCCAAATCGATCAACAGAGAGTCACAAGCATAGAAGCCATCACTGAATCAAATTACATCAACAACAGAAGTCACGATTTGATTTGTAGGCAAAAATCCCAAATTTCATATTCGGCCAAAACTGAAGTAGCAAAAGGAAGCCGACAATTTCTTATTCAGGTGACCAAAAGAAAAGGGGGCCAACCTATTATACATCACTTTGTTTTTATAGGGTTTTTTTTTGCATTGTTTTTAATTTTAATTGTTTTTTACTTTTTGTAAAACACTTCGAATGTTTACTAGTTTTCTAATCTAAACTAGGGTTTACGAGTTACGGGTTTGTAATTCGGGAAAATCTGATCTTGGGGATAAAGATCAGTGCTGGGTTTTGTGCATAGGATCAAAACAGTTGGGAGCGGGTGTCGCGAGTTTACAGGGAATTTGTAAGCATAGAGATTATTTTAATTCTAGTGGAAACCCTAGGGAATGCAATAATAGGCAGGGTTTACCGAAGCTGGGTAAAATCTATGTCATTTACTTTTTGCATCTATTCACTCTAGTGTTATCTGTGCTGTGATAATTTTTATATTCATCAAAACTGCAATAAACCCCATTTACCCACTCTAGGGTCAATTTAGATCCTACAAGTGGTATTAGAGTATGCATTTTATTAGCTCTATAGTCATGGTTTTTCCTAGTTGTCAGTCTAGCGAGAGTCAATCCAGTAATACCCCAACTATTTTTATTGAACTAGGATTTTTAAATTGGAAATCAGAAATGGAATCTTATTTAAAATATGTTAATATTAAATGTTGATATATTGTTATCAATGGAGGTGATATGGTAGATAAGAATGATAGAGTTGTAAATTCTCATGTTATACATATTTATATTCTTGCGTTAATGATGATCAATATTACTATATCTCACATTGTTTAATTGCACAGGAAATCTGGGAACATCTCGATACATTGCATGGACGAAAAGACAACAAGATATCAAAACCCTCGAATGCCAACTTAAGTTCAGATGTGGGCCCGTAATCCATAGGTCCTAGGATTGAAACCTGGCTTTGATACCACGTTTGTGACAACCTAAACCTTCGTGCCATGGAAGCAAGGATAATCATTGGAATATAACACATTAATCACATCAACAGATTACAGATAATAGCGTAACACATGAAATCATTGAATAATATACATCATCATAACAACGAAATTATAAGCGTCATCATCAAAGTTATTATGCTATTACTGGACTCATTCTAGTAATCGTATCTCTAATGAGGTACTCATCCTAGAATATTGTTGATTCTATTTTTGACGAGTTGTTTAAGTATGTTATACTCCAGAACTAAGGTTAACCATTAGCTCTGATACCACTTTTGTGACAACCCAAACCCCCGTGCCATGGAAGCAAGGATAATCATTGGAATATAACACATTAATCACATCAGCAGATTACAGATAATAGCATAACACATGAAATCATAGAATAATATACATCATCATAACAGCGGAATCATAAACGTCATAATCATTAGAGTTACACAGATACAACATCATACTTAGTACATAAATAGAGATAGTAAGTCTACATCGGAATTAAAGATACATAGGCAATGACTAAAAGTCCAAAATAATTGATAAAAGATAAGTCTTCGTCTTCAGCCAAAAGAGAACCCCATGCTATGGTGCATATCCAAAATAAAGTCTGTTACCTGTTTACTTGGTTGCCCGTGTAAAAATAAGGGCACCCGAGTTTGCAGGTGAAAACAAACTACGAGTCAGTCATGGGACTGGCATGAGAAATCTTACTTAACTTAATAATAAGGCGAATCACAGAATCACGCCGCTAAAGTGGAACGGGTTTACTCCATTGGATTGCCAGTGCATAAATAAAGTAAATCATTTAAACAACGCAATGCTTTTTAGAAAAATGAAGTCATTATAAGACTCAGGTCCTATCACACAATGCAATATAAGCCAGAGAATAGAGTGTTACCTTATAATGGCCAAATACACATGATACATATAAAACAAAAATCATTTGATATTATTATTAGTGTCTAGATGTTTCAAAAACAATTTCAATATAAATGTATCAATCATAAACGGCATAGGTACCATATATTTTGTCGCCTTACTAGTTTTACAATCAAAACCGCACAATGTCGTATTGGGAATTGGATTTCCATCATGAACCAAGACAATGGATCTTCCTTACCGAATTCAAGACATTCTAGCCCATCCCTTAGGACTCAGACTCAGGTGAGCCCTGGGAGCGGCAAAGCCGGTCCACACTTACTTTAGTAGATTGGCAATTCCTAAACAATATGTTTCCTTGCCCTATGGGGAATAGAATCTGGTCTGTATGTCGACCATCATATCCGAGGTACCTCGCTTTCCATCATCGACATAAGTAAAAATGTCTAGGCTCCATAACATGACACCACTTCTAGCTAGAAAGAAACACATGCTCTCCCTGCTGTCCCTCGTCCCATTTCTGGTTCATACCGGGGTGTGAAGCTCACGAGTCAATGCTATACACAAAGCTATGCTAATTGCAGCTGTGCTTTGATCATCAACCTCAAGACTCTGCTTTTCAACAAAAGCCTTGTTCATTTTCATCTTAGCATGCCACACTGATAATCCACGCCATGCAACTGATGTCTATATATAGCCTCTAAGCTCGTACGTCTCAAAGAAGGGTGTTAAGCAAGAGTATAAATTCTCTGCCACCAAACAGATATATATTTAATAGAAATCAATCAACGCAGAATGAAATCCGGTGTCAGACACAGTTCCATTTATAAGTCCGTTCTGCGTCTAAACGAAACCAGAGGCACCTTATTCCTTGTACCATATGTCCAATACAGAAGAGAGGCCCTCGCATATCCGGACAATCAACAAATACGTCCGGACCACTACAACTGTAACCTCATCAAGGGAGCTACCCCATATTGAAGGCATCAATAGTAATCCATTCGATGTGAAGATTACCGGTCTTGCACCGTCTTCATTTCCTTTGACTTTTAATCATCGTCCAATTATTTGAAATAAGATTTAACTCGGCCTTTCCAAATAGTTTTCGAATATATATATAATTCAAATCATTCCTTTCCTTGGTTAAATTCAATTCAATTATATAAATTAATGTCAAATAAATCTAACCGTCCATATTTCTTTATAAACCAAGTGAAATTGGTTTATTTCCATTCCAAATCGTTTATAATATTTTAAAACGATTTATCGCTATTTTTTTATATATAAAAATAGTCCATTTTAATTAAGCGACGTTTCAGGTCATTACGCGGCACTGGCGCTGTTTTCGTTCATATTTGAATTACATATTTCTCAAAATCTAACCGTTGGATCATAACAAATTTAATATCGTTGCAAATATCTTTCCAAACTGAACCCAATGGTTCCAGTTTTGGGAAAATCTAATGGTCATATCTCCCGGTATAATCGTTTAAAATTACGATTCAAAAACGCGACTGCAGCTGCGCGATTCGTTTTATTTTAATTTATATTATATATAAATTATATAATTTATTCGACCACTTCGAAACCATTTAATTCTTCAAATAATTGGCTAACACCTTTAAATTTTGGAAAATTTCGCCATAACCTCCTTTATTTGGGAGGGGCCTGAAAAACTTATTGGGACGTATTAGGCACCCAATAAATAAATAAAGAGCATACACAATTTTTAATGACCTATCTATGCCCAAGGGAGTGCGTAAAAATCATATCTCATGCCTTGCCCAGTGTTGGAAATAAATAATCCACGTGCCTTATCTAAAATCAAGAGAGACATGAATTATTGTCATCTCCAGACCTGTGTGAGGTTTTTATTAAATTCTGCCCCGAGCACCGTTAAATGTATTCCTTAGTTATATCCATAATCAGTCTTCTGTTCAACCTGAAATACTGTCATTGCCATACGAGCATCTCGCTCGTATGGTAATCCCAACCTCGTCATATAAGCTCCAAATGCTTATATGGAATATGATATGCTATCTTCATGCAGTATGCCATGTGGCATAGTTCAAAATTTAGTTATTGTTATCCTATGGCGTGATTTATAATATCACACAGAACAACCATCACAACACATACAATTCCATCCACAGGAGTTTATATAATAATAAAATTGCGCATCCAACTCATTAAGGTGTACCTATTTGTCGGGCATGCAAATTAATTCTTTACTCAACAGCGAACCCAATTACCTGTTCAGCATGTGTATATATATGCATATCTAAGCTTAAAATAATATTTTTAGCGAACAAATATTTATTTCCATACATAACAATTTTATTCACTTCATATACATGTTAAAAATAATATTTTTAATGAACATACATTTATTTCAACACATGTCTATTTTTAATACTTCATTTACATGTTAAAAAAAATATTTTTAATGAACAAACATTTATTTCAATACATGGTTATTTTTAACACTTCATTAACATGTTAAAAATAATATTTTTAATGAACAAACATTTGTTTTAACACATGGTTAATCATTAACATGTTAAAAATAATATTTTTAATGAACAAACATTTTTTTCAACGCATGGTTATTTTTAAAACTTCATTAACATGTTAAAAATAATATTTTTATTGAATAAATATTTATTTCAACACATGGTTATTTTTAACACTTCATTAACATGTTAAAAATAATATTTTTAATGAATAAACATTTATTTCAACACACGGTAATTTTTAGCACTTCATTAACATGTTAAAAATAATATTTTTAATGAACAAACATTTTTTTCAACACATGGTTATTTTATTCTACTGTTTCAGAAAATTTCGCCATTATAATGGCGCGATATTAGAACTGGGAAAATAATGTCTAGCATTATCCCTCTCTTGATACTGGCTCGCGCCATACATAACCATTTCATCCAATCAAATCAACCATAGGGTTGCCAAATCCATATTCAACCAAATTTTCCACAATACAATCAATTTTGTTGCATTTCCAATTTATACAATGGATAACCAATTTTTATACATCGCATATACATTTTATACAACACATATATATTTTACTCCGCATATATGACATATATATATTTTATACAACGCATATATATTTTACTCCATTTTATTTTGAATTTATAAATCTCACATTGAGTTCCACTCCTCCTTAATTGGTAGCTAGCTCTAAAATTCTTCCGGTCACTTCTAGAATGTAGAATACACTGTAACGAGTCCAATGCCTCCTGTTTCATTGGATTTCGACATCGTATGAGCAAGTGGTGAATTTTTAAAGGTTCATGACATTTTAAATTAATTAATATAATAATTGATTAAAATAAAAACCACCTTCTTCTTCAAAATACACTGGCCGTTATTTTCATTAATTGTTCAAAACCAGGTTTTGATTTTGCACAAAATCCGTGCAACTAGAAGATAATCGGACCACACCACGTCGAAGGGCTCGGAAATCCGCACCTATGCCTCCCACTTTGGTGGAGCTCGACGGCGGCCTCTGGTGGCTATTCACGAACGAACGACGCCAATTCATGCTCAATTTCTGAGCAATTTACGCAACTCCAGACAAATTCTACTGTTGGATATATAGAACGCGTTATGATCTTCAAAATTGTTTCAGGAATTGTTGGAATTTATTGTGTAGATCGAATGAATTTGAGGGTAATGGTTGTTGAACAAGAACGAGAGGCGACGAATTTTGATTCTGGTCATAAATGATTAGGGTTATGCCATTTTTTTATTAGCCATTCTATTTATATTTAATTTATTTTTCTTTAAATTCCAAAAATATCAGTTTTCCCATCCGAATTCCAAATCAAACCCAACGACTGTCGTCCCCATCTAAATACCCCCATTCCGGACACAATGGAATATATTCGTAAGCTAATTCGACTGTTTTAGTCATTTTTTTTCAAAATTACAATATATAGCGTTCAATATTGAATTTGAACGTACATTTTATTTACCGGGGCCACATACTAACTCCGAAAATTCCCGAAAAATAAATCTAGCTATGTTTTGACGACACAGTCCTAATAAGACTAATTTTGTCGAATTTGGAGACCATTTGAAAAATGATCTTTTTTCTAGTCGATCCAATTCAATTGAAATATTACCAAACGCGTTTTAATTTACCACGCTCATATATTAATTCCAAAAATTATGGGATTTTAAACCTAGCAATAATTTGACATTCTGGATCCAACAAAAGTGGTTTTGTCGAAAACGGAAGTCATTTGCAAAATGACTTTTTTTAAGGGTTATATTCTAATTTAAAAATCGAAAATTTAAATTCTAACTCAATTTCTGACAAAATTACCTTAAAAATAATTTTTAAATTGGTTCTAAATTTCCGGTTGTTACAAGTTAGAGATGAAGACTCAACAGATAATGATTCGGAAGATGGAGACTTTTCATATGAAGATTTAATTCATTTTTGTACTGATTTAACTAAAGCCGTAGATAGTCTCAAATTAAAATTAAAACTCTGAAATCTGAAAAACTTGAGTTGATCATCAAAAATAATATTTTGGAATTAAAATTTAAAAACGTCAAGAAATTTTCGAACTCTGGTTGCAAAAATTGTTTGAGTTTCGAAAATAATCTTGTTCATCTAAATGAAAATATTCAAAATCTTGAAAAGGAAGTTCTGATTTTAAATGAAAAAAAGATTGAGCCAAAAAGAAAAAAAAAATGTTTTGCAAAAGGAGTTGGAAAATTTTAAGATGAATAAAAATTCCAAAAATAAAATTATTAAGAAACAAAAGTTGCTGAAAACCGAATCGATTGTGAATGAGCTTGAAAAAGGAATTGAGAAATTCAAGAAATTTGAGAAACTTGAATCTGGAAAACAAAAATGTTTTGAAACTGAAATTTCTGAGTCTAAGGCCAAAATAGGAAAACTTGAAAATGAAAATTCGTTCTTAAAACAAAAAGATACTGAGTAAGAAGAATTTTCCATGAATCGATATTCGAAGCTTGTAAACGAGAATAACTTATTGAAATACAAAGCCAATGATTTTGAATTGAAATTTTCAAATAGTCAAAATTCTTTGAATTCACTATTCAAAATAATTCCAGATTTGAAAACAAGGAAGGACTTGGGTTTGAAAATTCATTCGAAAAACAAAATTATAAAAAATTCTTGAATTCTTAAAATTGTTTGGTTCAAGGTAAATCAAATCAAAGTAAACATTGGTTTAAAAACAATTCGTTTGAACGAATGAGGTTCCCGAAATTTACAAATTCAATTTTGGTTAAATTTAAGCAAATCTGGGTTCCTAAAGGTACGATGGTAAATTCAAATGGATTGTTATTTAAACAAGTTTGGGTATTGAAAGTCGTGAATACAGTTAAGAGTGGTTTTACAAATTTTCCTAGACCACTTGATCCCCTAAATACTTAGGTACCGGAGGTTGGCTGAGGAACGACTTTCTAGAAGAATCAAAGACTGCTCCATATTTGAATTAAAGCTATTCGATATGTGTTCCTTAGCCATTATTATTGAGTTGGAGATTTACAACATCAATTGCAAATCAAGTGTGATCTCTGAACTCACATTTTTTGTGTGTCTATTTTTCTTTTTATTCTTCCTTCATTCTTCCTCTTATTCTCCCTTTCTTTTGATACTGTTTTGCTTTGACACTATCATAACATTTTTTTGACTTCTTGAGCTTCTTAACTTCAAATTGAAAATTTCTTGTTTTTTCTAGAAATTAAATTCATTTATCTAAAACTCTCATGTTTTTATGTTTTCCAGATTTTTGAATATAAAATTGTAAATATTTTTGTATTTCTTTTGAAGTTTGATTTCTTGACAGTTTCCTGAATTTCTAACAGTGTTGTAGTATCTTGTATATACCTTGAACATTGTTTCTCTAAATTTCTGAAATTATTGAAGATCTGAAAAGGTTATGAAAATTCACACAACTTTGCTGTTTTGAGTTTCTTCTAATTCATTTTGGAAAGATTTGAAAAACTGCACTCATTACAGCACACTACTTGAAAGCTGCTTTCAATAAGTTTTGATAATTTCATTTTTTTGATGGGTTGACCATTTTGAATTAAAAATCATTTGGAATCGTTTGTTATGTTGCATCTTGAAACTCACTTTTAAATCATGATCATTTGGCTTGGATATATTTTTGAAATCATTTGGAATTGTTGATATCTTGAATCTCACACGCTTCTTAGATTTGAAATTGATAATCTTGTATGATCGATTTATTTTTGAATCTTGAAATATACACATCTCTTCAAATGATTTCAAATGAACTATTATTTAATCTTGGATCATGAATTTTCTCTTAAGGCTTGTTGTAAATATTTGAAAAAAAATCTTTTGTGAATCTTGTTTTGAAACTGAAAGGTGGCTGCTCTGATAAATGGATTTGAACTGATAGATTTGTTAGCGTTGGATTGATTTATTCTGAAAAATCAGTATATAGGTTTTCATTGACTTCTATGGGCAATTAGGAGCTCCAAGTGGTATTTGTTCTAGAATTGTTGGAAAAAATTTCACATTCAACTGTTTGATTTTTATTAAAAACTGATTTTCAACTTATATAATTCTTTCAGAATCTCTCTTATAATTGATATTTTGAATTTTAAAATCATTTTTTGGTTATTTATTCAGAAATTGAAACTATTGACCAAATTGAACTATATTTTGAAGTCATCAAAATTATTATTATATCTATGAAATTGTGATGAGTTGTGACTACAATATATCTCATAACAAGAGGGGATTTTATTTAAATTCTTATGACGTTTGAACAAATTTTATAATATCTTTGAGTTGGTGTTTATTTCACAAACATCTTTTCCTATCACCTTTCTGTCATCCATCATGGTTTTATTAAATGTGGAGAGTTTATTTTTTTAATCATCAAAGAATATACAGTTTCAAAATTTGTGATGGAAACGTGACTATATTATTTTCCAGAAAAAGTGATAATTGAAAATTTTCAAAAATCCCAGTATAGCTGAGCATATTTCATAATATACTTAATTTAGAAATTTATTTCACGACCATCTATATTTTTACCATATTTCTATCATTCATTATTGGTTTTATATACTGAGGGGATTTTGTATATAATAAGTGTTTCTCTAACCTCATTTTAAAAAAACTTGGATATGATCATGCATGATAAGAGATTACTTATAATTTAAGTTGCAACCGATCCCATTTAAAAGTCCTTATAGGCTATGCGTTGTTAGTGGGCTCCTAGATAAAATAAAAACAAAAAGAAAAAAAAACGAAAAATTTATATATATGAAATCCTCTATGTTATTTAAAAACCGACCCATCAATCCATTTTCCAAATTGTGAAATGTGTTTCTATGTCATGATTTATTATGTTTTTTTTAGTTCATATTTTTGGGATTTGTGAAATTTGATTTTGTTTGTTGACTTGAATTTATAACTATAGTTCAGATCCACAACTATTTTATGCTCAATTTTTTAAAATTTTCTTGAAAATAATTGGAATTCATATCATTTTATAACTCTCTGCATTTTATAAAATCCATTGTAAATCCATCATTCTAAAAGGTGAAATTTGATTCTAATTTTTAAGAATATTATGATTTTTGTTTGATTATATGAGGTTTACGATATACATTCTCTCTCTTGATTTTGATATTATATTTCTAGTGTATATTGATTACCATTTCGATTTCTATATCCTTTTTATGATAACAAAAGGGGAAGAATGGTTAAGATTTTGATTGATGAGTGAATATTTCATGAATATTTTTAATATTGAAAATCCAATTATTGTTTTATTTAACTCATATGCACATATTTAGAGGGAGTTTTGTTGTAGGGGGAGCATACATATATGAGGTATTACACTTCACTTGACAAACACATTTAATACTCTCAAAATCTTATATGTATGTTTGTCATCATCAAAAGGGGGAGATTTATGTATATAACACTATGATTTTTGTTTGATGATAACATATATATATTATAATATAAATGTGTTTGTAATAGTACTATTCTATATCACATGAACAAAATACCATTCAAACAGTGTTTTATTTCAACATTTGAATATTATAAACTTCTATCTCCACTATTGTACATCTCAGTGATATAATTCATTCAATTTCATTTATTACTTTGGTTCCTCACTACAACACTCAGTCACTCAGTTTCGTATACATTTCACTCACATCACTCATATACATTCATTCACTCACATACTAACACTCACTTGTTTTCAGTCTGCTTCAAAGACAGACCGGTCATCTGCATACCTATGACAGAAACACACACAGCAAACTGGAACAAAAATAGATTTAAATTCTTGCAAGTATAAATTTATTTTAAATTTTATTTACCTCAGAATTTTGGTGTGTTTCTCATCATATTTCTTGACTTGGTCTGATACGTGTATGTATATATATATATATATATATATATATTTGTGTCTAGACTGCTAGTGATATTCACAATGATTCAATATAAATACCACAAGGTAGATTATATATTGAGCGCCTGTAGATCAGCCTTAACACAACTATAGTGGTCTGCTGACCGAAGACCAGCCTCGACTCACAATTGTGGTTTGCTGATCTTGACCAGCCACGACACATCGTATAGTAGTCTGCTGATGTAAATAAAAATTATAACTGTACATGCCTGATACATGTATACACATACATATGTACGTATATACACACATATATTCATAATATGCAGGGGCAATAAGGTCAAATATCAGTGAGTGCACAGTTCAAGCCAAACAGGTCGAGCAAAATGGCAAATGGAAAATAGACCAGCTCACAAATACCATATGATTTCAGCCCAGCAAGTACACAAGACTCATGTTACAAGCACATGACAACAACTCAACAAATGATACGAGTGTGCAGGCAAAAAAATTCAAATGCACAGCAGCCTGAAAGAAACTGGATAATAACGAATGAGAATAAAATTGCTTGGCACATGAACATGGTGAAACACATAGATGTCAGTGGCATACAGTAAAGCAGTGTACATAGGTATGTACAAAAATGCATACCCAACAGCAAGTCTACCACATGTTAGTATACATGTATGTACATAAGGAGCACAATAGCATGAATGCACAGTGAACCAAGTCACAGAAGTGTTTAGGTGAAGCTTGCCACACATGCATGCAGTATGGGACAAGTGTCCATGAACACTCAGGTGCAACAAACATGTTTCAGCATGCACAAATACAGGTAGTCTTCAAGACAGTGGCAACAAAGTATGGAAACTGGAGCTAACCCAGCATGACACCAAAATTAACATGGCACCAGTTACAAGTGAACAAGCAAGATGTTGGGTTTCAAGACATGCAAAGAATCAGGTGCACAAAAGGTTCAAATGGACATAGCAATTGTAATAACCCGGAAATCTGAGCCAATTTAAAATTTTTATTTTGGCAATTTTAGTGAATTTTGAATATTTAAAATGAATTATTTTAAATAGTAACGACGAGATTTTTTTTAATAGAATTAGAACGTATATATTTATATAGATCATCATTAGAATATAAATATTTTATTTTAATTATAAAAGGAATTGAAAATGGCGCGGTAGTTTGAAAATTCGATTTTAAAGTTCAAATGAATGTACAGGATTCAAAATAAACTGGATTATAGCGAAACAAAAAATATTAGAATCTAATTGAGAATATCTTTCCAACGAATCCGAAAAATTGAAATTTCATAGCGGGAATCAAAAGATATGCCCAGTTGAAAATTTAGAATAGTCGCTATGGAATTCTGGCCCTTAGAAATGGAAATTTTGCAAACGACCTCGGTTTCCGACGAAACCACTTTTGTTGGATCCTTGATGTTTAGTATTGCTAGGTTTCAAAATTCGTAATTTTTCGAATCAATATGTGGTCGTGGCAAAGGTAAACGTGTTTTGACCATTTCAGTTGAATTTAATCGACTGGAAAATGGCCATTTTTCAAACGGTCTCAGAATTCGACGAAATTAGTTTTGTTAGGACCGTGTGGTCAATACGAAGCTAGAAAATATTTTTCGGGAATTTTTAGAGTCCGTGTGTGGCCCCGGTAAATTGAAATGTGCGTTCCAATTCAATATATAGAGTTATATTTTGATTTTGAATGGAAACTGATCGTAACAAACGAATTGGCTTGCGAAACATATCCCATTGTATTCGGAATGGGGATAATTAGCTAGGGGTGACACTCGTTGGACCCGATTTTGAGTTCAAAAGAAAAGTTTACTTTTTGAAAGTAAATTAATTAAATTAATATATATTTTTATATAAGCGTGGCCTCCCTCTCCCTTCACTCTCCTTCTTCCCCGTCGGTTTCATTAAAGAAAAAAAACAAAATGCGGAAAACCGCACAACTCCACTGCCGCCCCGACGATCGCGCCCCATCCCTTGGCCGCTGCTCCGCCGCCACAGGCGTCGCCTCCGCCCTAGCTTCTCCCTCCTCTGAAAACCCCCAATCTCCAAACCCTAACATCGCACAAACCCCGCTCCAACAACCCCTTAGCCCACCGGTGACCGCCGTGACCTGCTCCTCGATCCCCAGGCGATAGCCGCCACCTCTGACCCCCCCTCCGACCATCCCCAGCTGCCATCTCCGCCAAAGATCCAATTTTTAAGGAAAAAGGGTGAGCTTTTCTTGTTTAATCAATACAATTTGAATGCTTAGTTTAAATTCAATATTTATATAAAAGTTTATACCTTTATTATAATAAAGTTTAGATTTTTAATTTAGTAAAATTAGATTTTTAATGCGATAAAAATTCGATTTTTATATATATGAAGGTGAAATAAAAATAGGATTTTTATTGATGTAAAATAATAAAAATATGATTTTTATTAAGGTAGAGTAATAAAAATATAATTTTTATATACTAGAGAATATAAAATTGTGATTTTTATATAGTAGAAATAATAAAGATGTGATTTTTATATAGAGAATGGTGAGAGAAAAATAGAATTTTTATCTATATAGTAGCAGTGTAAAAATATAATTTTTATCTATATAATAGCGGTATAAAAATGTGATTTTTATCCATATAGAGTAATTATAAAAATATGATTTTTATATAATAGAGAATATAAAAGTGTGATTTATATATATATATATATATATATATATATATATATATATATATATATAGCAACAATATAAAAATGTGATTTTTATATATGTAGTGGCTACGGACAATGAAATTGACAAAAAGCGAGCAGGGCGAAGGTTTTCTGCATATGAAGAGTCGCGGTATATTGGTTTAGCTAGTCGGTGAGAACTCCTCACTTTTAATTTATTTTCTAGTTGAAATATATACTAGGATGCAGACGGTGCTTAACAGCACCCGACACCCGTCGTCCACAAACCATGGATGACTTATTTGTTTGATTGTTGTGTAGTGAAATTTGATTGTGTGATGGTGAATGAAATAAAACATTTTATAGCGGAAAATATTTTATAGTTAAAAATATGATTTTTAACGTATATATAAAATAAATATTTATAAACAAATCGACGATTTGTTTATATAAACTGATTTGACTGATATTGATTGGGACGATAAATTTTACACATCACCCTACTGCACAAATAAAAATCTGTGTTTGTTGATTTGAAACCCCACACGGGTATTGGGATGATATTTGACGTACACTAATCCCGATTGTTTAGTTGTATGTCAATCGATGGGTTGACAGACTGTGTAAGCGTTAATTATTTATATTTAATGCTTATGCAGTTGAGTGGTGCACTCTGGATGATGGTTGATTATTTATCGTTGCTATTATATACATGTGTTGTAGAAAATCCATAAAATTAACATTATATGGTAATTGATTGGGCCTCATTCCAATTTAGAAAATAAATTCATGTGTTGAATAGAAATATAAATTCATGTGTTGAATAGAAATATAAATCCTTGTGTTGAATAGAAAAATAAATTCATGTGTTGAATAGAAATATAAATTCATGTGTTGAATAGAAAAATAAATTTATGTGTTGAATAGAAATATAAATTCATGTGTTGAATAGAAATATAAATTCATGTGTTGAATAGAAATATAAATTCATGTGTTGAATAGAAATATAAATTCATGTGTTGAATAGAAATATAAATTCATGTGTTGAATAGAAATATAAATTCATGTGTTGAACAGAAGTATAAATTCATGTGTTGAATAGAGAAATAAATATTCATGTGTTGAAGAAAATATTCATTTGTTGAATAGAATAACGAAGTTATTGAAATATAAAAAGCCGTGTTGATTAGATTGACGCCATTTTGACGTGAACGATATTTATATTGATTTTATTCATTTTTATAATGAATATAGAAAACGAAGTGATTTCAAAATATAACGTTTAAAAATATTATCATTTGTATATCGATGATGTGGAATATTCAATTTTGATTCGAAATTGAATATGAAGTTGAAATCGTTTTGAAAACGAATTTAAAACGATTTATAAAATACGTTTTGAAAGGAAATCGATGAAATATATATATTATATATAAAATGGCCTGAATAGAACGCGCCGCGGCAGTTCGCGAATTTTGACCATTGACTTCGAATGGATATTACGGTAGATCCGACCGTCGGATTCTCCTAAAACCGGAACCGTTGGGATCGTATCGAAAAGGGTTTTCTAATGAATGTTAGAGATTTGAAATCTAACGGTTGGATTTGGAATTATGTCCAAATCAAATTTGGAAAAGGTCGTTGTAAGCGCAGTTCGATGGCCTTTGATGGAAATCGACTGTACGGGCCTTGATAAAATTATTAAAAATAGTAATAATTTGTGTAAAATCATAAGAAATGATTTGGGAAGAATTGGGATGAAAAATCCCAAATTTGAAAAGATAAAAATAGATTTTTATCGAAATGAACTAGTTTCGAACTAGAATAATAATTTATTTTTAAAATAAATAAATTGGATTTGAAATGGTTTTGAAAATAACCAGAATTTCCAATAATTAAATTGGAATGGATTTGGATCGAAATCATCTTCGGAATAGTTCGATGTTGGATTTCGTGATTATATAGATGTTGTTATGGAAATTTGAAAGATATATTTATATCGTTATTTCCAATACGATATTTGTTGGTTTCAGAATTTGATATTGAATATAAGCCGATATATTTTCTATTCAGAGCCTTGTGTTTAATATCAAATGGGATTTTGGGTTGTCGTGAACGGTATCTTTAATAATACTGTTCTTAAACCCAAATGGAGTTAATAAAATTAAGAACTAACTGGGGATCAGTTAAGTTGGATGGTTTCTTGGATATTGATCTGATGTTGGTTTCGACATTCGGGGTTAATATTTAGGGAACTGTCCTCTTACTAATTTATGGTTAGGAACTGATTGAAATGTAATGTGATTTTTGGGGTTTATCGTGAACCGTGTTTTAAATGACATCGGTTCTTTAACCCAGTTAAAGATTAAAACTAAGTGGAGTTTTAATGAATCTTTAATTAGATTGAAATGATCGAGAATGGAGTATCACCAGTTTTTCTCCAAGCGATAGTTAAATCTTTAACTAGATTTGAACGTGAAATGGTAATTAACTTTACCGATAACACTGTGTTGTTAGATATGGAGTATTACCAGTTTTGCTCATTGGGATGAATAGGTTGGGATTGGGAAATAAAATAAATAATTACTTTAGTGTGGTTCGCTAATCCCGACTAGTTTGAAGTGATATTCAAAGGAAGATTAAAGAATAAATTTAAAAGAATTTATCTTTGATAAAATTAATGAGAACCTTTCCCTAAGAATGTGGAATTTAGAAACTAACTGTAGGTTAGCTAAGAAGAATGGTTTCCTGGGTATTGATCTGATGTTGGTTTCGGCCTTCGGGGTTAATGTTTGGGGATTTATTCTCTTGCTAATTCACGGTTAGTGACTGATGAATTGGAATGAGGCGTATGTTGTGTTTGTGTAACACTTGTTTAATATATACGCGAGTTATTCAGAAAGACCGGGTTTATCCCATTCTGAATAACTGTTTCGACGTGGTGTCGAAGAGGAAGACGGTGGTTGAAGACCGGAGGTCTTCACATCGTTTGGGTGATTACTGATGATCTTGATTGGGCCGTACACCCAAGGGAAGGGAATCAGTTGGTGATCGTCCAGACGTACTTGGAGATCGATGGATATGCGAGGTACAAGGTGCCTCTGGTTTCTTTCAGACCCAGAACGAAATTGTAAATGGACTGTGTGTCTGACATTGGATTTTATTCTGTGTGATTGATTTCTATTAAATATATATCTGTTTGGCGGCGGAGAATTTATTCTCTTGCTTAACGCCGTTCTCTGAGACGTACGAGCTCAGGGGTTATATATCGATGGATATCAATCGCGTGGAGTGAATTGCCTGTATGACATGCCTAAGTGGCAATTGATCAAGGCGGCTGTTGAAAAGCAAAGTCTTGTAGATGATGATCAAAGCACGACCTGTATGGTATAGCTTTGTGTAGCGTTGATCCGCGAGCCTCACACCCCGGTAGTGGACGAGAAACGGGAGAGGACCTTAGGGAGGGCATGCGTTTCCTTCTAGCTAGAAGTGGCGTCAGTGGTTTTACACGCCCTGACGAGTTTGACTTATGTGGTTGTTGTTGTTGCGAGGCGCCTCGGATATATCGGTGACTTTGTGATGCCGATGGAGTCATTTGTTGGCTCATTTACGCCCCAAAAGGGTGGGGAAACGCAGTGTTCAGGCATTTTAATCCACATTGGTGGACCGGCCCTGACAATCCAAGGGCTTGACTCAATACTTGTCCCGAGGCTCGGGCTAGACAGTCTGGAAATCGGTAGAGGACTATCTTTTGCCTCGGTTCATAGATGGAAATCCAACTTCCAATACGTGACTTTGCGGTTTTGATTGTAGAGCCTAGTATGGCGACATAGTGGTATGGGGCACTTATGCCGTCTATGATTGATACTTATGATTTGAAGTTGTTTTATACACTATGCACTTATTATAGTATCAAATGATTTGTTTTAAATGTATCAAGCATTCTTGTCTATTATAAGGTAAAAACCCTATCCTCCGGCTTGCGTTGCATTGTGTGATGGGACCTGGGTCTTTTAATAGCTTCATTGTTCTTTATTTAGCATTGCGCTTTTGTTTTATGCACTTGTATTCTTGGGAGGAAGCCCGTTCCGTGCTATACGACATGGTCCCTTGATTTACCTAACTTTAAAATAAAGAGTAATAACTGTTTTAGTTCTCACACCAGTTACATGATTGACCTGGAGTTTATTGTTTTAAGCTAAACTCTGGGTGCCCTTATTTTGACACCGGCAGCTAGTAGTTTTGGTTTTGCAGATGTATATTCACAGGAACCTGGTTTACAGCTGGAATGATATCCGGAAAGCTCTGTATCCGTATATCTCTTTCAGTTGTGTTTTGTATTATTTTTCCGCTGCGATGAATTTAAATGTAATTTAAATCTCTGATATTTTATAATGTATTTTATTTGTTTATACTCTGTATATTCTTGTATTCTGATGGAATTGTTGTAATAAGCAATGAAATGTTCTTCTGTTTGCATTCCGATGTGGCTTGTCCTCAATTCAATTCGTGCTTTCCTTCATGGGGAAGTTCGGGTCGTCTCAGCAGTATACAAACTCGAGTGCATAAATGGGCCAGTGGAAGTTAAGATGGTCAAGAACACAGTAGGAAGGGGTAACTAGCAACAATTGGTAGTAGCATTTCAGGTTAGCACACACTAGAGCAACAGATATACAATATGTACAAGGCAGGTTGAAGCAAAAAGACAGGACTACAATGACATACATATACACACAATTGTGTGTGTGTATACATATATGCACTCATGCATATAAAGTCATGAACATGTCAAGTGCACAAGTCAGTGTGCAAAAATATTCGAATTACAGCATGCATATGCACAATATTTACGTACTCAATAACATGGTCAAGGCTGTAAGCAACTACATGCTCATGAAACAAGGGCTTCAAATCCACGCAATGAAATACACAAGGGTTAAATGAATACAAATGGGAGTGTACACAAGTGTGTACAGGATTGCATGCACACATCAGGTTTAAATGAAACAATGCAAACATATATGTGTGCACAAGCCAAGTCTGTAGAGACACAAAGGACCAGAGGTCACAACAAGAAGCAGAGGAGCAAATAATTTGTTTCATATTAACATGAGTATAAAAGAAGGAATTCACTGGCTCAAATATCAGAAAGTTATAATGATTTCATTTATGTAAATACATGGAAAGAATGTATATGCAATCAATAAAAACAACAAGGTGATGGACACAAGTTAAATATCATGCAAATAATTAATCAATTCATGTTTCCAAATATACACATCGTGCTAAACTTGGCACCAATCATTTTCAGAAAGTGATAATCAAGTAAGAATTATCTACGTGATTAAAGGAATCCATTTATGGCAAGATTTAATTCACGATTTGAAATCATTCCGAGAACTCACGAGAATAAATTTTGGGCAAGTAAATCAATGTTTCACGGCAATTTAATCAAGCAACAATCACGTAAATTACAAACTAAATCAATACGTGAAATCAGTGATTGATTAAGGGATTCTAAACCCTATAAAAACACCATTCATCACAGGCATTTGATTATCGAAACCAAGCTACAAATTTGAGAGCAAAAGAAATCAAATCAGAATACTCACAATATTTTTAAGCGTTTTTGGTCTATAGCCAAAGCCAAATCGATTGAAAGAGAGTCACAAGCATAAAAGACATCACTAAATCGAATTACATCAGCAACAGAAGTCGCAATTTGATTCGGAGGCAAAAAACCTTAATTTCATATTCGACCAACATTGAAGTAGCAAAAGAAAGTCGGCAATTTCTTATTCAAGTGACCAAAAGAAAAGGGGGCCAACTTATTATATGTCACTTTGTTTTTATAGGTTTTTTTTGCATTGTTTTTATTTTTAAGTGTTTTTACTTTTTGTAAACTCTTCGAATGTTTACTAGTTTTATAAACTAAGGTTTACGAGTTACAGGTTTGTAATTCGGGAAAATCTGATCTTGTGGATAAAGATTAATGCAGGGTTTTGAGCGTAGGATTTGAACAGTTGAGAGTGGGTGTCACGAGTTTACAGGGAATTTGTAAGTGTAGAGATTGTTTTAATTCTAGTAGAAACCTTGGGGAATACAACAATAGGCAGGGTTTGCCGAAGCTGGATAAAACCTATGTCATTTACTTTCCGTATCTATTTACTCTGTTGTTATCTGTGCTGTGATAACTTTTACATTCATCAAAACTGCAATAAACCCTATTCACCTCCCCTCTAGGGTTGATCTAGATCCTATTGCACCAATAGATCATCGAAGTTCTCCTAATTATTCATATATGTTCAGCTAGAAAGTATGGAAAAAGTTGGGCATAACCGAATCAACAGATACGATAGAAAGATGATTAAATTGGAGGAATAAAATATATTACAGCTCATAATTATATTTGTAAAGTTGTATAATGAGAAGAGAACTGTATTAATAGAAATGATAGAACACATTGCACGCTACTAAAGTTGTTGAATTGACTAAACACTACACACTAGTAAAGATTGTCAGTACATAAGAAACACTGCACACAAAATTAGCTATGCTTAGACTTTATTAAATGGGGGACAACCCGAATTGTCTAACTCATAAACATGGTATACTAAAATCTTGTGCCTTAAAATATAGTATTAAAATGCATAGTTGACAACATCATTGGTGTACACAGAAATGTGATATAATTTGACAACACGCTGATTGAGTCTTTGATGTTGAAAACACATTGATACTGTAGCCACACTGTATTGAGTAAAGAAAACGATTGAAGTTAATCACATTGCTGTGTACATAGAGTAAAGAAAACAGACATGGATTCACTGAAACCATGATGTAGTGTCTTCCATGGGTGATTGAGTCATTAAAGAAAATTATAATAATTATTTAATTAATTCGAGCTCATCGCGTAGCGGTAAATCGTAATTTTCGAGTTTGAAGTTCAAAATTATAAATTGAGTCCAATATAAGTCAGAAATCTTTGAAATATGATTCTTCCGGGTTTACTAAACTTAGGTTTTCTAATAAAAGAGAAGAATCAAAATTTCATATTTTAAAATCTGATATATGTCCAAAATTAAATTTTAATCATGATGTGGTAGTTCCTAAAATTAAATGAATTATTTATATTTAATCAATTCGAGCTCATCACGTTGCGGTAGGAAGTAATTTTCAAGTTTGAAGTTCAAAATTATATATTGAATCAAATATACGTCAAGATTATTTGAAATAAGAATCTTCTAAGTTTATTAAACTTAGGTATTATATTAAACGAGAAAAATCAAGATTTCATATTTAGATTTTGAGATATGTCCAATGTTTTTTTAAATAATCGTGGTATAGTGGTTCTTAAGACTAAACAAATTATTTATACTTAAATAATGATTTTAGATACAAACTAAATAGTGACATTTATTACTAACAAACATCGAGCAATAGGAATACATACCACAAAAACGACTGATAATTGGTAATTGCTAAAAAATAATACAAAATCACCATAGTAAATAAACCAATAAAGCTTATTCTGAGTCGTAGCGCGCGTAAGCCATCTATAACAAAGTTCATAAGCTTCGTGTCCAATAAATTCGGTTCCATATTCTAATACGTATCATGAATTAAAAGCAAAAGGAATTGCTTTAAAAATATACTCTTCTTCAATGATCTCGATAATCCCGCGGTAACGATTACAAGTTCTGTAAGTTCACCATATGGTTTATGGATTTCTAAACATGACCGTCTTGCGGGGTAGTCAGGATGGTTGTTGTAACCTTCCGTCAACATGTTCCATAACATTTCGTGGGTTAGACCCCTAGGTGTACGCAACATAATATCATGCCTACGATAAACGTCAAGATAAGCTTTCACAAGCACAAGTAACTCCAAAGAAGACCAATTAATGTTGGACATTTATTTGTTGAAATTTAAATTTAATGTTAAACATAATAAAGGAGGTACTTATATAATTTTGTAATAATGGCTCAATGATGGTGAGTCAACTAACGAGTCAAATCTACGCAGACACGCTGCCCGTTGGGACCTCTTAGTCAGTAATAAATCAAAACCTAACTAGTGACACATCAAATCATAACAGATACGCTCATTGGTGGGTCCAATAAGTCAATGATAAATCAAAACACACTAACAATAACATATGACGTGTGATTATATGACTGTAACACTGATATATTTAATTTTCACTGATGTTTTTAATTATTACTGACCCTAGCATATTAAATTATTACTGACATGTTATCACTAACATTTAATACAAGTAATAAAACACTTATACTAACATATGACTGTATGACTATATGACTATAACACTGACATTAAATTATCACCGACATCTTAAATTATCACTAACATTTCGTACAAGGACCGAAACACCGAAACTAACAAACAACTATATGACTGTTTGACTATAGCACTAACATATTAAATTATCACTGTCAAATTAAAGTGACACTCGCTTGTTTGATGAAGCACTATTTACATATCACTATACCACTGTGACCGAACACACAAACATCTGCATACTAACTGCTATAAGTATACAGTGTTTCACATCCTCTTTATACCAACTCAAACAGAAAAGTATTTATTCCATTTGAATTACTTTCATTCAACGAATGTTTTAAAAAAAATTATGGTGCTTCATATCTTCTCCATCATCATCATCCTCGACTTTGGATGAGTTTCATGAATAATGTAACAAGCAACAAAAAATGTTTCATAATGGAACGAGAGCTGCAATGGATCATGATATCGCAGAAAGCTAAGCTTCAACTCAAGGATCAAGTGTTGTTGGTAGGAAAGATTTGCATTATGGATTAGACTATGCTGGTGGTCACAATCAACTAGTCAAGGATTACTTTGCCACAAACCCGGTATACGGAGAAGTACATTTCCGTCAAATATTTCGTATGGCAAAGACTGTATTTAATCGAGTTATTGACAAATTATCCGATGAAAACATATTTTCACCCACAAAAGAAATGGAATCAATGAACTAGGAATTTCACCCCTACAGTAGGTAATGGCTACACTTCATATGATATCATACAAAAATTCTGGTGATTCCGTAGACGACAAAATAAGAATTAAAGACTCAGCGACGATCTTATATATGATTTTTTTTTTGCAAAACAGTTGTTTGTGAGTTCGGTGAAGAGTATCTTAGATCCGTAATAGCTCATAACAATGACAGATTATTAGCAATGGGAGCTCAACGTGGATTTTGGGATATGTTGGATAGATTAGGTTGCATGCATTGGACGTGGAAAACTGTCCAGTTGCATTGCAAAGGTAGCATAGAGGGTACTACAGAAAGGTTATGTTTGTGTTGAAACCGTTGCTTCATTTGATCTATATATATGGCGCTTTTTTTGGTGTACCTGGTTATCTGAACAATATTAATGTTTTATGACAGTCATATTTATTTAACGACATAGACAATAATCTATCACCTTCTTGCAACTACAAAATAAGAGACAAAGATCATTCTATTGGATATTATCTGGTCGATAGAATTTTTTCAAAATGCCAAATATTACAAAAGAAACCTAATTCTCCAAACAACAAGAGAGTTTAAGGAAAGATGTTGTACGAGCATTTGGAGTACTAAGGTAGGTTTCATTTATTAAGAAACGAAGTATACTACGATGACAAAGCAGTTTTATCCGATATCATGTATTGCTGTGTTATTTTACATAATATGATTGTTGAAGAAGAATGAGGTGGATATGAAATTCAGCTTAGAAACTATCCAAATATTGCAGTGGAGTTTAGGAAAAAACCGTGTAAGGACCCGAATACTTTTACAGAATACTTGCAACGTATTCAAGGCGTTCGAGATCCACATGTCCATCCATACCTAAGGGAAGAACTAGTGGAACACTATTCAGAGCATATGGGAAACCAATAGTTAATTGGTAAATGTGTGCATTGACTTCGGTTTCATTTTCTATGTTATGTTTCCAATATGTATGGTATTTAGCTATTGTGCAAGTTTTAATGAACCAATTTTCAATTGGTATGACATGAATATCATAATCAATGCTAGGAACTAGAAAAGGAGTGAGACGAATAATATGTACAATGAGAAGAGAAGATGATGACATATGAAAATGATTGAAAGAAATAAGAAATTAAGACAACAACAATGACAGTAATAACTTAAACAACAAAAGCACTCCATCAAGTTGCATAACACCAACAACTAAACAAAAATACATAAATTTACGTCAACAATTAAGACTACAAGTCCTAACGCAACAGAATTAAAGAATTAAAATAGCAATAAAGACTATAACTCAGAACTAAAACAAAAGTGTATTAGACTAAAACAACAGTACATGCAAAATCCCATAGCGTCTACGGTACTCCTCAATTTTCTTCTCTTTATAAAACCTTTGTAATGGATTGAGTTCATTTAGGTTGCAACTTAAAAGAGCTATATCATCAGCTTGTTATTATCGAGCTAATAGCCAGTTTCGTAACTCCACTTCATTAATTCTTAATCATTGAACCTCATCATATCGTCGTTGTTTTTCCCGTGCTCTCTCTAACTCTCTAATCTCTTCGCTTCCTTTGTTTTCATGTATAACTTATTTACTTCTACGGCAGCAGCCTTACACATGTCTATTTTTCATGGTATATGTTATAATCTTTGGTATTTTTTCTTCGATTTGTGTTTTCCCGCTGGTCTACCACCTTAACTAATTATAAATGTGTTGTATTCCTACGGATCTGATCTACCAGGGCTAAATTCATCAATCGACTTTCTATGCATAAAATGCATTGCCAAATGTTCCTGTCGTACTTTGCACTAATTTTCTCCTCTAGAAAGCATGTCGTAGCAATTGTGCATGTTGAAATGCTGGTTGTTATGTTCAGACATATATTGTAACACCCCATTTTGAGACCTACCCTAATAAAGAGCATTATTGAGTAATGTTATATATTAGAGCAGCGAATAGGGTTGGTTAGGAGCGACCATCCGTAATCTTGTATTAGACGGTATCAAATACGTTGATTGGGTGCATAGATTTTTTTCTTACCTTAAGTGGATCGACGTACTCAACACCTCTAATATGAAACTACGATGACTAAGGATCCTATTCAGAACAAATTACAATACATCACAGATAACAGATCACATAATCAAATTTAATACATTACAGTACTGAATCCTAACGTCACATAATCAAAATTTTAATTTGAGTATCCAAACACAAAGTGTTTGAAATTTTTGTAATTTTTCCTAACTTGTTTTGTTTGCAACACCAGAAATTTCAAACTTTAAACACCAATTTGTTTAAAAAATATATTCAACTCTCACTTCAAATATCATACACATAATGTTTAATTTATCATAACGTATCTTTCACATAACATATATCAGAATACACGTTCATCATTTTCAATTTTCAATCAATAATAGATGTTTCTTTTCCATTAAATTCATTCTAATTTCCCCCAAATAATGGCTGTGACCTCCTTTTAAACCCAAGTATGAGAGTGTGCATTTCAGCTCATAGCTCATGATTAAGATAGTTACTCATTTAAAACAACTTTTCATATACAAACACTTCATATTTATTCACCTAAGTCTCTCATAAAACACAAACTTTACTTAATAACATATTAATTTGCTTCGAATAATATTAAACCACCAAATCTATAATGATTTTCCCCATTATTTGGCTGCAAATTCGATATAACTTCATTATTGCCTCGCTAATTTTACTATAAATCTCATCTAATATTTTCCATTATTCTTTTTCAAAATTTATTTTATTACACAAAGTAATGTGCTCGATCGCCTCGTATTGGTGCTTAAGAAATTTTTTATCGATAACATTGATCAAACGTAACGATCTGAATGCCTTAAAATACCCAACGGACAATTCAACACAATGGATAATCATATATTATTAGTCACACATGGTTGTTTTTATTATTTAGTATCACTGTTACTCTTACTTTATTTCAAATAAAAATATCCCAACACTATGTTTCACTGAATATTCGCCTGATTTATATTCACAAGTCAATTAACTCTTAATAAACACTTAATTATCAATATTTACCATCCTTTAATCCCACTTATAGATTTATTAAATTTATCACAACCAAAACAATTCATTTGATTTCGCTGCGCAACTATGTTTTATTTCGGTTTAGTACTCTACTACTTCAATATGAATTTCACTTATACCATCTTGGATTTAATTCATCTACCCATCCCAACTTATTTTATTTAATTCACCAATCAATAGGATATAATAGGATTGGGGTTAAATTTTCTTAAAATTTTTAAACCTAAGTTCAAACATCAAAAGGATTTAAGAGGATGGAATTTCTACAAGGATAAGCCACAAATAGTGGGATACATCCCATGGAATACCGCAAATCGAAACACATTCCTAGTCGTATTACCAAAGCTAAGATTTACTCAGGACTCAAATGATCGGGAGAACGAATTTAGGATAACAATGGAAGTGAAACAGTAGATACAAGTGTTATCCTTCCGTGTTGCAACACATGTATTATTCCGATCATGTTCTGTGCTTATCGTACTTTGTTCTGAACTTTGCGCTATTACTAAATTGTAACACCCGACCTCGAGATCCATGCTAATAAAGAGCATTAACGAGTAATGTCGTCTATTAGAGCAGAGAATAGAATTGGTTAGGAGCGACCATCTGTAATCTTTTATTAACGGGTATCATATATGTCGATTGGGTGCATAGTTTTTTCTTACCTCAAGTGGATCAATGTACTCAACACCTCTAACATGAAACTACATTGGCTAAGGATCTCATTCAGAACAAATTACAATACATCACAGATAATAGATCACAGAATAGAAAACACATAAGTACAACAAAAGCATACAACATAACATGTGTTACGTACTTAAATGGCTTCATATGAACCATACACATGTACATAATGTCTCAAAAGAGTAAAGATACAATGGCATGTATACACCAATAAACATGTAAGGTGACATCTTCAAGGGATATAGTCCAAGACAGATCAGCTAAACCATGAATTAACAGTAAGCTAACAACTCGGTCTGACCTGAGTATTCCATATACAGATCGGTCTAGCTTAAGCATATCAGTAATAACATGAAGTGAAATAGAGTTTCAATAAACACTGATTCCTTTTCATAAGAAAAGGGATTTAATAGCCGTAGATTTTACTTGAAACACAAATGCAATAATTCCATTCTATTAGAAAGGAATACTACACACTTGGGATGAGTTCATGAAATTATTACACCAGTCACTCGAGAGAAACATGAACATAAACTCAGATATTTCCATCAATACAAGTTACCCCTAATTCTAGAATTAGGGTAAATAATACTTTGAATCATATAAATATAGGATGAAAAAAAATCAAAAATCTTAGAAATAACATAAATCCCAAGAATCACAAAAGTCGGTTAAAAGTTCAAATTACAGGAGTACCAAACTCATGTAACTCAGTAAAAGTTCGAAATATAAAGATGAAATCACCATGCACATATAGGAATCTCTGATTATAGTTGAGCAAAACATGCATAATGGTCATTTTCAAATGGTGAAAACACTAAACACAAAAATCACCAAAATCACTAAGAACACCAGATTCACACAAACCACCAAAAATACTAGATTGTTGGATCCAACACCGGATTAGCCAGTCAAAGCAATGCTTGCACGTGCTAATACACCAGAATGGCTCGAAGCCTTACCAGTACCATATTAAGGTACCTTATATGATGACCACATAATTGACTCAAATTAAGGTTAACCAAATCGACCCGAAGGTCCAAAGAATTGACCCAAAGGTCCACAGAATTGACCTGAAGGTCTACTCCTAGTAATAACACTGGAATGTGTTACAAACTCTCAGATAGTAACCTAAATAATGATAATCAAATGTCCCATACTACACATTTTCACTTGTCGGTTTATATACCACAAGTTAGCTCCACATTAAAAATCACATGAACACCGGAAAAACATAGAAACACGAAAATTATGAAATGCAAGAAAACACTAGAGGCGACGAATTCGATATTCGAGTCAGAAATTAACCAATCCCTGTACCTTCGTGTCCTATACCACGAGGTTTATAACACCATTTAATCACCGATATACCTACTCAAAGGGTGCAGAAACGTGTATTTTAATATACAAAAAATACTTAGTTTGGGAAAATGAGATTTTATAAAACGTTCTGGAAATTGTTTGATTGTTTTTTTGAATATTTATATATGGAAAATATTGTATACTATATGGCCTTGAGACGGATTTATTTTCGAAACAAATCTAAGAAATCTTCTTTGTCTCAAAGTGATGGAAAAATTTTATATTCATAATTACTTATGAAAACATTTGAAAAACGTGCACAGTGTCACAAACATATATTGAAAGCAACACACAAAATTAGCATGAAACTACAAATCCAAAATACGGATTTTGAATAATATTAGCTTGTCCAAAATGGATCAAGGCCTTTTAAATTAACATCAAAATCCACTTTAAAATCATCAAAGAACAATGAAAAACTCAGCATGATTCAGCAAAATATGCATATCATATAATCAATGATTTTCAAAATGGCGGAACCTTAAATTGCTCTGGAGATTTTCCCTCAATCGCTCCTCTCTCTTCAGCTGTCAACCTCATTTGCGCCTCGCTCTTCTCTCTTTAACTCTCAACCTCATCTGCGCCTCTCTGCATGGCTAGAAATTAGGGTGGCAAGTCTTACACGGGTGTCGTTGCTCTCCGAGCTTTTGCTACGCATTTAGGCCGTCCTTTTTCCATAATCGACCCAGATCCGTCTACTACTTCAAATACACTTTCAGAATCGTCTTGCGCCGTTGTGCAGTTTGGTGCCTTGGGTGTTGCTTCGTTGGTTCGCTCCTCATCTGTTCCGCTAGCTCTCTCAGATCTAGCAATGGAAATTGCAATAGAATCTAATCATTTTTGAAGCTATACTTGGTAAATTTACGCTATCTCCCTTTTTGACAGTTTCCAATATCGAGAATCATTGGTCTCAAACCACATCAGTATAGCCTGCCTCATTGGGTACTGATGTTTGTGACCTTGGCAACAACTCTCTGAGTAATGGTGAGTCAATTCCTCACAAACCTCTTGGTTTTGTATTAGATAAGGTTGTTATGGTTTATGTGAATGGTGTTGAGGACTCTGCTCCTAATATTGCACTTACCGACCATGTTGGTTTGAGAAATGATGATTCATTGAATGTCGTAGTCCCTAAAGTGAGTGTAGATGCAATTGGTAGAGACAAATTTAGTGTGTTGGGTATGTCTGTTAAAAACCACAACTCTGGTCAACAAAGTAGGGGGTTGCCTGTTTCTGGTTTGCATACTACTAGTGGTCCGAATTGTTCTCCCACTACTTTGTCATTTTGTTTTGCTTTTCAGTAAAAATCTGAAAAACACTGGTGATTATGTGCCATAGGAATTCGAGGTGGTTGGTGTGGATGGGATCGTGGCTTCGCCAACTGAGGCCTTTGATGTTGGAGCTGAATTTTGGAAGGCTATTTAGTTGGTTTCTTTCTAGATAATAATCCTCCTTATTCCATAGTAAAAGAGAAGTGTAGTAACGCCTAGCAACTTAGAGGTGGCCTTTCCATTCACTTTGACAGATCCCTTTTCTTCTTCAAATTCTCTAGACTGGATGAGCATCTTAGGATTCTTAGTTTGGAGCCGATTTTCATTCATGGAAAGCACTTTTTCTTCACCTCTTGGAGCCCTACTGTTGATCTTGTTAGAGATCACGTTCTATCGATTCCAGTATGGACGTACTTCTCTCAGATTCCCTTAGTACTGTAGTCTTGACAAGTTTGAATTTGTTAGCCAATAATATTGATAAATTGAAATGCTTTGATAATACAACGGCAGCTCGGGATAAGTTCTTCTATGCTAAGACGCTTATCGACATCTCTCTTGGAAAGCACTGCCAGATAAGATCAAAGTAAGAATTGCAGATTGATATGTTGCTAAGGTGGTTGTCAAATATGGATGAAAACCAGAAATTTGTTCGACTTGTCAGACTTTTAGTCACTCGGTTGCTTCTTGTCCTGTTGGTGCTGGTGGTTCTTCATTAGCCCCATTACATCTTGTTGATCAAACTCCCCTTCATAAACCTCCTTGTGTCAAGTCAGTGCGCAAACCTATCCCTCCTACGGCTATACCACCTTCTCCATCTATCACTATTGACCCTACAAAGGTTTCCGAAGCTTTAGATGTGGATGTTGTAGACCGGGATTCTATCAACAACGCTATTTCTAGGGATATTGTTTGGAGTGACGGGGATAAGATATAGACACATGTTTTGTCTGGTATGCGTTATTGTCCCATTAGTGATACTTTCTTTGAATTTATCAGTGATGATGTTAGAGATAAGAGGAAATTAATGTATCAGATTGTGGGTGATAATATTGAGCTTACACAAACTAGTGAAGTTCGTGAGACTAATAAGCATGAGTTCTGTGATCACTCTTAGGATAGGAACTTCATCTTCCATGCTCAATATCCATGTTATGTGCCAATTCTTGCCTTGGCTTTTTCTAGTTTCACCCGTGTTGTTGGCCTGCCCAACACCATTTGTAGATCGATCCTCCTCATCCGAGGGGGGCTAGGATTGTCATATATTATAACCTAGATGTTGTAGTTTAGCTCATGTTCTTAACTGTATAGTGTACTGGCACTTCAAACCAGAATTGAAGTTTTGTGCCTGTGCAAAATTCCTCTTATTTTCTTTCCTTATTTTGATAAAAGTGGTACGCCCACTATAAAAATGGCTTGCCTTTTCCAAAAAAATATGCATATCAACTCATATGCAAAAAAGCTGAAATTTCAAAAAAATATGCAAGGGTAAAAAGTTACAAACTCAGCTATGAAACCTTCTCTAGGTTCAAATTTCAGGTAAGTTTTGAATGACCAAACTTACTCTGAATGGTCTATAAATTAATATACACAAACTAGAATATCTTTTATTTTGGCTAGAAAATGAATCACTTGATTCCGACAGGAGACCATAAAGATATGGAGTCTCAAACTTGGCCTCTGGCTATGCTGAATTCTGGTCAGGTCTGAAACCTTCTCCACGTCCGGCTTTCAAGCCAGATTTGAATACTACATGACCTCGTAATGGTCTTAAAATTTACAACCATGGAGATAAACATTCAAAATTTAAAACACAAAAAGAATCATGCAAACCAACCAATATTGAGGGAGATACAATACCCTGAAGTTGGACCTAGGCACTGTTTTCACCCTGAAAATTCAGGCTTAAGTCTGAATCATGAACAAGTTCGATTTTAAGGTTAGTTTTAGGCATTCAAATGACCTCTACATGAGCTAAAAATCTACATGTAAGTAATAGAAAACTTCTTTTTCTAACATAAAAAGAATCAATGAATTCCAATTGAAAATGAAAGAGTTATGCTCTATTAAACATGGACTCAGGTCATGTTTGCATAAACTTAGAAAACAATGTTTATAGGAAAAATCCTGGGTCTGTATTGATTTTGCAACAACGATTTTAGATGTGAAGCGAAAGAGTTTTTTCAATGAAATTCTGCATGCATATAGTAGAACACATGATGTAACGACCTAGCGATTTCGGCCATGAAAATCGACATAAATACCTTTACCGTACGCATGCCGACCTTCCAAACACCGAAAACACTGGAACGTTATTAGAAAGAATTTAGAGGGTGAGATAAGAAAGAAAGAAATATTAGAATAGAAGAAGAAGAAGAATCAACACAACACAGAGTCTCACATCGCAGTGGAACAAAATATAATACATAAATAAAACTTTATTGAGAGCTTTAAAAATACTTACAATATCAGAGTACAACACACATCTGGACAGTTATAATAATCTGTCCTCATATACAATCACACAACAGAACAAATACTAGATACAATACGTTTGAACACCTTCGACTTCCCATTCTTCGAATTGATAAAGCGAGGAAAACGCCACTTCAAATGGACGCCCGACTACGTAGAAGCATTTCAGAACTTGCTGAGACACCTGGAGAAACCACCGATACTATCTAAGCCGATGGATCATGAGGACTTATTCGTGTACTTGGCAGTGTCATCCCACGCGATTAGCTCAGCATTGGTAAGAGAAGAAGATAAGGTCCAAAGACCCGTGTATTACGTGAGCAAAAAATTGACGGCAGCAGAGCGTAATTATCCAAGGATAGAAAAGTTGGCGTATAGTTTGCTGATCGCCTCTAGAAAGCTTCGACATTATTTTCAGGCACATCCCATTACCGTATACACTGATCATCCACTCAAGAAAGTTCTACAGAGACTAGAAGCATCTGGAAGGCTACTCAAGTGGAACATTGAGTTGAGTCAATTTGATCTAAACTTTCAGCCCCGACGGTCAATTCGGAGGCAAGTGATAGCCGACTTCATAGCAGAGTTTACCGTCCCGGTGGAAGATATAGCAAACGAAGAAGTTGACCCCTCAAAATTACTTCTCGACCCCAGTGCTTGGAGATTGTATACTGATGGCGCTAGGAATGACAAGAGATCCGGCGCTGGAGTAGTGCTTGAAACTCCCGAGAAACGGCTGATATCCTATGCTATCCGGATGGAGTTTCACGCCACTAACAACGACTTCGAATATGAAGCCCTGATAGCCGGATTAAGGATCGCAAAGGATTTGGAAGTCACAAAGCTGGACATCTTTTGCGACTCCAAGTTAATTGTGAACCAGGTTACTGGGAAATTCCAAGCCAAAAGTGCAAGATTGATCTTATACTTGGAGAAAGTGAAGGAGTTGCTGAACGGCTTCGATCACTACACCATATCTCATATTCCGCGGTCGGAGAATCAGCAGGCAGATAAGTTGGCGAAGATGGCTAGCTCTGACGATCCTGAAGAGAGCGGACTAGCCCCAGTTGAGGTACTTCGGTCTCCTAGTATAGATCAGATGGAAATTGATCCAGTACTAGAGACAGAACTAGAAAGGGAGTCATGGATGACCCCTCTAAAGAATTTCTTGACAAATGGAGCACTTCCGACCAAGAAAAGCGAGAGGCGTAAAGTAATTCGTAAAACTGCCCGATACGTTCTGCAAGGCGGAGTTCTTTACAGACAAGGATTTTCGATGCCCCTTCTTCGGTGTATAGCTCATGACGACATCAAGCGTGTGCTACAGGAGGTACACGAAGGTGAATGCGGCGATCACACTAGAGGGCAAACATTGGCGAAAAAGGTGTTGCGGCATGGTTATTTCTGGCCTACCATAAACAAGGATGCGGCGAAATACGCACGACGATGTGATGCATACCAGATATTTTCAAAGATACCTAGAGCACCTCCTAATCAGTTAAAAACAATGACGAGCCCATGGCCTTTCGCTATGTGGGGAATTGATATCATCAGAAGTCTCCCCATAGCTAGGGGCGGAGCGAAGTTCGCTATTGTAGCCGTGGATTATTTCACTAAGTGGGTCGAGGCTGAACCACTGACTGCAATCACAACCAAACAAGTGATCAATTTTGTCGTTAGAAACATCATCTGTCGATTTGGGATTCCAAAGATTATTATAACTGACAACGGAACTCAGTTCGATAGCACTGAATTTAGGAACTTCTGCCAGAAATACCACATTGAGAAACGGTACACCTCTGTGGCGCACCCGCAATCGAACGGACAAGTCGAAGCGGCGAATAAAATGATTAAGTCCATTCTGAAAAGAAGACTGAAACGGGCCAGAGCCATGTGGGCTGATGAATTACCCTTAGCGTTATGGGCCTACAAGACAACATACAAATCGGCAACAGGACATACCCCCTTCTCCCTTGCTTTTGGAGCAGAAGCAGTCATCCCGGTTGAGAGAAAAAGTACCTTCTCACCGAGTGACTTATTACGATCCGATGACGAATAACGTATTGCTCCTTGAATCCCTGGATATGATCGAAGAAAAGAGGGACGAAGCAGACCTGCGTGCCTTGAGATGCAAACAACAGGTCGCCCGATACTACAACAAAAAGGTTCGAGCTCGAACCTTGGAACCCGGAGACTCGGTTCTGAAGCGTGTCTTTCCAGCCCCAACTCATATGGGTGCGAAATGGGAAGGACCGTACACCATACTGTGCAAGCTTGATAATGGAACCTTCGCAGCCGCCGTCAATTTTCTTGAGAGAAAACCCTAACTTTGATTTTCAAATTTCCAACCAATCTCAAACTTCAAGAAGGTAATTAAACAGCTTTTCTATAGTTTCTAGCTTGTTCGTACTGATTTAGAGAGTGGAGACAGTGGAAATTCGTAGGATTCGACGATAGTGAACGCGAGCGTGCCTGGTGCGATTCCATGGACTTAAGGATGAAGAGGAGAGTCGAGGAAGAAGAAGGAAGGGATGACCAGGTCGGTTCGTGGGTGAGGCCCGAGTTCGAAGCGGTGGATCGGATCGCGGAAACGGCAAGGCTACGATTCATGGGGAATTAGACGTGAGTGTCGGATCGCGGGGACACCGGAGCTTCGGGTCGTGGAGGATGGGGGGCGATGCGGATTGCTAAGAAACCATCGCGATTCGTTCTGCATGAATTGGTGCGCCTCACAATTCGAAGCCTTTCCATGATCTAGTACTATTCCGCGTACCGAGTCCTTCACCACGATCCGTCCATATGTCGCGATCCGAACCTGTCCTGCGATCCGACTGACGAACGATCTGATGCACACGCTGACTTAATAATATGATGCAACTCTAACAAATCGATGAACAGTTAGGTTAGAGCCTTTGAGACGAACATTCCGGATCGAACAAATGCATGATCTATCAACCGAACAATGACCAATGTCTGGATGATTTTGTTGACCCTAGTACTTTTCTTCAATGCACGCACAAACACACACACGCCGGCACTTGCACACACAGGGGGGACGGGTAGTTTTAATCTCATTTCTCATGTTTTCTCGCCTAAACAGTCATGTCGGATAATCATTCCTCTTCAAGATCCATTACAGAAACGGAGTCCGAGGTTCCTGAGCAACACAACCCCGAGGTCCCTCCAATTAACCCAGGGGGTGAAGATTCTGGATCCGAGTACGAGGCAACGAAATCAGATCCATATGAAAGTACTTCACTTAGTGAAGAGTCTGAAGCAGACAGGCGAGCTCCCGATGAGATTCCTGGCGCGCTCGGGATAGAGAAATTTTCTAATTCTTTAGCATCTAAACACAATGACATAAAGCTTAAAAGAATTTGCCTGAGACATGGGATCCCTTGGGATGATGTGAGGACACCCGTTAGTGAAGATAGACCCCACTTAGCTCTGGAAGGGTATATGGCGGTCAGCCGAATCATGTGCTTGGTAGGAGCTATTCCTCTGTTTCCTCCAATCGTCATCGAGACCTTAAAACGACTGGGTATCGCTCCGATGCAGCTTCATCCTAACGCCTACGCGTCTCTATACACCCTATATATTGCATACGCGGAGATCCTGCATACCGAACTCACATTTAAAGATTTAACATTCTTTTATCTTTTCAAGCATCGCTCCTCGGCAACCCCAAATTTCTCTTTCTTCGAATCGGTGGCGAATAGGAAGGTTCTATATGACGGATACAACAATATAGGGGATTCCAAGTCTGATTGGTTCTATATAAAGAAACAGGACGGATGCTCAAGAAGATGGCTTAAATCAAGTAAACTTTAATCTTTTGACAGAATATATTGCTTAAGAAACCGAAGCATTAACATCCCCCCTTTTTTGTTTTAAGCAGATCACGTCTTCCCCAAGACGGAATGCCCGTTATACAATAATCGATTGTCTATTCTTCTACAAAGCAGATCCGATTTTCTAAGGATCAAGAAGTGCATCACTGACGAGAATCTTCATAAGCATCGCCTTCTGGATATAAGATTTGGACTTGGTGCTGGCGGCAAACCCTACAAATACGTGCCCCCAACGGAGGGAGAGGGTACATCACAGGCAGTAGAAACAACTAAATTCCGTAAGAGTCCTTCCCCGATAATCATCCAGGACGACGAGGACCTGAACATATACAGAGGAGATGAGGCCCGTGGTGATCGCCTAGCGTCAGCACTGGGTGCCCGGACGCCTTTCTCTGCTGTTGTACCCTCGGCCTGCTCCGGTATCTCAACACCGGCGCTAGGCAAGAGGACAACCTTCTCTGCCTCTTTCCTCTTCCCGACATCCTTGTCGACGGGCTCGCCACCTGTATTATGGGGAACACATGTTATTAATTTAATTGGTTGCTCTACCAGACGACGACAATTCACAATTGCTTTGAGAAATTGTGGGGAAAAAAGGGAGATACCTTCCGCCGATCCTCCATCTAGGCTAGCTGCAGGGGCTCCAACAACCACAGGAGTTAGGCCCAAAGGGATTAATGGATCATCAGGATGGTATTCCTCAACTCCGGAGGTCTTGGACTCTACAGCTGAGCTCGAACCTTCGTCAGCCTTGCTTTTGCCCTTAGCCATGGCCCTCTCCTTTTCCATTTCCGCTTGAATTAGACGACGACCTTCTGCCAGATCCTCGGGCTCGTTATCCCTGAGGATGGTCTTCATCAGCTCATCTTCGTCAATTTCTTCAACTCCCAATCTCTGCTTCTCACCCTCAACGATGGCATCCCATAAATTGGCTAAAGTAACGTGGTAGTCCGGGATCCACGAGAAGTTGCGGGTTTTGAGGACTTGGCCCAGGAAGTCAAAAATCATCTCTTCAAACCCTTCGATATCCTTTTCTCTCTCGAGGAGCTTGTTGTTAGAAGCAGTAGCCATTTCATTGGCACTTTCAACATTCTTTTCGGCGAGAGCCGCCCGCCTCTCCGCATCCACGACTTGATCATTCAAAATCACCTTTTCCGCTTCAGCCAAAGCTAAACTTTCTTGCAAACTTGCTTTTTCTGCCTTCCCGGCAGCTCTCTCAGCTTCAAAATGGCCTTGTGCTGTCTTCAACTCAATGTCGGCCATTTTAAGATCTTCTACCTCCTTCTTTAAGGCCATCTTCTCTTGACTATTTGAGTCAAGTTCCGAATGAAAGCGTTTCTTAGCATTCTCCAATTCGATCTTATAATTTTCAGCATCTCTCCGCGCTAAGGCGAGTTGGGATTGAGCATCTTCCAAGTCCTTCTCCATCTTTGTCCTGGCCCTTTCGTTGTTATCAATTTTCACCTTAGATCTATGTGCTTCCATTTCAAGCGTTCGAATGACTTCTGAAAGATTAACCGCATGTATCTTCATCATTTCATACTGCCTGGCTACATGGCGAATGTGCCCGACGACTTCATTATCCCAGTTCCTAGGGACTGGCTCCAAGGCTGGAACAAACGTCATCCATTCGAAGAAGATGTTGGGGAATTGTTCCCGCAACTTTTCCAGCCTACCTTGAATCTCGGGACCATGGATGTAATCTCGTGACCCGGGGGCAGCCAACTCTGGCTAGCTGGAAGGGACAATGTCACTTCTCTCCTTCTCAAAATCTTTGATTGGATCCTTGCTTTTATCCTTAGGCTCGTAGTGTCTTTTTGACGACCTGCTGTGAGAGGGTGCACTTTTCGGAGGAGTTAACTCTTTAGGAAGTTGTTTTCCCCCTGCAGGAACTACCGGATAACTAGGAAGCTTGGCAGAAGTCGATTTTGATGGAGACCAGGGTTGCGAAGAAGTAGGCTTGTGAGAAGGGCCGCGAGAGCGCTCGGTGCTCGGATGAAGACTGGGTATGCCTTCACGAAGAGAACGATAAGAATAAGACCGCCTGCGAGACATCTTTCCTGCAAAAGAGAAAAGAGCATATTAAAACTTTGAATACTGTTGATATAAAAGTGTGGGGTCAGGCAGTGCGTGTGATTTGTGCATCCCATATAATTCCCCCTAACAGACCCGGGCCTGAAGTCAGGCTCATCTGAGTAGTTTCTTGTCCTCTAATTGGAACGGTGGTCTCCTCAGAAGCAGGAAAAAAGGCTCCCCTTCAAAGTCCCCCTCTGTGTATACATCATCGGGTAAAGGAATTTTTCTCAGCTCTTTGAATAGATGTTCTTCTATCAAATCATCGGGAGCAGCAGGTTCGATCGGAAGAGAAGCCCTTGAGGGGAAACCCCCCGGAGAAACTGGGATTTTCTTGGACTTGTCACCACGGGCCTCATCTTCTCTGTATATGTTCAGGTCCTTGTCGTCCTGGATGATTATCGGGGAAGGACTCTTACAGAATTTAGTTGTTTCTGCTGCCCGTGATGTTCCCTCCCCCTCCGTTGGGGGCACGTATTTGTAGGGTTTGCCGCCAGCACCAAGTCCAAATCTTATATCCAGAAGATGATGCTTATGAAGATTCTCGTCAGTGATGCACTTCTTGATCCTTAGAAAATCGGATCTGCTTTGTAGAAGAATAGACAATCGATTATTGTATAACAAGCCTTCCGTCTTGGGAAAAACGTGATCTGCTTAAAACAAAAAAGAAGGGGGATGTTAATGCTTCGATTTCTTAAGCAAGATATTCAGTCAAAAGATTAAAGTTTACTTGATTTAAGCCATCTTCTTGAGCACCCAGCTTGTCTCTTTATATAAAACCAATCAGACTTGGGATCCCCTATATTGCTGTATCCTTCATACAGAACCTTCCTATTCGCCACCGATTCGAAGAAAGAGAAATTTGGAGTTGCCGAGGAGCGATGCTTGAAAAGATAAAAGAATATTAAATCTTTAAATGTGAGATCGATATGTAAGATCTCCGCGTATGCGATATATAGAGTATATAGAGCCGCGTAGGCGTTAGGATGAAGCTGCATTGGAACGATACCCAATCGTTTTAAGGTCTCATTCACGATTGGAGGAAACGAAGGAATAGCTCCTACCGAACACATGATTCGGCTGATGGCCATATACCCTTCCGGAGCTAAGTGGGGTCTATCTTCGCTAACGGGTGTCCTCACATCATCCCAAGGGATCCCATGTCTCAAGAAAATTCTTTTAAGCTTGATGTCATCGAGTTTAGATGCTAAAGAATTAGTAAATTTCTCTATCCCAAGTGCACCAGGAATCTCGTCAGGAGCTCGACCGTCTACTTCAGACTCCTCGTCAAGTGGAGTACTTTCAGTTGGATCCGATTCCGTTGCTTCGTATTCGGAACCAGAATCCTCGCCCCTTGGGTTAGTTAGATGGACCTCAGGGTTATGGTGCTCAGACATCTCGGGATCCGTCTCGGTGCTAGATCTCGAAGAAGAGTGATTATCCGACATTACTGTTTAGGCGAAGAAACATGAGAAATAAGATTAAAACTACCCGTCCCCCCTTTTGTGTGTGTGCAAGTGCCGGTGTGAGTGCTTGTGCGTGCATTAAAGAAAAGTACAAAGGTCAACAAAGTCATCTAGACATTGGTCGTTGTTCGATCAATAGATTATGCTTTTGTTCAATCCGGAATGTTCGTCCCAAAGGCTCTAACCTTACTGTTCATCGATTTGTTAGAGTGAGCTCGAACTCTAACTCTCCAGAGAGAGAGAGAGAGAGAGTATAAAAGCATCTCCGATTGAGCGCTGAGAAAGAGCTCTCGCCCCGCTGAAGGATCGGGGAGTAATTGGACTGCTGAGCTCGAACTCTAACTCTCTAGAGAGAGAGAGTATAAAAGCGTCTCCGATTGAGCGCTGAGAAAGAGTTGTCGCCCCGCTGAAGGATCGGGGAGCAATTGAACCGATGAGCTTGAACTCTAACTCTTCAGAGCAGAGAGAGAGTATAAAAGCGTCTCCGATTGGGCGCTGAGAAAGAGCTCTTGCCCCGCTGAAGGATCGGGGAGCGACTGAGCTATTAAATTATCTTGCTAAACTCCGACCTCGGCGACCGCCAGGAGAGTATAAGAGAGTTTATGGTTAAGCACTGAGAAAGGTGCCGGAAACTCAGCACCATAAGGACAATTATCTTGCTAAATTTTCTAAGTCCCCCATATTCAAAAATAGGGGGCAACGTGCAGACAACGCTAATCAATCCTTAATAAGCCCTAGTCAGGCGCTACGTTAACGATTGATTGGGGGCATATACATATACACATGAACACGGAAATTTTTAAATTTTTCTTTATGTTGCTCGACTGATTTGTAGTTATAATCAGATGGTCTATGACTAAGCATGAAAAGTTTATTAAATGCAGGTACACGGTGATGCAAAAAGAGATAAACTTTCATTTACAAACTGCAAGCCTAGAAAGTGAAAAACAACCTAAAACAAAAGTGAGGGCCAGTCTCACAATTACATTTCATGGCCAGTAAGAAGCCTAAAAACAAAATATAGACAAGCAACAATATCTTATTTACGCTTGGACTTCTTCTCCTGCTTCTGTTTCTCCAGCTTCGCCTTGTCAGCGTCGGATTGATCACCTTTCTTTCTCTTCCTTTTGTCTATGAGAGGAACGTCCGACTCTTCAGAAGATTCCTCCTCCACCTCCTTTCTCTTCCTTTTATCAGTAAGGGAAGCGGGGAAATCATCAGGGTTCGCAAAATGAAGTTGTTTGCTGATGGATTTGGGCTGGAGTTTCCAAACCATCCCGGTTTTGGGATTAAACTCCGAGATAGGGACTATGTTCAAAGGCTCCTGTCCCGCTTTCTTTAAAGCCATCTCCTTTTCCTGCCTAGCTTTTCTGTTAGCCAAAGTTTCGTCGTCATCGTCTTCGGCTTCTTTGGTGCCAATGATATCCTCCTCATTCTCTCTATGGCGCCCGTCCATATCTTTCAAGGCCTCGATGGTTTCATCATCCTTGGCAACGTCAGCATTGGGTGCCAGGACGCCCTTCTCTGCTGTTGTACCCTCGGCCTGCTTCGGTATCTCAACACCGGCGCTAGGCGAGACGACAACCTTCTCTGCCTCTTTCCTCTTCCCGACATCCTTGTCGACGGGCTCGCCACCTGTATTATGGGGAACACATGTTATTAATTTAATTGGTTGCTCTACCAGACGACGACAATTCACAATTGCTTTGACAAATTGTGGGGAAAAAAGGGAGATACCTTTCGCCGATCCTCCATCTAGGCTAGCTGCAGGGGCTCCAACAACCACAGGAGTTAGGCCCAAAGGGATTAATGGATCATCAGGATGGTATTCCTCAACTCCGGAGGTCTTGGGCTCTACAGCTGAGCTCGAACCTTCGTCATCCTTGCTTTTGCCCTTAGCCAGGGCCCTCTCCTTTTCCATTTCCGCTTGAATTAGACGACGACCTTCTACCAGATCCTCAGGCTCGTTATCCCTGAGGATGGTCTTCATCAGCTCATCTTCGTCAATTTCTTCAACTCCCAATCTCTGCTTCTCACCCTCAACGATGGCATCCCATAAATTGGCTAAAATAACGTGGTAGTCCGGGATCCACGAGATGTTGCGGGTTTTGAGGACTTGGCCCAGGAAGTCAAAAATCATCTCTTCAAACCCTTCGATATCCTTTTCTCTCTCGAGGAGCTTGTTCTTAGAAGCAGTAGCCATTTCAATGGCACTTTCAACATTCTTTTCGGCGAGAGCCGCCCGCCTCTCCGCATCCACGACTTGATCATTCAAAATCACCTTTTCCGCTTTAGCCAAAGCTAAACTTTCTTTCAAACTTGCTTTTTCTGCCTCCGAGGCAGCTCTCTCAACTTCAAAATGGCCTTGTGCTGTCTTCAACTCAATGTTGTCCATTTTAAGATCTTCTACCTCCTTCTTTAAGGCCATCTTCTCTTGACTATTTAAGTCAAGTTCCGAATGAAAGCGTTTCTTAGCATTCTCCAATTCGATCTTATAATTTTCAGCATCTCTCCGCGCTAATGCGAGTTGGGATTGAGCATCTTCCAAGTCCTTCTCCATCTTTGTCCTGGCCCTTTCGTTGTTATCAATTTTCACCTTAGATCTATGTGCTTCCATTTCAAGCGTTCGAATGACTTTTGAAAGATTAACCGCATGTCTCTTCATCATTTCATACTGCCTGGCTACATGGCGAATGTGCCCGACGACTTCATTATCCCAGTTCCTAGGGACTGGCTCCAAGGCTGGAACAAACGTCATCCTTTCGAAGAAGATGTTGGGGAATTGTTCCCGCAACTTTTCCAGCCTACCTTGAATCTCGGGACCATGGATGTAATCTCGTGACCCGGGGGCAGCCAACTCTGGCTGGCTGGAAGGGACAATATCACTTCTCTCCTTCTCAGAATCTTTGATTGGATCCTTGCTTTTATCCTTAGGCTCGTAATGTCTTTTTGACGACTTGCTGTGAGAGGGTGCACTTTTCGGAGGAGTTAACTCTTTAGGAAGTTGTTTTCCCCTTTTAGGAGCTACCGGATAACAGGGAAGCTTGCCAGAAGTCGATTTTGATGGAGACCGGGGTTGCGAAGAAGTAGGCTTGTGAGAAGGGCCGCGAGAGCGCTCGGTGCTCGGATGAAGACTGGGTGTGCCTTCACGAAGAGAAAGATAAGAATAAGACCGCCTGCGAGACATCTTTCCTACAAAAGAGAAAAGAGCATATTAAAACTTTGAATACTGTTAATATAAAAGTGTGGGGTCAGGCAGTGCGTGTGATTTGTACATCCCATATAATTCCCCCTAACAGACCCGGGCCTGAAGTCAGGATCATCTGAGTAGTTTCTTGTCCTCTAATTGGAATGGTGGTCTCCTCAGAAGCAGGGAAAAATGGCTCCCCTTCAAAGTCCCCCTCTGTGTATACGTCATCGGGTAAAGGAATTTTGCTCAGCTCTTTGAATAGCTGTTCTTCTGTCAAATCATCGGGAGCAGCAGGTTCGATCGGAAGAGAAGCCCTTGAGGGGAAACCCTCCGGAGAAACTGAGATTTTCCTGGACTTGTCACCACAGGCCTCATCTCCTCTGTATATGTTCAGGTCCTCGTCGTCCTGGATGATTATCGGGGAAAGACTCTTACAAAATTTAGTTGTTTCTGCTGCCTGTGATGTACCCTCTCCGTCTGTTGGGGGCACGTATTTGTAGGGTTTGCCGCCAGCACCAAGTCCAAATCTTATATCCAGAAGGCGATGCTTATGAAGATTCTCATCAGTGATGCACTTCTTAATCCTTAGAAAATCGGTTCTGCTTTATAGAAGAATAGACAATCGATTATTGTATAACGGGCCTTCCGTCTTGGGGAAGACGTGATCTGCTTAAAACAAAAAAAGGGGGGGATGTTAATGCTTCGGTTTCTTAAGCAAGATATTCAGTCAAAAGATTAAAGTTTCCTTGATTTAAGCCATCTTCTTGAGCATCCGACCTGTTTCTTTATATAGAACCAATTAGACTTGGGATCCCCTATATTGCTATATCCGCCATATAGAACCTTCCTATTCGCTACCGATTCGAAGAAAGAGAAATTTGGGGTTGCCGAGGAGCGATGCTTGAAAAGATAAAAGAATGTTAAATCTTTAAATGTGAGTTCGGTATGCAGGATCTCCGCGTATGCAATATATAGGGTGTATAGAGACGCGTAGGCGTTAGGATGAAGCTGCATCGGAGCGATACCCAGTCGTTTTAAGGTCTCGATGATGATTGGAGGTAACGGAGGAATAGCTCCTACCAAGCACATGATTCGGCTGACCGCCATATACCCTTCCGGAGCTAAGTGGGGTCTATCTTCACTAACGGGTGTCCTCACATCATCCCAAGGGATCCCATGTCTCAGGCAAATTCTTTTAAGCTTTATGTCATCGAGTTTAGATGCTAAAGAATCAGAAAATTTCTCTATCCCGAGCGCGCCAGGAATCTCATCGGGAGCTCGCCTGTCTGCTTCAGACTCTTCACTAAGTGAAGTACTTTCGGACGGATCCGATTCCGTTGCCTCGTACTCGGATCCAGAATCTTCACCCCCTGGGTTAATTGGAGGGACCTCGGGGTTGTGTTGCTCAGGAACCTCGGACTCCGTTTCTGTAACGGATCTTGAAGAGGAATGATTATCCGACATGACTGTTTAGGCGAGAAAACATGAGAAATGATATTAAAACTACCCGTCCCCCCTGTGTGTGCAAGTGTCGGCGTGTGTGTGTTTGTGCGTGCATTGAAGAAAAGTACTAGGGTCAACAAAATCATCCAGACATTGGTCATTGTTCGGTTGATAGATCATGCATTTGTTCGATCCGGAATGTTCATCTCAAAGGCTCTAACCTAACTGTTCATCGATTTGTTAGAGTTGCATCATATTATTTAGTCAGCGTGTGCATCAGATCGTTCGTCAGTCGGATCGCAGGACAGGTTCGGATCGCGACATATGGACGGATCGTGGTGAAGGACTCGGTACGCGGAAGAGTACTAGATCATGGAAAGGCTTCGAATCGTGAGGCGCACCAATTCATCCAGAACGGATTGCGATGGTTTCTTAGCGATCCGCATCGCCCCCCATCCTCCACGACCCGAAGCTCCGGTGTCCCCGTGATCCGACACTCACGTCTAATTCCCCACAAATCGTAGCCTTGCCGTTTCCGCGATCCGATCCACCGCTTCGAACTCGGGCCTCGCCCACGAACCGACCTGGTCATCCCTTGCTTCTTCCTCGACTTTCCTCTTCATCCTTAAGTCCATGGAATCGCACCAGGCACGCTCGCGTTCACTATCGTCGAATCCTACGAATTTCCGCTGTCTCCACTCTCTAAACCAGTACGAACAAGCTAGAAACTAAAGAAAAGCTGTTTAATTACCTTCTTAAAGTTTGAGTTTGGTTGGAAATTTGAAAATCAAAGTTAGGGTTTTCTCTCAAGAAAATTGAAGAGGAGAATGAGGGTGAGGATCAATTTATATAGGCAAAAGGGCGACCGTTTGTCTCCCCTTTTTGTCTTATTCGATCCGCGAAAATAGACGGGCCGCGAACCAAAAGCCCACCACGTCTCAAAGAGAATCCCAACTCGTTCCGTTCCGTGAAGAGGCCCAAGTGCTCACCAAAGGATGAGGCGAATGTCTCGCTAACGGACCGCGACTCGCGCATGCGATCCGAACCGATAAATGACCAACAGGAGTGAAAATTCAAAAATGCACCTGACAGATTCGATAATGAAGACTCTGAAAGATCCCAGAAAAGAATTGTCCAATAAACAGGGAAACTATTAAAGATTTATCCGATATTTATGGCAAGCAAAGAAACAGCTTTCCGTAAACGATATGGCCTTTCGGATAGACGCTACCATTGATTTGCATCTCTTTATGGAAAGACGTTTCCACAGTTTCGAAGCATGTTCCATCATCGATAAAACATACTTCGAGGGGGGAAAATGTTGGCTAGCTTTTTGACCAAGCCACCAAGGTTCATTCACAAGAAGAAAGTATGAAACTACGTTCCTTAAAAGTCCATGAAGGATCGGGTCGCCCCTCTCGGATTGCCCCTCATCGGATCGCCCCCACAGCTTCAGCGATCCGACTACCCTTGCACGACTCGATCCATCCTTACGCCACTATCCTGCACAGACCGATCCGATCCCCTGATGCACAGCGAGGCTTCTGACCTGTTCAAGCACGAGCTAGTCTTCAGCGATCCGAGATGCACGGATCCAGCGACACGTGTCCCCAACTGTCACTTTGACTGATTCTCTCCCTTTGCTTGATCCGATATTCTCGGGATTTGTGCCACGTGTGACCGCGATCCACCTGACAAAATCAGCTATAAATAGCCCAGAGCTTGGCATTTTTCAGGATCTTTTGGCAATACTGAGTACTGATTCCACCATTATTGTCATACCAGCATTTCTTATCAGTTTTATTCCGAGATTACTGAGAGAAATCATAATTGTAAAAGTGAGCTTGAGAGAAATCATTGATTGTATTAGCATTCAAAGTATATTCGATAACATATAAAGTATATGTAGGCTCGTTAACGCCGAACCACTATAAATTCTGTGTGTTCTCTACTTTTTCTTCATTCTACAGTTAAAATTCTTTAAGAATCAAAACGATTTGGGTGTTAGGTCCAAATTTTGATCTAACATTATAACATGAACCTGTACACTCCGGGCTAACCCAAGCATTTACAAAACACTGGGTCAGTCTGGTGAACCAGAGTGAGAAAAACTCGCACAGTATTAAGGTAACACACAACTTGATTTTTAAGTAAAAATATTTTCAAAGAAAATGATAATCGTAAGACCAAATCCACACATAAATACAGATGGTTTTTACCTTACGATAACCCAAACCATTTTTGGAATAAATATCTTTTCTGATATTATAATAATGTCTAAATACAAGTAAATAGAATCTAGTAGAACACTTGCATTTCACGCTCCACATTTATAGTATACAATCAAAACCGCGGGCGCTTATTGGAGATTGGATTCCAACTATGACAAGGTATGGGACCACCTGCCGATAGTGTATTTCTAGAGGCGAATACACTGAGTTCAACAAGAACATCTTGCAACCCGACCCTCACATGACCGACCACTCATTTCGTTTGAGTGTATCGAATGTATATCACCAATGGTTGGGCTCAAACCACTGTTTCACGAAAAGGGACAACATCGAAATAGATTAAAGAAGCAAAAGGATTTTCTCTAGATAGGTGATTATACACCCTAATGGGAGCGACCCACATAGCCATGCTGCCTGCCCGATTTTTGTCATTTCCCGACTGTGAAGCTTGAGGTTTCAAATTTTCTTTTGGAATATTTGGTCACCATTCACTTTGAATGCCACATCATCAAATCCGCCAGATATCACTAATTGACGTCCACAAAAATACTCTAGTGGTTAAGCTAAGAGAACCGTCGTCCTCCGCTACCAACTATGGTACGTTTGAAGAGATCAACATACGTAATTCCCTTGGAAATACTCTGTCAGACATCCGTCCATACAAGTCATCCAGGAACAGGATGAACTGAAGGTACTCTCCCACTGCATCCAAGGAATCACCCTATAGATAAGTAGCGGGAAGTCCTTGCAACCCGTGGATTCCAACCACGACAGAACCACAGTTTTTCTCTGGTTGCAATCCCGGATATTGTTAGCGGTTCTTCCGTTTAATGAAGATCCACGGTCTTCAATGCTCCATCTCGATCATCTCTTGATATCTTCACGTATTTGTTGGTCGGAATGGTTTTCGAATATAAATTCGATCCCGCTCTTTCCATACCAACAATCGTATTGGACAAATTTGATAGTCGGTGTTTTAACTATCAAAATAATCAGTGATTCAATCATGACAATCCAGTGAGTTCACTGGTTCAATATTCAACATCAATTGGCCTTTTAATTAAACAAATGTAAATTTAAAACTTTCAAACACTTCGATATTTATGAAATAATAACTTTCCTATTATTATTTCTCAAACGAAATAATAAACTCATACTAACATTTTTACCATAACAACTCATATCATCTTCAGAAAATCCTGAAGTCGTTCAAGTTGGGGTATTTTAATTACCTCTCAGACCTTGACCAACAACGTTCATATCTTCAGATATATACAAGTTGTAATCCAAAACCTAATATTTCATTTTAAATCGATTCAGATTCCATTTAACGACTTAATTCAAAATACGGTTTAATAAACCTTATTATCCTTTTAAAAATCTCCTTTTCTAATATACCATCATTTCTTAATTCAGTTAAATAACTTCTTTATAACACACCACTTTTTACTCGACCTCTTTAACCAAACTCCTTTAATTAGGATTGGGTTACCAAATCCGACGGCCCACATCTTTAACCACATTCACATTTACCAATCTCCTTTCACATCTATTCAATGTTTTCATGTTTTGGAAATCCTATTTCAATTCCCCCACTTAATCACATTCTTAAATAACGTTAATTTAGAATTAACAATATAACACCTCAAATATCTTTTATATAACTTTGGTTTATCATCAAACTCTTTCATCTGAATTTCCTTTTAAAACCCTTATTAAAATTTTAAACCCATATTCATTAAACTATCTTATTAGATTAACTCAAAACAAAACCAATTTCATAGTCAAATTTTAGCTACAATGGTTGACTTAGTCAACTCAAGGCAGGGTTGTCTCATTAATCGGTCCCAATTATTCTCATTTTAAATTAATTAGTAATATAATTAATTTAAATTATTCCATGTAACTATTTCTTAACCAAACAGTTATTTACTTTAACCGTTAGGTAAATTTCTATTCGCGAGTTCATAAATCTGATTAACATCAAAAGTTACATTATAAAATCAATTAATCATTAATTATAACTTAAGTATTAAATATTAAATATTTGTTCCCTTTATAACATTTATTCAAAATAATATATTTTAAAATCTATCTCCAGTTAGAATTTTTTTTTATAACTTCATCTCTATCGACTCACCTTACGGTGAATTAATATAAACAAAACGATTTACTTTTTGGTCATTTACTGTCGATTACTCAACCAATATAGCCCATTGGTTAAAACACAACATATGTTGACTTTTCAGTCAATGATTACAGCTAAAATCAATAACCCAACCATGACAGTTCATGTATGATAATATGAAAATAAATAATATATTTGAGGTATCTGGTTGGATCCCTCCAACCTATTCTTCCCTGTATTCAAATGGTTATCTTCAAACCAATCAGTTAATTCTATTTAACTGATATATAATAGTAAATAACAACAATTTCACATCAACTACATTACCAAACAATTTAATCAGATCGAACAATTCAAACTATTAAACACATTTATTTTATAAATGTGACCAACCAAGGTGAGTTACCTTTATTGGAACCAATCGTTAGACTAACGATTTGGTATTTTACTGAAATTAAACAGCGGTTTAATTTCATCAGTTAAATCAACCAATAATTTATAACTAGCAAACAGTCAACCATCAGCAATCAGAGCACAAAAAAAAACAATTTATAAAAAATATAAATGGGAAAAACTGAGTGAGTTTAACTCACTTTTGATTTGAATTTGTTGATAAACCGTTTGTTTTAGCCAAATTAACTGACGTTTAATTTGACTAAAATTTTTAGTAGCTCCCGATCCTGATTAACCCTGCTCCATCTCGAAGATCTTGTTCCTACGGTCCCAACAAGAGTGACCGTGCTTAAATCTGATAACGTATGAGCGATAAATCTCAATAACAAGTTTTACAAAATAATTAAATTATATAAACTTGGATTGTTTAAATAAAAACGGGGCTTTACCTTAACCATTTCAGCCCAAATGCCCAACCCGCTTTCCCCCCTTCAAAACCCTATTATCGGACCCTATTCTCACTCAATCCGTCCGTCGCCTCAAAATTCTTCAATGGCCGATAACAACCCTATGCCCCTCTTCTGTCTCCAGCAACATCGCCAATAGCTGCGTTGCCACCCCCCTTCTACGCCACCACTCTTCTTCGACCAGCCTATCCCTGATCAATCCTCCATCAAAAAGCGTTCCGGCAAAACAAGCTCGCGTCCAGGCTAAACAAAGCTCGCCATCTCTCACATCTAGTCCATCGTCAGCCCATCCATCAAAAAGCGTTCAAAAAGGAGTGCGATGGATCCATAGTTTCAGATAAGTATTCCAACCGATTTTTAACTGCAAATATTATTCCTGTTTTGATTTTTAAGTGGTTCGGATTTTGGTTTTTCTGATCCGGTTGCTCTGAATTTCCCTCTGGAACCCTAGAACACAAGTGCGTATATATATACTTGCGGATGATCAGATAAAATTGATGTCAAAATCGGTCTGAAATTTCATAGCTTTAGGGCTTAGTTGCTAGTCCTTAGGTGCTGTATTGTTCTGTCATTCATGTGATCGAACTGTGATCCCTGTGATAGAGACTTGATAGCTGCGTGATACTTTGCAGAGGATTTTTGAATAGTTTTGTGTTGGAATTACAGTACAGTTGATTTGTTAGAACGAGACATTGATCAAGTTGTTATTGTGAGTTGTAATTTCAATCAAAGATTTGAACTGCAGGTTGTAGATTTTCTTCCCTTTTTTTAAATATATGTCAATAGTGAATGTACATGAAATTTTCATTATAAATTAATATATCTCTATTCGAATCTGCAATAGATTTTCTGATGTCATATGTACATGGTTTTGATTTCTCTTAGCTGTTCTTGTGTTTTGGTATATAAATATATATATTTGTTTTCTTTAGTTATGCATTGTCATGTCTCTTAGCTGTTTATTTACTGTTCCCATTTATGTATGTTTCATGATCTTCTTTGTTTTACTGTTCACTCAGTTGTTAAAATATTTAGTTGTACATGATCATGATCCTTTTTCCTGTTTCTTTTCTGTTTCAGATCTACGCTTACGGCGAGTTTCAGTTTACTGTTCCTTGGATGAAACAGGACATGGAGAACTTGATATTTGAAATGAATCGAAGAGCAAGCAAACTGAAAGTGAAATCTAGTGACAAAGGTACAAGTGACGCAGATGACTCGGAGTCTGAACAGAGAAGGCTTGAAATTGAACTGTGAGAAAGAGCTCTTAAACCGCTCAGAGCCAAGAAGGGCATCAGTCATTAATTAGTTATGTGCAATGTGCATGCATGTCTGTATGCAGTGGACACTTATCATATCCAATCAAGGTGTGGAACTAAAGTATTAGTCAACTCATGTACACTCTTATTCTCAATTATCTCAGTTGAAGAGACTGTGTTTTCCTAAACTGAGGGATCAATTCACAATAATCTTAAGCACACATAAGGCAAATTTGAAATGGTTATGACTTTACTTGTATATGGCGTATCATGAATTTTACCAACATATTTAATCTGAATGCAAATGATGATATTCATTTTTTTTGTTTTACACATTTCAATATATACACATCCATTGTCTTTCTACTCTATGTGTTGTACACTTCCAGTTTTTTTCTCTTGTTCATGGAGTAAACTCTTATATGTTGGGCAATATGCTGAAAATGTGCAATCCGGGTTTTCTTTTGATTTGCGGACCAAGCGAAAAAGCTGATTGTTTATGGTGCACAAGCCTTAGGTTGGCTACCTTTAAATCTAAAAAAAATATCGATACGAAATGAGCTAAATTCCAACGCAATTGAATTAAATAAAAATAGATCGACATTACCGATATATTCAAATGAAATACCGTATAACTTCAAATAAAACTAAAGTGGATTTCTAACTTGAAATTCAGAAATTTGGTTTGAAAAATATACGAATATATATAAAAACCGTTAATATTTTATTAAAAATCTTTAATGTTTAATGACGGTTATCATAGCGATTATTTTAATATTTGATTTAGCCATAACTTACACATTATAATACGAAATCTGAATTTTCCTCTTTCATATGAAAATTACCATCCACACGCTCCCAGCGTTTCTCGTTTCATAGAGATCCGACTTATATCGGATCCTGTATATCGAATTGAAGTTCAAAACTCCAATTTACGAACTGCACGCCATTTTCAAAATCGATTTATATTATATATATATATCATTCGATCTTGTTTTAAATAACGATTTAAATATTAAAATCCATTAATATTCCCAATATAATATTTAAAATAATAAATTAAATTAAATATTTGGCGGCCGAAAATACGGGACGTTACACATGAACTATCAATAAACGAAAATCCGACGGCATTTCACTATCGAAATTAAGAGAAAAAGAAATGCAAGCCAACACCTAGACCCAGTTTCAGAAACTAACACACCAACAAGAAACTCAACCAAACATATACTATGAAAAAGATAAAATTTTAAACTAGAACGCTTAAGTGTAACAACTCACCTTGCATGGATTAACGATGATTTCGAATGTTTAGCTTGCCAAGGTGATAGTTTCTAGGCTTCCAAAACAGTGCCCCACAAATTGTAGTTGGATTTGACATATTTTGATCCTCTTTCACTCTGAATTAGAAAGCCAAACTTTCACGGTTTTTTTATGACACCATGAGGAAGCTCTGGGAAAAATTTGGGAGGATATGGAGTGGTGGATATTTAGATATAAATTTGAAAGTAAAACACTAATTGTTGTGTAACAAACAAAACCAACATGACACTTAAATTCCAATCGGTTTTCACCTAACGTACTCTCCAAATTTGCAAAAGTTATAAATACAAAAATTTGTTCGTTATTGAAATATCTTTCTATAAAGAAAAATTGAGGCAATTTGGCCAAGTAAATTAGAAGTTATGACATTTGAAAATGAACAAATCATTTCTGATTTGACAAAAAGAATAATAAATCCACTCACTTCTCACTAATTCTTTCGCAAACTTACCTTTGATTTGGCCAAAATGATCAAAATAAAAGCTGTTCCATTATGAGCTTTCAAGTGAAATAAAAATCAATGAATTTGGAATAAGGTTTCGAAAGTTATTGCGTAAAAACCGAGAGTAGGTATTTCTAGAAATAAAAAGACACACTGGAAAATTTCTTCGTTTGCATGTGGATTTAAAAAATCATAATCTCAAATTCCTATAAAATGGTACAAATGATTTTTTTTCCTTTTTGAGATAGTTTTCCAACAAAAAAAGAATTACCTCATTTGGATAGACGGTTCAGGAGATATGGGTGAAAGAAGATGGAGGATTCTTAGAGTAGCTTCTCATATCAAAAATGACCATTCTCTCCTATTCTCAAGGCCACTTTAGTCTTTTTATTTTTAGACACTTGTCCAACTTCTTTCATTCAAGCTTTTGTATGAGGACACATGCCCTTCTTAGTTGTCAAAGATGTTTCTGCACATATTAATTTATACAAATACATACTCACACTAGTTAATGCATAATTATACAAAAGTACGGTTTATAGACTTTATATACGTGTTCATCGCAATGACAAACACATAATGTTTTAACAAGTAAAAATTTCACCCATTGACAAAATGATTTTTGATCACATTATCGATGTTTTATCTAAACTACTCATAAAATCTCCAAATTCCTTCATTTTAATGATTATAATAGTTATTCACTTTTGAATTCGTATTTGGTTTTTTTCCATCCTTTGATTACAAATCATATTAAAATTTGTTTGTCTAGTACCCCAGAACCTGGGTTGTTACATATGCATTGCATTTGCCTAGTTAAGACGCATAGCATGAATTCAAGTAAGTTGATAAAAGATATAAAAAGGTAGTGATCATAGAAAGTATATTAAAATGTAGTACTAAATCCATGTCGTTTGCACTACCTTGTTATCTACTATCCAGTCCGACCATTATCTCTTTCCAACGTTGGTAGTTGGTGTTGATTCTCTTTTAAGACCTCTTTAAAGAGTCAATGGATCTTGGAGGATACATCGGACTATAACCGTTGAATAATTTCCAAATGGAATTCCAAAATGGACTTTTCACTTTGATTCGTGCCTTTTCTATTATCTTTCGAGCATTCAACACAACAGAAGGCTAATTCAGCTTATTCGTTGTGGGACAATTTGACCATTTTTTGACATTTTGTAGGTAGGATATTAGTACACGAATCCAAAGTTTCATTAAGATCAAATGGGGTTTCATCGTTTTTGCAACTATTGTCTCTATATAAAAAGTTTAGATTTCTTGATATTAGTAGAAGTATTAGGCAACCCGGATCGTTATTGGCCATTGGAAGACGAGTTGTTATGACCATCCATAACTCCTGCAGAGGAATAATGCATTGAAAGATGTGCCAGGTAGCTATGGACGATCATCTGGGTAGAATAACACATGCAGATCCTGTCACATAACTCACAACGAAAGGATAAAATATAATAGAACATATACAACTGGCAATGATAGTAAAGCAGAATTGAGCAGAATCTTAAACTTTTCATATCATCATGAATTATCCATACAACTTTGAAAAACATCATAAGAGTCTGTACAAAATGCCCCACTACAGGTCACTTAGAGAATACATCAAACAGCGGAAAACAAGAAATAATGGTTATTAAGAAATAGTGCGCCAGCCTCCTGCTCGTCATCGCTAAGCAGCATCGTCCTCATCAAGATCTATTACTTGTCACCTGCTACTCAGTCTGCCTTTTCATCACATGAATGAACAACCTAAGGTAATAAGAGGAAACATAAAACCTTGAGTCAGACAACAGTCTTAATGAGCGATAGAAAAGCTATCTAACATCATCAATAAAGTATATGAGAAATAGGTAGATCAATCAACTAATCTACCAAAACAACAAAGAAGAACCCAACCTATCTTCTCCACATCCAACAGGGATAGCCTTTACAATAGCCAGAAAGAACAAACAGTAGCAGACATAGCAATTAATTATCCTGCGTAGATCATCGTAATCGAGATCAACATCCCCCAAGCACAAGCCGAAGGCCTAAACCAATTTCAGACAAGCACCGAAGAGACGTCTCGTTCAACGTCGAAAAATCTACGTAAGACGATACAAGCAAAACAATCAAAATCCATGAATCTGGCTATCACCGCCTATCCAGCCTTGAAACCATCGTTAATCGTATGGCTAGCTATTACACGCCATTTGTCAAGGGCTATGGTAATCTCGATTCTAGCAAAACTCCATACGCCTTCGCTACTCGTATCTCTAAGCCCATCGTGACTACCTAGGGTACTCGACCAGATCCCTTCTAGTCTTTTAGGCGTCAATATTGTACCCCTGCTTTGAGTCCGCTAGAACCTACAACAACGATAACTTCTCAGCCTTCAATATCTCTAGTCGTTATCACTGATGACTTATCCATAGCTCAAGCACCTTCTCAAGCCACTATTATCCACGAACTCAAGCATCCTTGAGTCATTTCCACATTCGTTGCATTTCATCGATCAATAAACGCTTCACCCACATCGAACATTCCGCCATGAATTCACGTTGAAGCCATGATCATTGTTGATCCAAATAAACTTTGTTTGGTTATATATTTAATGGATCGATATCAGTTCATCAATGGATCAGTATCAATCCACCACTGGATCGGTATCAATCCACCACTGTATCGATATCAATCCATCCAACTGGATCGATATCAATCCATCCAACAAGATCAATATCAGTCCATCCAACTGGATCGATATCAGTCCATCCCACTGGATCGGTATCGGTCCATCCCACTAGATTGGTATCAGTCCATCCCACTAGATCGGTATCAGTCCATCCCACTGGATTAATGTCAGTCCATCCCACTGGATCGGTGTCAGTCCATCCTATTGGATCGGTATCAGTCGATCCCACTGGATCAATATTGGTCCATCCCACTGGATCAATATCAGTCCATCCCATTGGATCAATATCAGTCCATCCAATTGGATCAATACCAGTCCATCCCACTGGATCGGTACCAGTCCATCCCACTGGACCGATACCAGTCCATTCCCCTTAATCAATATCAGTCCATCCAAATGTCGATCCATCACCAACTCGATCAACATACATCCGATTTCAAACAACCATTTGATAACACAATCAAGTGATCATCAAACAAACAGTAATACATCAAATAATCATCAACGACCATATGAAATCCACTAAATTATGATAAAATATTGAACGAATCAATAAGTAGATCTAAACTTGCATAAACACATGATTTAGCATATGAATTTACCATTATAATCTTGCTAGTTTAGATCCTATGGTATTTCGAATGAAAATATACTTACCATGATGTAGATCTAGGTGAAAATGACTTGAAAATGATGAAAATAAGATCAAACAACCCATATACTTGATTGAATCCGCGTGAGAGAAGCTTATCACTCACCAAATCCACAAATTAGCTCTAAAATGATGATCCACAAATCCGAACATCGAAGAACAATGAAGAATGACCTTCGAATCAATCCCTTTGATGTGATATACCTTTCTTCGATGTTGAACTTTAATCTTCTAATCTAGATCTATGATTTTAATGGAGTAGAGATGTATTTGATTGAGCAAGGAGGATCAGGAGCTTAACCAAATAAGAGAAATGAAGAAATTAAACTATTCTCCATACCTCTACCCCTTATTTATAGCCATTTAACAAGCCTACTAATGACTAGTTAGCCCATCTAGAAATTGTGTAGCACTAAAACAGTGATTTCTCCCAAACTGCTAAACCAAATCTTTAATATGACCACTCAACGAAATTGGCAACACCATTTCCTTTCCAATGAAATCGATATCAGCACCTGATTCGATCCCAGTCAAAAGTTATGCCATGTACAAAACTGACGGGGGAAAATGGTCATAAATAAAACTGATAAAAATTATAGATATGTCTCACATCCCCATAACCAAAATATTAAAATATGAGAATGATCCGGCCCTTGGGGAATTAAATAAAAATATTTTATGATCCTCTAATACATAAAATGCAGGTCATTACATTCTTCCCCCCTTTAGGAATTTCACCCCCGAAGTCCGAAGCAAACACAAGCAACCAAAACAATTCTGCATGCCTACCATCCACAAGCATCAAATTTATCATCCAAACTAGCATCCATCAAGCCATGCATCCATAGCCTTAACCTAGCACGTAGAACTCTAACGAATATTACAAGGTACAATGGTGTAAAAGTGACACACACTAATGGGTCATACCAACGAAGAGTTCTGGATGGATCGTCCTTATATTCTCTTCCGTTTCTTATGTACAATCACCATTATCCTCACTCCATTGTACCTTGACTAGCTTAACCGCCTTCCTCATAAGCTATTTTGGGTCATTACCCACAACACGAAGCGGCTTACGGGGTTTCATAACTACGTACTTGACTTCTATGTCTTCGTACCGATCTTAAGATACCACCACATTCGAATCGTGCACACACTTCCATAGAAAAGACACATGAAAAACATTGGGCATGCCCGATGTCTTCTCTGTTAAATTCAATCTATATGCAAGCTTCCCAATCCACTCAACTATCGGAAACGACCCAACGAATCTGGGAGCTACTTTCCTTTACTTCCGAACTGAACAGCATTCTTCAACGGCGAAATTTTCATGAAAACCATATCACCCACGTTGAACTCCAAATCTTTTCGACGTTTATCAGCGCGTAACTCTTCTGATGATCTTGGGCTGCCTTCATTCATTGTCGAACGGTCTCGATACAATCTGATGTCTCTCTTAACATCTCTAGCCCAAGTTTCAACTTATCTCCAGTTTCTAACCAACATGCCGGAGAATTACATGGTCTACTGTACAACGCCTCGTATGGTGCCATCCCAATGCTCGACTGGTAGTTGTTGTTAATCGCAAACTCAACTAGATGTAGATGGTCTCCCCATGATCCTCCGAAGTCTAATACACAATCTCTTAGGAGATCTTTCAAACTTCGGTTAACCCTTTTGGTTTAACCACCAGTCTAGGGATGATAAGCCGTAATCAAACATAACTCATTCCCCAGAGTCTCTTGCAAACTCTTCCAAAATCCACTTCTGAACAATGGATCTCGATCACTCACTATGCTCTTCAGGATACCATAGAATCGAGCTATCCATTTAATATAAAGCTCAACCAACTTTGATGCTGTCCTAGTTAATCTAATAGGAATAAACCACGCTCCTTTGGTTAAACGATCCACTATGACCCAAATCCCTTCGCTTCCTGCCCTAGTTCTTAGTAGTCCATCGATATCTGCTCCAACTTCCATGTAGGAACTTCTAATGGCTAAAGCAATCCACTTGACATCTTCTGTTCAACTTTCACTAACTGACAATTCACACACTTGGAAATAAATTTTCCAACGTCCCTCTTTATCCCTTCGCAGTAGTAAGCTCGCTTCATGTCTTAATACATCTTCTAACCACCAGGATCAATCGTTAACTTCGAGTGATGATATTCCCTCAGAACCTCATCTCTCAATCTGTCAATATCAGGAACAACCAGTCGTCCTTTCTTTCGAAGCCAGCCCTCCTGATCGACTTCGAATTCATTATGTACTGGTTCCAACTTTTGAATAATCTAGACAATCTTTGCATTATGCTTTGGCTCTCGCCAATCCTTTTGATGAGGGTAGGTCTTATTGACAAACTTGTCAACATCTCAAGTTCTAACTCACACCAAGGCTTGAAATCGAATCCAGTTAATGGTGCAGCTATCATGGAGAAATAATTGATGAAACAACGATAATATTCTGGCAATCTAAGGAAACTCTGAACATGCGTTGCATTCTTAGGCCTATTCCAGCCCTGCACAGCTGCCACCTTAGCAGGACCCACTACTACTCTATTTTCAGAAACAACATAGCCTACAATCCTTACTTGGCTCTTCCAGAAGTGTCATTTTGAAAACTTAGCTCTCAGCTGATGCTTTCGCAAGATTCCTAAAACAACTCGCAAGCACATCTTATCCTCTTCCACATTTCGAGAATAAACAAGAATATGATCAACAAACACAAGCTCGAACTTATTCAACTGAACTCTGAAAACCCTATTCATGAGATCCACAAAATACGCTGGCGCGTTTGTAAACCCAAATGGCGTCACCAACCATTCGAAGAAACCAGATGGTGTCCTAAAAGCAATCTTCGACACACTATCGTTTGCCACCCTCAAATAGTGGAATCCCATTGCCAAATCCATCTGAGAAAACACCTTGGCCTCATGAAGCTGATCGAACAAGTCATCTATTCTCGACAATGGATACTTGTTCTTTTTAGTTACCTTGTTCAACTCATGATAGTACACACACAATCTCAATGATCCATCAGCCTTGGTTGCAAACACAACTGGTGCACCCCATTCGGACACACTTCTCCAAATGAATCCTTTTCCCAAATGGTCACAAACTTGCACATTTAACTCTAGTTGTTCCTTAGGCGCCATCCGCCTAAGAGGAATAACGATAGGTCTAGCACCCTTAACCAAATCGATCCTGAACTCAATCTCGCAATACAACAGCAACCCTTTGACTTCGTCAAAGACATCATCAAAACTCACTAGCGATCCGCACAGATGACAAGTCTTCCTGTGGAATCATAAGCGAATATAAATAGCCTATGAAGACCTCGTCTTATAGCTTACATCGAATCACAAACATTCGCCCTTCCACATTCTCGAATATCACCTCGTGCTTCTCGCAATCCACTTTTGCCGCATACCTCTTGAGCCAGTCCATACCCAAAATAATCCCAAACCCAGTGAAGTTCAGAACAAAGCAATCACACACAAAGGATCAATTATGACTCGACAACACTAGACCACGACAAACCATACACAAACTGGATGAACCGCCGACTGGATTAGTCATAATCAATGGTCTATCACAAATCCCAGCTTCCAAATCCAAGTGGCACACAAGCTCATTACAGATGAAAGAATGCTTTTCTCCAATACCAACAATACTCGAACTGAAACATCTCTAATGGAAATGGTACCTTGAACGACAACACTCTTCCCTTTCTCCTCTGCCGTAGGAGCCCTCGAAGAAGATGACACAACTTCCAAAGCATATGCCTTAACAATCTGCTTTCCCTTCGGCGATTCTGGACAATTGTTCTTGTTTTGCCCAGGCTTTCCACAGTTGTAGCACTTCTTTTCAGCTTTTGAATTCTTGCAATCCTTGGAATAATGGCCCTTTTGCTGGAAGTTGAAGCGTATCACCTCGCTTTTCTGCTTCTTCTGACCATCTTTTCCTTTCTACTGTTGCTGCTTCCTCTTTTTCTATTACCACCTGCTGTGTTTTTGGGTCCTCTTTGGTTGCAACAACAGTCTCTTCCTTGGGAAACAAACTCTCATGCCTCATAGCTTTTTCTATGATCTTCTCATAGGTATCATCCGGATGATCAACCAACTAATTTCCAAGATACTTATCCAAGCCCATCACGAACTTTTCGTTCTTATGATAAGTAGAGTCAATATACGAAGGAGCATACTTGGACAAGGCTTCAAAGTTAGAAACATAATCCAACACTGGCCGACCATTCTGCTTTAGCTCAACAAAATTCTTAAACAAAACCGACTTCTGCGCGGTAGAGATAAAATTCATCTCAAACTTGGCTCGGAACTAATCCCAAGAGATCTCATCTTCTGGAGTTTCAAGAGTGATGGAGTTCCACCAATCCATAGCTTTTCCCTGTAGCTGTCTTGATGCAAGCTTCCTCTTAATCGCATCCTCAATACCAAAGTCTTCGAAAATCTGAATACAAGCATCTAGCCGCCCTTGAATCTCTATAGTCGGCTCTGTCCCTTTGAAAGACTTTCCTCCTAGAGAAGTGAAGTCATTGCATAATCTCGCAAAGTCCACCACTCTAGGCACCAGCACCTGAACCCCTACATCTACCTCGGCTGCTGCTGGAGCAGGTACCCCCTCATGTTCGCTGCCATCATAGCCTCTAACATAGCTGGGTAATCTGGTGTACCTCCATTACCTCCTCCAGGAATAGTATCCTCCCTAGCAGTATGTCTCGACGTCCTACGACCCATTTTAAATCTAAAAAATAGAATGATTAGTCCACATATGTGAAATTTGTAAATAGAGTTCAAACATTACTATATTTTACACTATAATATAGTACACATCTATCAAAAATCTACAAATACATCTCTTATATGTTATTGCATCCTTGAACTTTAGCTAAAATCGACTAACCATAGCTCTGATACCGAATGTGATGATTGTCCATAACTCATGCACTTAACAAGAGGAATAATGTGCTGAAAGATGTGCCAGGCAGCTATGGATGATCATCTGGGTAGAATAACACACGTAGAACCTATCATATAACTCACATCGCAAGGATAATATATAATATAACATACACAACATGCAATGATAATGAAGCAGAATTGAGCAGAATCTTAAAATTTTCATATCATCATGAATTATCCATACAACACTAGAAAAACGTTATAAGAGTCTGTACAAAATGCCTCACTACAGATCACTTAGAGAATATATCAAACAACGGAAAACAAGAAATAGTATATAATAGGAAATAATATGCCGGCCTCCTGCTTATCGTTGCTCAGCAGCAGCATCCTCATCAATATCTATTACCTGTCACCTGCTACTCAGTCGACTCATTCATCACATGAATGAACAACCCAAGGTAATAAGAGAGAGACATATAACGTTGAGTCAAACAACAGTCTTAATGAGCGATAAAACAGCTATCTAACATCATTAATAAAGTATATGAGAAATAGTAGATCAATCAAATAATCTACTAATACAACAGAGAGGAACCCAACCCGTCACGTTCACATCCGACAGTGATAGCCTTTACAATAACCAGAAAGAACAAACAGTAATAGACATAGCAATTAATTATCCTGTGTAGATCATCCTAATTGAGATCAGCATCCCCCAAACACAAGCCCCGGAGCCCTAAACCAACAACAGACACACACACTAGAGATATCTCCTTCAACGTTGAACAATCTACGTAGGAAGATACAAGCAAAACAATTGACATCCATGACTCGGGCTATCATCGCCTATCCTTCCTTGAAACCATCGTTAATCGTATGACTGGCTATGACACGCCATTTGTCAAGGGCTAATGGTAACTTTGGTTCTAGCAAAACTCTATATGCCTTCGTGATTCGTATCTTTAGGCCCATCTTGACTGCCCAGGGTACTCGACCAGATCCCCTCATGTCTTTTAGGCGTCCCTATTATGCCCCTGGTTTGAGTCCGCTAAAACCTACAACAACGATAATTCCTCAGCCTTCAATATCTCGTGTTGTTATCACCAACGACTATCCATAGAACAAGCACCTTCTCTAGCCATCATTACCCATGAACTCAAACATCCTTGAGTCGTTTCCACATTTGTTGCATTTCATCGATCAACGAATGCTTCACCCACTTCGAACATTCCGCCTTGAATTCACATCGAAGCCACGATCACCATCAATCCAAAATAAACTTCGTTTTGTCATATATTTGATTTATCGGTATCAGTCCATCATTGGATCAGTATCAGTCCATCAATGGATCACTATCAGTCCATCATTGGATCAATATCAGTCCATCCAATTGGACCAGTATCAGTCCATCCCACTGGATCGGTATCAGTCCATTCCACTGGATCAGTACCAGTCCATTCCACTGGATCAATATCAGTCTATCCCATTGGATCGGTATCAGTCCATCCCACTGGATTGGCATCAGTCCATCCCGCTCGATCGATATCAGTCCATCCCACTGGATCAGTGTCAGTCCATCCCACTGGATCAATGTCGGTCCATCCCACTAGATCGATATCAGTCCATCCCACTGGATCAATATCAGTCAATCCAACTGGATCAATACCAGTCGATCCTACTGGATCGGTATCAGTCCATCCTACTGGATCGATATCAATCCATCCCCCTTGGTCAGTATCAGTCCATCCAAATGTCGATCCATCACCAACTCGATCAACATACATCCATTTTCAAACAACCATTCGATAACACAATCAAGCGATCATCAAGAAAACACTAATACATCAAATAATCATCAATGACTATATGAAATCCACCAAATTATGATAAAACATTGAACGAATCAATAAGTAGATCTAAACTTGCATAAACACATGATTTAGCATATGAATTTACCATTATAATCTTTCTAGTTTAGATCCTATGGTGGTCCGAATGAAAACATACTTACCATGATGTAGATCTAGGTGAAAATGACTTGGAAACGATGAAAATAAGATCAAACAACCCATATACTTGATTGAATCCACGTGAGAAATGCTTATCACTCATCAGATCCACAAATTAGCTCTAAAATGATTAACTTCAAATCTGGACAGCGAAGAATGATGAAGAACGGCCTTCATATCAATCACTTTGATGTGATCTACCTTTCTTCGATGTTGATCTTCAATCTTCTAATTTAGATCTTGATTTTAATGGAGTAGAGATGTATTTGATTGAGAAAGGAGGATCACGAACTCAACCAAATAAGAGAAATGAAGAAACTAAACTATTCTCTATACCTCTACCCCTTATTTATAGCCATCTAACCAGCCCACTAAATGGCCACATCAAAGCAGCCCACTAATAACTAGTTAGCCTATCCAGAAATTGTGTAGCACTAGAACAGCTATTTCTCCCAAATATCTGAACCAAATCTTTAATGTGACCACTCAACGGAATTGGCAACACCATTTCCTTTCCAGTGGAATCGATCTTACCACCTGATTTGATCCCAGTCAAAAGTTATGCCATGTACAATTCCGACAGGGGGAAAATGGTCACAAATAAAATTGATAAAAAATAGGACATGTCTCACATCCCCATAACTAACATATCAAAATATGAGAATGATTCGACCCTTGGGGAATTAAATAAAAATATTTTATGATCCTCCGATACGTAAAATATGGGTCGTTACACGAGTAGTCCGATCACTGTAGTTTTGTTGAAATGAAGCATTTTGCACGTAACCAGAATTTTAGGTATTTTGATAATTATTTGAAGTTTGTTGTAAATGATAGAAATTCTGGTCCTGTTGTGGAAGATAACAATTCGGTGCATTTTGGATAGTACCAAAACTGGAAGTTTTATTCTGCTGATATGAGGATTGAGTAGGAAATTGATGTTTGTCGAGTTGATAGTTGTATGGATTTTGATTACATTGAGATGACATCTTAGATTTCCCTATGTTATTCTTTGACATTGCAACTGGGTGAAGTGGGAGAAAATTAGTTATGCAGTAGAGAAATAAAAGAGAAAATTGTATAGTTTAGAATTATGATAGTTTGTGTATATGTAGAGGAAAGAAAAAGATTGAAGAGGGAATGCGCTGAGAAAGGAAGAAGGAGCAACGATCGAAAGAAGAGTCATTGCCCTTAACCGGCTTATTTCAAGCCGGGAATAGGCCAATTGCTCTTTTAACCAATGACCTTAGTCGGATTTAAATAAGTCGGTTATGGTGCAAAAAGTTTGCTCCTTAGCCGGCTGTAAATAAGCCGGCTAAGGGTCTCTTTACAAGCAACACACTGGGTTGCTTTGGCAACCTTCAAGGTTTCCAAAGAAACCCAAATAAGCTTAACTGACACCCTTTTAGGGGGGTCAGTTGATTCCCAATCGACACACGGTTGGGAATGCTCTTATTATCACATTAGACTCAAGTATCCTTTTAACAGTGCATATTGCATCATGCAACGATCGATCCATCCATCGAGCATATACAACCAAAATTACTTAATAATTAATTTAAAATTCTCATCCAATTATCTTCTTTACATTAATATCCGCTTTTGATGAACTTTTCATGTATATAATAATATTCTTTGCATTAAACTAAAGGATAGTTTGTCACTCAATTCCATTTTTTATTTTAGGAAACAATAAGTATATACTTGTTACCTATTTTGAGACAAATGGCTGACTTCCCTTTTAGAATTTTTATTATGAAGAACAAACATTGAAGTTTGAAATAGAAGGTTAAAGTTACAAAACTTTTTCATCAAATTAAAATGACAATATGGTTTTTCACAATACAAATTATGTATTGCAGTTTTTGTTTCTTTCTGTAATCAAATAATTAGTAATAAATTAGAAAATATATCGATTCACCATCGCTAGATTTCCATTTTACGATTTGTTAATATTCCTACCGCTCTCTAATGAATGATCAGAAACTCAATCCATATATCATTTACCTATCAATCAAATGTATTAACATCAAATATAATTTAAAAATATTAAAAAGTAGATTTGACAAACCTTTTGAAAATAAATAAAATTTATTTACTCATTAACAAACATTATATCCTAAAAAATAACACACTGGTATATAATTCGCTTATACTACCAAATAAAAAAGTAAAATTGAATGGATTAATTTATATTAAATACAGAAGTAAAAAAATTAATTTATAACTCGTGCATCGTAGGTTCACTACACATTGCCTTGATTCCCAGCTCAACAGAAAGTCATTTAACTGAAGCATTATTACTAACACTCGAGTTTTGATTAGGGGAGACTCGGTTGAAATTCGATAAGATGTTGCCGAACTTGTCAATGGAATTCTATGGGGTTATGTCAAGTTTAGATTTGAAAGTCGACAAAAAGTCGTCGAACATGATCAAAATCGAAAAATGGCGAGGGTATACTGAATTTTCCTTTTTGGACGTAATGTCCCTCAATCTAAACCGAAGTGCCAACAACAACGCCCTTTAACTGAATAGTTAGTAACATGCTAACCAATATAGTGTTTGTTTTCTTACTTAGATTTTCACTGCAATTGTAGACCTCAGTTCATATATGAATTCTGGATTAAACAACAGTTAACCTCCTTTGCAACCATAATCCCACCATTAACGGTTTTTGAAGATACATACTTGCTTTCCAAAACTCATTCCTTTCTTTTGGACTAAGAGCAACTCCAATAAGATCCGCAAGCCTATTGATTATAGTCCGTAACAGCCCAAAAAGAAAGAGATCAAATGAACATATGTAGAAATGTCATGTGCTGGAAAATCTAGCTAACAAATGAATTAAGTTTATAGTAAATATAAAAAATGTATGCATAGATGGAACTCACTTGAAGCTTTTTAATAGTATCTCCATCCTTGTTAAATTACAGCTCCCTTACCATCGCGTCGATCTGGCATCACACCTTTATTTATTTTGAATTCAAAATTTGTCTTGCATTCCTAAAGATTTTGACGATATAGATGCTAAAGAAGAAATCTATGACAACATGTTAGCAACAATGCTTCTAACATAACATAAAGGCGTCAATCAGTTAAACATATTATGAAAATCTAAACAGTATAACAAGGATTGCTAAACATACATACGTAATACATGAAATGGAGCTCGAACTGATATATAATTGTCTCAATAGTAATGATAATCATAACAGAGGAAAAGCAACCAATTGAAACATGAACTCATAGTTTAGAGTTAGAGAATGGGAATGAAGTTGAAGAGAAAAGAGTAAAAGAATTATTATGAAATTGATTGCAGAATGTAATAATAACATTATGTACAAATGAATACCTGATGGGTATAAATACTAGTGCAAAATGGGATGAAAAAGGACTTGGCCCAAATGTACAAATGAAGATATGAAACATAACACAGTCACCTATTATATCTCATTCATTTTACACCCCCTCTCAAATTAGGGTACGGTTTTCCTTCGAAGCCCTAGTTCTCCATGGAGATGCTGAGGAAATCGCACTCTCGATGATCAAACTCAGTAGATCTAAAGCTTAAAACATTAAAAGGGCATCGTGCATAAAAACGCAACGGGAAGATAGGCGCTTTGTCGAAGAATCTTCACTAAAATCATAGCAGGATGAGGCTTTACCCTCTATAAAGCTTTAAATTAGGTTGTATACTTCCTTTTATGTTTACTTAATTTATGAGCCTTGTAAAGTTTTTTTTGCTAATAATGCTTTAGTAAAAATGTCGGCTTTTTAATGATAGCTTGGTATGTAGTTGACCTGTACATTTCCTTTTTGCACTGTTCATGCACAAAGCAGATGTCGATTTCTATGTGCCTTGTCTTGGCATGTTGAACTGGATCTGCTGTCATGTAGATTGTGCTTTGGTTGCCACACCATATGATTGGCTTTTTCTCAGTGAGTAGTTTTAATTCTTTCAAAAGTGATTGTAGCCATAAGATTTCAGCAGTGTTGCTTTCTACACTTCGATATTCGGCCTCTACACTTAACTTTCTTTGAATACCATGAGATGAGATGATCTCTAATGTAGACATAGTACCCTGGCACTGATCTTCTACCATCACTATCTGCGGCCCAATCTGAATCACTGTAGGTAGTGATGTTGAGATGCTTGCTAGCCATTAGTGTTAAGCCAAGGTTAATAGTACCCTTAAAGTATCTAATAATTCTCTTTACAACTTTCCAATGCTCGTTAAGAGGATTCTGCAGAAATTGAGATACTTTATTAATGCTAAATACAATATCATGTTGTGTTATAGTTGCGTATTTTAATGCACCTACTACACTTCTGTGTTGTTTTATATTTTTAATGGCTTCTCCCCCTTTTTTTAGAATAATGCTGGTTGGATATCACTAGTGTGGGTTGCTTCTTGGCTTCACTCATGTTTTCTCTCAGTAGCAATTCATAAATGTAACTCTTTTGACAGAGGTGTATTTCTGAATTTGATTACCTTGTAACTTCAATTCCCAGAAAGTGTGAGATGCCTCCAAATCTTGGAAAGAAAATTATTTTTCTAGAAACCCAGTTAGATGTCTGACTTCATCCTCATTGCTTCCTATAATAATTAAGTAATCAACATATATTAGTATGTATATAATGGATGAATCAGTATTTTTAATGAAAAGAGATTGTCAGATTTTGTTGGGCGGTATCCTATTGAGTTTAAAGTGGATTTCAGTTTTTTGAATCATACTCTAGGTTCTTGCTTGAGACCATATACAACTTTTTTTTTTAATTTGAAAACTTGATTTCAGTTCTTTATGAACCCCTGTAGTTCTTGCATGTAGATATCTTCCTGTAGATCACTATTTGAAAATGTATTATTCGCATCTTGATGTTTGATTTTTCCATTGTTGTTTAGAGCAATAGAAAATATGAGTTTGATTGTGGGAGGTTTCATAACTGGGGGAAGTATCACTGAAATCGAATCCATATTGTTGAGTGAAGCCTTTTGTTACTAGCCTTGCTTTGTGTTGATTTATCGATCCATCTGGATTTCTCTTCAGCCTATAGGTCCACTTGCATGCTATTATGTTCTTATTGCTTGGTGGATGGACAAGTTACCCATGTATTGTTTCTGATAAGGGCATAGTTTTCCTCTTTCAGGGTTATTCTCTAAATTTTATTCTTCATAGCTTGATTTTAGTCATTGGTTCATTCTGATTAGTAGTAGTAGTGTAAATTTTTAGCTTGAAAATGCCACTTTTGGCCTTGTTATCATAGGATGACCCGTTTGACTATGTGGAGAGCTAAGTGGTGTATTAGTCTATCCAGACTAATTTGCATTATTGTCTAAAGTGCTTTCTTCACCGTTGTTAGAATTTTTATTGTTGTTGCGATCTTCAGCATTTTTATTCTTTATTTCTTTTGCTATAGGTTGCTGAAAGGCATGGCTGGATGACTCAGACTGATGTTGTCTTAGCCTATCTGTTGCATCTTCATGACTGTTCAGAGTATCAGCAACCTCAGTGCCACTTGGTCTTTCCCATACATCATCGATGATGGGTAAATCAGGCATAACTACTTTTGGGTTATAGGTCTTCTTTGAGGTTTTCCTTTCAGAATTTTTATACGGAAAGATATTTTCATCAAAAATGACATGTTTACTTGTAAATATTCTCCCAATTGAATCAATGCACTTGTACCCCTTTTGAGGAGTACAGTAGCCTATGAAAGTACATTATTTAAATCTATAATCGAGTTTGTTTGAGTTGAACGGTCTTAAGTTTTAAAAGAGTAGACAACCAAAAGTTTTGAGGTTATTGTAGTTTGGCTTAACATTGTATAGCTTCTCTAATGGTCTTATTCCACTTAAAATTTTGGTTGGCATTCTGTTTATTAAAAAACATCTAAATTAAAAGCCTCGTGCCAAAATTTTAAGGGTAGTGAAGCTTTAGCTAATAATGTTAAGCCAGTTTCAAATATATGTCTATGCTTTCTTTTAACTAGACCATTTTGCTTAGAAGTATATGGACATGTAATTCTGTGAATTATACCTGTAACACCCCGTATGTTGAATAACTTACTATAATATAAAACAGGGCAGAATTAAATTTTAAAATCTGAACCAGGGGAAACGGGCTATGCCATTGCGTTCATCTCAGAAAAATACGCGAAATAGAGTCTGAGTTTTCGAAAATCGGAGTCCGTATGACCCAGATATGGCCCGAAAAAGTTTCAGAAAATTTAAAAACAGATTTAAAAACAGAAATTTCAAATTTCAGAAGTGGCGGGAAAATTCCCGCCAGACCCAGGGGGTCGACCTAAGGGTCGACTGGGGAGTTGACCTGCCCACCAGGTCGACTGGGGAGTCGACCCTAGTGTCGACCTGGGGGTCGACCTCCCTGGTCGAGCCCAGGTGACCTGGGTGCACCAGTTTGGCTTTTTGGCTGTGTTTTGGTGGCGAGGACGAGATCTGACGGCTCTAATCTGATTTACGGTTAATCTAATGGCCTAAAACACCTAACTACTCTATAAATACACCCTAAGACTACCCTAATTCATACTAAAAATAGAAACAATGCCGTCATGCCGTCAAAATGCAACTTGAAGGAGCCTCCATCAAATTGTAGAAGAAGATAGCCTCTCAAATCAACTACTAATCAACTCTAGCAACTTAATCTTCTTCTTAGGAGTGCTAATCAACAAGTTGTGAGTTTTCTATAGCCTTAATGACCAATTATTGAAATGATTATGATAGGGTATAATGAGGTTATGGCTATGAATGTGGATCAATGCAAGATTATGTTATCATATGCTATGTGTTTGTGATGTTATGCAAGTTATGTGTTATGTGTTCATGATGTTATGCAAGTTATGCAAGTCAAGTGCTATGTGATCATGATGTTATGCAAGTTATGCAAGTCATATGCTACATGATCATGATGTTATGCAAGTTATGCAAGTCAAGTGCTATGTGATCATGATGTTATGCAAGTTATGCAAGTCATATGCTACATGATCATGATGTTATGCAAGTTATGCAAGTCAAATGCTATGTGATCATGATGTTATGCAAGTTATGCAAGTCATATGCTACATGTTCATGATGTTATGCAAGTTATGCAAGTTATATGCTACATGATCATGATGTTATGCAAGTTATGCAAGTGTTAGGCTATGTGTTCATGATGCTAGTTATGCAAATTGCTATGATAAACATTGATCCATTATGACACCATGATTATGCAAGTTATGTGTATGATTATATGCAAGTTCATATATGATATGTTATGCAAGTTTGGTGTTTGATTATATGCATGTTCATATATGACATGTTATGCAAGTTTGGTGTTTGATGATATGCAAGTAACATGTGCAAGTTTACACCTTATTATGATATGCATACATATGCAAGTTAACCCCTTTGTATGTCATACATACATATACAAGTTTACCCCTTTGTATGACATAAATAACTTATGCAAGTTAACCTCTTTATGACATATGTGATTCATGCAAGTTTGGGTTGACTATTTATGCTAGTTGGGTTGATGCTATATGCATGTTGACACCTTTAAACCCATGTTGATGTTAATGTTATGCAAGTTGAACCCATTGTATTTGTGATGAATCTTCCCTTTTATGTCATGTTGGCGAATTACGTGGGGAACGATGGGGTTAATATACATGTTAATGAAATGGTGTGAAGTTGGTATGATTATACATACCATAAAGTGGATGGACATAATTGAGTCAATTATGTACATCGTTAAAATTGGAATTAATTAGGGAAAATTAATTCGAAATATGGGGGTGATTAATTAGGTGTAATTAATCGACTAAGACACGAGGTTGGACCCTTTTGTAGCGTAAGACTACCCGGAACCGACCGGCAAATCCAGCGGCTACAAATGATTGGCCCAATGTGAGAGGTCTTAGGCACAAACTTAATACGTGACAAGTGTAAAGACACGATGTTAGACTCGGTTATGGCGTAAGGCTGCCCGGACCCGACCGACAAATCCAGCTTCCATAAGAGATAGTCTAATGTGAGAGGTCTTTACAACGGTTACGTTCTTAATCAATTAAGAAACACTTAACCATATTAGCATGTAGAGGACATGAGGGGTTAAGTGGGTGCCTTGGGTGGCATGTGGAAAAATCTAGTGGTTGCCTTGGGTGGCAATAGAAAATACGATTAGAATACTTAACCGAAGTGGAACATGTAATTAAACATGATTAAAGGGTTAAGTAAGTGTCTTGGGTGGCATGGGGAAAATCTAGTGGTTGCCTTGGGTGGCAATGGAAGATACGATTAAAATACTTAACCAAAATGGAACATGTAATTAAACATGATTAAAGGGTTAAGTAATTGCCTTGGGTGGCATGGGGAAAATCTAGTGGTTGCCTTGGGTGGCAATGGAAGATAAGATTAAAATACTTAACCAAAATGGAACATGTAATTAAACATGATTAAAGGGTTAAGTAAGTGCCTTGGGTGGCATGGGGAATATCTAGTGGTTGCCATGGGTGGCAATGGAAGATAAGATTAAAATACTTAACCAAAGTGGAACATGTAATTAAACATGATTAAAGGGTTAAGTAAGTGCCTTGGGTGGCATGTGGAAATCAAGTAAGTGCCTTGGGGGGCATGGGGAAATCTAGTGGGTGACTTGAGTGGCAATTGATATATGATTAGATGACTTAACCAAACTTTAAACATGTAAGTGGACATGATTATTAAAAAGGGTTAAGTGGGATGCACTAGAAACAAATGACAAGCTTAGGTGGTAGCTTGTGGGGGCCCATTTCAACCAGTAACCCATATGTATCTTATTGGGCTCGACCCATGTCGAGGACGGGACACGCGTACTGGGCTTGACTATAAGAGGCCAAAACGGGTTAGCGGTGGCAACGCAAGTCCAACGGGTTTCATATGCGTGTGTGGACCCGGGCTGGTAGGTAAGACGTTGTTGCGTCGTGTAGGTATAAGCCGTGCACCATTGATTATCGGGTTGCCACTTTGGGGAGTGATACACCCCACTGTGGGGCCAGCACGGGTATCTACGTTAGGGAGCCGATCGAAGGGGAGTAGTGGGTACACCTAGTGGAGATAGGGGCAGATAGCACCTATGTAGTCAGCTAGGGGTACACGAAACTACTATTAAAATTACTAGGTACACCTAGTGGAGATAGGGGCAGACGGCACCTATGTAGTCAGCTAGGGGTACATGAAACTACTATTAAAAATTACTAAGTACACTTAGTGGGATCAACCTTTAAGTAGGAATTACCCTTGGGTGGGTAGATCTGGTGTGGTGCAGTGTAGGAATTACCCTTGGGTGGGTAGATCTAGTGTGGTGCAGTGTAGTATTTATCCTTGGGTGGATAGGCGCGTCTTTACCGTTATCTTAGTTTATCCTAAGTCTAGTTGGCTACTTAGTGTAGTCATTTATCCCCAGTCGTACCGTACCAGGTTTATATCATACCCTAATTACTTTAATGATTGTATTGTTAAGGTTATAGGGCTCACTCAGACTTATGTCTGACCCCGTTGTTTTTATCTTTTTCCCCAACCCTCAGGTTCTCAGAGTGGGCCTAGCACTAGTGGGCTTTGATCAGATTGCTTTATCTATTTTTTTGGAGCTTGGACTCTTGAAGAAAAGCTCGGTTATCTTTTCTATTATGGCTATTAGTATGTAGTGGGATTATGTACTTATGTTTTAACGAGATGGATATTTTGTATTTGACTCTTGTTGGTTTTTTTGAGATGTAACCAAACATGTTTACCTTCTGCTGCAATGAAATGATGTTTTAAATTTCAAGTATTACTTATATCTGTCTTGTTGTAATTTTTCAGTTCTATATTCACTTAAATACTCCACCGAAGCTAAGGCATTCCCTTTGTGAGTGACCTTAGCGGGTGTGGGGTGTTACAATACCTTTCTGGAAAAAAATCCACTAAGAGTTTTAAATCTAGATCCTCATATGATTGTACAATTTTAATTGTACTTTTAAATTGGTTCTCAACCATTTTAATAAAATTCGGTACAGTACCATATGCATCAAACTTGGATTCTAATATATATAGCCATGTGTTTCTATTACTAGCATCAGCAAAAGATATATAATACTTGTATCTAAAGTCAGAGTTTATTGGGACTGTACCTCATAGGTTAGTGGTAATCAAATCAAAAGGTTAGTGTAAAGTGTGGTATAATTAGTGAATGGTAATTTGTGAGTTTTGCCCATTTGGCAATATGCGCAGATAAATGGTAAACTGAATCATTGAAGGGTATCTTGTTATCAAGAAGAATTTGCTTTACAATATTTTCGCTAGGGTGACCTAATTTATAGTGCCACAGATCAAATACAGATTTTATACCACCCTGATTATCTAATACTAACAGATTACAACCTAAACGAACTTTTGCAATATTATACCAGTTATTAAAATTGAACTTATAAAGTCCCTTTACTGCATCACCCTGCAAAAGTATATCTTTAGTTAGTATTTCTCTAATCAAGAAGCATTGAGGAAAGAATTCAGAATATATGTTATTATCCTTGGCAAAATTGAGATACACTTATCAAATTCTTCTTGATTTTAGATACCCTTAATAAATTATGTAAAAACATTAGTCTTTTATCCTTAAGACTGCCATTACCAATGTGAGATACATTAATGCACTTAGCATTCCCCATTAATATCTACTAATTACATTTATACTCCCGATTGCCGAGGTTGAGAGTTTCAAGATTATTTGTTATGTGGCTGGTAGCTCCAGAATATGGATACTAGCTTTCATCATTGATGTGGTCAACCCTAGCTCTTTCATTTTGTTTTTTTGATGATCCAAATTGAACAGTACCACTTTGAGTTTGAGCTAAATTGGTTATGGGGTTTAATCCTCTCTGATTATTTGGATTTTGTTTCATTGCATAATTTGCATTGAACTTATAGAAGCATCTTGGAGATGTCTATCCAATTTTCTCACATATTTGGCATTTCGTCTTGTTACCATTGTTGCTCCATCTCCCTATGCCCCTACCTCTGGTTGGTGGACCCTCTCTTTGGAAGGTTTGATCTGACTTATTACTATTATTTTTATTTTATTTTGTACTTGTAGTTGCATAATTTACACTGTAGTCACTTTCTTCTGCTTTCTTGCTTTCGAATCTAGCTTCATGAGATAGAATAATTACATAAACATCATCCATATATGAAAACTCTTTTTCTGAGTCTATTATAGCTTCTACAGGCTCATACTCTTCACTTAGACCATTTAAAATAATAAGATTTTGTTCAGATTCTACTAGTTTATGCCCTATAGCATCATTGATTTAATCTTGCTACAGTACTCCCCCGTGGTGACATTGTCTTTCTTGATCTTCTGAAGTTATATTTTGTAAAACATTACTTTGGCATAGGACTGATTATTGAAATCTTTTTCAATAGTCTGCCATATATCATTGGCTGACTTGCAACCTATAACTTGTGGTTAAAGACCTTGACCAACAGAGGATAGGAGCCAAGAACTGGTCAGTCTGTCCTGTTTGTAAAATTTACTGTATTCTTCATTCGGTACAATATTATTTTCTTGATCATTGATGAACTTTGGTGGAATGACATTGATTCCCATTATAAATCCTTCAAGTCCATACCTCTGTATGGCTGTTTCGATCTGCAACTTCCACAACAAGAAGTTTTTTTCATCTATTTGAACTACTATAAATTGTAATTTGGGGCTAACAATAGCTTTTATCAGATTGTATGTGGTGTTTCCTGTGTTTGTGGAGCCAACAGAGGGTCCTGAAGATGTAGCAGCACTATTATTGTTGGTCATGATACAGAACCAGGAAGGAAAATATGCAGGAGGACTAAGAAATGTTGATTAAGCATGAAAGGAGATGACAAAGACTTGACTGCTGCAATCATAGATTTGAAGATGATGAAGACTTATCTGGTTCGAGTCTCTGGTATAGCACAATTGATCTTTGATGACTTATTGAAATCTTTGACTCGTTTTCTTTGTGCCTTCTGAAATAGACGATCACCTATCAGGTTGCAATCACAAACATGAATTGGCGTGGCATTTACAATAGATGCAAATGTGTAGAGTTTTGGTATGGCTAGGCATAGATAAAGTGATCGGCAATCCTTCTATGATGATGATGCTTTGTTGAGGGGAATCAACTCAAGTGATGAAATATTAACTGATGGGTTGATTAGAAAACCGAAATTCAGGATCAAAAATGTCGTTAGGCAATGAAGAAATGCTCTGATACCAAGTTAGAGAATGAGAATGAAGTTAAAGAGAAAAGAGTAAAGAGATGTTGTATAATTGACTACAGAATGTAATGATAACATTGTGTACAAATGAATACCCGACGAGTATAAATACAAGTGCAAAGTGAGCTGGAAAAGGACTCGGCCCAAATGTAAAAATAAAGATATGAAACATAACACAACAGCCTATTATTTCTCATTCATTTTACATTTAGTAATGATTCAAACACAAAATTTTATCTTACAAATTACAATATATTAAGATTCAAGAGTTTATATGTTGATGCATAGTAAAATCAAACAAGGATTTCCTTTCAATGTTATAAAAATCATATTACAACCACTAGCATCGCGTCAAGGAGATTTCTTCATGTGATCTAGCATGAAAATGCCAAGATGAAACAAGTTAGTCTTGATGGTTTAGATAAAAAAAAGCAAGCTATAGGTTATATAACACTGTTTCCGAACTGCATAAACTGAAACGTATTGTACTAAAAATCAAGGTAAGTTTGTGATATCTATTTGGGTTGTTTACATGATATCTAAATGCTACAACTATTTTTTTGGCATTGCATTTTATCGTATTTCATTAAGCTATTTAGACCCCTATACAATTAGATTATAACTTGAAAATCCCTCAAACGGTCTAGACATTAGGCACTAGTAAATAAGACGAGATAAATTTCATTTGAAAGTTTACAAGTTTTTGTTCTTTCCAGATTTCCATTCTTTTGTTTGCTTATATGATCATTCTAGGATTAAGGCATAGAGAAATAGATATACACAAACATGATTTAAGGTTTAAGATTTAATATTCACATTCTAAATTAACTAACTTGATCATATGTTATAAAATTTGATAGTAAAGATATTTGCTATAAACTGTTCGTTCATATCAAGGTTTGAAATCCTGATTTCTGGTTTTGTTCTGGTCACATAGAAAATTAAGTCCCATTTAAGAAATAACAGATGTTCCGATATAATTATGATTTGATAATTCTGGTAAGGTATTTTATAGATACGCAAATAAATACGCATTACTTATCAAGGTTTAGAATTCCGCTTTTCGCTTTTTTCGGTTATTAAGAAATTTTGATATTTTGGTTTCATTGTGGAAACCTTGGAAATTCCATTTTGATTCCAGTACTTTTTTCTTCTTAATTTGCCTCAAATTATGTAGAAAAATTATTTTTTGATACAATGATATGCATAACATAACAGAGCCTGGTTCATAAATTTTGTTTTAATTTCGGCACTGGATTCGTCGCTATTTAAAATATTCTTTTGTATAAATAGTTAGATTAATAATTACTGCAAATCTTTATTTTAACAAATTAGTTTGTATTAATTCTAATATTTTTAGCCCAGCCTACTCAATCCAATTATAATACCCCTAAGTTAAAAATACATAGAACCCTTCTTCTTCTCTTTTCTTTTGCAGATTTTTTAAACCCAACCGTAGTTCCACTGAAATCGTTATTCATTCATATTTCAAAATAAAAAAAATAAAAATACAAAAAGGCACTTATAATGGAAGTAGAGAAGAATAAGATCTAAGTTCAGTTTCAATTTGTTGCTCATAGTCTTTGATTCCATCGAAGGTATCTACAAATTTAAGGTGTTTTGAATTAAATTTTCACATAGAAACTTGCTTTTTTGGGTTTCTTCTCTTTTATATCCCAAAATGGCATTATGATGAAATTCCAGTCTGGTTCATGTGAGAACCGCGATGGAAACAGCATTATTCCGGCATGTCGGCCGAAATTTAAAAACCTTGGTTCATATACAATATAGTTAAACAACCTCATATAAAATCAATGAATCTTTATGTTAATTAACATTTAGAACTTGTAGTACTACTTCAAATTAATATCAAGTTGAGTCTCTCACCTCTTATAATGTTACTTCAGATCTTTGAAATTGAATCTTGCTTGTTGTTTTCTTGATTGCATTATCTTTTTTTTCTTTTTTTCTTCTTATTTGTCCTTTTAACTTATGAAATGAAACATGCATTTAAATGAATGAAAAATAAACCAAGAAGAATATAGAAACGGATAAAGAAAACTTATTCCACTCTAAGCTTACATGTTGTTAATTTCATCATTCTTACTTATTAATTTGTACACAAATTTCTTAGATAAATACATATATTTCCTAACTTAAGACTTCTTATGTTTGCACTTATGTCTCCTTTTCTATCTTTTTTAAGCTACTTTGATTTTTCTAATTTTATTTATTGAAAATAATTTATTTACATCACACCTCTCATTTTAATTATCAAATTATTTTTTAACCTATGTAAGATAATACATATACATATCATAAACATATTAAATCAATAACTGATTAAGATAGGTTGTATATATACATATACTATGTACACATACTTAAACATTTTCTTTTTTTTAAGAAAAGGGGTACTTATTCTTTTTAATCCATTGAACTAAATATTTTGATTTATTTTTAAAAAACATTAAAATATCAATTATTATTATTTTACATTCATATCCGAAATAATACATCAATCTTATAAATAAAAACTTTACTAATCTAAGTTATCAAAATAAAAAAATAAAACTTCTATACTAATAAAAGGTGAAACTTTGAGACAGATGCTCCATTATATTTCAAGTTTTCAAATGAACAATTTATTAGTATAAATCGTTAGGATGAATAAGAGAATAACATTACACTTGCCGGCCGATCAAATTTTTTTGCATCCTAGAAGTGCTCTAAAGATAGTGGCTCGATCGACGAAGTCATTAGGATGAATAAGAGAATAACGTTAAACTATGTCGGCCGAACTACATTTATTTTATTTTAGGGTTACAAGGGCATTTATGTCCATCACAATGTTGCATTGTATACATTACCAGATGTGTTGTTCCCTATAAACATGTGTACATACTCTCTACTGTATTATGTTCAAATGTAATACAAACTTTTGCACTGTTATTTCTCTTAACGACAATAAAGAAACTTTGCAGTTTTATCAATTTGGTGTCAGTGCAATCAAAGGGGTGTGTCCAGTGCCTCATCATCAAGTTCATCAGAATTTTTCTTTATCACTTGAACTTTCACCCAGCTGCACTATTTTTTGCTTTCTCATCATAATATTTTCATCATGTGAGAAGGCCTGTAGCAAAAGATCACGCAAGTTTTTGTCATTATTAGTATATTGATAATGTACTCATTAGAATTTAGAATTCATCACCTAGTCAGATCAGTGATTCAATCGATATGTTTTTAGTGCTATCAAAGACTATGTCTAGCCATCAAAATCCATTAAGATTTTGTGTCTACATCAGTCCTTTTCAGATTCACCCAAGTCTTAGCAGTTCTTGATCTACGGTTTCAGCTATGGAAAGTGATGCTGCTTCTCAACAACATCACCAAACCAAAATGTGTCTGTAGAAAATTTAATCAAAACCATTGTAAGTCATCAAAACCATTGTAAGTCATCAAAACCCAACCGATTACTGCAAAATTAGACGAAAGTAACTATCTACTAGGGAGGTTTCAAGTAAAAAATGCCATTAAAGGATATGGTCTTGAAGGTCAAGTCTTAGGGACAACCGATGTGTCTTCAAAGTTCACAACAGACAAGGATGGTAAAATAATAGGCAATAGAGAATATGATAACTAACAAAGGCAAGATCATTTATTAGTTTCTTGGTTACTCTCTTCAATCACAAAAAATTTGTTACCACGACTTATAGGCTGCAAAACCTCAAATGAAATCTGGACAATAGTGGAATAAATTTTCAGTTCCCAACCATTAGCCAAAATAATGCACTATAGAAAGCAGTTACAAAATCTTAAGAAGGATAATATGCCAATGAGGGAATACTTGGGTAAAGTAAAAAAAATTGCGATCAACTAGAGGCAGCAAACCACAAAGTGTCAATCAACGAGAATATATTGTTCATTATGAATGGACTTGATAGTGAATATGAAGCAATAGTAGCAATACTTACTACAAGAGAGGAAACTCCTACACTACAATATGTTTACACTACTCTAATGGCTCAAGAAGGTAGAACTGAATAGAAAATAGATCTTGAATACTTAGCCAGTTTCGTTTTTAACCCAAGAAAAGAAAATCAATAAAAAGGAAACAACTCAAGAAATAATCAAAACAATACCAGAAATCAGACTAAAAGGCCGAGGAGGAAGATGGAATAACTCATCAAGACCTAAATGTCAAATTTGTGAGAAGCGGATCATATAACGAATAGACGTTACTTTAGGTTTAACTCAAACTAAATTGTGCCACAAAACAATCAAAGAAATCCAGGCATGAATGCAGCCTTAGCAAGTATGTAGCAAGATACAAAAAATGCAAAGGAATAAAGAGTATCTGACCTGAATTCCTTTGAAACTGAAAGAAGTGACAACATCCAGAATGAATGCTAGTATCCACATTCTGGAGCAACACATCATGTGACAAGAAGTTTAGAAAATCTAAATCTAGGAAACAAGGTGTATAAAGGTAACTAAACCACTATTATTGGTAATGGCACAAAGATTAATATAACGCACACTGGTCAAGTACAAATCGATGGTAAAAGAGAACTTTACTTAAACAATTTCTTAAGGTTCTAGAGATTAGGAAAAACTTAATCGGTGTGTCATTGTTTGCCCAAGAAAATAATGTATTTTTGAATTTTACCCACATTATTGCCTAGTTAAAGATATCCATACAAAACATATATTAATCCAGGGTGACACACGTAATGGTCTATATAAATTTGATATTGTGAAGACCATTGACCACTCAATAAAATGTTGTAGTACCATCAAATGTAATTTTTCTAAAGTAAATAAAAATATGTTTGATGTGTGGCATTGTAAGTTTGGACATCCCAGTTTGAAAGTTGTAAAGTAAACCATGAATATTAATATTATCAAAATTAGTAATGTGCCTAATTCTTACATTTGCACTGACTGCCAATTAGGAAAGAGTCATAAACTACCTTTTCCCTTATTACACACTGATTATGACAAGCCACTGCAACTTACTGCATCTGACATATGGGGTCCTGCACCCATAAACCCAGACTATGGATATACGTACTACATATCCTTTGTTGATGCCAATTCTAGGCATACATGGATTTATTTTATGAAATTAAATTCTGATGCATGCAATGTAGTTATTTATTTTATAAGTTAGGTTGAAAGACTAAACATTCATCAAGTCAAAATACTACAAACATATGGAGGTATCAAATTTAAACTTTTTAGAAATTTCATACAAGAAAAGGCATAGTTCATAGAACAACCTGCCCACATACATCTGAACAAAATGGATTAGTAAAGAGAAAACGTAGAAATATTGTAGAATTTGGTCGTACTCTACTTGCTCATGCATCACTACCAGTGAAATTTTGTCCTGAAGCTTTCTCAAATGATGTGTACTTAATAAATAGGTTACCAGCAAAAGCAATGCAGTACAAAACCCCAATGGAACTATTATTTAGAGTAAAACCAGAATACAAATGGTTAAAACTTCTCGATGTTTATGTTTTCCCTACTTTAAGCCATGCGGTTCACACAAGTTAAATTTCAAGCCATCTCCTTACACATTCATGGGATATGTTACCAATCAGAAAGGGCATAAATGCCTCGATAGCAATGGAAGAATATTTGTCTCAAGGCGTATGGTGTTAATGAACAAACCTTCCCTTTTCAAACATCATAAATAAAGTCTACCCAAACAATGTACAACCGAATAGACTAAATTCCTATCATACCGTACACTGGATCAAGAAATGAAGTTGAGAGTGAAGAGGATAAAGACATGAAAGACACTCAATACACATTACCTGATATTAGATCAACTAGTATCAGACTATATCAAGCCATCAATGACCAAACACAACACATCTCTTTATCAACTCCCACTACTAGCATTGAAGAGCAACACAGTAGAAATGAAAATAATGATCAATAATCTGAGCCAACTCAAACTCCACAACAACAAGAACAAACAAGAGGACATTATATGAAAACTAGAGCAAAGAGTGGTGTATTTAAACCCAAGCTGTACTCTACAGGCATTCACATAAGAGAACCAGAATCATAAGAATAAGCTGTTAAGGATAAGAGATCAATGAAAGAAAAATATGATGCATGTAATGACCCGCATTGTCAGAGGTATTATAATTAATTTATTTAATTGTATAAATAGTGATTTAGGGAATTAAATCGTCGTTAATTAAATTATAGTGAATATTTAATTAAATTAAATAATTAAATAATATATTTAATTCAGAAATAATCAAAATATTGGAAATCACAATATTCTGTGAACTGGGTCATCCCTAGGATTTAATTCAGCTTAGAATTGAATTATATTGACGAATATATTCAATCGACGTCAGTTTGAACGTAGAATTATAATATAACTAAAATAGAGCGCATAACGACGCGGCAGTTCGCTATTTGGCGATTCGAACTTCAATTGAGTATACAGGGTTCGTTTTAAATCGGATTTCTGTGAAACAAGAAATGTGTGGAGCTGGTGGAGTATATCTTTCTAGTGGAAGAGAAAAATCGAGATTTCGTCGTGTAGATTTTGAGTTATGTCCAAATCAAATTCTCAGAAATGCAGCGCCCTGACCATAACGATTTAATTATACTTTTAAAGGAATTTAAAATATAAATTAAATATCAATATAACTCTGTTGGTGAAATATCGAGTTAGAGATACATATAGGATTTATTCTAAGTTGTATGGTATTCCACTGTGAATATATACAATAATATTTAATTTTAAATATTAAATTTAATTATATTTAAATATATTTATATATTTAAATAGGCTATTTAAGGCTTTAAAAATAGCCACTTTTGCAAACGAAGTCGGAATTCGACGAAACTAATTTTGTTAGATCCGCAATGTCAAATTATTGCTAGATTCTAAGTTCCGTGATTTTTAGAGTCACTGTGTGGCCGTACGGATTTTTAAAGTGAAAAACAGTTAGTATTTCGACGTTTAAAAATACGTTGTGTGAGCGAACGAAGTCGGAATTCGACGAAACCAGATTCGTTGGGACCGTAATGTCAAACTCTAGCTGCATGCCCATTTTCGTGATTTTTGGGTAACATAGGTGGTCATAGGAATTTTTAGAAGACAGAAAAAAAGAGCGTTTGACTAAAATAAATATCTAAGTAAAATATCTAGATATTTGTGGGCCTTATAAATACACCACACCTTACCCTTAAAACCTAATTTCCAATTCTTCCTTTTGTCAAAACTGAGCCGTCGGTGTTTTTCATCCTCAAAAAAAGAAAACGCAACAAAGAAAATCCAAACAAATGAAATCAAATGCCATAAATTAATTCGTATATATTTATGGAACCACAAGAAGATTCTCTTCAGTTTCAAATCATTTTTGGGCAACTTGACGGCTACCTTGGTGTTCGATATTTGCAACAGGGGTTACTAGGGTTGAGGAAACGAGGAGGTTGAAGCATTTGTTGGCAAAACTGAGTTCGGATTTGGGTTTTTCAGCAAAAACCGCGCCTCCCTTAAGCATTTAGTGGTGTTCGGTTTTGATTCCCGTCGATAACTGTGATGGGGTCAGTCGACGTTGCGATGCAGGAGGGACTAGCGAGTGGAGGAGAGTGGTATGTTGGTGTTGAGATGATTTAGGAGTGGGAGATGATGGTTATGGCAATGTTTGTTTTTGAAATTTCGATGGAGTAAAGGATCCAGGAACTGGAAATATCACCGTGAAGCGGAGTGACGGGTTCAAGTTGGTATTTGGAGGAAGAAACAGTTTGGGTGGGCTTGTACGTGGAAGAGGATGGGCCAAGCAAAGGAGTTAAGCCCAATAGATTTTAAATTCAAGTTTATTTTAATTTAAATATGGTATAAACTTGTAAACTTAATATCTTTACCACACGATATCAGAATCATGAACGGTCGGATCCGTTGGGACCATATGGACGGTGGCTACACCATGGAACTGACTAGGAGTGGATTGGGGCTCGTATGAATTTATGGCGAAATAAATTGTTTGATTCAAATCAAATATCAGTTTATCGTTCTTTAACGATGAACTGCAAATGTGAGTAAAACTCACCAACTCTGATCAGTTCATATTTTTATAACGTATATTTAGAACTAATAAATGATGACTGATTGATGTGTGTTAACTGTTTGATTGAATTGCTTGTGTATTGGGTGAAATAATCGATAACGATATGTATATAAATCGTTAATCGAGTATTGATCCTGTTTATCAGAATATTTTATATTCGTGATATTTGTGTTGTTTAACATCTGTGATGCAGGGAACAGGTTGGAGGGGTCCAAATGGAATCCTCAATATTTATGATATTGTTCTGTTCATATATTGTAATATATGATGTGATATATAATCTGTTTGATTATGTGTGTTTAAATGATATCGATCATTGTGGTTTGCTATTTTAAATATCATAAAAAGACCCTGGGATGTAAATAGAATAAAGGAATTTTTATAAAATCAATTGATTTTAGTAAAGGAAATATTTTGAAATTAAAGTATTTATAAAATCATAGGATTTTATAAAGGATGTATTTATTTAGAAAATAAATAAAGTTGATAAAGGAAATATTTATTTAGGAAGTAAATAGAATTAATAAAGGAATATTTATTTAGAAAATAAATAGAAGCATAAAAAAGGGATTTGACGAGATATAAAAGAGTTAATTGAATTTAGTTATTCGAAGTCGAGTTAATCGAATATGGTTAGTCGAATAGAGTTAGTCAAACATAGTTATTCAGGATAAGTTACCATTTAGCACGACTGCTAGCGTAATTCGCAGGGCTGCAGATAGCCTACGACGGTCGGATGTTTCCTGAGGGAATCAGGCATAACCATTGTGATCGCTGCGATCTAGAGTCAAGTGAATGGAGTTAAATTCAATATTAGTTATTCAAATAAGAGTTAAACAAATAGAGTTATTCAATTAGAGTTAATCAAATAGAGTTAATCGATTAGAGTTAATCGAAATAGGTTAAACAAGATTAGATACTGACTAGAGATTAGTTAAGTTGAATGGTTTTCTAATTGTCTATCTGATGTTGGTTTCGGCCTTCGGGATTTATACTTAGGGAATTGTTCTCCTACTAGTTTACGGTTAGGGACTGATAGTTGTGGAAGGATAGTGATATGTAAATAATCAAATGGAAATGTTTTCCAGTGTTAATAACGTATATTTTATAAACATAGAAATGAGGATATATATATATATATATATATATATGGTTGATGATTGGTCGATATAATTTCCAATTGGAAATAATATCGTTGTTTGCACACGTGTTTTTCTTTGATAGTTAACTCATCGACTATCGAAGTTTTCGCCCATTTTAACGTTGTTAATATGGAAAGACCGATTGGATTATTATCCGAAGAACCACTCCATATTGGCATAAGCGTTGCGAATGATATATGCCAAAGATAATTGAAGACGGAGTTATGCAAGGGCTATCCTGTTTACAGAATAGTGCCTTCGGTTTGTCCAGTCCCAAGACGACCTGTATGGAAGAATGTCTGACAGAGTATATCTAATAGATCGCATAAGTTGATCTCTTCAAACATATTCACGTTTGGTGGAGGAGGAATTCGTTTCTCTTAGCTTTATACCCGTGATATTTTTGGATAAGTCAATTTGTGATTTGGAAGGTATGACGATGTGACATTCAAAGTGAATGAAGATGTGATATGTAAAAGATAAGCGTAGCTTCTAGCCTCACATCCGGTAAATGACAGAAATCGGGCAAGCAGCATGGTTAAGTCGGTCGCTCCGAAGTAGGGTGTATAATCACCTATCTAGAGAATATTCATTTGCTTCTTAATCTATCAATGTTGTCCCATATATATATACGGGAAACGGTTGTTGATCCCAACCGTTGGTGATATACATTCGATGCACTCAAGCGAAATGAGTGGTCGGTCATGTGTGGCTGGGTTGCAAGATGTTCTTGTTGAACTCCAGTGTATCGTTCCTAGAGTACACTGATCGGAAGGTGGTTCCATACCTTGTCATAGTTGGAAAACCATTACCCAATACGTGCTTGCGGTTTTGATTGTATACTATATATGTAGAACGTGAGATGAAAGCGTTTCTGCTAGATGATTATTATATTGTGGTTGATAGACATTATTATAATATCAAAAGGTTTTTGATATAAAGATATTTTGGATTCTCATAAGGGAAAAACCCGTTCCATTATACGGCGTGGTCTTATGAGATATCGTTTAATGGCTCAATCTGTTTTAAATTGTTTTACTCATACCAGTTCCATGACTGACCCGGAGTTTATTTTGTTTTGTTTTCCCTAAACTCTTGGGTGCCCAATTTTGTACGGACAGTCAAGTAGTTAGGAATTTACAAATATACTGGAAGAGCTTAGAGCAGGAGGCTTCAGGATTATATAGCTATAGTTATTTCCGCTGTGTTGTAAGTGTGTACTCTGATAATGTTATTGTAAACATATACTGATTTTATTTCAAGGATATGTTATCTATTATATGTTGTTCGTTCCGCTGTGAGATTCATGTTACTCTGATATTGTGTTCTTCTTCTTTTCTATTAGTTCTATCTTATCTATCCTCACCCTCTATCTTCTTTCTATTAATTTCTTGAATTTCCAGTGCAATTTGGGGTTGGACTTGTGTTATTTGGTCAGCTCAAATTGAACCAGATTTTTGGGTCATTACAATGCACTTAAAAAGAACAAAACATGGATACCCATTGAAGTACCCCAAAACAAGGATGTAATGGGCTGTAGATGGACATATAAAGTGAAAGATACCCTAGATGAAAGTGTACAAAGATATAAAAGCAAAACTAGTGGCAAAAGGGTACACATAATAGCAGGAGTTTGATTTTAATGAAACATTTTCACCAGTCATCAAATCAACATGCATAAGAATAATTATATCTACAACATTACATAGGAAATGGAATATCGGCCAATTAGATGTGAACAATGCTTTTCTGAATGGTGAATTACAAGAAGATGTTTACATGCAATAACCTATTGGGTTTCAACACGAAGGAAAGTAAAGTATGTTACGTAAACTTCAAAAGGAAATTTATGGTCTAAAACAAGAACCCATGGTATGGTTTGATAAATTAAAGGCAATTGTGATTAATATGGGATATCGACCAACAAAGTTTGACAGTTCTTTATATATAAACACTACAACAAAAAACACTTTTCGCAACAGGCAAAATCTGTTGCAGTAGACCTATTGCAATAGGCAATGGCCCGTCTGTATAACCGAAGTTGCAACAGATCAGTCCCTTTTTGCAACGGTTATTTCCTGTTGCAGTAGACTTTTTTACAACAGGCTTTTGCTGTTGCAACAATATATGCCTGTTGCAATAGATTCATAAATCTATAAAAAAAAATGTTACAGCTTATAGATATTATATATTAAATGTATTTGTTTAGTAATAGTATATATCACAAAATGAAACAAACAAATAAAATTTTTATTTTAACAAAGTTTTAATAGTACAAACAATTACAATAAAAAACTTTACAATTTTCATACACCATTCATATATAATAATTTCTTCTCTCACACAACCCATTTTTTTCGAATAGAATATTTTCTACTCATATTTCTACTCTATCATACATATACTATAACAACAGAATAAACTTGGACCATTGAGGGTCTTCTTTGAGCTGCTGCTTGTGCTCAAAAGAGTGCAACTTTTGCATATCTTAATACTTCTTCTTCGGGGTATCCTTCTAGACTTGAATCACTAGTTATCTCTTTCAATCTCCCTTCTTCGCATAGTTTCCATGCCTTTGGAAAATGTATTTAAATATTCAAAGGGAAATCATCAACAATACCATTCCTTAAAACTACAATGCTTATAGCTAACTTAAAAACATCTACCTATAACATTTTAGAACTACTAAACAACATCAACCTACACTTCAACAGGATATTCTGCGAACACCCTTTATACTGGATTAAGGTTTAATATTTCTTTCAAAGAAAAATTTATGAGAACTGCACGGATGTTCCTATGAAGTCATAAAAATTCATCTAACCATAGGCTGTATTATACATCTAATCATAGGCATTCGCCTATAGAACAAGCTCACAGGACAGTTTTCACTAGAGCCTGTCCTAGAACATATGTTGCCAGGTGCAAATTATTAAATGATGCTTCATAGTAAAATTTTGTGCGATGATACTAGATAATATTCTTATTTAACACGTGGTTAAATTTGAAAACTCAATACTACTACTATGAACCAGCAATGCAAACAAAACAAAAAAAAATAACATGGGTTTTCATGACAAAAATTATAAATAATAAGTTCAAATATGAAGAAATTTTACATAAAAGAGTTGAACTGTTCGATTACTAGAAATTGTCACTTACTTCGTTTGTATTGTTAGATATGTTCAGCACTTCATATATCTGCAAACAAAAATATCAACATTTGCATGCTCAGCCGTTGATATATCTGCAAAAATTAGTTAACACAAAAAAACTTAAGTGTTAGGCTGAAACAAACAATCAATTAAAACTGCACATTTGGTCAAAAATAAAGTATAATACAAACTTGAAACATGGCTGTGCATATTGGAAATCAAAAAAAAAAGGAGCAGGAAAAAAAATGCATGCTCGGGGAACATTTAATAAGATGTCATGATTAATCATTTTCATCATATTTTTTTCTTCTCATTTTGCATTTCCCTGGACTTACTGGCTAAATGATCAAAAGGTGTGAAGGCATGTGAGAGAACTAGTAGAATGTGCTTCTCGCAAACTAAGAAATCATAATTTATGTATAAAAAACTTCCAGCACAAATGTTCTACAATGGTGTATTTTTTAAATTGCTACTATTGTCAGATGAACTTAAAGATGCATCCAAATTTCTTATCAGCAAACTGTCTTAAGGCATCAAACTAGCAACAAGATATCAAAAAGTTAAGTAACCCAAACCTATGGGTAGTGACTTCTAGGCTCTAGATAATTCAGACACGACCATGTCAAAGATTTTTATATCCGCACTATTATTTTATGTATTCAATGGTGATGTTTTTCTACATTAAACATGAATGTCATAAATTTCAAAGCATTTGCATCTGATTTCAGCTTCAAGTTGGGATTCAGAACTAGTGGGAGTTGGAGAGAGGAGAAACGTATGTGTGGAAGAGGTTTAAGTTTTGCATGGCATGTTATTTTCTATGTTCTATGTTATCGTGGGATTGAGTGACATTATATGTGGTTGGCCCTGGAGCAATAATCATGTTACTGTGTCATTGAAAAGAAAAGGCCGCTACTAAAGATAGTTAGCAGATGCGCGGTTTAGAAATTGATTCAACTGAATATGTAATCTTGTAGTTACTGTGTCATTGTATTGTGTAGTGCACAACAAGAGTAAGATGCTGCATAGACAATATAAAGTTGATGCACATCATATGAAAAGTAGTAAATGAATTTGAGAGCCCAGTTGCAGGACAAAAATGGGCCATTCCAGTCGTCATCCTGATACTATTTAATTAAGCATTCCTTCCAGCTTAATTGTCCACTACAAGAACCTATCCAAAGTGAAATGGGCCAAGCAACAAAATACGAAATAGCCAATATTTTTTATATTTTTTATTGAAAACTTAAGAGGTCAAATATTTCAATGCTTACCCCCTGTAGTAATCCGATAAATAAATCATCAAACTATATTTATTAAAATGGAACTGTGTGTTACAAGGACTGCTAAAGTTATACTTTCATGCTCTTATTTCCCATTTCATAACTCAAAAAGTTGCAACTATAGATATGCCCGCATGCAATAGAATAATACAGTTATAACATGCTTTGTTATTCAGGAGTGAGTTAAAACGGTAAAACTTACATGTTGGTAAGAGAATTGATACCGGAAAAAAAAACTGTTTAACACACCAGACCTCTCATTTGATTTATAAAGTATTGTCCGAGGGTATACATATACATGCATACATAAAACGATTGAATAAGCACATATAAAATGTTCTAAAGCATATAGAAATCCTAATTTTAGCCATTGGCCAAAAATTAATTAACTAAATAGAATAACATAAAGAAACTAGGGATACTTAATTCGGAGTTTACAGTCCTCAAATTCCTTATTCTTCGCACATGAATCACTTGTCCAGTATCAACAACACATCAGAAAAAGCAATAGAAGAAAGTTGTACCAAACATTCAGTTGAAGAGGAGGTTATAGCATACGAATACTCCAGATCCACTAAGGAACGAGCCTTTTGAAGCCTATCAAAACTGCTGATGATAATTCTGCATCGACCTAACTTTTAGGCTTTCGTCAGGTTTTCTTCTTGCTTTCCTGTCATCAATCTCCCCAAATAAAGACAAATGAAGCTCTTCAGAGAAGCAAAATTAGGGTTTCATGTTCGTAACCCTAATCCTAAATTTTGAGGGGACGAGACTTGAGAGCTATGAACTAGATTTGGAACGAGGAGATTGGAAGAGCAGTAAATGGGAAAAAAAGCGGGTCCGTCTATTCACACCCCGTTATTTGCTCTTCACCCCAGCAAATAGAAAATAAAACACACACCCCAATTTTTTCTCTTCACACCCCGCTTATTCCAAAAATGCCCTTACTTCATTTTTTTTTTTTTTTCTTGGTTCTTTACTTCTTATTTCAAAATTGCAGTTTGTTTGTGCAACTCTTTCTTTAACATCTTGATCGAATTAATTAACGTTTGTAGACAATGTCGTTAATTGCCTAGCGTTGGTTATGCTAATTAACACTTCAATTTGAGCGTTGATTATTTAAGTTAACATCTCCTACAGTGATGATTTAATTATTTGCTATTCAGACATTTGAAATTCTTGTAGACTATTGATCTATTCAGTCTCAAAATACATTGTTATATACACCGTTTACTTTACAATTTTTAAATTTTTGATAATTGTTAGCAAATTTTAATCATTATTTGTAATTCATTTCTTAAAAAAAAATAAAATTAAAATCACATACACCTCTGATTTTTTATTTTAATTATTGTTTGTAATTTAACCTCAAACAACATGCATGACTGATTTTATTATTTTAATCGTCGCATAACATTGAACAAGTTATCTATTTTATTATTTAAGGGTATAAGTGGGAATAATAATTTAAAATTTTAATTGGAGGGTGAAGAGTAAATAACGGGGTGGCAATAGACGGACCCAAAAAGCAAGCGAAGCGGGCATAAAATTTCAGGTGCAAAGCGGTCCTCAAATTTTTGAGAGCCCACCTTTTTTATTTTGGATCCCGCCTTACATAATTTACCAGAAGTGTATATGGTTAGCCTGTCATAATCAATAATTTAAACCTGTATACTTTTGAAAGGAAAAAAGGTTGACTTTTACTGATCAATAACAATTAAATATAATATTTGAAATATAAAAATTAATTATTAATGATAATTAGAAGCTCTTAATTAATTCATAAAAATACCTCCATCAAACACAAATTATAAATTAATCCTTACAAGAAATTATTATTAATTATATTAATTACTCCTTAATAGTAATATTAATCAATTATCATTTATTTATTTATTATAAATATATTAATTTTTTAATTATTAAATATTTAAACATATTCATATTTCAAATTAATTTTTAGTTATTATCCATTAGTTTTTATTATTATTGAATAATTATTTATTTATTTAATTATTTTTAAAATGTTAATTATTATTATTTGTTAGTTATTATTAACTATTGTTATTTAATTACCAGTTATAAAAATCACATTATAATACTTAAATTTTATTATTAATTAATAACTATTAAATATTAATCTTAATAATTATATAATTACATAATTACTAGTACTTAATCATTTAATAGTAACTATTAAAATTAATTATCAAAAGTTAATAATTAAAATCTTATAATTATTTTTTTAATAGTATGTTTTTCGCAACTGGCTTTTCCAGTTGTAAAAAAATACAGTAATTGCAAGTGGCGAAAACAGCTGCTAAAGATATTTATTCGCAACTGACTACAAAGCGCAGTTGCAAATAATATGTTTGTTGCAACTTTTCTGAAAGCACAGTTGCTAAAAGTATGTTTTTGCAACAGGAAGGGAAGCGCAGTTGCTAAAAATATGTTTTTCGCAACAGGAAGAAAATGTCTGTTGCTAAATCTCATCTATTGCAACTGCTATAATAGGTCTGTTGCTAAATATCATTTACTGCAACTGTCATGTGTCGTTTATTGCAAATAACTAGTTGCAGTAGGGTATTTTTCTTGTAGTGAAAACCAAGGAACAAGGAAATAACCTACATACTGACTTAGGTGGATTATTTTATAATCACTAGTGAATGTGAAGCAAAGATCAACGAAGTGGTGTAGTGTCTTAACAGAGAATTTTTAATAAAAAATATGGGAAGTTAAGGTACTTTCTGGGAATTGAAGTTAACAAAATTGCAGATTTAAAAATTCATCTAAGTCAGAAAAAATACATAAAAGAACTTCTCATTAAAGCAAAGATGCAAAATTCAAAGCCTTTGCATATGCATATGGGAAGCAAACTACATCTATTAAGACATCAAGATGAACCTATTGTTATGTTTTTGTGTACTCAACACAGAATTTGCAACAGAACTAAATCAGAAACAGTCGCAGTCCAGTCAATGAACTACGAAATGATTTGCACACAAATAAAATTAGTGACAGAAGTATTATCTCCGTCAATCAGTGTTACTATAATATAGCACACAAACCAGATACTGAATTATCCGGTATACAAATTGAAAGTTAAATAGGAAAGATTGATGTCTAACCGAGTTCGTCTGAGGCCTGAAACGTGTCAGTTTCCTTAAGACTTTCAGTAGAAGCCACCCAGGATACAACAGACGAGAGAACTGCTTGAGATTGTGGTGATTATGAACTGACTCTGATGATCGGTAATGGCGGATTGCACAGCGGAAGGAAGGAGAAAACTATTTTCTAATTTTTCAGTCATGATTTGATCAGAATCATCACTTATATATAGTTTTCAAATGGACGCGTTAACGGGTCGCACCCATTCAAAAAAACGCAGCCGTTTATTTTCCGTTGCCATCTGAGTTCAAATGAACGCGTCCGCTCATTTGAACCGTAACGGGTCGCACCCGCTTGTTCCCAATGGGTCGCACCCGCATCCAATTAGTTTGAATTTGAAACTGCCATCTTTCCCAAAAAAAACCGTAAAAAACGGTTAAGTTTTTCGTAGCAAAAATAAGATTTCAGCCCAAGCCCAAACCCGACCCGACCCGACCCGGTTCGGGACGGATGGGGGGCGCGCGCGCGCGTGTGTGTGTTTGGTTCATATGATCTAGGTCCTCCCCCTCGCACAAAATTACCTGACCCTAAGGGCCAATATAGGGAATAAGGAATAGATATAAATACATGGAGCTAATCTTCTTTTTGCCAATGTAGGACTAAAGTATATGCCATTCATCCTTTGAATTCTAACAATCCCCCACATGAATGATAATATACTTTCCCCCACACAAAGTGGAATATCACAGACTACATATGGAATAATGTTTTATTGAGGATAAATAGATATTTCACTTTGAACTTTCCTTAATTAAAACTCATCAGATATACTTGGCTAATCGGTGAATTATTTCATCTTGAACCGTCAGCCGTTATTGTATAACCAGACAATAAGTTTAACAAAACATTATTTCCCTTATCACCCAATCTCTTGGTTTTGTTCATTTAGGTCCTGAACAATTTCTGGTTCTGCGAGTGTATATAGAGAACTTAAGCCTTTAATATTCTCATAGAACCGACCCAACTCACACTAACATAGGTGATCGCTACCATTAGGAGTATCCTACATATACCCCACTTGTTATTTTACAAGATATGGTCATCATTAAAAAGCATAGCTTCAACCTGTAAAATTTCTGTAGGCATGCATTTTATATTGTGCACCATAGGAATGGAGTAGGACTATGTCCGAGCAAATGCATTACGTCTTGAGTTATTCAGAACTGGTTTGCCTATTGATCCTAGTCTGTGGGATCTCCAGTCACTAGGATAGGTTTCCGTATAAGATAACTCTTTTTGGTTTAGGCTTTTAAACCCATTTTCGATGTGTAGTTAATTTTCTCTCGTGATAACCCTTTTGTAAATGGATCCGCTAGGTTATCATTGGTTCTTACATAATCAATGGAGATCGTTCCATTTGAGAGTAATTGCCTAACCGTGTTATGGCGTCGACGAATGTGTCGAGATTTGCCATTATACACAAAGTTTTTTGCTCCACTTAGTGCTGCTTGATTGTCGTAGTGAATACATATGGTCGTTACAAGTTTAGGCCAAAGTGGAATATCTTCTAAGAAGTGACGAAGTCATTCTGCTTCTTCGCCTGCTTTATCTAAATCAATAAACTCAGATTCCATCGTTGATCGAGCTATGCATGTTTGCTTAGTAGATTTCCACGACACTGCTGCTCCTGCTAGAGTAAAAACATAACCACTTGTGGATTTTGATTCCTCTGAATCGGCAATCCAGTTTGCATCACTATATCCTTCTAATACAGCTGGATATTTTCCGTAATGCAAAGAATAATTTATGGTATTCTTTAAGTATCCAAGCACTCTCATTAGTGCCTTCCAGTGTTCTTTTCCTGGATTACTTGTATATCTACTTAGTCGACTTACTGGATAAGCTATATCTGGTCTCGTGCAGTTCATAAGATACATTAGACATCCTATAACACGAGAGTATTCTAGTTTCATTACACTCTCATTAGTGTTTTTATGCAGTACTTCTGACGGATTAAAAGGTGTTTTTACTCCTTTAATCCCAAGATTTTGAAATCTTTCAATCACTTTGTCTACATAATGTGACTGAGATAATTCAATTCCATTAGGTGTTCTTATTATTTGGATTCCCAAAATAACATCTGCAACTCCTAAATCTTTCATATCGAAATTGTTGATCAGCATTTTCTTTATGGTCTATATAACTTTTACGTTGGGACCAAAGATTAACATATCGTCCACATATAAGCAAATCATGACATATGACTGTTCATTTTGTTTATAATAAACACATTTATCACATTCATTTATACGAAAACCATTTTGCATCATGACACTATCAAATTTTTTATGCCATTGTTTTGGAGCTTGTTTGAGTCTGTATAATGATTTTACCAATTTACAGACTTTATTTTCATTTCCCTTGGATATAAAACCTTCGGGTTGCTCCATGTAGATTTCCTCATCGAGATCTCCATTCAAGAACACCGACTTTACATCCATCTGATGAATCTCTAGATTATAGATGGATGCAATTGCTATTAACATTCTTATTGAGGTTATTCGTGTAACAGGTGAATATGTATCAAAGAAGTCTATTCCTTCTTTTTGACGATATCCTTTGGCTACTAATCTGGCTTTATATTTGTCAACAGAGCCATCTGCTTTCATTTTCTTCTTGAAAATCCATTTGCAGCCAACTGGTTTTATTCCAGGTGGAATATCAACAATTTCCCAAGTTTTATTACTTAGAATTGAATCAACCTTACTTTGGATTGCTTCTTTCCAACACGAAGATTCAGTAGATGACATGGCCTCTTTATATGTTTGAGGTTCATGTTCAAGACGTAAGTGAGGAACTCAGATCCAAATGACTTGGATGTTCTGGCCCTTATGCTTCTTCTTGGTTCAACTTCACGATGAGTTTTATCTTCATGTGGGTTACTTGATTCTTCTCGTGTCCTTTTGGGGACATTATTTCCTTCATTTCTTTTGTGTGGAAACACATCTTCAAAGAATGAGGCATCTCTTGATTCCATGATTGTATTTACATGGATATCATCTATATCAGACTTGAATACCAAAAATCTATATGCGCTACTATTTTGGGCTGTCCCTAAGTAATAACAATCTACTGTTTTTGGTCCAAGTTTGACCTTCTTGGGAGGCGGGATAGGAACTTTTGCCAAGCACCCCCACACTTTGAGGTACTTGAAACTTGGTAGGTGTCCTTTCCATAACTCATATGGAATTTTTCCCGCTTTACTGTGAGGAACTTTATTTAATATGTGATTAGACATATTCAAGGCTTTCCCCCACAAGTTTGTCGGTAGACCAGACATTAAAAGCATTGCATTAATCATATCTTTTAACGTTCTTCCTTTCAGCTATGCCATTTTGTTGGGGCGAATATAGTGTTGTCGTTTGATGAATTATTCCATTTTCTACACAGAATTATTCAAACGACAATTCATATTCTCCACCTCGATCAGATTTCAATATTTTGATCTTTTTATTTAGCTGATTTTCTACTTCAACTTTATAATTTATAAACGATATGATTGCTTCATCTTTACTATTTAAAAGATATACGTAGCAATATCGTGTATAATCATCAATAAATGTGATAAAGTACTTTTTCCCACCTCCTGTAGGTAAGTTTTTGAAATCAAATAAATCGGTATGAATCATTCCTAATGGTTCAGTACTTATATCAATAGTATGAAATGGTTTCTTAACCATTTTTGCTTCTATGCATGTCTTACATTTGTAGTTTTTATCCACTTGAATTTAGGAATTAAATCTAAATTTGCAAGTTTTTTCATTTTTTGAAAATTAATATGTCCTAATCTATCATACCATAATAAAGTTTCATGCTCAACGATATAAGACACTTCCTTTTTATTCATAGCATTATCAGAATACATATTATTGCCGATTATGGCTACATTTGCCTTAAATAGGCCATCACATAAGTAACCCCTTCCTATATAGATTCCTGCCTTGGACAGAACCATCTTGTCTGACTCGAAGACCATCTTGAATCCCTTCTTCGAAAGCACGGATCCAGAAATCAGATTCTTGCGGATATCTGGAACATGAAGGACATCATTTAATTTAATAGTCTTCCCAGAAGTAAAATTGAGGGTGACTGTTCCTTTGCCTTCAACCATCGAAACTGATGAATTGCCCATATAGAGTTTCTCATCTTGATCCAATTTGGTGTAGGTTGAGAAAACAGACTTATCAGAGCATATATGCCTAGTAGCACCCGTGTCCAACCACCATTGTGCAGAATTCTGAATCAAGTTGCATTCGGTCACAACTCCTGAAAAATTGGATTCATCGATGTCCATGTTATCCACCACATTTGCTTCCAAATTTTTCTGTTTCTTGTGTCTGCACTCTTTTGCTTGATGACCAGTCTTGCCACAAACCCAGCATTCACCATTGAATTTCTTGGACTTCTTCTGGTTATTTTGCTTATTCTCTGGCACCTTCCTTTTCTTGTTTTTGTTTTTGAAGTGTCCTTTCTTCTTTGACCCTTCAACAACAAGCGCCTCTTCACTTTTAGGTTGACTGACTCCACGATTATCTGCCTCTATCTTTAATATGACGATGAGGTCTTATAAGAATATCTCCTTCTTTTTGTGCTTCAAGTAGTTGCGGTAGTCCCTCCAAGATGGTGGCAATTTTCCAGTAATTGCTTCAACCAGAAAAGATTCTCCAACCTTGTGGCCTTCTGCTTCCATTTCATGGATAATAATTTGCAACTCTTGCACTTGAGAAGTCACGGACTTTGAGTCCACCATTTTATAGTCCATAAACTTGTCAATGATTAACTTTTTCAAACTCACATTCTGCGTCTTGTACTTTGTAGCCAGTGCATTCCAAAGAGCTTTTGCTATCTTTATGGGCTGGTACATTTGTACAGGACCTTGTCTAGGAAGTTGAGGATGTAGTTTCTACATAGAAAGTCTGAATGCCTCCACGCATCAATAGAATGACCATCATGCTTAGTTGCATCCTTGGCGTTTCCTGGTGTAGGCGGCACCGGTTCATCTTCTTCAAGATACTTCTGCAAGCCAAGGGTGGTGAGATAGAACAACATCTGACCCTGCCACGTCAGAAAATCATCACCTTCGCCTTTGAACAAGTCTGGCTTGTTCACATTGCCAGTTTTTATTGACAATTGCTCTGCTGCCATCTCTGTTTTGTCAAAAAAGAGATGGAAGTCTTAAAATGTTATATTTTTGTGTACTCAACACAGAATTTGCAACAGAACTAAATCAGAAACAGTACCGCAGTCCAGTCAATGAACTACGAAATGATTTGCACACAAATCAAATTAGTGACAGAAGTATTATCTCTGTCAATCAGTGTTACTATAATATAGCACACAAACCAGATACCGAATTATCCGGTATACAAATTGAAAGTTAAACAGGAAAGATTGATGTCTAACCAAGTTCGTCTGAGGCCTAAAACGAGTCAGTTTCCTTAAGACTTTCAGTCGAAGCCTCCCAGGATACAACAAACGAGAGAACTGCTCGAGATTGTAGTGATTATGAACTGACTGTGATGATCGGTAATGGCAGATTGCACAGCGGAAGGAAGGAGAAAACTATTTTTTAATTTTTCGGTCATGATTTGATCAGAATCATCACTTATATATAGTTTTCAAATGGATGCGTTAACGGGTCGCACCCATTCGAAAAAACGCAGCCGTTTATTTTCCGTTGCCATCTGAGTTCAAATGAACGTGTCCGCTCATTTGAACTGTAACGGGTCGCACCCGCATCTAATTAGTTTGAATTTGAATCCGCCATCTTTCTAAAAAACCCGTAAAAAATGGTTAAGTTTTTCGTAGCAAAAATAAGATTTCAGCCCAAGCCCGACCCGGGACGGGCGGGCGGCGCACATGTGTATTTGGTTCATATGATCTAGGTCCTCCCCCTCGCACAAAATTACCTGACCCTAAGGGCCAATATAGGGAATGAGGAATAGATTTAAATACATGGAGCTAATCTTCTTTTTGCCAATGTGGAACTAAAGTATATGTCATTCATCCTTTGAATTCTAACACCTATCACAAATGAGAAAGAGCACAGAAGCATAGTTTAAGGTCTACAATATGCTACAATAACAAGACCAAAGATTACATGTTGTGTGAATAAATCATGTCAATTCGTGCATCAACCTCTAGATGAACATTTGAAAGCTGTTAAATGAATCCTACGATACTTAAATGGGACTCTAGATCATGGAGTAATATTAATAGCTGGTAAAAACTTGTCTATAACATGTTTTTCTGATGTAGACTGGGGTTCAAACACAGATAACATAACATCTACTACAGGTTATTGTATTTTTTTTATATAGTGAAAATCCAGTATCGTGGTGCTTTAAAAAGCAATCGACTATATCTAGATCAAGCATAGAATCGGAGTACTGAGTCTCGCCTATACCACTGAGAAGTGATGTGGATGGAGTCACTTCTCAATGATTTACAGACTACAACTTGTCATAAACCCACAACTTGGTGTGACAATTTAATTGCAGTTATTGACAACAAACCCTGTTCTACGTACACAAACAAAGCATATAGAGTCAAAGCATCAATTTAATTGAAGAAATTCTCGAAGATTTGTCAAAGAATAATAAGGGAATCCATGGAAATCGAAAACATAGTTCGGTTCAATGGGGCAAACTAATAAAATAACATTATACTATGTCAGTCGAACCATGTTTATTTTGTTTTAGGGTTACTGGGGAATTTATGTCCATCATAATATTGCATTATATATGTTACCAAATGTAATGTTCTCTATAAATATGTGTACTGTGTACATACTCTTTACTATATTACATTCGAATGCAATACAAACTTTTGCACTGCTATTTCTTTTAACATGAGACATCAAATACAACATTCAATCCATATATGATTTGAAAAATCTAGTTGTTATCTCGTTAGAAATAAGGAATATGAATCCATCACCTTTTGTTAACGAATCAGATATGACTCGAATACTATCATGTTATTCTCAACTCCTTGGAAACCTATCAATGAATACCATCAAAAATTGTTCCTGCATCTACACACGAATCAGAATTAGTTATAGGGAACTATCAGAGGCTTCCAATCCGGCATTAACTGGATGGTAACCCATTTGTTTTAACAGGAATGCTCAATCACACTCCCCCGGTGATGCCGAGATAAGCAACACCACTTCTTACGGGACTAGCCACTATGATTCAATCCATACCACATCACATAAAGCTTCCGAGACATAACCAGTAATTTATACGAGCAGTGTCCACTAATGGAATACAGTTGATAAAGTGGTGTATCTCCAACTCAAACAAAACAATTGCACTAAGAGGTTAGATTCTCTAACCATCATTATTGGCGAAGGTCAAATCACTCTCGAAGTAGAGAAAACCCAATGATATGACATCACTAAACTAGTCTAGCTCCTTCCCTAATAACTATGCCTTCGCAAAGCGAATTCTATCTCTATCGACATTGAATCGGGAGTTGGGTACTCTATATCATGTAGTTTATTTTTCAACTAAGGATGCGACAACCTCCATTTCAGTATCCACACCGCACCTACTTAAGAAGTACAAACAAATGGAAGTTATCGACTCCTCACTCTTATAATAAATGCATGATGTCGACACACACACAACTTCTCAGCTAGGCTTCTAATATGCAACTCCATGGGTCAACTCAAAATTCAAACTTTCGCAACCTTCACAGGATCAGTAGTGTAACACCCCATAATTCTAAGAACAATATATTGATAAACTAAGGAATACTTAATCAAATATTGATAATTGAATAAAATGGACTATGCCATTGTATTCATCTCGGAATTCTGCTTAAGATAAACACCAATTTTGCGTAAAACGAACATCGTACGAAGAAGTTATTAAGGTCTGAAGTTTATATATATAAGCCATATATATATATATATAATATCCAGAAATCAAAAATCAGAGGCGGAAAAACTGGGGGGGAAATCAGCCCGTTATGGGTCGGCCCCATCCCTAGGGGTGTCGACCCATGGGTCGACCCCATAATAGGGGTATCGACACCCATGTCAACCCCTCCCCCCCTCCGAGATCTGGGCAGATTCCTGCTCTGCACCTAGACACAATTCTAAGCGAGACTCGTTGACCTTAGGCTATAAATAGGACCTTATTCTCATTGTTTTTATTCACCAAAAACAATGGAGATAACGAGGTGGTGCCCCAACTTAGTTTGATCTAGCCTATTCTTCTTCAACAACAAGTTATACATATTCAAGGATCTGTGCTACAACATCTATGATCAATTCTCTGTTCTTTAGAACTAATCACAGTGATTCTATGTTATTTTTAGATATAAACACCTAAAATGTAATCTTGGCATGTTTATAAGTTTAGATCTAAGCCTATGCCTGTTAGTAATCTGAATCACAACAGATCTGCCATTACTTGTATATCTAATTTACTGTTTAGGTCTCATATGTCTGTTCATGATATCCATGCCCTGTTAGTTTTCCTAATCATGTCACTATGCCTATTATGTTAGTTCGCCTAATCATGTTACTGTATGCCTATTCTGTTAGTATGACCAGTTTTATCATCTTGCGCCTGTTTTATTCATTATACCTATTCTTTTTCTTTTCTCTCCCTCCCTCCCTTTTATTTTTATAGCCAAGCTACCTTCGAGCCTAGGCCTATCGATGAAATACACGAACGCGCAAATTTGGGAATGACTGGGAATGATTAATTTGGATCATAATTCATACTGTAAAAATGATTGGGAAATTTGGGCATAATTTATACCTGGAGCCAAAACTTGAGATTTTGGGACATAATCTATATCTTGATCTAAACCTTAACTTGGGGGCATAACTTTAAATGTAAATCAGACAGGGATTTTAAGCATAATAAACTTGAAAATTGGTTAGTAATGGAAATGCCTAGATCTACAGTAATTAGAAACTGTAACCACGCTTAGACACGAGGTTAGATTACACATATGGTATAAGTCTGCCTGGAACCACCCGGCATATCCAACGTCCACAAGTGGTAAATCTAATGTGAGGGGTCTAAGTGCACAAACACGTAACATGCTAAGACACGATGTTAAGTCCGACTTGTGGAAGAAGTCTGCCCAAACCCAACCGGTATATCCAACATCCACAAGTTGTAGACTTAATGTGGGAGGTCTAACACCTTATAACCATAAATGAATGAATGGTGATGAACTAGTAATACTTAACCTGTTTAATCCATAAGGATTACGTCAGCCTGTTAACTTCAATAAGGGTTAAGTAAACTTGCTTGCAACGGTGAGAGGGTTAAGTTAATCATATTAAATATGTGGGACGTGATACACGTATGAACCCAACAAACTTAACCTATGGGGTTATGCAATCTTGTTAAATTATTAGTCATAACCTATCGAAATCCTAGTAGAGGGGATGCAAGCCAAGGGGAAGCTTGTATCATCTGGTGTGTGGGAGTCGTATCAGTCAGTAACCTATATTGGTAGCAAACGGAGAGCCCCGAACTAGGTCAGGGTCAGGGAACTCTTACTGAGTTAATTGTAAGAGGTCAATCTAAGGGACGATGTGGGCGGCGCATTCCGATGGGGTCATGCGTGCATGGGTCCGGTCCTGGGAGGGTAAGACGCCGTGACACCTGTAGATATGGTTAGTGCACATCTTGTAAACAAAAGGTTGCCACTTTAGGAAGTGATACACCCTACTGTGGGGATAGCACAGGGTATATACGAGTTAGAGAGCCAATCAATTTGGGGTAGTAATTAGGGTACATCTAGTCTTTCTTGTTTAGGAGCCCATTATTGTTGTTGGGGGTTAACACTTGTCAGTTATATTGGGCTGTCTGTTATTGTATAGGGTAAAATCACTCACTAGAAGTACACCTACGTATACTGTCTTGTACTTGTTGGGATCATCTTGTTCTTGTTATACTAGTATTGGTGTAGAGAAAAGTATTTGAGAAGCGCAATGCATGTTCTGTTTATCCTGTTTACCTTGTTATACCTGCCTTATGCCACTGTTATCTCTCTCCAACTTATATGCTTGCCATGATGCTTTTACTCATTTATATGCTGAAAGTAACTGGACTTGCCAGACTTTATGTCTGACCCATTTTGTTTCCTCTTCTTTCTCTTCCGTCCCTACCCCCTCCCCCCCCCCAGGTTCTTGGGGTGGGAATACTCAAGGTTGATCAGGATTTTTCTTTCATTCCGCTTGGAGCTGCTTAGATGTACTGCTTGATTTCATATCTTCTTTACTATGGCTATATTTTCGAGATTATGCTCTTTTTATGTATTAATGTACTCTGATGATGGCTTTTGTACAAGGCAGAAGTTTTATGTTTTCAATATTGCAGACTTTGGGTTTGAACCACGAAGCTTTTCCGTAAAAAAAAGTTTTATTTCCGCTATTATTTTATATCTGTCTTGTAATGTTTCTATTTCTGTTTACCTATAACACTTCACGAAACTTAATGCATCTGATAAAGAGTGACATTAACGAATGTGAGGTGTCACATTGGTATTAGAGCTGAAGTTTACCTGATCGGATAAAATATTTTGAAAATTGTTTTTAAAAAGGTTTTAAAAGAAAGCATTTGCAAAAGAAAAGTCTGTTTTCAAAAAAATAATCACCAAAGCCACATGAATTATCCGTTGATTCCCTTTTTCCTTTTCTTTTTCGCATGTCTAGGGAACTTAATATTCCAGAGGGCATACAGATACCGGCTTGGTTTGTTAGGTATCTGGAGGCTACGACATATGCTAAAGGCCAAGCAGACCCCCCTCCCCCAACTGCAGCCGCAATTCCTCCTCCTCCTCCTTCACGTGCTAATAATTTCTCTTAGATATGCATAGATTTCTGTGCTATAGGAGGAAAGCCATTCTTAGGAATTGAGATTTTTGTAGAAGCAAGGAATTGGCTAAAAGAGATAGAGGATTTGTTTGGAATTTCCTAAGTTGATGACCATAAGAAGATTCAATTTGCTGTTTGGCACCTAAAAGACGAGGCCTCATTCCGGTGAGAAGGGACGCAAGCAGGCGTCCAGTAGAGACTTGGGATGATTTCCAATAGAGATTCAAAATGAAGTTTTCTTCTCAAACCTAGCAAAGCATGAAAATGGAAAGGTTTCTGGCATTTAAGCAAGGAGTCATGTCTGTGAAAGAGTATGTTAATAAGTTTGAACAATTGGCGAGGTTTGGTTTGGAACTAGTAGATACCTCGCACAAGAAAGCTTTGAGGTTTTCTAAAGGATTGAATGAACCCCTTCATGGGTTGGCTATGTCTCATATTCTGATGGGAGCAACTTTTGAGAAACTCATTGATATGACATTAATGCACGAGGAAGATAAATGTGAAAAGAAAGAGGCTAAGGTTGAGGAAACACAAAACAAGAAAGTGTGGCCTAAGAAAGAACAACAGCAACAAAAGAAGGGCGTAAGAATGACAAAGCTCGAGATAAGAGGAAATGTCATCATTGCGGATGCAAGGGTCATGTGATCAAGGATTGCAAGAAAAGAAAGAATGCTTGTTTTCATTGTGGAGAAGTCGGACATCTTGTTAAGGTTTGCCCGAAGAAGCAAGGACAAGGTCAAAGGGCAGGTGCATGCTCTCGTGGACAGCGCGCCAGATAGAGGTATGAAAGTTTTTATAAAAGATTTTATTTCTCTTTCCAATCATCTAGTTAGGACTCTTTTTAATTCTGGCGCTTTGCATTCTTTTATATCTGATTCTGTAGTTGAGTCTCTACACCTTAGTACTAGTATGGTTTTGGATCCCGTTGTTGTCTCGAACCTCATTGGTGGTACGACTCATTTGCCTATGATTTGTCGGGGTTTAAGAATATCTATGTTAGGCGTCGAGTTTGAGTGCGACGCATACGTGCTTGGTTTCATGGGCTATGGTTTGATTATAGGGATGGATTGGCTAGCCATGTATGGTGCCACTCTGGATCGCGAGAGGAGGGTCTTTAGACTTTTGACTTGCCATGGGAGGACCCTCGAGATTTCTTGTGACCCTGAAGGGTCTGTCATGCTTAGTTTCCTAGAGTCACTTGATGCGTCTATCGACGATCTACGATTTGTACCAGTAGTCTGTGAGTACCCTGATGTTTTTGAGGAGGTTCAGAGATCACCTCTAAGGCGCGAGATTGATTTCCATATATACTTGATGGACAATGCAAAGCCAGTTGCATTGCATATGTGCCATATGGCTCCGAGAGAAAGAAGGGAGCTCAGCAAGCAAGTAGGGGAGCTACTTGAGAAAGAGTTTATTAGGCGAAGCCTATCTGAATGGGGTGCTCCAGTAGTATTCACCACTAAGGCGGATGGTTCTCTTCGCTTATGTGTGGATTACAGAGAGTTGAATAAACTCATTAAGAAAAATAGGCACCCACTTCCGAGGATAGATGATCTGTTTGACCAGCTTGTTGGTGCATCTGTTTTCTCTTTGTTAGACTTAGCCATGGGGTTTCATCAATTGAGGGTGGCCGAGGACTGTATAGACAATATCGCTTTTAGAACTCCAGATAGTTTCTTCGAGTGGCTCGTTATGCCTTTTGGATTGACAAATGCACCCGCCTATTTTGTTGATCTGATGAGTAGGGTGTTTCAGGAGTTTCTTTATAAGTTCATTGTGGTCTTTATTGATGACATCTTAATTTTCTCGAAGAGCGAGGAAGAGCATGCCCAACATTTGAGGGAGGTTTTGAAAACACTCCGTGCGCACCAGCTTAAGGTAAAATTCTCCAAATGTCATTCTTGGAGAAAAGAAGTAAGACTTCTAAGGCATGTGGTCTCTAAAGATGGGATAGCACTATATCCCATGATGGTAGTTACAGTTCAAGATTGGCAAGTTCCAAGGAATGCAACGGAAGTGAGGAGTTTTTTTGGTTTAGCGGGCTATTACAGGAAGTTCATTAAGGACTTCGCAAAGATATCAGCCTCACTCACCAGACTAACGATAATCTGATATTTTCTTAGGATATAGATTGTGATGATGCTTTTCAGCGATTGAAGAGGGCTCTAATAACAACCCCAGTCTTGACCATGCCCGATGGGAATAAAGTGTCCACAATGTACACTGATGCATGTGGTACTGAACTTGGTGCGTTTCTGATGCAAGAAGGAAGGGTAGTATGTTATGGAGGTAGATAGCTAAGAGTTCATGAAACGAATTATCCTACCCATGACTTAGAGTTAGCTGCCATAGTATTCGCGCTTAAGACTTGGCACCATTATCTACTTGGGGAGAAGTTCGAATTGTACATCGATCATAAATCTCTCAGGTACTTGTTCTTACAGAAGGATCTTAATTTAAGGCAACAAAGATGGATGGAGTTCCTAGCATCCTATGATTTTGAGATTGCTTATACCCCTAGCAAGGGTAATATGGTGGCAGACGCATTGAATAGACAGAGGATGACTTTGAGTCCTCTGTTGTGGAGAGGAAAAGCTTGGAGTTTATATCAACTTTTGATTTTAGACTCTCCATCGAGTTTACACCTAGTTTATTGGCATCATTAGAGGTGTGACCTACTTTGTTGGGCCATATAGGGACTTTGCAGCAAGAGGAACCACAGCTGGCAGATATCTTGGATAGGCTCAGTAGATGGGAGACTTCTAGTCACCTCAGTAGATATTCCACGGACGATAGAGGGTGGCTGTGACGAGATGGAAGGCAATTCCTCGAGTTGGGAGTTTGTTGAGGACAGTCCTTGAGTAAGCCCATTATTCTAAGATGACTATTCTTCCAGGCGGTGATAAGATGTATAGAGATATGAAGAGGGTTTTCTTTTGGGATGGGATGAAGAAAGATGTGGCGGAGCTTGTTTCTCGATGTTTGATTTGTCAGCAAGTCAAAGCTGAGCAAAGGAAACCCGGTGGTTTACTTCATCCTTTGGAAGTCCCATAGTGGAAGTGGGCGAGCATCTTTATGGATTTCAGTGATGGTTTGCCTAGATCAAGGAAAGGCAACATCAGTATTTGGGTTATAGTGGACAGGCTTACAAAGAGCGCTCATTTCATCCCTTTTAAGAGTAAGAGGACGGCAACATGGTTGGCAGCAGTTTATCTTCGTGAGATAGTCCGTCTGCATGGAGTACCTTCCAATATTGTGAGTGATCGTGACCCCATGTTCACCAGTGAGTTTTGGAGGAGCTTGCAAAAAGCGTTAGGTACACAGTTGTGTTTGAACATCGGTAATCACCCTTAGACCGATGGACAGACGGAAATGGTGAATAGAGTCATTGAGGATCTTTTAAGACTGTGTGTACTAGACTTCAGAGGGACTTGGGAAGAGCATCTACCTTTGGTAGACTTCTCTTACAACAAAAATTACCAGGCTGGTATTGGCATGGCACCCTTCTAAGCATTGTACGGATGACCTTGTAGGTCACCAACTTGTTGGTGGGAATCTACAAAAAGGCTTCTACTTGGATCTGAGATGGTTAGAGAAACTTCAGAAAAGATTAACCTTATCCGCAGGCGCATGAAGACAGCTCGGGGCAGGCAGAAGTCCTACGCATATAGGAGAAGGACTGACATTGAGTTTGAAGTTGGAGACATGGTTTTCATCAAGGTATCTCATTTGAGGAATGAGGTTCGTTTTGGATCTGTAGGGAAATTGGTACCGAGATTTGTAGGGTCATTTCCCATAACAGAAAGGATTGGACAAATGGCTTATAGAGTAAAGCTACCAGAGAGACTGTCCAATGTTCATGATGTTTTCCACGTTTCTCATTTAAGGAAGTGCTTGCATGATATCGCAGAAGTAGTCGAGCCAAGTATGCTTGAGGAAGTAGAGGTGGAACGGGATGCGACAGTTAGACGAGTTCCTACCCGTATTCTTGGATCAGAAGTTAAGAAGCTACGCAACCGAGAAGTCAAGTTGATGAGAGTTTAGTGGGGAGATAACCAAGAGGATGCAATTTGGGAGACTGAAGACATGATCCGCGCTTCGTACCCTTTTCTTTTCAAGGGTATGTTCTTAACTTCCTTTCCAAAGTTTTTATTCATGCTTGTTTCTATCATTTAAGTATATCCTATCGATTGAATCTTCGACCTTTAGATAGGAATCCCATGGATGTAAACATGTATTTGAGACATGTTATGTTTGATGGATGCAAGTGGTTGCATATGCACACACATTAGGCACTAGATCATCTCAATCACTCCCATACTGCATATAAATGTGTGTGCATTTTTTTTCTTTTAATGGATGAAAGTGGGTGTATCATCATATGGATGTGCATTTGGATGGATGGTTTCGTACGCATATAGCATTTACATGATATGTTAGGATTATTTGCATACATGTTGGATTCATGGCACTAACATACATTGCATTAAGGAGGTCAACTGAATCAGTGGACTTCCTGATCTTTCGCATTAGTATAGGGACATATACACACACCTTTTCATATGCTCATATAAGCATTAGAAATATTTTAAGGACAACGGATGCCTGTGATTGATGGATGAGTAGATGGATAATGGATGTTAGGATATGCATTCTTCTTAACTCAGAGATTTCGGGGACGAAATCCTTCAAGTAAGGGAGAATGTAACACCCTGTAATTCTAAGAACACTCTAATGATAAAATAAGTAATACATAATCAAATATTGAGTATTAAGTAAAACGAACTGCGCTATTGCATTCGTTTCAGAATTCTGCTTAAGATAGACACCAAGTTTGCATAAAACGGACATCGCATGAAGAAGTTATTAAGGTCTAAAGTTTATATACATACAAGCAATATATATATATAAATAATATCCAAAAATCAAAAATCAATGGTGGGAAAAATGGGGGAAATCGGCCCGTTAGGGGTCGACCCCGTCCCTAGGGTTGTCGACCCATAGGTCGACCCCATAACAGGGGTGTCGACACCCATGTCGACCCCCCTTCGAGATCTGGGCAGATTCCTGCTCTCGTCCTAGACACAATTCTAAGCGAGATTCGTTGACCTTAGGATATAAATAGGACCTTATTCTCATTGTTTTTATTCACCAAAAACAACGGAGACAACGAGGTGGTGCCCCAACTTAGTTTCATCTAGCTTATTCTTCTTCAACTACAAGTTAAACGTATTCAAGGATCTATGCTACAACATCTACGATCAATTCTTTGTTCTATAGATCTAATTACCATGAGTCTACATTATTTTTAGATATAAACACCTAAAATGTAATCTTGGCATGTTTATAAGTTTGGATCTAAGCCTATGCCTGTTAGTATTCTGAATCACAGCAGATCTGCCATTACTTGTATATCTAATTTATTATATAGGTCTCATATGTTTGTTCTTGATATCCCTATCATGCTAGTTTGCCTAATATGTCATTATTCCTATTATGTTAGTTCTCCTAATCATGTTATTGTATGCTTATTCTGTTAGTATGACCAGTTTTGTCATCTTATGTCTGTTTTATTCATTATACCTATTCTTTTTCTTTTCTCTCCCTTCTTCCCTTTTATTTTTATAACTAGGATACCTTCAAGTCTAGGCCTATCGCTGAAATACATGAACGCACGACTTTGGGAATGATTAATTTGGGTCATAATTCATATTGTAAACATGATTGGGAAATTCGGGCATAATTTATACCTTGAGCCAAAAATTCAGATTTAGGGGCATAATCTATATCTTGATCTAAACCTTAACTTGGGCATAACTTGTATAGTAGATCGGACGGGGATTTGGGGCACGATAAACTTGAATATTGGTTAGTAATAAAAATGCATAGATTTACAGTAATTAGAAACTGTAACTGCACTTAGACACGAGGTTATATTAATCAGTGGCAGAAGTCTGCCCAGAACCGCCCGACATATACAGTGTCCACAAGTGGTAAATCTAATGTGAAGGGTCTAAGTGCATAAACATGTAACGTGCTAAGACACGAGGTTAAGTCTGACTTGTGGAAGAAGTCTGCTCGGACCCAACCGACATATTCAACATCCACAAGTTGTAGACTTATTATGGGAGGTCTAGCGCATTATAACCATAAATGAATGAATGGTGATGAACTAGTAATACTTAACCTATTTAATCTATAAGGATTACGTGAACCTATTAACTTGAGTAGGGGTTAAGTAAACTTGCTTGAAACGGTGGGAGGGTTAAGTTAACCTTGTTAAATATGTGGGGACGGGTTATACGTATGAACCCGACAAACTTAACCTATAGGGTTATGCAATCTTGTTAAACTGTTAGGCATAACCTGTCAAAATCCTAGTAGAGGGGATACAAGCTTAGGGGGAAGCTTGTATCATCTGGTGTGTGGGACCCGTATCAGTCAGTAACTTATATTGGTATCAAACGGAGAACCCCGAACTAGGTCGGGGTCAGGGCATGCTTACAGAGTTGGTTGTGTAAGAGGTCCATCTAACGGAAGGTGTGGGCAGGGCATTCTGACGGGGTCATGTTTGTGCATGGATCCGGTCCAGGGAGGTTAAGATGCCGTGACACCTACAGATATGGTTTGTGCACATCTTTAAACAAAGGGTTGTCACTTTAGGAAGTGATACATCCTACTGTGGGGCCAGCACAGGGTATCTACGAGTTATGAAACCGATCGATTGGGGGTAGTAATTAGGGTACATCTAGTCTTTCTTGTTTAGGAGCCCGTTATTGTTGTTGGGGGTTAACACCTGTCAGTTCTATTGGGCTGCCTATTGTTGTATGGGTAAAGCATCTCACTAGAAGTACACCTACATCTACCATCTTGTACTTGTTAGGATCATCTTGTTCTTGTTATACTAGTATTAGTGCAGAGAAAAGTATTAGAGAAGCGCAATGCATGTTCTGTTCTGTTTATCCTATTTACCTTGTTATACCTGGCTTATGCCACTGTTATCTCCCTCCAACTTATATGCTTGTCATGATGCTTTTACTTATTTATATTCTAAAAGTAACTGGACTTGCCAGACCCTCTTCTTTCTCTTCCGTTCCCCCCCCCCCCAGTTTCTCAGGGTGGGAATACTCAAGGTTGATCAGGATTCTTCTTTCATTCCACTTGGACCTGCTTAGATGTACTACTTGATTTTGTATCTGTCTACTATGGCTGTATTTTAGGAATTATGCTCTTTTTATGTATTTTGTATTCTGATGATGGCTTTTGTACAAGGAAGAAGTTTTATGTTTTCAGTATTCCAGACTTATTATGTAATTGGGTTTGAACCACGAAGCTTTTCTATTAAATAAAGTTCTAATTCCGATGTTATTTTATATTTGTCTTGTAATGTTTCTGTTTCCGTTTACCTATAACGCTTCATGAAACTTAATGCATTCTAATAAAGAGTGACATTAACAGACATGGGGTGTCACAAGTAGTGACATCCTAATCAAGGAAACATGACCCAAGCATCTCACTTCTTCCATTTGAACTGATATCTCAACAAGACAACCATCAATTGTTGTTTTCTCTACACCAACATCACAATATTACCAATGCCTTATGATTTTTCGTCATCAGTGAAAATATGGGTATACGATTGGGTAGCATAAGCACGACTCTTCAAAGTAGAAGTAAACAAAGCACGCTAATTTACTATTTAACTCAAATAACATAACTAACCAATCAAAATCAAAGCAGCCGTGAGATGCTCTAATTAACACGCTTCTTCCAACTACACTTTATCGACTAAACTTACTCAGAAATTCCAATACATAGATCACCCTCACTCTATAAGGCTAATCAATCAAGCTATCAAGATTTGCTTCTCCCCCACTCTACAGGCACCACTTGTCCGAGAGGCATGACTACTAGTTTAACATCTAAAACCAGATCGATAGGAATTCAACTCAACTACGATGGTAATTTGGTCACCTTATCGAACGGTTTCAGATACTCTCAAGCTTCAAGCTCAGATGATGATGACTCGCTATAAGAGAACTCAGTGTCCCAGCCCACTATCATATCCATACGAGACTGACATACTAAAGATCACGACCTTAGGCCTCTATCGCTAAATGAATGACTCACTACTAAGGAGCAAAATGTCTTAGCCACTATCGTCATTAACAACCGTATCACATCCATCAATGTTCCATGTCCTCTGGTAGGTTAAATTCTTGACTCTAATACTAAATTAACTAAACCTAAACATTCAATAACGAACAAGTAACAAATAAGCAAACATAGCTCGATGAGATAAATTTTTGATGAACTATGTATAATATCAATTACGAACAACCTATGTTTGTAATACTCCCCCACCTCGTGGCTTGAAACTAAATGCTATGAATGCTGCAGTCATCCACAATATAAATCTCTGATAACCAAACATGAGATGTTACATACATATACTCCAATTGAACCCTCGACATGATAATTCACAATCAAGACAATCAAATTGATTATCTCAAGTCTAAATCCCATTCCATCCATCAAACCGCAAGACCATCTAGAACAATGAAACCTCGACATCATAACAAAACACATAAAGGAAGCACCATTGGTGAAAATCATATCTCAACCGACGATGTTGTTTCACTCCTTTTAATTGATGAAGCATTCGACGAAATAGGAACGAAGATCAATGCGTATGCTTCCATGATTGGATTATATAAATTGGAAAACTCTCAATTGTATATTAGATATATCACTGTATGTTTCCTTAATCAACTACTCCAAGGCCTTCATCCTCTCAATGAATGAAATAAATCGCTTACCAAGTTGATCACTCAACCCATTCAGAAAATACGATCCTATCCGTGCGGAGTGACAATGGGAAAAGTAAACCTTAATTCAATAGCACATCGAATTTGGACACATTCTCTAATATTGACATATCACCATGCTCAAGTGGTAAGCTCCTCGTTCAGTACTAACTTCGAGGAAGCCAAGGCAATTTTTTCTAAGTGAAACATGGAGTAATCTCAAGGGAATTGATACTTAGGAAGCCAAGGCTGAAAAAACTTTTAACCAATCTAGATTCAACCTTGGAGTTTCCAACTTCACCATCCAACTCCAAGTCATCAAAGAACTCCTTACAAGAAAACAAGCCAATCTTGCACCACCAAACTCGACCCTGTTCCAAGGAACAGTTCACCATATAGACACTTAGGTCTCTGTACAACTCGTCTTGGTCGATTCCTTGCACTTTAGTACCAAAACTAGTTGGAGAGGTCGGGGCATCCTAAATAGTGATTTGTACCACTACTGAGAGTGTATTATGTGAAACAAGGTTAGTGGTCCTTGATACTGTTAGATTTTCAACTCCAAAGATAGAGTAATTAATAGTACTTCTTGTTTTCCATCGTCTCAGATAAGTGATTAGGATGATCAGTCGCTAACAGAGAGAATTATTCCAGTGGCGCTCATGTACAAAACAACTTATACTATATATACTACCAATGTACAATTTTGAAAAATAAAATAAATATAGATACACACTTTCTTGCATATAATAACTCTCAGTATCGATACTACCTAGGTTATACAGTGCAACATATGCTCTAATACAAAATGCGATGGCCATCTTACACCATTAGTGCTCATTTAACTTAATAATGCGTTGTTACATAAACCCAATCGATGCAGGACTATTATCATAGGAAACAAACAGAAGAAATAAAGAGAAATGGAAAGAAGAGAAAGAAAAGGAAAGAAACATAAAATACAAATATAGAATATGTCATATATGTCAACTTGCATTAGATAAAATACATTAAAAATCATAGAAATAAAACATGCGAGAAAGTAATAACCATACAAACCATATAACAGTATATTGGCTTGTACATTCACATAAAAATAGAGTGTATACAAGAGATAAGTAATGTCGGTGACAACTTATCTCTAATGAATTGTCAACACTGTCGCGACTCCACAGTGTCAAACAGTGGAAATAATAGTACAAATATAAATATCAAAAGACGCCACCTCTTGTATATCCACATGTGTAGCTCTAGGCAATGGTTACATTGATTATCTAGCTTATTCATCTACATTGTCTATGAGTATAAAGGTAAAAGGAAGGAACATACAACCTTAGGTTAGACAATAATCTGGTGTGAGAAAAATGATGTACAAGTCGTAATATTGTAAGTCATAGACAATCTAGAGAATCATTCTTGACATGTCCCTGCATCCAATGAGTCATCACATATAAATATATACTCCTCCACGATAATCACCTCAGGTGTATTCTACATAAGAATGCTATGGATATGCATATATTTGAATCGATGATATCCACATTGCGTGACGTCTCGAAGGTGATAAATCATTAAGCAAACATAGGATCCATTACCCATCCTTACATTCACTCACTCTATGCATATGATATATGATACCTGCATGACTATCCCATATTCAAGGATTGCACTAAGTCCCGGTTTCCCTAGTATTCGAAACCATGTCCTTCAATTGGCCGGGAACTAGACTGCCCCCAGTCGTAGATACTAGACTACCATATAGTTTGGGATTATCCCATAGTCCACTCTTACCTGGCTTTACAAGTATGCCAGGACTTGCAAATATCGATAATATTTTAAACATGTCGTATGCAGCGGTGTTCATCTTGGAACCGTCTTTTCTACTTCCCTGAAGTTGTTGTGGTTGAGCACTATCCTAGATAATCATTACCTATCGTAGAATATCCTCTGACTCCCAACCCTTCACTTACGGTCCCATAAATCCAATGTGCCATCACCCACTCTGCCTCTTGGAGGAAAGCAATCCATTGTAGAAGCCTCACTTCCATCATGGAATCACAACCGTTGAATGACGAATCACTACATCAAAGCACCACATTCTTGCCTCATGCCAAAACCACTGGTCGACAAGTCATTATATCAAAACCACTATCGATCGAATCATCACATCTTGGTCCTCGAAATCGCATCATCATCCACGTAAAATTGGTCGAAGTGGCCAACATCGGTTGTAGTCGATATTGACCATTCTAAAGTAATCGATAACGATCACTCTGATCATGTATTTAACCAATATCGGTTAAATCCACATAAAGTGAAACGTTGGACGTTCATCGCGAAATCCAAGCTTGTCCCCAAGTCCATATTCTATCTTTACTTCCCTCTCGAGGCGCTAATGTTGCTCCACCTTATATTCAGTCGCTGTGCCCTAATACATCTCCATCATCGAATATATAGGTGCACTTCAATGCTCCTTCATCCTCAAGTTGTTCTTCATGTTTCAATAATCCTTCGCAAATGTAGTTCATATGTTCGAGTCCATTATCACTTGTGCACTCTTTTAATTTACAATGACATGTGTAATTGATTGGTACGTACCAAACTCTAGCAAATGAGAATTTCCTAGTCTCAGGTCGCCTACGAACAACGTTTTCAAGTAAATATGCAAACAAGCAACCATGCAACCAAAATCCTATAAAATAACATAAAAAAAATCCATAACAGCATCCATAGTATAAATATAACCTATCTACAATGATTGGTGTGGGTTTGATGTTCAACAATCCAAATCTAGTGATAATGTCAAAATAGCGCGTAACAGTGTGCAAAGGTGTAAAAAGGTGATATTTAGGTTCAGTCTATTCAATTTTATTTTTAATTTTTAGGTCCAACTATACTAGAAATAATATTTTAAGATTAGAAATTGTTTTGGAACGTCAATTTTATATTAGATATACAATTATAGTTCAGTGAGAGATAATACCACTTACCTTAGCTAATCATTCCAAATAAGTGTCGTAGTCTTCAATATGAGTTTAATAGAAGAAACCACATCCAAATCGGATTTTGTACGTAGAAATAAGCTAGTTAGAATTTTGTAGTTTGAATTGAATTAAAAATAAATAAAACTCACCAACAAGCCACAACCTCATTCACATTTGAACTAGTTCGAGCAAACCACAGCCCTTTTCACAAGTGAACCGGATCCAGCAAACCATAAACCCCTTCACACCTAAACCAATATGAAACATATACCTTAAAACTTTATCAGACTCTTCCACTTAATATTGTCATTGTCGCTACCATGGACCTCCATATGCAACCAGCGCAACTTCATCTAAATTGCCCCCTTCAGGCTACCTTTACTAAATACCTCTCCGCTTCAAGCGCCCCCGCTCACTAGAAAGAGACAAAAGACCAAATCACTAAAATATATATTTTTTTCTCTTCTAAACTCCAATTGACCTTAAACTAGTGTCAATTCCTTCATTTTGCAATCCCCTACACTTTTCCTTTTGGTGCTATGAGCTAATTCTCGATACGTATCCTGTACGAGCCTGCAACCAAAATTGGACTGATCTTGTTCGACCTCGATTTCCTTGCACATATATAATCCGATCAAAGAATGGTGAAAATGAATGTCTTTGTATTGACGATACAAAAAAAAATTGTGTTAAGATTTTTGGTTGAAAGTGGATGGATTGAGAGAAGCTACATTGAAAGTTAGGGTTTCATAGTGGCTAGGGTTAGGGTTTCATAGTGGCTAGGGTTAGGGTTTGAGAATAAAATAATATTATTCTCCATCATTGTGCCTATATTTATAGCGAAGGGTCCAAAATTGGCTAAATGGACTGGGCTTTGATTAACATGTGACAACAGTCGATCTAGGACTAAAACACCTTTTGAACGCAATGAAAAATGTCTCGAGACCAAATTCCAATTTCTGCGGCACCTAACCCTATTTTCGAACATTCACTTTCTAAAATTGTAATCAACATATGTTTAGAGCTTGTACGACCAAATGGTAAATCCAATCATAACAAAAATAGTCTGCATGCATAACTACTATTGGAACCTCAATTCTCGAGCTATACAATGGCAACTATATATCGATAATATCGTAGACCAACAATTATTATAAGAATAATATTGGAGATTATGGTTAAAATACAACAAGATTCAAAAATAGGACAAATTGATATTTTAATGTGTATTTGAGTCAATATTTAATTAAATTCAGTGTCAAAATCTCTCCTAAAGATACACACACACACACACACTCTCTCTCTCTCTATTTAAAATGAAAATAATTTTTCAAAAATAGGAGTTGTTGGTACTCGAGCTCGGATCACTCATTTAGAGGGAATGTGCTTTAACCAAATGAGATATGGTGACTTTTGCTCTTAAACATAATTCAGACGTCTGAATATTAATTCCAGTTGGCTGAATATTGCTATTTCTACGCACATGCACACTTTTCTAAATTCAAACCGTTTTTCAGTCAACTGAATTCTAACTTCAGCCGGCTGAACTAAAAGGATACAACTTTTTAAAGAGTCATAACTCTTTTATCTAAGAGTTATGACCATATCTTTTAATGAAACCTTTTTATGAATGATTACTGTTTTCACCCAAAAAATGGATCAAACACCAATGGTACGAGAAACGTACTTCACTAATATGGTTAGAAAGTAAATGGAGCCACACTCAACAAAAATTAAGAGTAAAAATGTGAGGAAAGTAAAATGGAGACGAGGTTTTAGAGTGGTTCAACCCTAAGCTAGGCCTACGTCCACTATGAAGGTAGTTTGCATTATCATGATGATGATTACAAGGCATAAACTCTCTCTTTATACATACATTCTCTCTCCCTTTTACAACAGATACTCTCTTTTACATGCAAGTCACACTTAAATACGTGGAGTTCGACGGAGAGATGATATAGTCCGCGAAGGAGGAGGATAGACTGGCGTTGGAGAAGAAGATGTCCTTGTTGGAGAGGAGGATGAAAGATGATCTTCAATCTCTCAGCCACTTAGGCGGCCTCAATGGGTACCATGGCCAAATGGATGAAAGATCTTCCAAATGGATATGATGAAGGTAGTTGAAATGCTAAGGAATGGTGGAGGAAAAGATTCAGCAGCACTTCGTGGTTGCAAAAAAAGTTTTTTCTATCTTGGTGGAAGCCATGGCCTATTTATAAGTGAGCTCCCCTGAAGAAATGAGCCGAAATCCGTATATGCAGACTGCAGGCCGCCCATTTCATTAATTACTAAAATGCCACCGCCTAACTGTAGCCAACCGTTGATTACTGTTTCCAGCTGCCAGTATACGCGACTTTATAGGAGCGAGCGACTTTATAGAAGTGAACGTTTGCATAGATCTAAGCAGATTGGATGGGCGATTAGCACTATAGTTTACAGGCGAGCGATCAAGGCTTGTAGATCAAAATGTAAGTGCGACCCTTAAGGAGCTGGTATCTGATCGAAGTGTTAGCGACTGATTGAGGAATGAGCGGACGATTGTGATTGCAATCAATGCGCGAACACGGGATATATGTGCGACCTCTGGCTTCTTCATGTTTCTTGTTATGCATGATCGACCGGAGTAGCATGAACGAACGACTGCAGAATGGATCATATGACCAGAATCAATTCTTCTCTTCGTCTTGTACGACCAGTTTCCTTGGTATAAGGATGAATGACTTCCTTAATATAGACGATCTCTGCAAGATGCCTTAATGTTTCACGCTGTGCTATTCTTGAGCTAGCTTGAAGTGCGCGACCTCTCTATATAGTCGTGCTGTGTTGTATGATCAATCCTGTTTGTGTTTGAGCGGACGATCCATCTTGTTAGGATATTCAAGCAACTTTGTTTGCCATAAATGACCGATCCTTGCTCCCATGCTCGAGCTTTGGCCTATGTTTGACCTCGTTGTGCACAAACGACCTTTGTTGGGGCATACACAAACCTCGTGTGTGCTCGTCTTACGATTCTAACACAGTCTTAATCCTTTAATGCACACATGATTTTTAAGGGATAAACAATTGCCCCACGAAGTTTATAAATTTTAATTTGTAAAGGTTACATGCTTCGAAATGTAACACCATTTGATGGATTAAGTCCAGTTTGCTGTAAGACGAGCATACTTATTAATGGCTCATGCTTATATGAAATTGAATATCCTTATAGTTGCTCGTGCACAGACATAGTTTTTGTTGACTGGATCTGATGAGCTATCTTTTAGTGTATAGTTAAGTGGGCTACCCAGATCTGATTGAGTTGTCATGCCACTTCAATCTGAAAGGGCCTTTTAGTCTTCTTTAAATACCGTCTTTTTGTTGTCCTGCTCTTTATATATTTCGACTTTTCTGAAAGTTCTGCTCTAATGGTGGTTCTGCTATAGAAGATTTCTTACTACCTTCGATTATTCTTAGACTTCGATTGGATTACCTTCTTCAATTTATCATTGCGCCTGATCTTTCAATTTCAAAATCTGCCAGAGCTTTTCCTCCTTACAATTGAACCTACCTATTTATTCATAAGTGAATTTTCCTCTTTAAATTTCGCTTTTGGGTTAATGCAATTAGCTTCATAAAAGTTCCCAATTGGTAAGAACTGAATTATTTGAGCCTGTATTGAAATTCTCGCTAGTTTGCTGTGATTGCGATGATTGGAAAATGTTGATTTGACTTAGTATTCTCTAGGGTTGTGTGTGTAATCATTTGATAGACTTGATTCGCACAAAAGCCCATTTGGTTTTCCGATTTCCGTAATACGCCTGCAAGTTGCTTGTTGAAATGTCTTTGAAACGACATTTTTAATTTAGCACGCCTTCGTCAAATGTTTGATGGAATGCCCGTGCCATAGAACCTTGATATTGTTATTTTTGCTTCATGTTCTGCTTGTTGCTGGTATCATCCGTTTATTATGCGCGGCCTGTAGTTATTTATAACCGACCAGGCTAGAACCTTTGTTAACGCATGGGTCACGTGCGACTGGTCGAGACTGGTTCATTTTTGTTGGCCGAATTTTCCTTGTAATTCTTAATTTGTAACGACAAGTATTACCACACACTTTTGAACTCGCAATTTTACCTTTGTCGCTTGTACTACCAGTAGATTTTGAAGACCAGGAATAGCTAATGGTTTTTAGTTTGAATGGCACATTCACTCAGAGTTTCTTTCCTTTAATTATTATCAACCTAGCTGTAACTTGTTTCTCAAACATACTTACCTACATAGAAATGCAAACTAAAAACCAATTTAGTCAAGATCCCAAGGAGGGTACCATGTTTGGAGAGCCCAACGGTTCTGGTCAGGTGACTGAGGCTGCCCCAGCTATTGGTCCTGGAGTGAACGTTCGCCAAATTCATCCCCCACCCCGAATCCTTGAATGGGTGCCCTCTAACAGCCATAAATCGACGCTCCCTTGGCTTATATCAGCAAATGTGTGCTCGTTTTGGGTTTTCAGAAGGTGAAATCAGATTTCCAAGGAAAGATGATTCAGCCGATCGTCCACCCCTTGGATATGTAGCAGTCAATCATCATATGTTGTCCAGTGGAGCGGTTCCTCCTTTTAACTCCTATTTAGAGTCCATTTTGCGGCGTCTGGCCATTTCCCCATTCCAGTTGCATCCCAATGGATATCATATTTTATTAGGGCTATACATACTTTTTATGAGAGTCAAGCAACGGTCACCTACGTTTCTGGATATCTGTTCATTATATGCTTTCAAAAGAAGGGAGGCGGATGGTCCCTCTTTTATTTTTATGGAAGGCAGACATTGTAGGATTATTACTGGCTTAACAGACGGTGTCAAGGGTTTCCAGATCAATATTTTTATGTTCGATGTCCTAGTAACTTCTACGGGTGGAGATGGAAGGAGGTAACTTCCCTTTCTTTGGAATCTTTCTTCTTTCCCTTTTTTTATTAGTTCTCTTTCCATTTTGCAGTGCTTCCTTCCAATGAAGGCCTTGTCCTTGACCGGGCTCTTCTCGATTCTTTAGTTGTGATTGACAAGACTGAGAGAAGCAGATAGGTGTTGCTTTTAGAGGGAAACCTTTTTAAAATATCAGTTACTCCATCCTTCACGATCCATTAAGAAAACTTTGGCTTATACACAAAGTACCATTGGCAAATACCTTACCAAAAAGAAACGCTTAGTCCTTGGTGATAGTGGCCAATCTTCACCGGGATCCTCCTTGCCTTTGATTATTGAAGGGAGTGATAAAGGAATCGATGAAAACATAGATGGTGCAAAAGATAATATAATTTCTGAAAAGATTATTGAAAATCCTGCTCCCCTTATTATTCAAGAAGAGAGTTCCACAGGTTGGGAGATTTAGACACTATCAATTATCTTAGTTTGGGTGATATTGTGACTTCTGATCCTGTAGCGTTTGGTATGGAAAGAACTCGAGAATATCCCCAATGGCCTGGTAAAGCATTTGATTTAGGAACTCCCCTTGAAATTGGTTCGTTATTGGATATGCACTAAGATACAATTATTATAAGCACTTGTATGCTTACTGAAGTTTTGCTTCATTCCCTTGGCCAGGTATAAGCATGGAACACTCATTATTGGATAGCTCCTCCCAACAAGCTGGATCCATTGATCCACAAAGTCCTTTACAGTCTCGCCTTTCTCGTCACTTGAAGCGCTCCCAGTCATCCTCGAGTTCTCAACCTCAACACATCCTTGAAATTCCACTGACTGATCCTTTAAGGAGGGAAGGATCCGACCATGCAGAGGTATTGGACAAGGGAAATAAAGGTGAGCACCATATAGAAGGAGAGAAGAAGAAAAGGAGCAGGAACGATCGAGGCAAAAGTGTGATTTAGAAGCGTCCCGCATCAACTGATTTCCAAGACCCTGATGTTCCCATTTTTCCTAAACGATCCATTGTCCCAACTCCTGCTCAAATCCAAATGATTCTCGAGTGACCTCCTTATCAGGCCCCAACTGGAAACTTGATGCTTAGGAATTGTTTCGAAGGTTGGGATTTAAGGGGAATGTATTTTGATTTAGATCTGCATCCAAGTGATAGGTGAGATGCTGTTGAGGGGTTAAGTACTATAAAGAGTTGTATGATTACTCAGTTTAACACTGCTAGGAGTCAACTCAAAACACGGTTGAACCTAGCCATGAGTAACGTTGATAAGCAACTAGAACGTTGGGCCAAATTTTGTTATGAATTCCAAAGATTAAATGCTTGGCACCTTAATCATATTGACATCTTGGAAAATGACAAAGCTAGATTGGTTCACTTGATCAGGTTTCAAGAATCAGAAATTGCCACTTTAAAGAGTGGGAATATTAGAATGAACAACTTGGAGGCTAAAAATGAGAAAAATCAAAAGAGAGCATGAGGCTGTAAGAGGGCAATTTCGAGAAGCTCATTCGGCTCAAGAACTTGCTGAATGTCAATTGGCTTTGGAGAGATGGCTTCAGCTTCTTATCAGCAAGAAAAAGTTGTTCTTGAGAGCAAGATTAATTCTCAGAATGAGGCTCTAAGGACTCTGAAAAAAGGCAGGATCAAGTTGCGCAAAGCCCTTGACGAGGCCAGAATTGAAACTGACAAAACCCTGTTCCAATTTTACATTTATAGTGTTATAAACCGCAGAAGCTTAAGTTATCTGAACAAAGACTTTCCACGGACTTTGACTCTTGTTTGGGAACAAGTGCTTTCATACACTGTCGGTGTTGATGATGAATATCTCCAGGTTGGAAGAAGACGTAGGGCTTTGGTTGGAGGTAGAAAAATATTGGCGGACGAGCGAGCTCGATCTTCCGACGGGAAAACCCTGGATATTACTATCATTTGTGGTCCAACCATTCCTATCGACATTGAAGCTTCAAGCTCTCAAACTCCACATGTGGATCACCCTGTCCAGGATGCTACCGGGGCTCAACCCATTAAAGAGCACACAGTTCAGGGGAATGCTCTCAAACAATGTGCGAGCCATGATGAGACCTCTTTAAATGTGAATGATTACGAGGTCGACCTTATATACCCAGTAACCCCAGGTAAAATCGATATCTATCAGTTCGCACCAGATTTGAATTATCTTACTCCTTCACCTGGGTTTGCTGAATTTAGTGCTTATTATTCATTTGCACTAGGTCCGCCTTCACCACCTCTTTTGTCTACTGGTGGTACCGCTGTTCAAGCTACCACTATTAACTCCATTTTAGTATCAACCAGTATTAGCCCGCGCACCACACCTTTATCGGGCGACCCAACATTACTTAACATGTCTGATTTGGAAGATAATGACGAAATTTGGAATACTAAGGTTGTGTCCACTTTGACACGCAGAAAGAAGCATGTTGCAAAGAGCCCAGGAATCATTAACCTATACTCTCCTGATAGTTCTTGCGCAAACAAAGAACAAAGGGTGGAAGTCAAGCATTTTGTTCACCTCCTCCTTTCTCTGTTAAGAAGTAGCACTTGTGACCCTTATGCTTTGATTTCAATCTATTTTCTTATTTGTCATATACTTAGATCGGTTGTATATGCGAGTGCCGATCCTCACCTAATACTTTTATGATCGTATACCCATGTTGTAACGTTTGGCATTATAATGATTTCGTCGATTGTTTTTATGAATGATAGTGTTTCATGGGGATTCAATCTTGTTAGTCGAACGATCTCATCAGACGCTTACTCTTTGTTGTGAAGTTGTAATGGGCTTGTGGTATGTTTAAGTGAGCATTATTGATTTTTACGCAATGGTGACGCCCCATACCAGAGTTTCTTATAACTTTATTGGGGTAGAAACGATCGATTTTTCATAAATTCTCTTTATTTTATAGTTACAATTTCAGTTTTAATTGATCAATTCATGACTTTTAGATAGGTATTCAACTGTATATCCCGCTAACCTGGCAGTACAAGCTCTTCGGGGATTAGGTTTTTAAATGTGCAAGACTGTTATGTTTTTTTTGCATTCATCCCCCATTTCTCGCTGACTTGGTGGCCCAAGCCCTTCGGAGATTGAGGCTTGAATGTGTGCCCCCATGGGAGGTCTTGGGTTTCAAGTTTCGGTCCAAGTTTGGTCTCGTTTGTTCTGATTTCTCTAGAACCAAAAAGACCTTGTTGGATACCCCCCTTCGGCTAGGATTTCTGTTACCCCCTTTTGGCTAGGATTTCTATTACTCCCTTTCGGCTAGGATTTCTGTTGGCGTTGGTCCTTCCAGCATGTTTGCAGGTTCTTCCGGCACTAGGACTGGTGCTTCCAGCCTAGGTTTTGTAATCCTTCCAACTTTATGCATCATCCTAGGAGGTGGACACTAGTTCCTCTTATCGAGATTTATTTCGATTCAAGGAATTTGTGTCCTGCACCGAATAAGGTGCCTCTTTTAGGACTAGCAATTTTTATCCGTGGGAAAAATTTGATACTACCTTTGTATTTTCCTCAAAGTTTGATGCCAACCCCTTCAATGGATGCTTGCTAAGGGTTTGACATGTTTTGTAGTGAAAAATACAGCTTTCTGACCTGCTGTTTGTTTACAACGCTTTTCACTATTTGCCCCAGAACAGCTTATTCTTTTGAAGTGATGTGCTTATTTATCCCGCTTAATCCGCATGATGTTTTCGGCTCTCAAGATGCTTTACTTGAAATATGCTTTGAGAGGCCTTCCGTTACAGTTTAGTTGTAGATGAGCGATCACTTCTATTATGCCCTACATTTAAGAAACTGGCTTTTAGTATGGGCTTACAAGTATGTCATTTAGATAAGCACATAACTTTTGATTTATAAGGCCTTTGTTTAGTACAAATATAGGTAAATCATCATCAATTGCTTAGAAATATAGCAAGTAATAGAGCAAAGTAAAATGACTATTGGTTCTTAAGTAATAAAGCAAAACAAAGTAATGAAGTAAATTAAAGTGATGGAGGTCGTGTATTCAGAGCCATCATAACCAGAACGCTAACTACTGATCCCTAAGCAAGTGCTGGTCTTGGATTGGTTTGAGCGATTTACTCATTACTTGTTGCCCCTTGCTCGTAGAGAGTTGGAACAGTGTTCGTGGACTTGTATATATTGTTGCAAATGATTCTTCCTGACCAGTTCCTCAATTAGTGATTTTGAATGCCAACAATCATTAGTATTGTGCCCTGGCTGGTTATGAAATTGATAAAACCTTCATGATCTTATAGCGACATCCATGATCTGCATTCGTTTCGGGACTGGATATTTCTCGATATCCTTAGTTTCCATGAAGATATTCCCTATGGTGTCATTAAGGGGAGTGAGCTCAGAATTCTTAAAAAAGAAGAGCTTCTTCTTAGGCTGGTTATCCTTTCCTTCGTTGCTCCTCTTCTGACTATCAAAGCTACTTTGCATACTACCTTTCCTTTTTAGCTGTTCTTTGCTTTCCAAAACACACACCGAATTCTCTTCAATACTTATATATTTTTCAGCTTTATTGAGTAGTTGTTCGAGTATACTTGGTTTCTTCTTCTTAATCCACCATCCTAACTTGGTCTTTTTACATGTGGCCCCTTTCAAAGCCATCAGAACTAGACAGAGCCCATAATTTTCAACTTCGGACACTGCCATATTAAAGCGGGTAAGAAAAGCTTTGACGTACTCTCCTGGTCTTTGTTGTAGTTCACCTAGTTCCATTACATCTCGAACCCTAGTTGCTTGGAACCTGAACTGCTTACTGAACAGTCTGGCCAAGGTAGCAAAGTCGTCCATAGACTTTGGCGGTAGCTTTGTGAACCAGAGATAGGCCACCCCTTCTAGATAATTTGGGAAATATAGGCATTTGACCTCGTCGGTGGCGCGTGCCCCGTTCATATGCTGATCATATTTGCACAGGAACACATTAGGATCTCTAGTCCCATTATAGGATTGCACCATTGGAGGTTTAAATTCTTGTGGATATATAGCCATTTTAATTCTTTCGGTGAGTGGGGTTTTGATAGGAGAAAATTCCCACTCTTTTCGATTATCTTCTTTATTCAAGCTCTCCTCCATAATTCCATGTGCCATTCCTAAGATATATTCATGCTCTTTGCTCCGATCCATAGGACGAGTGCCTTCTTCTTCACCAGATTCTCGTCTAAGCGGGCAAACATGATCTGAAGATAGGGGATCTAGATTTTTTTCGAGAAAAATGCCCCTTTAATGGGACCATTTACCCGTTGAGAGGTTGTGTCATCGAAATGGTTATGCATAGGTGCTTTAACTTTTCCACGGTCCAGATTAGCATGATATATGACTTCCTGGATAGAATGTCTCTGTTTCGTGCTTGAAGCAGAAGATTCTATGTCGTATGCATGACTCATTCGGGCGGGTGGAAAACAAGTGGCACTCACTGTGGTCTTTGCGGTAGCTGCTTGAAAAGCGAACATTGACTCAAGCTTCTTCATCATTGCATTGTTTTGAATAGTTATTTGACTTGTTAGTCCTGCCATCGCTTCTTCCAATTCTCTCTTGGTTATATCTACCTCAATTTCGGACGATTCTCCTGCCTCGAAATGGGTGGTGGGCGATGTGACAATATTAACATTGTCAGTGAGGTCATCGATTTCGCAAGTAACTTCCTTCGGCACATCCATGATTTGAAGCTAAGTTTTTCTTAGAAAATCTCGTCGGGCTTCAACAGGGAAAGATGGAAATACGGCCCCATAGTGGGCGCCAATTGTTTTCACCAAAAAATGGCTCAAACACCAATGGTACGAAAACCGTACTTCACCAATATGGTAAGAAAGTAAATGGAGCCGCACTCAACAGAAATTAAAAGTAAAAATGCGAGGAAAACAAAATGGAGATGAGGTTTTAGAGTGGTTCGGCCCTAAGCTAGGCCTACGTCCACTATGAAGGTTGTTTGCATTATCATGATGATGATTATAAGGCATAAACTCTCTCTTTATACATACGTTCTCTCTCCCTTTTACAACAGATACTATCTTTTACATGCGAGCCACACTTAAATTCGTGGAATTCGTTGGAGAGAATATAGTCCACGAAGGAGGAGGATAGGCTGGCGTTGGAGAAGAAGAATGTCCTTGTTAGAGAAGGGGATGAAAGATGATCTTCAGTCTCTCAGCCAATTAGGCGGCCTCAATGGGCACCATGGCCAAATGGATGAAAGATCTTCCAAACGGAGATGACGTCGGTAGTTGAAATGCTAAGGAATGGTGGAGGAAAAGATTCAGCAACACTTCGTGGTTGCAAAAAAGTTTTTCTCTCTTGGTGGAAGCCATGGCCTATTTATAAGTGAGCTCCCCTGAAGAAATGAGCCGAAATCCGTATATGTAGACTGCGGGCTGCCCATTTCATTAATTACTAAAATGTCACTGCCTAGCTGTAGCCAACTATTGATTACTGTTTCCAGCTGTCAGTATAAGCGACTTTATAGGAGCAAGCGACTTTATAGGAGTGAACGTTTGCATAGATCTGAGAAAACTGGACGGGCGATCGACACCACAGTTTATAGGCAAGCGATCAAGGCTTGTAGATCAAAATGTAAGCGCGACCCTTAAGGAGTTGATATCTGATCAAAGTATTAGCGACTGATTGAGGAATGAGCAGGCGATTGTGGTTGCAATCTATGAGCGAACATGGGATATATGTGCGACCTCTGGCTTCTTCGTGTTTCTTGTTATGCACGATCGACCGGGGTAGCATGAACGAACGACTGCAGAATGGATCATATGAATGGAAGAAATTCTTCTCTTCATCTTGTACGACCGGTTTCCTTGGTACAAGGATGAATGACTTCCTTAGTATGGACGATCTTTGCAAGATACACGAGCCTTAATGTTTCGTTCTATGCTTTTCTTGAGCTAGCTTGAAGTGCGCGACCTCTTTGTATGGTCGTGCTGTGTTGTACGATCAATCCTGTTTGTGTTTGAGTGGATGACCCATCTTGTTCTGATATTCAAGCGACTTTTTTTGCAATAAATGACCAATCCTTGCTCCCATGCTCGAGCCATGGCCTATGTTTGACCTCGTTGTGCACGAACGACCTTGGTTGGGGGTATGAGTACACCAACCTTGTGTGTGCTCGTCTTACGGTTCTAACACAGGCTTAATCCTTCAATGCACGCATTTTAAGGGATAAACAATTACAACCTTTATTTGATATAAATATACTTCAGATCACTTGTTTTAATTACTGACTATAGCCAAACTTTCTTAATCTTAATATTCTTTGATTCTGAAATATTTTTATACAATATTCACTTGTTATCTCAAATTTTCAATATCATGTGATTAAAAATCACTTTCCTTCTTGATTTTTCATACTCTTACAAATATATATATATATATATATATATATATATATATATATATATATATATATATTCAAGGAGAAGATTATAGGAAGGGTGTACTCAATTGTGACTTATCAGTATCAAGAACACATATATAGTCAAAACTACTTTTGTATTTGTTGAAGTCTTGTTCTGCTATTCAAGCAAGAAGTCCTCTTTCGCTGCCGAGGCAAAATCCTGTTCTGCTGCTCAGGTCCGTGTTCTGTTGCTCAGGTGTTGTAATACTTATTCCTCCGGGTTAAATGAGGGTTACTGTTTAGTTGAAATTTCAAAAGGAGTTTGGGACTGGACATAAGAGGTGCTCCGAACTAGTATAAAAATCTTTGGTGCTATTTACTTTTATTTGCTGCTTATATATTATTTATTATATCTTAGACCCTTAGTTTATTACACTTATTGCCATATTACTCGATTTTACTCCATTATTTTCAATTGGTATTAGAGCCCTGGATTCTAGAGATCATAACAACATCCTAGAAGAAATGACGATTAAGAAATCTTGTCAAGGCATTAGAAAGCAGAAGAACAACAAAGCAGAATCAAAGAAGCAAGCAAGCAAATGTCTCATGGATAAAGTCAGATCACAATCAGAATGTGTAGGTTCATTATATAAAGATATTTTGTTAGACCATGTAAAATTATTAAAAGATTTAAAACCTTGAATAAGCATAATATAATTACTTTACTGATTCAAAAGATTGTGAGCAAGAAAATTCCAAATTAAAAGAGGAAAATAAATTTTTAGTAAAACAGACTAAATGTTTTGAAAATAACTTAAAAGAGCTTGTTTTTCAAAAAGATTTCCTTCAAAAAGAAAATGAGCAGCTAGAAGATAAAAACAATGATCTTTTAAAGGAAATCAACATGTTACAAAATAAAATTATATCTTCAGAAGATTCTTTACATAATTCTAGTTTTTTAATTTTGTCTCTTAAAAAAGAGAATAAAGCATTAATTGGAAAGAATTTAGAATTATCTAAAGAATGTGAGTTTTTAAAAGTTAATAATAATATTTTTTTAAAAACAATTTCTAACTCAAAGAAAATTTTGTAAAATTACAACCATCTTTAGATAATTCAGAATCTGAAATTTTTCGTCTTGAAAATGAGAATAGTACTTTAAAAAAGAAAAATTCTGAATTAAATAAGGAAATTGATGATTTGAAAAATAGCAAAATTTCTTTTGAAAATATCACTTGTAACTTTGGAATCAAATTTGAAAAATTTACAAGTAAGTTCACGAAATTTAATAAAGTTCAATTTGATTTAAATGTGATTTTACCTAGTTCTAGGCCTTTACATGATGAAAGTGGTATATGATATAATAAACTAATCATAGGAATAGTATTAGATATGCTTTTATGTATAATTAAAATATTACTGATAGTACAAAAGCACAAGTAAATCAAAGATTCAATTTTTATAGGAATTCAAATACTTTTATGACCAAAAATATTTATAATAAACCTAGAAGTAGGAATGGAGATACCAATAGAAATTATATAAGTATCTGGATTCCTGTAAATTGAAAAAATAGAGAAAAATATATTGATGATTATTTTGATTCAGTAGTTAATAATGATTTTTTTAAAGGTTCCATTAAACCTTCTTGGGTATGGTTACCTTCTAATCGACAAGGGGATGTCACATCAATAAGGGGAGTATAAATTTAGGAGAAAGTCTATATTTTGATATGCATTATCTCATGTTTCACTATAATATCATATAAACATATGCAATGTTATATAGTTCAATGATATCCACAAACTCAATATGTTGTTCAATCATATTTCAAGATTATTTTTCATATTTAAATAAGTTCATGTGAACTAGCTTTCAATTCATATATTTAATTTCATGAACCATATGTATATTAGTTCCCATTAGCTATAATTCCTATTTATCGATGACAAAAGGGGAAGAAAGATCAATATATATAGCATATACATAGGAGAAGCAATATACACAAGGAGAGTACATGTAGAAATATATTTTGATTCATTATTATATATAAGTCGTATATTGTTGTTATCAAAAAGGGGAAGATTGTTAGAACCTCGATTCTCGAGCTATATTTTGACTATGAAAACTATATCGTATACTAATGATTATTACTGGAAAAATATTGGAGATTATGGTTCAAATACAAGAATATTCAAAAACATAATATATTGATATATTAGTGTGTATTTAATCAGTATTTAGTTAAATTTAATGTCAAACTCTCTCCTAGATATATATATAACATATATATGTGATATTTTAAATAAAAATCAAATCTTCGAAAATAAGAGTTGTTGGTACTCGAACTCGGGTCACTAGTTTAGAGGGAATGTGCTTTTACCAAATAAGCTATGGTGCTTTTGCTCTTAAACTTAATTCAGACGGCTGAATATTAATTTCAACTGGCTGAATATTGCTATTTCTATGCACATGCACACTTTTTTAAATTCTAACCGTTTTTCAGCCAGCTGAATTTTAAATTAAGCCAGATGAACTGAAAGGCTGTGAATTTTTAAAGAGTCATAACTCTTTAATCCAAGAGTTATGGCCATATCTTTTAATCAAACCATTTTATGAATGATTGAAACACTTTATTCAATATAAATATACATTAGAGTCACTTATTTTAATTACCGATTACAACCAAACTTTCTTGATCTTAACATTCTTTGATTTTGAAATATTTGTATACTGTATTTAATGGTGCTCTCAAATTTTCAATATTATGTTATTATATATCACTTTCCTTCTTGATTCTTCATACTCTTACAAATATATATATTTAAGGATTAGATTACAAGAAGGGTGTACTCAATTGTGACTTATTAGTGTTATCAAGAACACAAATACAATCAAAACAACTTTTGTATTTGTTGAAGTTCTTTTCTTCTGCTCAGGCAAGAAGTTCTCTTCCCCTACCGAGGAAAAATCTTGTTCTGCTGCTCGGGTCCATGTTCTGTTGCTCAAGGATAGTAATACCTATTCCACTGAGTTAAGTAAGGGTTATTGTTTAGTTAGAATTCCAGAAGGAGTCTGTGACTGAACGTAGGACGGTGTTCCGAACCAGCATAAAAATCTTTGGTGCTATTTACTTTTATTTACTGCTTATATATTATTTAATATATCTTATGCACTTAGTTTATTACATTTATTTCCATATTACTCGATCCTACTCTTGTATTTTCATCTACTACAGTTCTAAAAATATAAATTTTATTGTAATCCAACATAATGACTTGAAATGATAATTTTTGCATGTATCTAGACCATTTTGCCCGTCAAAAGTTTGATCTCGAAATAGGGCGATCCTTATACATTTTTTTCCACATAATGAACTACCAAAATTCAATGAAAATAGTTTCAAGTCCTTATTCGATTGTGTGTGAAAAGTTACATTTATTAACCATCAATTAATTAATGATTATTATTCAATAAAATATTTAAATATACGATCACTAAAAATATCGGTTGTTACACTAGTGATAACAAGATAAAGATCAAAGACTTGACTTTGCAGCTAATCATGATGAAGGAGTTTATAGAAATAGTGGACTCCCTAAAGTCTTCCAAGTTTATTGCTAAAAAAGAAGTCGAGTCCCCAGGAGTAGAAGTCAACCTGTCCAACCTCCCCAAACCGAGGGGGAAGAATTCTTAGAACTAAGAGGCTAAAATCAACCAATAAGGAAGAGTGGAGGACTAAGCTCTTGAACATGCATACAGCTCAACTATAAATGTACATAATAGATAGTAAGTGTTGTTCCAATGAAGAAGAATAACTAAATGATGCAGCAGAGAAAGTTATAAAAGGTATGCTTACTAAAATGGGAAAAATAATATTTGATGATTAAACAAATAATAGAGAAATTCCCTTCATGTGAGAGGTTATGGTGACCAATATTCCTACTCATATTAAGATTCCTACTCTTCGATATAATAGAACAATCAAACTAGATGGTAATCTTATAGCATTCAAGAGTTAAATTGATCTATATAACAGAAGTAGTGTTATTGCCTGCCGTCTCTTCCCAACTATCCTTCAGGGAGCTTCTACTAAATGGTACAACCAATACCATGATAAATATCATCTACTCATGGAAGCAGTTCACTTATGATTCTACAACTCACTTTTTCATATCTAAAAATCCTTGAATGGACTGTATTGTACTGGCATATGCTAAGCAAAGACCAAGGGAACTATTGGTGATTACTTGAAATTTTTAAAGTTGAGGCTTTGAAGTCCAAGGATATAAATGTCAAGGACAACATATGTGTTGTTCATTTTTAATTAAGTATAGATACTCCATTCTGGATGGAACTATATGTCTATGAATGCAAATATCTATAAGACTTTCATTTTCAGGTGGATTAATTCATGACGATGGATTAAATGTATCACACTAGAAAAAGAAGCTGCCTTAAAAGGGAAGGGGAGAAAGTAAGATTTAGCATAAAACTAATATGGAAGAGGGATTCATTAGTTGGAAAATTACATTAAATCACCCTATGTCCTATGTTTATTCCACCGCTAAGGAGAAAGGTTATACTCAGGCATCGAAGGAGTAATAATTAGCACCAATCAACGAGATGAGATAAATATTGCTCTTACCATCAAGCAAAATAAGCATAGGATTGATAAATTCGTGGTCTTAATTTGGGTAACCCAACATTTAGCCAAAAAAGACCATATAAAAAAGTTTATTACGGAGAGTTCTTCTATTATCCAACAAGAAAAATGAAATCAAGCAAACCTTACAATAGGCACTAACTTTGTAGAGAATAACATTCAGCCAAGCTTTTTCCATCTAATTAATATAGTTGACATTATTTATGGGGGTCCTCACTTAACAGGCATGAGCGACGCAGCTAGGAGTCATTACATCCGAGAGAAAATGGAAGGATATTCTAAATTTAGGAGGAACCATCATAGAAAATGCAATATGTCAAATCCAAATGCACACCCTTAATGTAATTTTGCAAGGGCTAAGAGGTATCTGCCACCCACATAATGATCCATTGATGATAACAACACAAACAGGGCTTTCTATTATATCAAAGAATCTCGTTGACATCGTAAGTGCGATCAGTGTACTCTTTTAGCATGCGTTTATTTAGGCCTGCCAAATGAGAAGGCAGAGCTAACCCCATAACCATTTTTCATCTTTTAAAAAAAGGATTTGCGTTGATTGGTCAAATATGACTTCTGATTCAAATGAGAATCCTGCTATGTTGTTGAACCTTTAAAACTATTTTTGTGAGCATCGATCACCATCACTCTACAATGCATTATTTAGGAGACCATGCTTGGGTGAAGTCAGTGCTTTTGTTTTTTGAAATATCTTATGCTAAAATTCCTAACAAAGATTGGATGGAGGGCCATCAGGGAAGAACAATTTGTGCTAGGGAAATGTAATTTAAGACCTTGAAAAAATATAAGCGCAATAATGCTACTTGTTACTCTCCTAAGCACAATAATCATTTACAAAATGAAGAAGGCAAAGCATTGGGAATTAGGAAAGCAAGCCAATTATCCAAAAGCACAAACGGTCAACCCTAGGAGATTCGCTTCCTATGAAAAGATAAAGAAAAGAAAACAAGGGGAGAGCAAGAACAACCCTAATTAAATTCTTGCAACAAGATAAGGATGTTTTTGCATGATCCCATTCATATACGGTAGGATTAAAACAAACTATCATGTGCCATGCTTTAAATATAAACCCAAATAGGCAGTTACCAAGCAAATGAATGTGCAATTTGATAAAGTCCTTTCATAGGTCTTAAAGGAGGAAATAAAGAGGCTACTGGGAAGAAGGTTTATCCGAGAAGTTTTCTATTTGAAATGGTTAGCAAACCTAGTTATGAAATCCAATATGAAATGGAGAACTTGCACTTATTATACTTATTCGAACAAAGCTTGCCAAAAAGATTGATATAGGTTATTTAGAATTAATCAATTAGTAGGAACTATAAGAACCACCAACCCTTATCTTTTATGGACAACTATTTTGGGTACAGTCGAATTCCTATGTTCAAACTGGATGAAGAGCACACTAGTTTTATTATGGATTGGGTAATTTACTGTTATAAGGTGATGCCTTTCGGATTGAAAAATGATAGAGAGACATATGAAAGGTTGGTAGACCAGATGTTTAAAGAGTAGGTTGGAAGAGATATGAAGTATATGTTGATGGTATCCTGGTAAAATCTAAGAGCACACTTGCTTTATAATGGAGTTCAATCTATGAAAATCTTGGGATATATTTTGAGTTCACGAGGCATTAAATCTAATCTTGGACAAATTAAAGCTATCAGAGATATGGTGGAACCCAAAACAAGAAAGGATGTAATGAGTTTGATTGGACGTATGGAAACATTAAAATAGATTCATTTACAAAGCGATCGATTAATGCATTCCTTTCTTTAATGTAATAAAAAAGATAAAAACTTTCAAATAGGAGAAGACTGCAAAAAGGCCTTTGTAGAATTGAAAGATCACTTGGAAAATCCACCTATCTTATCTAGTCCTTTTGATGAGGAAATTTTATATTGATATCTAGTTGCCTTTGAACATGCAGTTAGCACAGTATTAAAAAGAAAAGTAAATGAGGTATAGTTTCTAGTATATTGCAAAAGGGGAATGTTGAAGAATGCAAAAACAAGGTATTTGGTAACTTGAAATTTTGGCTTATTATCTAGTGCTGACTTTGAAAAAAACTAAGGTTATATCTCCAAGCACACCCACTTCGAGTTCTGACAAGCTTTCCTTTGAAGCAAATTTTTCACAAGCCTAAAACTTCTAAAAGATTTGTAAAATGAGGAATCGAGCTAAGCCAGGAGGACATAGAATATCAACTTTGAACCGCAATTAAATTTCAAGCAGTAGAAGACTTCATTAACAAATGTATTGGTTTTATCGCAGAGTAATCAGAGAAATAAAACGAACATAAAATCAAGTGGCAATTGTTTGTCAATGAAGCTTCTATTGAACAAGGAGTAGGCACAAGTTGTATCACTATAACTACAAATGGATACCAACTGCATATGTAATAAGATTTGTATTTTAAGCCACTAACTATGTATGACAGTACGAATTTGTGACAACCCAATCTCCCGATCCCCAAAAAGGTGGGTAATCATTGGAATATAACACATTAATATAACATTAGAAGATAAAAAATTGCATTACAACACATAATATACATCAGATTAGATTATAAGTTGTTGTCAGAGTTTACAACGTCACATAGGATCATGATTATTCATAGTAGTCTCAAATAGCAAATAAGTACATAGCGGAATTAATGATAATCAACATGATAGAGTCTTGGAGAGTCCAAATGAAACATCCAAATCCTTCTCCAACTCCATATCCAAAACCAACTTCCATACACAACTACAAAAGAAACTAAGCTAACGACCTAGATGCTAGGCTACCCGTGTGAAAATATGGGCACCTGAGTTTGCAAGGGAAAACAAACTATGAGCTAGTCATGGGACTGGTATGAGAAACCCTATAGTTATTCTTAACTTATTTTAAAGTGAGGCATGTCACGGGACCATGCCGTATAACATGGAACAAGTTTCCTCCACACGAATGCCAGTGCATAAAACCACGCAAAGCTTTTTGGAAAATGAAGCCATTAAAATACTCAAGTCCCATCACACAGTGCAACGCAAATAGGAGGATGGAGTGTTACCTTATAATGGCCAAATATGCTTGATACGGTAAAATGGTTTGATATTATTATTAGTATCTAAGTATGGAAAACAATTTCGAAAATAAATGTATCAATCTTAAACGACATAATACCCCATCCTATTATGTCTCTATATAGGTTTACAACTAAAACTACAAAGCTTGTATTGGAAATTAGATTCCATCAATGATCCAAGGCAAAGGATCTTCCTTAACTGATTCGAACCATCTCTAGCAAGATGTCCAAGACTCACACATATGTGAACCCTAGAGCGGCAGAGCCAGCCCACTAGTGGTGTAAACGGGTCAGATCGGACCAGATGGAGGTGTGTCCAAGCTCTGTTCTACAAGAGATTCGGACGTACACGGATCAGACAAGCATTAAGTTCGAGCACCGTTCGTACGAGCCAGACAACGTTCAGACAGTGAAAAACATTGAACATTTTGTATCAGATCGGAACATCGGGGGCCCAAGCTCTGTCCTATAAGAGAATCGTATGAACACGGACCAGACACCTTATAGCCTCGTACTGAGCCAGACAACGGACTGTGCTATCTAATATACAGTCCTATGGCCCACCAATTCCCGGTGAGTTCGGGTCACTCTTGAACATAATATTCCCCGATCATATCCGAACTTCATCATGGTCAATGATTGATCACCATCTGAGGTACCTCGATTCCAACATCAACATAAGTAAACCTGCCTAGACTCCATACCATGGCATAACTTTTAGCTAGAAGGAAACATATGTCCTTACTCCATTGTATTTCATCCTGTTTTCAGCTCATTCCGGGGTGTGAGGCCCGACAGTCAACATCCCACAAAGCTCTACTTTTCAACAAAAGCTTTGATCTATCTGCTAGTAATGCTCAGCATGCCACATTGTCAATTCACACATATGATCTATTTCCATTAATAATATAACCTTTGAGCTCATACGTCTCAAAGAAGGGTGTTAAGCTAAGAGAATAAATTCTCCGCCACCACAGATATATTATCAGTAGCAACTAATCGGTTATTTTGTGAAATACAATGTCAGACACACATCCATTTACAAGTTAGTTCTAGGTCTAAATGAAATTGAAGCCCCCTTATTCCTCATCCAATTAAGGAGAGAGGCCCTTGCATATCTGCACAATCAACAAGTACGTCCAAACCACAGCAATTATAACCCTCTTAACGAGATCTACCCATATCTAAGGCATCAACAAGCAGTCCATTCGATGTGAAGACTCCTGATCTTCCATCGTCTACAATGTCTTCAGCTTCAGTTCGTCTTAAAATTACTCGAAATGGGTTGAGCCCAATCTTTTCGAATAATTAGCATCAAAACCAAAATCCTTATTGGATTATCAACCCACTAATTAAGTCACCTTTAATCGGTAATCATGTTATAAGACTTAAATCTTATTTCCAAACTTGGTTAAGTTATCTGGCTTTTAAAAATCATTTTTTAACCTTATAAAAGGTTTACTAAGGATCAAAGTCAATTTGTGAATTAAAAATCCTTATTTCAAAACATTTCTTAAAACTATTATATTAGGCGTTACATAAATAGCCAAATTCCACTTAACCAGTTTTATCATTCGAAACCATATATGATTGGTTCAAGCCTCTTTCAAATCATTTATAATAAATAATAATGATTTCCCCTATTTTTATTTATATAAAAATAGTCCATATTCACAAATCTCGGTTTCAGGTCATTATTGGTCCTAACACTGTTTTTATTCAAATTAGTTTGAACATTTCTCAAAATCTAACCATTAGATTTTAAATTTCTTCCTATCATTTGAAATCTCTTTTCATTATGTGCCCAACGGATCCAGTTTCGGGAAAATTCGATGGTTGGATCTCCTAGTACATCAGTTTGAAGTTACAGGTCAAAGTTCGCGAATTATCGCTGCGCGATGAGTTGTATTCTGACTATAATTCGACGTATAATATAATCAATGTCGAATAGCTTCATAATAATTTTATTTATTGTATAAAATATATATAATAATTTCCAAAAGCTATATTTTTATTTTTGACTTCAAAAATCAATTGTTCCAATATTTTAGTATTAAAATATTATTTAAATAATTAAAATATTATTATTTTTCAAACTTCTTTATTTTGAAACCAAATTCTCTTAACATTCATTATTAAAATAAATAAGAAAGTTTTATAAAGGAAATCCTTTTAAAACTCCTCTTATATATCCTAACCGAACTTCACATTTACCAGTTACTATTCATTTTAAAAATAAAACTTGAACAAGCCATAACTATGTGAAAATTAATTCAAAACAATTTATTACAATTACGAATATTCATCATAATTTTATAAACTTTGTGTCTATCCAAAATTGAACATCAAGCTCAAACTTTTATTTTTCACCTATTATATTAATAAAATATTCATTAAATCATTTTATTTGATGGAGACTTAACCAATGGACCAATAATCACATATATTGGTCATATTCAATTATTGTATCACATAACAATATATCAACCATCAAATAATATCCATTCCACATATATAGTGGAATACACCATATAAGTCTTAAACCGCTAATGCTTATATGGGTTTGTCAATCAACAGATTAATCACAATATTAATCAATGTCAACTAACCATCATTCAATACCCAAATAGGGTTCATATCAATATCCATTAACCGGTGATTAGTGAATTACTTTCTAATGACCATTCAAGGTTCAAACAATTTCCAAGTCGACACTATTGGTTCTTAAGTGTCACGTACCCAAGCAACCACACATATATCACTTAAAAATGATATTTTTATATTTCTAAACATCACTAAACACCATGATAAAGTTATATTATCAACCACTAGTCATCTTCAAACAATATAAGCTTACTAACAATAATTGATAATAAACTAGCCCTTTATTAGTCAACTCATCGCGAGTTTCACTTCGTCAATATTTCAAGAGAATAGAATCTTAACATTCTTGTATGACTCCGGCAGCCATACGACGTCTATAAAGATTTGTAGAAATAACTTGGAAAAGTTTTGAGGCGATAGGGTTTCTAAATCGACAAACGAACAACATGGTCAAGGATTTAAGTATTCGGAGCAAACGAGACAATGTATTGGCCTTATGGGGGTTCAGCCTTGGTGTTATGGGCCTGGAGTTCGCTAGTAGGGGAGGAAGGGCTTATTATGTGGTTATGGGGACCAGGCATGGGTGGTAGTGGTTCAAAGAGGTGGAGATTTGGGTGACTAGGTGAAGTAGAAGGTGATTTAGGCTATATAAAAGGCGAAAACATGATTTTGGAGAGAAGGGGGCTGGAACAGCTTGCGCAGGTGGGGAGGAGGGCTGGAAAGTGCGGATTTGGGCTGGAGTGGAGGAGGTAGGTGGTGGTGTAGCTTAGGGAGGAAGAAGGAAGGAAGGTAGCTTAAGGAAGAAGTGAAAAATGGAAATGGAAAATGAGAAAAGGAAGAGAAAGGAGTGGTTATTATAGAAAAGGAGATGGTGTGGATCAACAAGTGTCGCAACATAAGGAGAGGAGAGAAAGCACACCAAAGGGGTCTAGGAGAGTGACACCTCAAATTGGCATAGGTGTGTTTCTTTCTTGTTTTAAAGATAAAGCTTGTTTTATTTCTATCATGCGTTTATTGCTCGTACGATCAAAGGATAAATCTGATTGATACGAAAATTTGAACCCTAATATATTTCGTAATTATGGATCCAATGAAAAAGGTTTCATTGAATTTGGAGTCCATTTGACTATCCGTCTTATTATTTTATTACAATTTTACTTAATTTTGACCGGTTGACCGGGTACGCGTTTATTTTTCGTACGCTCACATACTAATTTCAAAAATTATGAAATTATGAAATTTGAAATCTTACCATTTTTTAATGTTCTGGATTCAATAAATTTGGTTTCATCAAATTCCAAGATCATTTGAAAAATGTTTCTTTTTAAGCTAAGGAAATAGTATCAAATTTTTAAAATCGACCATAAATCCTTATAAAATTAATTAAAAATCAAATTTAAATTAGTTCCAAAATTTCAGGTCGTTATAATCACCCCCGCTTAAAAGAATTTCGTCCCTTAAATCAGATGATAGTAAAGCTGAAATAGAATTGATGAATAAGATATGAGTTTACCTCTTAGAAGAGCTATTCAGAGATTTCCACCCTGCACTTGGGATAAGACTTCTTAATGTTGTCTCTGTTTCCCATGTACAGTCTCCTGGATCTCCGCTGCACTGCACTTTGACTAGCTTCACCTTTTTGTTTCTCAGTTCTTTTATCTCTTTGTCAATTATCTTTACATGCTCTCTTCGAACTGCTAAATTTGGGGTGATCTCCAAGTCCTCTTGTGCTACTTCCTCAACAATTAAATCAAGATCATATATATATATATATATATGTATATATATATATATATATATCTAGAGATGAGAAATGTGAAACACATTACGCACCCTAGATAACTACTCAAGTAATAGGTTCCTGTAAGATAGAGTTCCAGTTCTCTCCAATATCGGGAATGGACTAATATACTTTGGCGATAACTTCTCAGTTTTCCCGAATCGGATGACTCCTCTCAGTGGAGAAACTTCCAAGAATACCTGATCGCCAAATGCAAATTCCAAATCTCTCCTTCTAGAGTCTGCATAAATTTTCTGACGGCTTTGTGTTGTTTTCAACTTCTTCTTAATGAAGTCCACTTTATCTCCTGCTTCACGGATCATGTCTGGACCTAATATAAGTTGATTTCCAGACTTTATCAACCATGTAGGAGATCTGCCAGGTCAACCATACAATGCTTTGAATGGTGACATCTTGAGACTCGCTTGGAAGATGTTATTATAATTTATAAGAGAACTCCACAAGATGCAAGTGATCTTCCCACGAACCTCCCAAATCAAGGATACAGGCTCGCAATAAATCATCTAAGACTCGATTAACTCTTCCAGTCTATCCATCTATTTAGGGGTGGTAAGCAGTGCTAAGGTTCAACGTTTTCCTAAATACCGACTGAAATACTTCCCAGAACTTATTGGTGAGGATCGGATCTCGATCACTAACAATGCTGTTGTTTATTCCATGTCGAACAACTTCTTTTTCATATTACTAAGTAAGACTATCAGCTATTCTATTTGACTTTACCGTAAGAAAATGGGTGCTCTTCGTCGGAAGATCGACTATAACCCAAATACTTTCATTACCTTTCTTGGTTGGAGGCAAACCGTCAATGAAATCCGTGGATATCTGGTCCCACTTCTATTCTAGAATCTCCAGTAGCTGAAGTAATCCTGCGGCCTATTGTTGATGACTCTTGACTTGTTGGCAAGTTGGGCACCTATTAGCGTATATCGATATGTCTCTCTTAATTGATTTCCACCAGAACGTGCGCTTCAGATCTCGATACATCTTATGTACTCCTGGATGGATATTGAGTTTGGATTTATGAATCCCACCTAGTGCTTGTCTCTTAAGTTCTGGAATATTTGGAACGCAAATCCAGCCTTTTAACCTCAGAACTCCTTTATTATCAGTCTTGAAGTTTGAGACTTCGCCCTCTTGAAATCTCTTACAAGTCTTTTGAAAAAACTCGTCATCTTTCTATTGAGCAAAAATCTTCTCAATTAATGAGGGTGTGATAACCAAATTAGCAATAATTGCATTCTTTCTACTGAGTTCATCTGATAGAACATTGACTTCTTCGGGAATATAAAGGATATCCAGATCGTATGCTGTTAGAAACTCCAACCAACATTATTGTCTCATGTTCAAGTCCTTCTGGGTAAAAAGATATTTAAGATATTTATGATCAATAAAGAGTTCAAACTTCTCACCCAGCAAGTAGTGCCTCCAAATTTTCAAGGTAAATACCGTGACAAGTAACTTCAAGTCATGAATGGCGTACTTCTTCTCATGCGGTATCAACAGTCGACTTGCAAAAGCAATGACTTTACCTCTCTGCATCAATATCGTACCCACTCTTTCTCCATAAGCATCAGTATAGATGCTTAGATCTTGATTGCCATCTATTTTCATTAACACTAGGGGCAGTGGTTAGCCTTATCTTTAATTCCTGAAATGCCTTCTCACATCTAGGAGTCTAAATAAACATAGCATGCTTTATTGGTCAGCTTCATCAAAGGACTATATAACTTTGAAAGTCCTTTATGAACTTGCTATAGTAACTTACCAGTCCAAGAAAACTTCTGACTTTAGTGGGGGCGCTTGGTTGCTTCCAATCATGGATGGTAGCAATCTTACTCAAATCTACCGAGATTCCTTCCTTCGACTCCACATGTCCTAGAAATTTCACTTCCTCTTTCCAGAATTGACATTTGGAAAACTTGGCCTTTAATACATTCTTTCTTAGAATCTCCTGTACCCTTTCCAAATGCTTCACGTGCTCTTCTTCTATCTTAGAGAAGATAAGGACATCTTCAGTAAAGGCTAGCACGAGTTTGTTTAATACCTCTCGAAACACCTGGTTCATCAAGTCCACAAAGTAAGAAGGGGCGTTGCATAGTCCGAGGGCCATCACTAACCATACATAAAAAAAATATGGACCGCTAAAAGCTGTTAGAGGAACACACTAACTGGTGAAACCCTATAGCTAGGTCCGTCTTGGAGAATACTCGTGCTACATTCAAGCGATCCAGCAAATCATCAATGCATGGAGGAGGTTACTTATTCTTAAGAGTTTTCTTGTTGCGGTCTTGGTAGTCCACACATAGTCTGAGGGTACCGTCAGACTTTGGAACAAATACCACGCTGCACCCCAGCTTGAGAAACTAGGCCTAATCGGACCTTTCCATAAAAGATGTTGAGTTTGATTACTCAGCTTTTCTTTCTCCTTTATCGACATCCTCCGAATTGCATGCATAACTGGCCTCGCATTCGAAACCAAATCAATTCTGAAGTCAATCTCACTTCGGGGGGAAGACTCTTTACTTCTTCGAATATATTTGCATAATCCTCAACAACTGGGATGGTTTCTAGGGGAGTGGGAAAAGCATCGAGAGTAGACCAAAATTCCTCCCTATCTAAATTTGGATCTTCATATGGTATCATTATAAAATTTCCAAATTTGGTTTTCGTCCTAACTATTCTTTTAGCGCATTTAACATTGGTTTCATACCGGGTCAACCAATCCAATCCAAGTTTAATATCAAACTCGGTGGAATCCATGACAATCAATTTAAAGGGAAGCAGGTAATAAGAATAATAGATAGTGCAACAACCCGGAAAATCAGAACCAATTTAAATATTTATTTTAAGAAAATTTTGTTAGGAAATGTGTCAGAATTTAAATATTCCATTTTCAAATTAAAAAAAACTTTTATTAACGAACGTGGCAATTATTTGTTTATCTATATTTATTTATTCATGCACAAGAAACCTTAATGTCATTGCCACCTTTCATTTTAAATATATATGTATATATATATATCATGAAACGCTCACAAAAATCTAGGGAAAAAATATTATGGCAATAAATTTCTTTTAACACATGTATACAAAGTGTACTACATACATGCATGGAAATATGACAATAAATTTTGTGTATTAGTTGTAACTTATTTCCCATTTATCACCTATGAATTAAATAGCAGCTGGTTTCCCACGCTAGTCAATTAATCTATTGGAATCGTTATTTTTATTTATATAAAGTTAACATTCAATGTAATTACCATTCTTAATTAAGGTTATCATTTACCTTACAATTTATACAAACATAATTTCCAAATATATATATAACGATACAATGTAAAATACGCATTAATTCATATGTATATATATATATATCCTATGCCTTGATTATTTTGCTTCTCATTTAATTATAGGTTATTGAAAAAAAATACAAATGCTTTTTTTTATAACAAAATATCAGTTACTGTCCAATAGCTTAACAACTGCTCTGCTTAATAAAATTTGTTGACTCATTGCAATTAAATGTAAATTTCAAATTCATTAATATATATATATATATATATATTTCTATGTAGTTATTATTTTCTTCATTCCATTTCTTTCGCATATAACTTCTCCTCAATTTAAGCCATGTTTCCCTATTAAACTCTTTTTAGGAAAATAAATTATGAACATAATATTTCTTCCACTTTATTTTCTTAGACCATATATCATATGCGTCCATTTATTATAAGATTCGTTTCCATTTATTTGTACTCATCCTACCACTTTTATTATGTGTCCATACAATTGGAAAATTTATTTTCAATTATGTTGTATCCATTCTGCCACTTTTATTCCTTTAATTTGTGAGAACACATTTAAGTTAATTTTATATGATTTAAATTTATATGAACGGTTAATGAATTTGAAAATATGTTGTTGCATGAATGGCTAACTAATTGTTGTCAATGTGTGATGGTTGTCAAATAAATGCATTTGAGGCGCATTAATGTATAACGTGTATTTGGAATTTTATTGGTTGATTGTATGTAGAAAATGAATTTATCAAACGGGGGCCATTGGGTAGAGTCAAATCTGGTTGGACTGAAATTGGGTTGGTTTAAAACTTTTGGATTTAGTTGTAAAATTTACATTAAAATAATATAAAAATACACATTATCTTCCTTCTAACCCTAATACACAAAGAACATAGCCGCCACCCCCTATTCTAATGGCCTAAATTTCTCCTCCTTCTTCCAATAAATTCTTGCAACCCTCTCATTAAAACACCTTCCTCCTTATCAATTTATTGTAGAGCACTTCATCACCTTTGATTCCATATGGTTTGATCTTGAAACCGTTGTGTATTCGAGGAGCTTCAGTACCCCAAACCTGACGGGTTTCAACCGCCGCCCCGACCTCCTTGCTCCACAGAGCTCCACCCCACTCGAGGCGCACGCACGCTACACTCCCCCTGGGCTCAATTGAGCTGAGAAAAACGGCCCCCCTGGTGCTCCGCTCGTAGCCTGACGCTGTGGTGCCGTCTGAACGCCTTCTAGTCCTCTGTGTTGATCGAAAACGTGAGACCTAACTTTGAACATTTCGAAAAGCTTGCGACCGTATACAGATAGAGGAAGAAGAAGGTTACCCTTTAATTATTTTATTAATTTATTTTTTTAAAATTATTATCAATCTTGTTTAAATCCTAACTAACACATACGACATCGAAAATTACCGATTTCAGATCCGACAAGATCGTACGACAAAGATCTACGTTCCTAGACTGAAAAGGAACAATTCCAAGCTGTTTGAATTTTGGACAAATTTGCCACACGACTGTGAGGTTTCTTTTTTTTATATAATTAATTAATTTATTTTCTATGTAGTGATCGCAGGTATATGATTTAGATATACTTTGTTCTGACATTTTGGATGATGTTTGATCTGTTGTTTGGTGATGGAAAATTATAGATCTATATGTATTTGTTATATATTATATTATCATTTTATTTATTTTGAATTGAATTAGTTTGTCAATTCAATATAAAATATTATATGTGTTAGTTATATATTATGTTATCATTTTATTTATTTTGAATTGAACTAGTTTGTCAATTCAATATAAAATATTATTTTGTCAGTTTACTGAATTGAATCAGTTTGCCAATTCAATATAAAATATTATTTTGTCAATTTTAATTGAATTGAATTAGATTGTCAATTCAATATAAAAACATTATTTGGATTATTTTTGTTGAATTGAAATAGAATTGTAAATTCAATATAAAATATTATTTTTTCATTTTATGGGATTTAATAGAATTGTCAATACAATTGAAAATATATCATTTTTGTCAACATTATTGTATTGAAATAGAATTGTCAATACAATTGAAAACATATCATTTTTGTCTATATTATTGTATTGGAATAGAATTGTCAATACAATTGAAAATATATCATTTTTGTCTATATTATTGTATTGAAATACAATTGTCAATACAATTGAAAATATATCATTTTTGTCTATATTATCGTATTGGAATAGAATTGTCAATACAATTGAAAATATATCATTTTTGTCTATATCATTGAATTGAGATAGAGTTGTAAATAAACATTGAATTAAAAAGTTATTCTTTTATTTGCATTCTTTGATGCAAATAAACATTGAACTAAAAAGTTATTCTTTTATTTGCATTATTTGATGCAAATAAACATTAATTAAAAAGTTGTTCTTTTATTTGCATTCTTTGATGCAAATAAACATTGAATTAAAAATTTATTCTTTTATTTGCATTCTTTGATGCAAATAAACATTCAATTAAAAAGTTGTTCTTTATTTGCATTCTTTGATGCAAATATACATTGAAATAAAAAGTTATACTTTTATTTGTATTCTTTGATACAGATAAAATGTTGAAATTGGAAGTTAAATTTTTATTTGCATTTCTTGATGCAAATAAAACATAGTTTTAAAAAGGTTATATTTTATTTGTAATTTGGATACAAATTACATGATTTGTAAAGTTACATTTTTGTTTGCAATTTTAGATGCAAACAAAATATTACAATTAAAGTTACATTTTTGTTTGCAATTTTAGATGCAAACAAAACATTAGAATTAAAGTTACATTTTTGTTTGCAATTTTAGATGCAAACAAAACATTAGAATTTAAGTTACATTTTTGTTTGCAATTTTAGATGCAAACAAAACATTAGAATTCAAGCTACATTTTTGTTGGCAATTTTAGATGCAAACAAAACATTAGAATTAAAGCTACATTTTTGTTTGCAATTTTAGATGCAAACAAAACATTAGAATTAAAGTTACATTTTTGTTTGCAATTTTAGATGCAAACAAACATTGGAATTAAAGTTACATTTTTTTGTTTGCAGTTTTAGATGCAGACAAAACATCAAAATTAAAATTGCATTTTGTTTGCAAAATTTTGATGCAAACAAACCACTAAAATAAAAGTTGCATTTTTGTTTGTAAATTTAGTTGCAAACAAACCATTTAATAAAGATTGCATTTTTGTTTGCAGTTTTAGATGCAAATAAAAATATTATAATAAAAGTTACATTTTGTTTACATTTTAGATGTAAATAAGAACATGAATTAAAAGGTTACATTTTTATTTGCAATTTTGATATAAATGAAAACATAGAAATAAAAGTTATATTTTTATTTACATTTTAGATGTAAATAAAAGAATAGATTATAGTGTTGCATTTTTATTTACAATTTAGATGTAATTAAAGGCTAGTATTTTAAGGTATGTTTTTATACATTTTAGTTGTAGTAAATTGCTAGAATTAAAGAGTTGTATTTTTTTTATTGTCATTTTAGAGTCAAAATAAAAAAAAAAATTAACATTGCAATTTTGTTGTCATGGTAGAAAAAAGAATAGATTTTATTGTCATGGTAGAAAAAAGAATAGATTTTATTGTCATGGTAGAAAAAAAGAATAGATTTTAAAAGTCACATTTTTATTGATATTTCATATGAAATAAAAGAATAGATTTAAATGTTAAGATGTTTATTGTTACTTTAGATACAATAAAAATAGTAGAATTAAAATCATGTCTTATTTTTCATTTGGTTTCAACAAAAGGTGTGAACATTAAGAAAATATATTTTCTATATAATTTGTTTACCATTGGAAACAATTAGTTATTAAAAATATGATTTATTTCAAATCATCATTTTTATCAAGTTAGAAGAATTAGGAAAATCATATGTATAAAATCTCTAACATGAATATGGATTGTACTTGGGTTGTTTGTGATTGTTGAAATAGTTGAAATCGCCAAATGATTTATATTTATATTTATATATAAATATAAATTAAAATTTTAACGAATCGCGCGCGGTAGTTCGCGTTTCGGCAATCGTAACTTCAAACGATTATACCGTAAGATTCGACTGTCGAATTTTCCCAAAACTGGAACCATTAGGACCGTTTTGGGAAGATCTTTCCAATGATATAAACTTTATCAAAATCCAACGGTTAGATTTTAAGATGTGTTTAAATCAAATTTTGGTAAAAACAGCGTCAGGGCCGTCCTTCGACCTGAAGCGTCATTTAATTATATTGAGCTATTTTTAAATAAGTAAAAATAGCAACAAATCGTTATAAATTAATATTAACGATATTAAATGGTTTAAATGATAATAATTCGGAAATTATTTGAAAAGACCGAGTTCAACTCATTTCAAATAATTTTACGGCGATTTTAAATCGAAGATATCGAAGACGACGATTGAAGATCGGCGATCTTCACGTCGAAAGGATAACTACTGATGCTTGGCATTGACTAGCTACCAATAAAGGGTTAAAGTGGTATTTGTCCGGAAGTACTTGTTGATCGTCCGGATACGCGAGCACCTAGGTGGCTCCGGATTCGTTCAGACCCAGAATAGACTTGTAAATGGATGTGTGTCCGACATTGAATTTCATGCCATGTAATTTAATTGATATCTATTAATATATTTCAGAGGTGGCGAAGGATTTATCCTCTTGCTAAACACCCTTCTTTGAGATGCACGAGCTCGAAGGTTATATATTGGTAGTTATCGATCGCAAGGTATGGACTGTCAATATGGCATGCCAAGATGCAATTGATCGAGGCTTTTGTTGACAAGTAGAGCCTCGTGGATGATGATCAAAGCATGGCCTATTTAGGCATAGCTTTATGTATTACGTCACCTCGCGAGCCTCACACCCCGGTAGAGTCAAAAACGGGACAAGGGAACGCAGGGAGTGCACACGTTTCTTTCTAGCTAGAAGTGGTGTTTGAGTTTTTATAAGGCCTGACATTTTTACTTATGTGGTTGATGGAATGAGGCGCCTCATATATTTTTATTGGTAGCCAATGGCCAATTTATAGGTCCAATAAGATCGGGAAGCGTGTGTTCAGGAATTGCCAATCCGCTAGCGTTATTTGTGGACCATCCCTGCTGTATCCAAGGGTTTACTACGGGGAATCCTGAGACATTGCTAGAGTGTCTTGAATCGGTTAGGAGATCGTCCCTAGCCTTGACTCATGATGGAAACCAACCTCCAATACAACATTACGGTCTTAATTGTAAACCTATATATGGCAACATAGTATATGGTAGCTATGCCATCTAGGGTTGATATATTTACTTTGAAGTGTTTTTGAAGCATATCAGACACTAGTAATAATATTAAAAATATTATTTTCTACATATCAAGCATTTTTGATCATTATAAGGTAAAACTCTATCCTCCGTTTGCATTGCATTGATTGATGGGACTTGAGTCTTATAATGGTTTCATTTTCTAAAAAGCATTGCGTTGTTTTGACTTAAAAATTTATAAAACTTATGCACTGGCAATCCAATGGAGTAAAGCAATTCCAGGTTAGCGGCGTGGTCCAGTGATTAGCCATATTATTAGTGTAGTGGGGTTTCTCACACCAGTCCCATGACTGACTCGTAGTTTGTTTCACTTTGCAAACTCGGGTAACCTCTTTTCCACACGGGAAGTTGAGTGACAAGTTTCAGGTAGGGATGTTTTCTGGACTAGAGCTGGCTAATGAAGATGTTAGAAGATCTTTCTTTTTATCTTTATTTTCTTCTTGAGATTTTGAGACAGTATTGGATATTGATGTATTTTGGGAGATTGAGACTTCATTTCTTTCCCTGTTTTTAGACATTTATTTTGCTAAGTGTATCATGTACTGCATACTCTGATGTTCTGTGATGATGTTTGTGATGACATTCTACTCCGCTGCAATGATTTATATGTTCTGCTATGTATCTGTGATCTGTTATTTTTTTAGTTATGTTATACTTTTATGATTATCCTTACTTTTGTTCTACAGAAGTTTGGGTCGTCACATTTGGTATCAGAGCTAAAGGTTAACCTTAGCTATAGAGTATAACATTTTTAAAACAACTCGTCTAGATAGAATCAGTAGTATTCTAAGGCGAGTAGCTCATTAGAGATAGGATTAGCAATGTCCTAGAATGAGCACAGCAGAATAGCACATATAAATCAGTCATCACACCATTATTATCTTTTCATATGTCTCTACTTTTAACCTTTCCTTTAAAATTATCATTTCTCTTAGCCTGACTCCTTCCCTGATGGGAGACTGAGGATAGCATCAAACAGGCCTATCCCAAGTGCAGAGTGGATATCTATGAGTGACTCTTATGTTGAGGTACATTTATAATACCTTACATTTTCCGTTTTGTTTCCTACTTTACAATCATTTCCTTTTTCGAGACGAAAAGCTTTTAAGTAGGGGATTGTAACAACCCGGAAAATCAGAACCAATATAAATATTTATTTTAAAGAAATTTTGTTAGGAAATGCGTCAGAATTTAAATATTCCATTTTCAAATTAAAAAAATATATTAGCGAACGTAGCAATTATTTGTTTAATTATATTTATTTATTCATGCACAAGAAACCTTGATGTCATAGCCATCTTTCATTATATAAATATCATGAAACGCTTAGCAAAATCTAGGGAAAAAATATTATGGCAATAAATTTCTTTTAACACGTGTATACAAAGTGTACTACATACATGCATGGAAATATGACAATAAATTTTGTGTATTAATGGTAATTTATTTCCAATTTATGACCATTAAATAGCAACTAGTTTCCCACGCTAGTCAATTAATCTATTGCAGTCGTCATTTTTATCTTTATAAAGTTAACATTTAATGTAATTACCATTCTTAATTAAAGTTATCATTTACCTTACAATTTATACAAACATAATTTCCAAAAATATATATTACAACACAATGTAAAATACACATTAATTCATATATATATCCTATGCCTTGATTATTTTGCTTCTCATCTAATTATTAGTTATTGAAAAAAAAAATACAAATGCTTTTTTTATAACAAAATATCAGTTACTCTCCAATAGCTTAACAACTGCTCTGCTTAATAAAATCCGTTGACTCATTGCAATTAAATGTAAATTTCAAATTCATTAATATATATGTATATGTGTGTATATATATATATTTCTATGTAGTTATTATTTTTCTCATTCCATTTCTTTCGCATATAACTTCTCCTCAATTTAAGCCATGTTTCCCTATTAAACTCTTTTTAGGAAAATAAATTATGAACATAATATTTCTTCCACTTTATTTTCTTAGACCATATATCGTATGTGTCCATTCATTATAAGATTCGTTTCCATTTATTTGTACTCATCCTACCACTTTTATTATGTGTCCATACAATAGAAAATTTATTTTCATTTATGTTGCATCCATTCTGCCACTTTTATTCCTTTAATTTGTGAGAACACATTTAAGTTAATTTTATATGATTTAAATTTATATGAACGGTTAATGAATTTGAAAATATGTTGCTGCATGAATGGCTAATTAATTGTTGTCAGTGTGTGATGGTTGTCAAATAAAAGCATTTGAGGCGCATTAATGTATAACGTGTATTTGGAATTTTATTGGTTGATTATATGTAGAAAATGAATTTGTCAAACGGGGGCTATTGGGTAGGGTCAACTCTGGTTGAACTGAAATTGGGTTGGTTTAAAACTTTTGGATTTAATTGTAAAATTTACATTAAAATAATTTAAAAATACACATCATCTTCCTCCTAACCCTAATCTACAAAGAACATAGCCACCGCCCCCTATTCCAATGCCCGAAATTGTTCCTCCTTCTTCCACTAAATTCTTGCAATCCTCTCATTAAAACACCTTCTTCCTTCTTAGTTTATTGTAGAGCACTTCATCACCTTCGATTCCATATGGTTTGATCTTGAAACCGTTGTGTATTCGAGGAGCTTCAGCACTCCAAACCCCACGAGTTTCAACCGCCGCCCCGACCTCCTTACTCCACCGAGCTCCACCCCCACTCGAGGCACACGCACGCCACACTCCCCCTAGGCTCGATCGAGCTGAGCAAAAGCGGGCCCCCTGGTTCGTAGCCCGACACTGTGGTGCCACCTGATCGCCTTCTAGTCCTCTGTGTTGATCGAAAACGTGAGACCTAACTTTGAACATTTCGAAAAGCTTGCAGCCGTATACTGATAGAGGAAGAAGAAGGTTACCCTTTAATTATTTTATTAATTTATTTTTTTAAAATTATTACCAATCTTGTTTAAATCCTAACTAACACATACGACATTGAAAATTAACGATTTCAGATCCGATAAGATCGTACGACAAAGATCTACGTTCCTAGACTAAAAAGGAACAATTCCGAGCTGTTTGAATTTTGGACAAATTTGCCACACGACTGTGAGGTTTCTTTTTTATATATAATTTATTTATTTATTTAATTTATTTGCTATGTAATGATCGCAGGTATATGATTTAGATCTACTTTATTCTGACATTTTGGATGATGTTTGATCTGTTGTTTGGTGATGGAAAATTATATATCTATATTTGTCAGTTATATATTATATTATCATTTATTTATTTTGAATTGAATTAGTTTGTTAATTCAGTATATAATATTATTTTTTCAATTTTAATTGAATTGAATCAGTTTGTCAATTCAATATAAAATATTATTTTGTCAATTTTAATTGAATTGAATTAGATTGTCAATTCAATATAAAAACATTATTTTGATTATTTTTGTTGAATTGAAATAGAATTGTAAATTCAATATAAAATATTATTTTGTCATTTTATGGGATTTAATAGAATTGTCAATACAATTGAAAATATATCATTTTTGTCTATATTATTGTATTGAAATAAAATTGTCAATACATTTGAAAATATATCATTTTTGTCTATATTATTGTATTGGAATAGAATTGTCAATACAATTGAAAATATATCATTTTTGTCTATATTATTGTAATGAAATAAAATTGTCAATACAATTGAAAATATATCATTTTTGTCTATATTATCGTATTGGAATAGAATTGTCAATACAATTGAAAATATATCATTTTTGTCTATATTATCGTATTGGAATAGAATTGTCAATACAATTGAAAATATATCATTTTTGTCTATATTATCGTATTGGAATAGAATTGTCAATACAATTGAAAATATATCATTTTTGTCTATATCATTGAATTGAGATAGAGTCGTAAATAAACATTGAATTAAAAAGTTATTCTTTTATTTGCATTCTTTGATGCAAATAAACATTAATTAAAAAGTTATTCTTTTGTTTGCATTCTTTGATGCAAATAAACATTGAATTAAAAAGTTGTTCTTTATGCGTATTCTTTGATGCAAATATATATTGAAATAAAAAGTTATACTTTTATTTGTATTCTTTGATACAGATAAAATATTGAAATTGGAAGTTAAATTTTTATTTGCATTTCTTGATGCAAATAAAACATAGTTTTAAATAGGTTATATTTTATTTGTTATTTAGATACAAATTAAAAACATGATTTGTAAAGTTACATTTTTGTTTGCAATCTTAGATTCAAACAAAATATTAGAATTAAAGTTATATTTTTTGTTTGCAATTTCAGATGCAAACAAAATATTAGAATTAAAGTTACATTTTTGTTTGCAATTTTAGATGAAAACAAAACATTAGAAATAAAGTTACATTTTTGTTTGCAATTTTAGATGCAAACAAAACATTAGAATTAAAGTTACATTTTTGTTTGCAATTTTAGATGCAAATAAAACATTAGAATTAAAGTAACATTTTTGTTGGCAATTTTAGATGCAAACAAAACATTAGAAATCAAGCTACATTTTTGTTGGCAATTTTAGATGCAAACAAAACAATAGAATTAAAGCTACATTTTTATTTGCAATTTTAGATGCAAACAAAATATTAGAATTAAAGTTACATTTTTGTTTGCAATTTTAGATGCAAACAAACATTGGAATTAAAGTTACATTTTTTTGTTTGCAGTTTTAGATGCAAACAAAACATCAAAATTAAAATTGCATTTTGTTTGCAAATTTTTGATGCAAACAAACCACTAAAATAAAAGTTGTATTTTTGTTTGCAAATTTAGTTGCAAACAAACCATTTAATAAAGATTGCATTTTTGTTTGCAGTTTTAGATGCAAATAAAAACATTATAATAAAAGTTACATTTTGTTTACATTTTAGATGTAAATAAGAACATGAATTAAAAGGTTACATTTTTATTTGCAATTTTGATATAAATGAAAACATAGAAATAAAAGTTATATTTTTATTTACATTTTAGATGTAAATAAAAGAAAAGATTATAGTGTTGCATTTTTATTTACAATTTAGATGTAATTAAAGGCTAGTATTTTAAGTTATATTTTTATACATTTTAGTTGTAGTAAATTGCTAGAATTAAAGAGTTGTATTTTTTTTATTGTCATTTTAGATACAAAATAAAAAAATAAATTTTAACATTGCAATTTTATTGTCATGGTAGAAAAAAGAATAGATTTTATTTTCATGGTAGAAAAAAGAATAGATTTTATTATCATAGTAGCAAAAAAGAATAGATTTCAAAAGTCACATGTTTATTGACATTTCATATGAAATAAAAGAATAGATTTAAATGTTAAGATGTTTATTGTTACTTTAGATACAATAAAAATAACAGAATTAAAATCATGTCTTATTTGTCATTTGGTTTCAACAAAAGGTGTGAACATTAAGAAAATATATTTTCTATATAATTTGTTTACCATTGGAAACAATTAGTTATTAAAAATATGATTTATTTCAAATCATCATTTTTATCATGTTAGAAGAATCAGGAAAATCATATGTATAAAATCTCTAACATGAATATGGATTGTACTTGGGTTGTTTGTGATTGTTGATGTAGTTGAAATCACCAAATGATTTATATTTATATTTATATATAAATTAAAATATAAATGAATCGCGCGCGGTAGTTCGCATTTCAGCAATCGTAACTTCAAAGAATTATACCGTAAGATCTGACCGTCAAATTTTCCCAAAACCGGAACCGTTAGGACCGTTTTGGTAAGATCTTTCCGATGATATAAACTTTGTCAAAATCCAACGGTTAGATTTCAAGATGTGTGTAAATCAAATTTTGGTAAAAACATCGCTAGGGCGGTCCTTCGACCCGAAGCGTCGTTTAATTATATTGAGCTATTTTAAATAAGTAAAAATAGCGACAAATTGTTATAAATTATTATTAACGATATTAAATGGTTTAAATGATAATAATTCGGAAATTATTTGAAAAGACCGTGTTCAACTCATTTCAAATAATTTTACGGCGATTTTAAATCGAAGATATCGAAGACGACGATTGAAGACCAGCGATCTTCACGTCGAAAGAATAACTACTGATGTCTGGCATTAACTAGCTACTAATAAAGGGTTAAAGTGGTAGTTGTCCAGACGTACTTGTTGATCGTCCGAATACGCCAGCTCCTAGTTGACTCCGGATTCGTTCAGACCCAGAACGGACTTGTAAATGGATGCGTGTCCGACATTGAATTTCATGTCATGTAATTTAATTGATATCTATTAATATATTTCTGTGGTGGCGGAGGAATTATCCTCTTGCTAAACACCCTTCTTTGAGACGCACAAGCTCGAAGGTTATATATTGGTAGTTATCGATCGCATGGTATGGACTATCAATGTGGCATGCCAAGATGCAATTGATCGAGGCTTTTTTTGAAAAGCAGAGCCTCGTGGATGATGATCAAAGCATAACCTATTTAGGTATAGCTTTGTGTATTACGTTACCTCGCGAGCCTCACACCCTGGTAGAGTCAAAAACGGGACAAGGGAACGCATGGAGTGAACACGTTTCTTTCTAGATAGAAGTGGTGTTTGGGTTTTTACAAGGCCCGACATTTTTACTTATGTGGTTGATGGAATGAGGCATATCAGATATTTTTATTGGTCGCCATTGGCCAATTTATAGGTCCAATAGGACCGGGAAGCATGGTTTCAGGAATTGTCAATCCGCTAGCGTTATTTATGGACCGGCCCTGCTGTATCCAAGGGTTCACTGCAGGGAATCCTGAGACATTGCTAGAGTGTCTCAAATCGGTTTGGAGATCATCCCTAGCCTTGACTCATTATGGAAACCAACCTCCAATACGATATTACAGCCTATATATGGTGACATAGTATATGGTAGCTATGCCGTCTAGGATTGATATATTTACTTTGAAGTATTTTTGAAACATATTAGACACTAGTAATAATATTAAAAATATTATTTTCTATGTATCAAGCATTTTTGATCATTATAAGGTAAAACTATATCCTCCATTTGCATTGCATTTTGTTATGGGACTTGAATCTTATTATGGTTTCATTTTCTAAAATACATTGCATTGTTTTGACTTAAAAATTTATAAAACTTATGCACTGGCAATCCAATGGAGTAAACCCGTTCCGCGTTCACGGCGTAGTCCAGTGATTAGCCATATTATTAGTGTAGTAAGATTTCTCACACCAGTCTCATGACTGACTCGTAGTTTGTTTCACTTTGCAAACTCGGGTGCCCTCTTTTCCACACGGGCAGTAGAGTGACAGGTTTCAAGTAGGGATGTTTTCTGGACTAGAGCTGGCTGATGAAGATGTTGGAAGATCTTTCTTTTTATCTTTATTTTCTTCTTGAGATTTTGAGACAGTATTGGATACAGATGTATTTTGGGAGATTGAGACTTTATTTCTTTCCCTGTTTTTAGACATCTATTTTGCTAAATGTATCATGTGCTGCGTACTCTGATGTTTTGTGATGATGTTTGTGATGACATTCCTCTCCGCTGCAATGATTTATATGTTTTGCTATGTATTTGTGATCTGTTATTGTTTTAATTATGTTATACTCCTATGATTATCCTTACTTTCGTTCCATGGAAGTTTGGGTCGTCACAGATAGATACTCTACGGTACAAACAAATGTTGATGGAGCCTCCAATTGGATTTCTAACACAGACGGTTTCTTCAAGATATTTGAGGTCTAGACTTAATTTCTTAGCCAAATTACTTGAAATGAAACTACATGATGCACCTGTATCAAACAACACTTTAACTGGAACATTTTTAACGATAAGCGTACCTTCAGAACATCTGGCCCTCCCCTACAAGCTAAGGATGTTGGAGCATCTGCTATGTTGTAGACATGGCCCCTTCAGACTTCCTCAGTAGTGAGCAATTTAGTTTTATATGGCCTATTTTGTGGCAATTATAGAATTCCATGTTATCATAAGACTTCTTTTGTTTTTTCGCATATTTATAGTTCTTTTATAAATTTCCTTGCTTATTGCAGTTGAAGCATGTGACAGTCTTTAACCATTCCTCCCTAGGCTTTTTCCTTTCCTTACTTGCTTCGAGTTTCCTTTTATTTTAAAATTTCCTCTTCTTACCAAAATTTCCTTTCTCTTTGTCCTCTAAAGCATTATGTTTGTCTATATTCTCATAGCGGCAAGCCATCTCCTCCATTTATGCAAATGGAAGCTTTACATGGGAGGTCACCCTGTTCTTGTACTTCCTTTGAAGACCATCAATAAATTTTATATTCTTTTTTATTGGTACTTGGATCAACTCTTGACCGGAGCGAGAAAGCTCGTTGAACTTGTTCAGATACTCTTGAATGGTCATATCCCCTTGTTTCGGATTGGAGAACTCATAATATAAGTGGGATATTACTTAGGATGGCATGAATATTTCTTCCAAGACCTCTTTAAAATGATACCAAGTAAAATTTCCTTTGGGATTTGTCATTGTAATCGTCTCCCACCAGATCAAAGCTTCATCTCTAAGTAACCAAGAGGCCAAGTACCTTTTCTAATCTCTATTCAATCTTAATCCAATGAAAATCCTTTCGTAAGAGCGTAGACATGCTTGCGCTTCAATCACTGGTTCCTTTCCAAAGAATGGTACCCCTCCCAAATTCTTGTATTTCTTGGCTAAAATTTCTAGATCTGGTTCTAGCTGTGAGGGCACAACTGCCTCATTTGCTGCTCCTATGGGTTTGGTTGTTCAACCATAGGGTTACCCCTTCCTCTTCCTATACCTCTTCTGCCACTCATTTTACATTATATCTGCATAGTAAGAAAAGAGTTAAATAGACAGAAAATATATCTTAAGGAAATTGTTAAAGCATAGAGACATATATGAATAGAAACATGTCTATTAGGGGTATGTTATTATGTTGTACTCATTCTAAGGTATTTCTAACCATTTCTCTAATGGGTCACTCATCCTAATACTACTGATTCTATCTTTGATGAGTTCTCTAATATGTTATACACCAAAACTAAGGTTAACCCTCAGTTCTGATACCATGTTGTGACGATCCATTCTCTCGATCCCCAGAAGGATGGATAGTCATCGGAACATAACACATTGACATAACAATAGAACATAAAACATTGCATTACAATACATAATGTACATTAGATTACATCAGAAGTTGTCATCAGAGTTTACAACATTACAAAGGATCATAATTATACATACGGTTTCAAATAGCAAATAGGTACATAGTGGAATTAACGATAATCAACATGATAGAGTCACTGAGAGTTTAAAAGAAACATCCAAATCATGTTCCAGCTTCGTACCCAAAGCCAGCTTCCATACACAACTCCAAAAGAAACTAAGTTAACAACCTAGATGCTAGGTTGCCCGTGTGAAAATATGAGAAACCGAGTTTGCAATGGAAAAAACTATGAGTTAGTTATGGGACTGGTATGAGAAACCCTACAGTCATTCTTAACTTATTATATAGTGAGACATATCACGTGACCAGTCGTATAACATGGAACGGGTTTCCTCCACACGAATGCCAATGCATAAAACCACGCAATGCTTTTTGAAAAATGAAGCATTAAAAGACTCAAGTCCCATCACACAATGCAACGCAAACAGGAGAATAAAGTTTTACCATGTAATGAGCAAACATGCTTGATACGAGAAAATCATTTGATATGATTATTAGTGTCTAAGTATGGAAAACAAATTCAAAAATAAATGTATCAATCTTAGAAGGCATAATACGCCATCCTATTATGTCACCATATAGGTTTACAACTAAAACCACAAAGCTTGTATTGGAAATTAGATTCCATCAGTGAGCCAAGGAAAAAGATCTTCCTTAACCGATTTGGACCAACTCTAGCAAGATGTCTACGACTCACACGCATGTGAACCCTATAGCGGCAGAGCCAACCCACCAATTCCCAGTGAGTTCAAGTCACTCCTAAACATAACTTTCCCTGATCGTATCCGACCTTCATCCTGGTATTGATTGACCATCATCCGAGGCACCTCGATTCCAACATCCACATAAGTAAATCTGCTTGGGCTCCATACCATGGCATAACTTTTATCTAGAAGGAAACATATGTCCTTACTATATTGTCTTTCATTCTGTTTTCGGCTTATTCCGGGGTGTGAGGCCCTAGAGTACACGTCCCACAAAGCTTTGATCTATCTGTCAGCAGTACTCAGTATGCCACATTATCAATTCACACATATGATATGTTTCTATTAGTAATATAATCTTTGAGCTCATATGTCTCAAAGAAGGGTGTTAAGCTAAGAGAATAAATTCGCCGCCACCATAGATATATTATCAACAACAACTAATCGGTTATGTTATGAAATACAACGTCTGACACACATCCATTTACAAGTTCATTTTAGGTCTAAACGAAACTGAAGGCACCTTATTCCTCTTCCAGTTAAGAAGAGAGACCCTTGCATATCTGGACAATCAACAAGTACGTCCGGACCACTGCCATAATAACCCCTTAAAGTGAGCTACCTATATCAAGGGCATCAACAACCAGTCCACTCGATGTGAAGATTCTCAGTCTTCCACCGTCTTTAGTGTCTTCGACTTTAATTCGTCGTATAATTATTCGAAATGGGTTGACCTCAGTCTTTTCGAATAATTAGCATCAAAACAAAATTTCTTATTAGATTATCAACCCACCAATTAAGTCTCCTTTAATCGGTTATCATCTTATAAGATTAAATCTTATTTCCAGACTTGGTTAAGTTATCTGGCTTCCAAAATTCATATTTTTAACCTTATAAAAGGTTTACTAAGGATCAAATTCAATTTGTGAATTAAAAATCCTTATTTCAAAACATTTCTCAAAACTGTTATATAAGTCGTTACATAAATAGCCAAATTCCACTTAACTAGCTTTATCATTCAAAACAACATATAATTGGATCAAGACTCTTTCAAATCATATATAATAAATTGTAATGATTTTTCCCTATTTTTATTTATATAAAATACTCGTATTCACAAATCTCAATTTCAGGTCATTATTGGTCCTAACATTGTTTTTATTCAAATTTGATTTGAACTGAACATTTCTCAAAATCTAACCGTTAGATTTTAAATTTCTTCTTATCTTTTGAAATCTCTTTTCATTACGAAACCAATGGTTTCAGTTTCGGGAAAATCCGATGGTAGGATCTGCCGGTACATCAGTTTGAAGTTACAAGCCGAAGTTCGTGAACTACTGTTGCGCGACGAGTTCTATTCTGACCATAATTCGACGTATAATATAATCTACATCGAATAGCTTCAAAAACATTTTATTTATAATATGAAATATATATAATAATTTCTGAAAACTATATTTTTAATTTTTGACTTAAAAAAATCAATTATTCCCATATTTAAGTATTATAATATTATTTAAATCATTAAAATATTATTATTTTTCAAAATTAATTATTTTGAAACCAAATTCTCCTGTCATTCATTATAAAAATAAATAAGAAAGTTTTGTAAAGGAAATCCTTTTAGAACTTCTCCTATATATCCTAACCGAACTTCACTTTTGTCGGTTATTATTCATTTTTAAAATAAAACTTGAACAAACCATAAATATATGAAAATTAATTCAAATAAATTTATTTCAATTACAAATATTCATGGTAATTTTATAAACTTTGTACCCATCAAAAATCGGACATCAAATTCAAGTTTTTATTTTTCACCTATTATCATATTAATAAAATATTCATTAAATCATTTTATTTGATGGAGACTTAACCAATGGTCCAATAATCAAATCTATTGGTCATATTCAATCAGTGTATCACATAACACTATATTAATCATCAAATAACATCCAATCCACATATATAGTGGAACACACTATATAAGCCTTAAACCAATAACACTTATATGGGTTCGTCAATCAATAGGTTAACCGCAATATTAATAAGTGTCAACCAATCATCGTTAAATACCTAAATAGGGTTCATATCAATATCCATTAACCATTAATTAGTGAATTATTCTCTAATGAACATTCAAGGTTCAAACAATTTCCAAGTCATCACTATTGGTTCTTAAGTGTCACATACCCATGCAATTACACATATATCACTTAAAAATGATATTTTTATCTTGCTAAACATCATTAAACATCATAGTGAACTTGTATTAACAACCAATAATCATCAATAAACCGTATAAGTTTACTAATAGTAATTGATAATAAACTAGCCCTTTATCAGTTAACGTTTTCTCACTGCGTGTTCCACTCCGTCAATTTTTCAAGCGAATGGAATCTGAACAATCTCTTATGACTTCGGCAGCCTCCCAGCGTCTATAAAGATTTCTAGAAATAAATTGGGCAGAGTTTTGAGGTGGTGGGGTTTCTAATCGACTCACAAACAAAATGGTCAAGGATTTGGGTATTCGAAGCAAATAGGACAGGGTTTTAGGTAGTAGGAGTTCAGCCTTGGGGTTATGGGCCCAGGGTTCATTGGTGGGGGTGGAAGGGGGATGTTGCAGGGATATGGGGCCTAGGAGTAGGTGGTAGTGGTGCAAAGAGGTGGATATTTGGGTGAAGTAGAAGATGATTTATGGTTTATAAAAGGGGAAAAGCTGATTTTGGAGAGAAGGGGAGGCAATGTTGCAAGGGTGTTGGAATGGATTGCGTAGGTGGGGAGGAGGGATGGAAGGTGCAGATTTGGGCTGGAGTGGAGAAGGTAGGTGGTGGTGGAGCTTAGGGAGGAAGAAGATATCATTAGGAAGAAGTGAAAAATAGAAATGGAAAATGAGAAAAGGAAGAGATAGGAGTGGTTTTTATAGAAAAGGAGAAGGTGTGGACTAACGAGGTGTCACAAGATGGGGAGAGGAGAGAAAGCACACCAAGGGGCTCTAGGAGAGTGAAAACTCAAATTGACATAGGTGTGTTTCTTGTTTTAAAGATAAAGCTTGTTTTAGTTCAATCATTCTTTTATCGCTTAAATGATCAAACGGTAAATTCGATTGACATGAAATTTTGAACCCGAACATATTTCACAATTACGGATCCAATGAAACATGTTTCATCAATTTTGGAGTCTGTTTGACCATCTGTATTAAAATTTTATTATGTTTTTACTTAATTTTGACTAATTGACCTGGTATGCGTTTATTTTTCGTACGCTCATATACTAATTCCAAAAATTGTGAAACCTGAAATGTTACCATTTTCCAACATTTCGGATTAAATAAAATTGGTTTCATCGAATTCTGAGATCAATTGAAAAATGTTTCTTTTTATGCTATGGAAGTAGTATTAAATTATCGAATTTTTAAAATTGCCTATAATCCTTATGAAATTAATTACAAATCAAATTTAAATTGGTTTCAAAATTTCAGGTAGTTACATAATCCCTAATATTTAGGTAAACACTAACTCTATAGCTGAAAATTCCCAAAAGTGAAATATTAGGTGAATCACAATTAATGGTCAATCAGTTGAAACAAACTTTCCAAATAAATAATCCAAAATTTGCAAAGTATATGAGAAAAGCTTTGAAAATGCTCATTGAATTTGAATATTTTTCAACCCATCGGATATTAGGGGAAAGAACGAGGAGGTGGACTCTTTTGCTTAATTGGCTAGTTCAAGAGGAGCACCACAATTTAGAATTGTTTCAGTTGGATATCAAGAGAATCCAAACATCGATAAAGCAATGATTGAGAATGAATTTATGGTCTTAACGATCTTAGGCATCCAAAGAAGAGGAAGAGAGTATGGCTATTCCCTTGGGTAATTTATCCCACTGCCAAGCTAATAAAAATACGAAGGGTCTTGGATGGAGCCTATCATCGGATACTTAACAAGTGGGAGTTACCAGTTGATAAAAATGAAGCGAGAAGGATAAAGCGTCAAGAACCAACTTTCTCTATTCAAGAAGGAATATTTTATGAAAAGGTATATTTACTTCCTTATTTAAGGTGTGTAAATTCAGAGACTGGATTACAGTTACCAAAGGAAGCTCATATAGATATCTATAGGGATCATTTTAATGGCATAAAGTTAGCAAAGAAAATAATGCAATAAAAATATTATTGGCCTAAAATGATAGAAAATCAATTGAATATGTGAAAAAGTGTAACGAATGCCAATTTTTTTTTCTAAATTCCTATGTCAACCTCTAAATGACTTTAAATCCTAAGCCCATTGTCATTTGAAATTTAGGGAAATGGTTTAATTGGATCATTGTCTATCTCAGAAGGAGGGGCCAAGTTTGTGGTAGTTGCAATTGACTATTTTATATGCAGAACCTTTAGTGAATATTACAGTAGGAAAAGTATTAAAATTTGTAATAAAGAATATAATCACCCGATTTGGACTTCCTTAGGAGATAATATCATAAACTGGGACACAATTTATTGACCAACTTTTTGCAAAAGCTGTCGCGGTTCAACCGATCAAAGCCCAATATCCAAAAATTATTTTCAACATCGATCGATCGATAGAGCAGTACACACTTCGAAAAAGCCCAGGCAAGGTTCATCCCAAGCTAGCTTCCTTCAAAAACAGCCCGAACCTAGGCCGACTCGAGCTAGTCTCCTTCAAGCAACGGTTCATCATGCCCAAAAGAATCGTTCATCTCAACAGACCGAGTTAGCCGCTTCCGTCAAAATCGGATCAACCAAATATCCTAGATTCATCTGGAAATATCCAGCTTAGTCATTCATTATTTGGACCAATTCTCAGGGCAAAAGAGGAGGTCAACCACTTCCGGATAAAGCTCTCCTTTTAATACACCTCGTATCAAGTGCCACATAAGCCACATTTTCCGAGGATACTATTGCTCAACAGTGGAGTAGGTCTTCCAGCCGAAACTATGCCCAAGGATCAAGCTCCACATGTCTGAGCTTTACAGAAAAGGCGGCCACGTCGCACCTGCCCTAGCTGATTTCTCCATCTATAAATACCTTCTTCCCCAAAGAAGAAAGGCATCCTATTTTGAGCACTCTAGATTTAGAAAAAAGAAAAATTATGGCTTATTCCTCAAAATAGCTGACACTATTCCTCAAAAACCTTCTCATCTCCCATCTTTATTCAGATAGAGCATATTGTACTTGTAACCAAAAGAAACGATCAATATATATAAAGTGGACGTAGGCACCATCTTTGTCGAATCACTATAAAAAAATCTTGCGTGTTCCCTGTTTTCTTTATTTTATTGTATTCTATAATAGTTATTTGTGTGCTCTCCACACGCTTGGGGGTTGACTGTCGCTAGTGACCAACTTTTGACGTCAACACAATTCAAAAGGAAAATTTTCATCTGATTTGTAACCAGAATGGAATCATAAAAAGCTTCTCATAAGTAGCCCATCCAAGATAAAATGGAGTCATCGAAGCACCAAACAAATTGATCAAAACCATTCTTAAGAAATTATTGGACGAGGCAAAAGGAAACAAGGCAAAAGAGCTCAACTAGTATTATAGGAATGCCGTGCTTCAACCAAAACAGCTGTAGGGCGTAATTCTTATTCCTTGCATATAGGGCGTAAATCGGGTCAAACACTAAAAATCCAGTGGACGGACCACTTGGACCAATTTGGGAGGGTCCTTTAGTCATGCAAAAAGTCATTTTTCCATAAACATATAAGCTATGCTGATTGGACGAAATTGTTTTGCCAAAGGCATGGAGTGTGGTGCACTTACGACCATATTTTTCAGTCCTGAATAAAGACTAAGGTAACAAAAAGCAAGATAATCATATAACAACAGATATTCATTTCAATTTATATATGCCAAGCATGAAAGGAATTTTTGTATATATATTTTAGACTGGGTTAACTCGACTTGGAAGAAATTACCTCAAGTATCTAAAAAAAGTCTCATCTGGAGTATATCCATCAACTACATTATCAGAAATTTGACGAGTCCATAAGAAAAAGTAAGTCTAAGATCAAACAAAAATGGAAGCAGTTCATTATATCTAAATACAAGGTTCGCTGATCCATAAAATCTCAAAATATTTATCAAAGAGTATAAATACCCCTCATAATGTTAATACACCTTCAAGAGGAAAAGAAAAATAACCCTTGAACCGATATCAAGGTAATAAGCCTTCAGTTCTCTATATTCCTCATTGGAGTAACCCTTGGTAGATAGGAGGGAAGCATTAACCAATTTAAGGCAAAGCCCTGGTCTGTCCAAGAACATCTAAGAAGGAGAAAAATGTTGAAATAGACTCATGGCAATGAGCCTTCAATATCTCTATGCACCTCATTGGAACACTGATGACAGACATGCAAGAAGCCCTTACCCAAGTTAAAGCAAAGCCCTGACCCATCCGGGCACCTGTTAGAAGGAAGGAACCCTTGATACATTCTCAAAGTGATGAGAGTTCAATGCCTCTATACACCGCACTAAAGCACCCCAATAGACAGGTAGGAAGCCCTTAACTAGCATTAAAGAAAACCTTGGTCCATCTAGCACCTCCTCGAGGGAGGAAATCTTACCATATAAAAAAGCCTCAAGGTCTTTGAAGTTTATTTCCCAAAATAAAGGATTCTGGGAGACAATTTCTTTATTTTCCTAGATGAAGTATTCCAAGAGACGAGTTCACTAAATTTCATTACCCAAGGTAAAAGGTTCTCAAAGATAAGTTCATCAAAGTTTATTTCTCAAGTTAAAGGATATGTGAAACAATTTCATTAAAGTTCATTTCCCTGATAAAAGATTTTGGGAGAATGTTCATTTTCAAGATAAAGGATTCTAAGAGACAAGTCCAGTAAAGTTCATTTCCCCAAATAAAGAATTGTGAGAGAAAAATTCATTTAAATTTCACTCAAAAAAAAGAAATCTTAAAGTTAAATTTGTTTTTCCAAATAAAGGTATTATGGAAGTCAAATTATTTTCCCAAGCTAAGGGTTTTTGAAAGCAAGAAAAAGAAATTCAAATTTATTCTTTAAGACATGGTGTTTCTGGAAGTCCAGCTTTTCTCTAAATGAGAAGCTTTTAAAGGATGAATTGTTCTGTTATACAAATGTCACTAGATCACCAGTTTATTAGTATAAGAATTTCTAGGTCACCAAATCAATTTATCGAAAAAGAGAGTTTGAACATCAATCTATTATAGGGTAACAAAAATCTTGGGCAAGATATATGAAAGAACAAACCAACTACCAATTTATCATTCATGGTTATTCTTGTGAATCTTTAAAATATAAAATCCTAACAGGTCATGATATTATGATCTTTCACTAAATGTTGCCATTAGTTTAATGTAGCTCTCCAATTTTTGGAATTGAGGAAGCAATAATTAAACTATGGATTTGCCTTTTCTTATAATTTTCTATTGTTTGTTTGATGTTTCATGCCATATGGCATCTTAACGATGAAAAAATATATCCATGCAACAATTTGGGAATCAGGCATATCCTAAAGAGTAATCAAACTTCTTGCAAAGATGGAAGGGATAAGTGTTACACCTTAAATATTTTGGCTTCGAAAATTGGGTGCTTAAAGTTAGAAAAGACTAATTCAAGCCAAAACTATGCTCCAAGCATATAAAAGATGGATTTGAGTTAAGGGAAAGGTGCTTCAAACATGTAAAAGTAGTTTCAAACTCAAAAAATAGCATTGAAACTAGAAAAAGAAGCTTCGAGTTAAAAAAAGGTTATTTCCAGATAATGAAAAACGATTTGAAGGGATATCTAATGATAGAACTATGTGTCCTTCTTTGAAAGAGAGACATTGAAGCATCAAGTGAAGGAAAGTTCACATCAATATTATTGTAAAACATAGTGCTTCAAAACGCAATAACTTCCTCATTTATCAAAATGGAGCTTCGATTATGATTTTGGTCTTGTATTTACATGTATTCACATGTCAGATACACACCAAAACATGCTTCGATCGCTTTGAATCACTTGGATAAATGTATCACACTAGCCATCCTAAATTTGGAGCGATCCCATTACAAAGCCAAATGTAGAGCAAAACCCATTGAGATGAAAGTCTTCTAAGATATAGAAGCTTTGAAGTAATACAAGATGATTCAAAGCGACGTACTTCGAAGCAATCCTAGACAACTGAAACGTAGGACTTTAAAGCGACCTAGATCCTCAAAACGGAAGAAAGCTCCAAAGTGACTAAAGAACTTCGAAGTAATGGGGTTTTGAAGCAGAATGTGGCTTTGAAGTAAAAGCAAGGATACAAAGCATATTTCTACCCTCTAATATGAAATCTAACTTATAGATAAGGGTAAGGTAACACTAAAAAAGGGGATGACTTTTTGATTCTATCTTCTCGTAACTGTTGTTTCTTTCATTTACAATTATTGTAACCTGGAATCAATTTAGGGAAGATTTCAGTTTCAACAATTGTAACATGAATTATCATAATGACAAAAGTAGTTTTTCCTTTGACTATGCCGATATTCTTCGTGATTTGATATTGACATTGTGAAATCATGCATATATAGACTTATGTGACTATAATATTGGGACAATGCATTTTTGACTTGATCTGACTTAAACTTTTGGATCGTGCATATTGGGCTCATTTGAGTAAAAACTTCTGACTAGCCATAATAGACATTTCTTTTCGATTTTAAGTATTAAAGGACTCTCATAACATATTTGTATTAGATTCGACTCGATTTTTGTTGAATCAAATAGTTTTATAGACCAGTAAAACTATGAACTCATTAATGCTTTTAATAAATTGAACTATGAACTATGATTACCTCCACATTCCGTAAATGTTATATGAAAATAGAATACTTTGAATTGATCCTAATTGCTTCGAACGACCCTGATTTTACTTTTAAGCATTTTACGTGCTTTGTTTCAAAGCCAATAAAAATATGGGCATTCCATAATTTTGTAGCCTCTCTTAGGGGTAGGAAATCACAACTTGTACGAAGTATGTCAAAATAATCCAATTTGAATCCAATGCTTTGAAAATGATATATAATCAGAATCAATTTATTAAAATTAACTCATTTTTATATACTTTAATTGCTCGTTTCGAAGTAATTTGTCCTTATATTTATTCAAGAGCTTGAAGCAAAAGGTCAGCTTGAAGTTGTAAATCCTTTAGTATAGAAGGTGTTTCAATTATCAATCACATTAATTCGAAGTGACTTATAAGGAATTATTCACCATGATCAAAAATCAAAAATGTTAGACCATTTTTTGGGTTAACAAATCTATTCCCCTATATCTTGTGGGTATACCAGTAATTTTATAATTTTGATTGAAGGCCGTGTTTAGGAAAAATCATGAAGGTGTAAGCCCTTTAAGGAGGAGATTATAACGATGCCAGCCAAAACTCTAACATTGTTAGTATCATATAACTTTCTAATAAAAAATTAACTGGTTATCATATTTATAACCACTGTAAAGATCTTTCCAAGAAGATCAGTTTGATGTATAATTTTGATACATTTGGAGTTATAGTTTGCACAATATAAATGCGTTATGGTGTTTAAATAGTGCACGTAGATGTTTCATATTGAAATGGATACATAGCCAATAACTTAGCCAATCTACTCAAGGCTATGAATCCCTAATCATCGCCACTATCTTCACATTTCATTTTAATTCCTGAAACTTATTTAATCACCTTTTGATGAAAAATAAAATTCTCTAATCCAAAATTGATTGAAAAATCAAAAGTGTCCAAAATCTTTCAAGTTATACTTTATTGTGAAGTTCTCAAGGAATTGAGAAGACAAGTTATGATTGTTTGTCATAAACATGATCGAGATGAACGAAAATCACAGTCAAATCTATAAAGGGAGAAGCCCTAAAAGCTATTTGAGGGTTTCATGTTTGCTAACCAAGATGAGAAATTGATGCAACGGGGCTACATAGTTCATAAATTTAAGTGGAATGATAGTGAGCAGAGACCTAGTTGTGGTTAGTTGTTGCTTAATTTGTTGGGTTAAGGTTTATGAACACTAGAATAAGGTAGAGACATGAGGTTTGGATTGTAATGCATCTCACGGTTCACTCAATAGTGGTCGTGGCATGAACCGCAGTGGATTTTGGTGGTCGTGATTGGTAGGTAGAGGCATTGCTTTAGGGTCCAGGGTGGCATTATGATGTTTCCAGGTGATGGTGGCTTTACTTATTGTATACTTATAAATCAAGTCCTATAACTTCTAACCAAGTTCTACTTACAAATTCTAGTTCATTCATGGCTTCTTTCATTGGACACGTGGTGGAATACCGAAAGACTTGGCACTTGTTTAATAGAGACTATAGCCTATTGGAAAAGTACGTTTGTATGAATTATTTAATTTAATTTATTAAAATTTACATTAAAAACTCATATCTGTTATGCTCCATGGATGAAATTATTTAATTATCACAATATTTTGAAGTATTGTGCCTTGGTTATATATGTATTTTTTATTGTTTTATTTTGGATGTTCAATTAGAATAGATTCAAATTTTAATAGGAAAATTAATAATTAGATTTGAATGGATTATAGTAAAGAATTGAATTAAATAAATGATAAATAAGGTAATTCATATATTTGAGATGGTTTTTATAAATAATAATGATTTAACAAACAGTGACGAAATTAAAGTATGAAATTTAATAAGGTTATTGTTGATTCACGAGAATTTTGATTAATGACAACAAAGAGAAGTGCAATGAAGAGTCATGTCAAGGAGCTAAGTTTATATATAAGTACTGAGTCGTGTTAGAATTATGTTACAATCTATCCTCAAAATATAACATGAATGGACGAATGTTTACTTATACACACACACACACTCTACATACCAGCTGATACTGGACTGGTTCTGTGACTAGTCGACTGGTACAAACCAGTCGACTGCTCATAGACCAGAAGTCCAGTAACAGCTAGTTGTTGAAGCATATTTAAATATATATTAAGTTTATTCTTAACCAGTCGACTGATGCCATTTCTACCAATCGACCGATCAGAGATTAACAGTCATATTTATGAAGAGTCACCTTCTTTCATGAAGATATTCCTTTTTCAATTATGAACGAAAATGGATATAACTCTTTGCTAAAACTTTTCATGAAAGAATGCTACTCTTCTACAATTATATAAGCACTACAAACATGTTTTCCAAATAACTTATTCTCACATATTCTTTCTAATTTATGATTTTCACTTCTATACTCATTGAATTCTAAAGCTCTCTCAAATTCAAGTTACTTATTGAATCTTCTATAACATTTAAAACCTCTTGATTCAACAAAAAACATACATCCTTCAATCTTCACATACACATCAAATACTTAAGGATAAGATTATAGGAAGGGTGTACTTCATCGTGACTATTCCCTGTTGATTAGAGAACACATTCAAGAGTCAAAACACTTGTAAATTGTGAAGTTCTACGTGGGTGCTCAGGCGTGTACATCCTTATTGGTTCTCGGGTGTATTAAGACCTATTCCTCCGGGTTAAGAGAGGGCGTGATAGTGAATTCTGAATAGGATCTTCGGGACTAGACGTAGGGCGGGAAGTCCGAACCAGTATTAAATTCTGGGTGTCTTTACTTACTTCACTTTATTTTATTTGTGATATATCTCTATATATTAGTTTTACCTGCATAACTATTGTAGTTTACTAGTTAGTTTATTAAATACCATTCTGCTATATCCATATAAAGATCCTTCTTAAATCATACACATCGACTTTTCAATTGGTATCAGAGCAAGGTCATCATTTAACCATAAAACTGTTATCTGATACATAGTTAATACGGGTAACAACACTAGTACTAGCACTGGATATACTGAAGGCCAATTTACTGCAAGACCACCCTTTTTTAATGGCATGAATTATAACTATTGGACTACACGAATGAGAACATATATGTAAGCTAATAGTTTTGATGCTTGGAACATTACACAAAAAGAGTATACACAACCCACTACTCTATATATTGAATGGTCTACAAATGAAAAAGAAGAGGCTACCGCCAATGCTAAAGCCATGAATATGTTGCATTGTGCCTTAGATAGAAACGAGTTTAACCGGTTTTGTATGTGCAATACATCATATGAAATCTGGAGAACACTCAAAGTAACTCATGAAGGAACAAACAAGGTCAAGCAAAGCAAGATATCCATGCTTAAAAACCAGTTTCAAAATTTCAAAATGAATGATAATGAGTCTATAAATGACATGTGCTCATGATTTCAAAATATTTATCATTCTCTGTTAGGATTAGGAGAAAAATACTCTGATTTTGATATAGTCTCAAAAATATTAAACTCTTTAATGGATGAGTGGGAAAAAAAGGTGTTAGCTATTGAAGAGGCTAATGATCTTTCTGCCATGAAACCCAAAGAGTTAATCGGTAATCTCATGTCCTATGAAGTAAATTTGCAAGCAAAGAAAGCATATGCACAAGACAAGAAAAAGTTAGCTTTCTATGCTGAGAAAGAAGATTCAAATTTAGATGAAGAGGATATTGCTTTTGTAGCAAAGAATTTTAGAAAATTTCTGAAATACAGAAAAAGCCAAAGCAATAATATAAAAAAGAATTCATCAAAAGAGCCTGACCTTGCCCTGGTGGAATACTTTAATTATCACAAAACCTGCAACACCCCATATTTTATGACAATTTGATAATTAAATAATGCATATATATATATATATATATATGTGTGTGTGTGTGTGTGTGTGTGTGTGTGTGTGTGTGTGCGTGTGTATATGCACAGACATAATTGTATATATGAAGAATAAAATAAAAATGTAATGCATGCATTAAAAGAAAGAAAGGATTAGTTGCATGCGGTGTAAATATGTTACATGCACTGATTATGCATATAAAGGAGAAATAAAAGAAAAAGATTCATGCAATAAAATATTGTAACAAACAATAAAAAGAGCAACAAGAAGAGAGCAATAACTACCATTTTTCTAAGCCTTGTTAACAATAGCCTTAGTATTCCAGTTGGTTAGCGCATTTGACTTGCATACAAGAGGTACAGAGTTCGATCCTCGCCGCCGTAATATTTTTGTTTTAAGGGAACGGCTAAAATAACACATGTTCATGAGAGAAAATATGTATAAACGCACATATAAGGAAAAATGTACATAAAGGAAGTAAAGAAAATATATGTATATATATATATAAGAATATATATGTATATATGTGCAAATATATATACAAGAGATAAAGTTAAATAAATTCCAGAAAATTCAAACATTCGAAATTCAAATTTCTGCGCCAAACAGCTCGTGGGGCCCATAGGGGTTGATACCTCTGTAGAGGGGTCGACACCCCCCCCCCCCCAAATCTGGGTAGATTCATTAACGTGTCTGGACTATTTTCTTAACTGGGTTCAATGTTGACTCAGCGCTGCGTGTACGATAAGATCCTGAACACCTATAAATAGGCTAGCAGAGCCCAGCCTAAATCTCACATTCTCTTAGACAACGTCTAAGCTCTGCCATTCTTCCTCCTCCTCAAACCTCTTCAGAAAAATAAGATAATTAGTTTAGAAAAATTCTGAATCAAGGTCTGGAGGAAAATAATGAAAATTAATAAGAACATGTTCAGAATCATAGGCGAAGTAAGGTAAATTCTTAGATTTGGTCTATTAAACTTTCTTCCTTTTTCTTCCCTTTTTCTTTTAGTAAGAATTGTAGATCCATGGTTGTTAGGTTCTAAGTCCAGTTAGGGGAAACCATGGAATGCTAGATCGGGACCAGGTTTAGGAATTGGAAAGCAATTTAGGTGAGTGGATTTAAGTTATATCAATTTTGATAATGATATATTATCGTTTAACATTCCCCGTTATTTTGCAATGTAAAGTGATGAAATGCTAATATGACATGTTGAAATATTAATATGTTGGAAAATTCATATGTTGAAATGTTTAATATGTTGAAATGTTTAATATGCTGAAATGTTCATCTATTGAAATGCAAACTTGTTAAAATATGGGTAACAAATGCTGTTGTAATTACACGATTCACTTATGGCATATTATGTACTTGAATTATTAGCTGTAGAATTGAGAAAATGACATGTTAATTTGTTAGATTTGAATAGTTACATGATTAAACGATTACATGTTAAATTAGAATAGTTACAAGATTTGACGATCACATGTTATTTTGAGATGAATTTAATTATATGTTAGGAAGAACATATGACATAAAATGGGCTTAATATGATGACATGTAAAATTGGTTGCAGTAAAAATGTGGATAGAATGATATGCCTAAATTTACAGTAAATAGAAAACTGTAACCCACCTAGACACGAGGTTAAATTCAACTTATGGTAGAAGTCTGCTCGGAACCGCTTGGTAAATCCAGCGTCCACAAGTTGTTAATTTAATGTAAGGGGTCTAGTGTGTTAATAAAACATGTAATGGTGCTAAGACACGAGGTTAAGTCAAATTGTGGAAGAAGTCTGCCCGGAACCATCCGGCAAATCCAGCATCCACAAGTGGTAGACTTAATGGGAGAGGTATAATACATAAGCATATATATAAATATATGAATATAAAGGATAGAGATAAATGGCACTAGTTGTGATTGATGGAAATGAATGAAAGATAATTACAACAGTAAATGAAATGGAATGAACGGGGAATGATAATAACTTATTATAAATAAATTACATTAATGAGAATGTTATATAATAGGTAGGCTTGTCCTAGGGACAAGAGAGGACTATAACTTATGTTATAATAAACAATAAGGAAATTGGAATAATGTATGTAAGAAGATAAGTTGTAATTAATTGTAAATTAAATTATCTGTGAGAACGAGAATCTGAAATATGCTGATAAGGACAACATAAGTTATACTTATGGGAGGGAAACTTATTAGTAAACCTTAGTTAAGATAACTAAGTTAATAAGTAAATAACGATAAATTGTAATGACAACATAAGAGGGAATTATGATTAAATAAGAAAGGACGAGGCAAACATATGAAATGAAATAAGTTATATTTAATCATAAATAATGACTGGCATGTTAAACAGAAAACATGTGAATTGAGATATACTTAATTACATACTAAGTAGAACATGTTATAGTAACCATGAATTCAAACAAGAATATAAAGGGATTGTGGATTACAGACCTGGATCACAATCTAGAGAATAACATGTTGTGGGCTTATTAATAGGATTAAATGGGTTAAGTTATAGGACTGAAATTAATAAGCAAGAGGGACTTGGTAACTCGAATAAGAAGTCAATGTGAATAGGAATTACTAAGTTAAATGGAAATCTAGTGAGGTAAAGCAAGCGCATAAAAGAATGTTTAGACACAGGGTCTAATAACATATTAAAATGAGGCACTTGGACCGGTCCACACGTTTGAAGATGAATAACCCAACAGGGTAGATCATTGTGGTGTCATGAGGCACGAGGGGAGCACACATTCGTCTAATTATTCTGTCGTCTCTGAAGGACTGGAAGTGGAAGCACGCGGCTTCCTGAGATACGCAAGGTTCTCTTGGTAGTCTTCTGTGCGGTGGTAGATGTTTAGGCTGTGCTCACAGAGGTTGGGTATGCGCGCTATTACCAGGTGGGTAGGCCTTGACTGCAAAAGTAGCTTTGCAGTCAGAATCTTGTGATGAGGTGACACTAGGGTGATTCGATGATCGCCTCAACGGGAGGTGAGGTCAGGACCAACAAGGGTAGTAGATTGTCGGGTACCTGTCATTGGCAGCCAGTAAGATGGGAAAAGACTACAGCTAAACCCAAGATACCATTCATCTTTCACTATCGAGGTACAGTGGTTGAGAAGAGACGCCAACTGGATGTTTAGATTGTTTGTTATGGACAAGTCGCTTAGCTCTTGTATACTTTACTAGTTGAGGGAGGGGCCAAGGTGGGGCCATAGCCACCATGAAAAACAGACCCGAGGGATATCTGTATTTTGAGGCCCTTAGAGGCAGACCTGTACAAATATGGAAAAGCTCCTGACCGAGTTTCGTGTTTCTTGTATAGCCCTGCCATGTAACTCAGTGCACACTGGAGGTTTTGTGTGGTTAAGGCATCGAATACGATTGACAATACGTACGTGGGGAAAGTCTAGATACATGCATGCCTGCTCTGGGTGGTGTATCGTAGACTTGCGGGCATTACTCTGTGATGAAATCTAATTCGATCGAACGTGGCAGTCCGTACGCTTACGTAGTGTAGTAATGGCAGATATTTGTGGAACGTAACATTATTTTATAGAGATCTGTACGTCACTCCGGCATAGGAAGAGGGACTGCGTAAATTTCTGAGGCATTACGATGGAGACCGTACAAGTGGGGTACCATGGGGTGTACCTCTATATTTTGGGGGGTAGCTACATATACATTGTATTAGGTTAATCCACTGGGAAGTAAATAAGTATGACGTGTGTGTAAGCCTTAAGTGTTGTTAACTCAAGTAACCTAATAAATAAAAAAAAACATGATTGAACGGTACATGTAGGATTATCCAAAGTGTAGTTTAAATCCAGTCACCAGAACTTGTGTTCTGACCCCCTCCTCATAACATACTCGCAGGTTATATTTGTGGCAGAGATATGATAGCTTTGGATACTGGTTAGGCAGTATTATTACTACGGTAAGGCTATACTTTGATTATATTATACTTTATCCATTCCAATATGGGATATTTTCTGAGCTCTAATATATTTTATATCTCTGTCTTTTCTACAGGATACCAGCACAACCAACATGGGTTTCGATGGATTAGAATTTTGAAAAAAAAAATCAGTTTATTGGAATTCGGGTTGTTACAAAATCGGACAATATCAAAAAAATTGTCCAGAATTGAAGAAAAATTGCAACAACAATGAAAAGTTGAAAAGACAAGCATTCTCAGTCACTTGGGATAATTCAGATTCAACATCTTCTGATAGTGACAAGAACAAGCAAACGTATGCTTCCTGGCAAAGGATATTGAGGTTAGTGAATTTACTTATGATGAGTTAACGGAAATTAATACGGAAGTTTTAGAATCTAGAATTTTTTTAAGAGAAAGTATAAATAAGCTAATGAAGATAGAAAAAGAGAAGAATTCGAAAAAGACTTATTAAAAGACGAAAAACAGATTTTAGAAGACGAGATTAGAAAATTACCAGAATCTCTATCAGTGGCAAATTCTCAGATTTCTATGTTGAGTTAAGAAATTGAGACTCAAATGAATAAAAATGATGTATTAGCTTCTGAAAATCATGACTTAAATAGTAAGGTTAAAATTATAGAACTAGAAAATTCTAGCTTAAAAGTTAAACTGGATAGTTTTTCTAAGAATGTTAATAATTTTAATAAAGGTAGAGAAAATTATCTAAGATATTAGAAAATTCTCAACCAGCTTCTAGTAAAAAAGGACTAGGATATGTTCAGAAAATTAATTCTTAGAAAAGGTCTAGTTCTAAGAAATCTAATATCAAACTAGTAATTCCTAGTATTAGATTAGATTTTTCTACTAAGAAAAATTACTTGGGAAATATTAGCACATAGGTTCCATAAACCAATAATACTTTTATTAGAAATGAATATATTAAGAATTTTTTAGATACTGTTCACAACAATATTAATTATATTTTCAAAAAGGACTCTGAACCCTCTCGGGTTTGGCTTTCTAAGATTTAACCCTTAGGACCCTAATGGAGGAAGTGGGTACTAATAAAATTTGTTTCATTTTTGCAGGTCCCACATAACAAGAACAGAGGAAAATAGATTCTAGACAGTGCTTGCTCAAAACATATGACAGGAGATAAAGAGATGTTAACTAATATTGTCAACTCAAAAGGAGGAACTGTCACATTTGGAGATAACTCCAAAGGGTACATCATCGGCAAAGGTAATGTGAGCAATTAGGGTATATCTAATTCACCTCTTATTTCTGATATTTTATTAGTTAAGAACTTAAAACATAATTTATTAAGTGTTAGTCAATTATGTGATAAAGGTTCTAAAATATCATTTTCTGAAAATAACTATAGTATATTAGATTCAAATCAAAATCTTATTTTTGAAGGAAACCGAGACAAAAATACTTATATTTTGAATATGTCAGTTAATAATAATCCTACTATGTGTTTATTAGCCAAAGACAATGATCCTTGGTTATGGCACAAATGATTTTGTCATTTTAATTTTAAAACAATAAACAAGATTTCTAAAAATGGTCTTGTTAAAGGATTACTCAAAATAAAATTCAAAACTAAAAATTTGTGCAACGCTTGTTAACTTCGAAAATTAACCAAATCTACTTTTAAATCTAAAAAGTTTATATCAACATTGCAACCGCTTGAATTACTACGCATGGATTTATTCGGACCAGCTCAAGTTCAGTCCATAAATCATAGTAGATATGTTTTTGTAACTGTTGATGAATTTTCAAGATATATGTGGACTATGTTTTTAAAGAATAAAAGTGATACTTTTGATATCTTTAAAAAAATTGTCAAACAAATTCAAAATTTAACGGATTTAAAAATAAAGAATATACGAAGTGATCATGGAGGAGAATTTGAGAATGAGAAATTTGATTTATTTTGTCAAAAGAAAGGATTTTTCATAATTTCTCTTTTCCTAGAACTCCACAACAAAATGGAGTTGTAGAACGTAAAAATAGAACTTTGCAAGAATGTGGCAGAACATTATTAAATGGAAGCACACTGCCAAAACATTTTTGGGCTGAAGCAGTTGCTACAGCTTGTTATGTTTTGAATTGTTCGACCTCTTACTAAAAACACTCCATATGAACTTTTTACTGGAAGAAAACCAAATATTTCATATTTTAAAGTATTTGGTTCAAAATGTTTTATTTTAAATACAAAAGATCATCTTGGAAGTACGATTCAAAATCTGACGAAGGAGTATTTTTAGGATATTCTGAGCGTAGTAAAGCTTATCGTATTCTTAATAAGAGAACTAGTAAAATAGAAGAATCACTTCATGTTTCATTTGATGGAAATTTTATTCAAAATTCGTTTAATTCAGATTTTTAAAAAAATAATTCTTCTCATGATGATGATACAGATATATATGAAGAAGATGAAAACGTTGTTCTTAATAATATTGAAAACAATACTACAGAAATTCAAGAATATATCGATAATCAAAATATTCCTGTTAATGAAGTTAGATCTCCACCAAGTGTAACGACCCAGATTTTTCGCCGATTAATTTTAAATATTTAATATAGTTTTAAATATTTAGTATCGTTTAAACATTGAATTAATAATATAAAAGAATTATTATAGTGGATTATCGATTAAATAATCGAAATACGATTTATTTTGATAATTATCGAAATACGAGAAGTTTGAAATAATTCAATCCGAAGATAAAACTGAAATTCATTGACGAAGAATTTATTTATTTTGAATTTAAAATGATTTAATATGGCTATGTTGAATATACGTTCAAATTAAATTATATAATCTATTTCATTAAATTCAGAATGGTGAATAACGTTGGAAACATCGGTCGTCACGGTTGAATAGTGGTTCGGGATTACTAGTTAAGGACCGCGAAATATTTTAATTATTTAATTAAAATAAAATCAATATAAATAATAAAAGAAAAAAAAAAAATCAGAGCCGACCTCTCCTCCTACAAGCAGACCTACTATTTTCTTGAGCACAAATTTGTGTCTCCTGCTTTCTATATCTAGGAAGACAGTGTTTTAATCGTCATGTACTCCCTGTCTGCTCTCTTCGGCTATAAAAGCCAACGCAACCCTCCCCTTCTGGTTCAACTCAAAGCAAACGCTTCTTTTTTTCAAGTTCTTCGGCAAAATAAAAAGGGGAAGCAGTCGCATCCTCTTCGATTCAAACCGCGAATTTTAAATCATCTCGATTCGGTGATTAAAGGGATCGTCCCCTCCTCTCGCACGCTGACCTTGGAAGCTCGACACAGGTACTCGCGATTTGGGGGTTCTTCGATCTGACAGGCCACGAGTTCCAATTTGGTGCGGCATCGAGTTCGAAGGGGGTCAAAGATGAACATCGCGTCGGGCATCGCGAGCATGGGGATCTCGACTTTGAGCTATGGTTGATCCTACGGTTCCATCTACTGTTGTTCGAAGCAGGGTAGATGGGTTCAACGTCGCAGTGGGGTTCGCAGGTGCGAGCTGCAGGCTCTAGTAAGGGGGGGTTTCGATAGTGGTTATTTGCTGAAGGGATTAGTGATTACGATGTTGAACTGTGGTGATTTTGGGTTCGTCAGTCGAAGGTTGAAGGGGAATGGAAAGTCCCGATAGTTTTTCAAAAGGGTTGAACGACCGTGAGTAGCCGAGGTAGGTTAAGGGAGGTGCTGTTTGTTGTAAGTTTTGAAGAGCAGTCCAGGTGTTCGATGGAAAGTCCAAGAGGGAAATTGAAATAGTTGGAGCTGTCGGGAAGTGATCGCATGGTCTGCAAAGTAAGATGTACGTTTCCTTTAGAAAATTGAAACCCTAGGGTAATTTATTTAATTTTGTTTATAGAATTTAATCGATAAATTAAAATACATAAACATAGGTACAAGATAATCAACTCGAGCAAATTCATAGCTATGATGATTTGGAATTTTGAGGGATGTTCAGCAACATAAAAATCTCGGTGAGTAAATCTCACTCACCTTTAGAATTATTTTTTTCTCATTAAAAATAATTGTTTGTTGCTTGTGTGAATGTTTTCTTGTTTTTCTATATATATTAGTTATTTAGGCTATTATATATATATATATTGGGTTGATTGATTGGTTGGATTCCCGCAGTCTCATTAGCGGATGCCCGCAGTTTCATAGCGGATGATTACCCTATACGCCCCACGCTATGATTAGTGGATGACCTTCTATACCGCGATATTCTGCCACGAAGCAGAATGGGTATTATTTATGTGCTAACATTTGTGGATGCAGGAAAACAGGTTGGAGGGATCCAACTGGATTCCTCAAAAATATATTATCTGTTTGTTTATTTGTTTGCATATATATTGTTATATATGATGTGTTAGAAAATTAAATAATTCGTTGCTTTGTGTGTTTAAATATCACTGGGCTTGAATATTGATTTATAAAAATATCGTGAAAGGATATTGGCGATTTAAAAAGGAAAATTCTATTTTTAAATAGAATTTGAATTTTTTAATGGAAATAAAAATATAAACTTGTTTTGAAAAATAAAACGAGTAGTTTCTTTATAAACGAAGTTTATAAATAGTTCTTTATAACGAAGTTATAAATGAAGTGAAAAGAATTATCATTCGATAATTCAGAAATAGAAATACAAGTGTGAAATTGGGATTTGAAATGAAATTTCAAAAATAGGATGTGAAATGGAATTTTTAAATATATAACTCAAATGAAATTTGAGTATAACATTTGAATTTTAAAGGGAGTTCAAATATTTGAATTTTAAAAGGAGATTGAATATTAGAAATTCAAATAGAAGTTCAAATAGAATTTGAATAGACGAAATTAGATTGGAAAATAGAATTTGAATTCAAGAAATTAAAATAAGATTTGAATTTAAGGGAATTCGAATAAAGGAATTCAAATAGAGATTTGAATGTAGAATTTCAAAATAGAATTTGAAATATAGAATTTCAAAGAAGAATTGAATAGAATTTGAAATATAGTATTTCAAGGAAGAATTCAAATGTGAAATTTGAATAGAGCTTTGAATGGAATTTAAATATGAAATTTGAATAGAGATTTGAAATAGAAATTCAAGTATTGAATTTGAACATGGAATTGAATACAGAAATTCAAGTAGAAATTTGAATATGAGATTCAAAATAGAATTTGAAATAAACTTGGAAAAATAGGATTTCAAAGTCGAATTGGAAATAGAATTTCAAATAGGATTTCAAAATAGGAAATCCAAATGGTTTGAAATGGAATTTGAATTCAAGTGGATTCAAATGGATTTGAGTGAAGAAATTCAAATGGTGTAAAAAAAAAATGAATTTGAATAATAGAGATTCAAATGGTGTTGAAAATGAATTTGAATATTAGAATTCAAATGAAAAATGAAAATGAAATTTGAATATAAAGAGATTCAAATTGAATTCAAATAGGATTTGATCTATGGGATTTGAATATGAAATTCAAATGAGTTTTAAACTATGGAATTTTGAATATAGAAATTAAAAAGGAGTTTGAATATTTGAATTTCAATAGAATTCAAATATAGAAATTGGATTATAGCAGTTCAAATGGAATTTAATTATAGAATTTGAATAAGAGAATTCAAATGAATTCAAGTATTGAATTTGAATTGAAATAGAAATTCAAATATTGAATTTGAATATCAAATAGAAAAGGAATTGGAATTTGAATTTAGAATTCAAATAAAAGTGAGATTTGAATTTGAATCAAGCAGAGTTAAATGGAGTTGAATTCATTTTAAAGAAGTTTAGAAGTTTAAAGGTTTATATTTATAAATATAATTAAAACGAACTCGCCGCAGCGCTGCAGTTCGTAAAATAGCGATTTGAACTTCAATCGAGTATACAGAACGCAATTGAAGTCGGAATTCTTCGAAACAAGAAACGTCAGGGCCGGTTTGATAATAGTTTTCAAATGAAAGAGAAAAATCTGAATTTCGTCGTATAGATTTTGAGTTATGTCAAAATCAAATTTTCAGAAAAACAGCGCCAGAACTATTTTAAAACCATAACGGTTTATTCAGGTTATAAAAGGAGTTTAAGCAAATAAAATCCGAATTGTCTATTTAGAAAATCTCCGAGTTGAGTTGTAAAATATATGCGAATTCAAGTTGTGTAAATGAATATGATTTTTGAAATAGAAATCAGATTTTTGATTTATTGAAAAGAATTAACTAAATTGAATAGAAATTAGTTAAGGAAATTTCGAATGGATACTGAGCTTTAAATAAGTGAATTCGATTTGAAGATTTATATTCGACATCAAAAAGGAAACTAGAATTGAAATTGAAATTCAATTTGGTTATGAACGAGTTAAATATTTTGTTTGAACATGTATGTTCAACAAAGAAGTGAAATAGGCGAAATGATTAATTAAAGAATAAATGGGCGCAACTGAATTCAACGATTAGGTGGTATTGAATTGAATTGAAAACAGGTGAACAGGTGTTAGACAGGTATGGGATGAGGTATATGGTGTTTATAAACGTAATGCTCGACAAAAAGGTACATGTTTAATTCATATATGAGATTTTATGCGCCGTAACGGCAAGCCGCTTGGCTTTTCCTTTTTCTTTTTGATCGAGGAAGATACCGGGATGCTATTTGAAATTTCCCGATGCTCCCGATACAGGGGAGGTTATGGCGAATTTTTCCGGGAATTTAAGGAGTTAGAATATTTTTAAGAAATTTGACAATTCGAAATCTATATATCGATATATATAGAATTCGATAAGGAAACGAAATCAAAAATAGTGTAAAGGGCCAATATGGTTATTGAAATATTTGGATAACAAATATTGATAGTGAAATGGAGAAGAGATTTAATTAATGAAATATTAATTAAAGAGCCCAGTGATTTGTTTGATATGTTGATTGAACACTTGTTTTTATTCGATAGTTAAATCACAGACTATCGAAGTTTTTGACCATCGTTGTCAATATGGAGAGACCGGTTGGATTATTATCCGAAGAACCACTCCGTATTGGCATAAGCGTTGCGAACCAAGTATGCTGAATATATTGAAGACGGAGTAAAGTGCAAGGGCTTTTCTATTTATAGAAATAGTGCCTTCGGTTTCGTTCAATCCCAGAACGAACGTAAATGGACGAATGTCTGAGAGAGTATTTCCAATGATCAAAGGGGTTGGTCTGTATGAATATATATGGTTGCAACGGATTTATCCCTTAGCATAATATCCAGAATATTTGTGCAAACTCAACTAGTGATTAACGGATCTGACGATGTGGCATTCAAAGTGATTGTGTTATCAATGAATGGTAAGTATGCGTAGCCTCAGGCCTCAACAACCGGGAAAGGACAAAAATCGGGCAGGCAGCATGGCTATGTGGGTCGCACCCATTAGGGTGTATAATCACCTATCTAGAGAAATTCCTTTGTTTCTAAATCTATCGATTCTGCCCATTCGGGAAACGGTGGTTTGAGTCCAACCGTTGGTGATATACATTCGATACACTCAAGCGAAATGAGTGGTCGGTCATGTGTGGGCCGGGTTACAAGACGTTCTTGTTGAACCCAGGTGTATTCGCCTCTAGAGATACATCATCGGAAGGTGGTTCCATACCTTGTCATGTTGGAAATCCAGTCTCCAATAAGCGCCATGCGGGTTTTTGATTTATACTATATATGTGGAGCGTGAGATGCAAGCGTTCTGCTATTTGGTTATTTACTTGATGTAGACATTATTATAATACCACTGGATTTTCGTATCAAAGTGTTTTGGGTTATAGTAAGGTAAAAACCGTCCATGTTTATGTGTGGGCTGGTCTTACTATTATCCCTTTCTTTCGAAAGATCTTTAAAGTTAAACCATATGGTTGGAGTTTACTCACACCAGTCCCATGACTGACCCAGAGTTTATTTTGTTTTGTTTTCCCTAAACTCTTGGGTGCCCAAATTTGTACGGGCAGTCAAGTGTTTCAGGCTTTTACAGATACACTTGGAGGAGCTTGAAGCAGGAGGCTTCAACGTTAGCTATTTAGAGTTACTTCCGCTGGATCAAATGTTATGTGTACTCTGATGATGGTATGTGTATATGTACAAAACAGATTTGTATTTCAAAGCTTATGTTATAGAATATATTTTATTCGTTCCGCTGTGAGTTGTGATCTTCGTTTTTCTTCTATTCTAATATTTTTTCTTTCTATTTCTCATCCTCTAACTTCTTTCTAATAATGAGTCGTATTTCTGTGCAATTTGAGTTGGACGTGTGTTGTATTTAGTCAACTCAGATAGCACGGATTTGCGGGTCGCTACAGTTGGTATCAGAGCTTGGGTTGAGCGAACACCTAGGCTTGTGTGGTATGTACTCATTAGAGATAGGGTCAGTAGTACCCTAGAATGAGTTGAGTGTATATACGAGAGCGCGTATTTGTATGTTGATATAAAAGTTGTTTTATATTGTGTTGGCTAGTCTGTTGAGTGATTTATGAATTCTGGTCGAATCGTGGGACGCCACGACGTCGATAGGAGTTTGTAAACACTTGGACAGAAGAATCGACATAATATTGTTTTAAGAGGGTAGATGAAATAATTTTACCCAAATTTCTATTTTTATATAGAAAGAATAATTTTCTGAAATTATTATAATATATGGATGTGTTGATTGTTAGGATTATAATCAATGAGATTATAAAATTAAAATGGTTATTTATAACCAAATAGAAATTGTATAGAAATTGAATATACAAATGAGATGAATTAGAATTAAAACCAGAATTTGAATTTAAATCCTGGGAAGGTTGAAAATATTTTCCAAAGTAATATGGCTTTGTGATTAAAGGGGTTTTTGGATCAAAATCATTTTGAATAGATTTTGAAATAGATAAAGCACTGAACTCACTTCAGTCGCTGGGAAATAATTCTGATGATAACTGCAGCCTCATCAGGATTCATTTTCGAGTTTCTAAGTGATGAATTGCTACCTTAAAAAAAAAGTTTTGACGGAAATTTGTTTGAGAAAAAACAAATTGGTTTGAATATTCAAATGTTTTGAATTTGTGATGGAAATAAATATAAGTATATATTTATGTATTTCAAAGGAATTTGAAATGAAACCCCTGGTATTTGGATTCTGGAATTAAAATTTAACTTAAGCAAGTTAAATGGGTCGGGGTGAATAAATTGAATAGAATTAATTTGGATAAACTGGTGTTGAACCAATATGAATAGAATATGAATTAGATGGGAAGGCATATGAAAGGAAAAAGACCAAAAGTTGGTTGAAAATAAAATCATAGAAATATGAGGAGTTGGGTTTCAACATAATTGAGATGTTGAAAGGTAATTGATTTATACCCTTTTCCTACCTTAGCAATTTCGAGGACGAAATTATTTTAAGGGGGAAAGAATGTAACGACCCAGATTTTTCGCCGATTAATTTTAAATATTTAATATAGTTTTAAATATTTAGTATCGTTTAAACATTGAATTAATAATATAAAAGAATTATTATAGTGGATTATCGATTAAATAATCGAAATACGATTTATTTTGATAATTATCGAAATACGAGAAGTTTGAAATAATTCAATCCGAAGATAAAACTGAAATTCATTGACGAAGAATTTATTTATTTTGAATTTAAAATGATTTAATATGGCTATGTTGAATATACGTTCAAATTAAATTATATAATCTATTTCATTAAATTCAGAATGGTGAATAACGTTGGAAACATCGGTCGTCACGGTTGAATAGTGGTTCGGGATTACTAGTTAAGGACCGCGAAATATTTTAATTATTTAATTAAAATAAAATCAATATAAATAATAATAAAAAAAAAAATCAGAGCCGACCTCTCCTCCTACAAGCAGACCTACTATTTTCTTGAGCACAAATTTGTGTCTCCTGCTTTCTATATCTAGGAAGACAGTGTTTTAATCGTCATGTACTCCCTGTCTGCTCTCTTCGGCTATAAAAGCCAACGCAACCCTCCCCTTCTGGTTCAACTCAAAGCAAACGCTTCTTTTTTTCAAGTTCTTCGACAAAATAAAAAGGGGAAGCAGTCGCATCCTCTTCGATTCAAACCGCGAATTTTAAATCATCTTGATTCGGTGATTAAAGGGATCGTCCCCTCCTCTCGCACGCTGACCTTGGAAGCTCGACACAGGTACTCGCGATTTGGGGGTTCTTCGATCTGACAGGCCACGAGTTCCAATTTGGTGCGGCATCGAGTTCGAAGGGGGTCAAAGATGAACATCGCGTCGGGCATCGCGAGCATGGGGATCTCGACTTTGAGCTATGGTTGATCCTACGGTTCCATCTACTGTTGTTCGAAGCAGGGTAGATGGGTTCAACGTCGCAGTGGGGTTCGCGGGTGCGAGCTGCAGGCTCTAGTAAGGGGGGGGTTTCGATAGTGGTTATTTGCTGAAGGGATTAGTGATTACGATGTTGAACTGTGGTGATTTTGGGTTCGTCAGTCGAAGGTTGAAGGGGAATGGAAAGTCCCGATAGTTTTTCAAAAGGGTTGAACGACCGTGAGTAGCCGAGGTAGGTTAAGGGAGGTGCTGTTTGTTGTAAGTTTTGAAGAGCAGTCCAGGTGTTCGATGGAAAGTCCAAGAGGAAAATTGAAATAGTTGGAGCTGTCGGGAAGTGATCGCATGGTCTGCAAAGTAAGATGTACGTTTCCTTTAGAAAATTGAAACCCTAGGGTAATTTATTTAATTTTGTTTATAGAATTTAATCGATAAATTAAAATACATAAACATAGGTACAAGATAATCAACTCGAGCAAATTCATAGCTATGATGATTTGGAATTTTGAGGGATGTTCAGCAACATAAAAATCTCGGTGAGTAAATCTCACTCACCTTTAGAATTATTTTTTTCTCATTAAAAATAATTGTTTGTTGCTTGTGTGAATGTTTTCTTGTTTTTCTATATATATTAGTTATTTAGGCTATTATATATATATATATATTGGGTTGATTGATTGGTTGGATTCCCGCAGTCTCATTAGCGGATGCCCGCAGTTTCATAGCGGATGATTACCCTATACGCCCCACGCTATGATTAATGGATGACCTTCTATACCGCGATATTCTGCCACGAAGCAGAATGGGTATTATTTATGTGCTAACATCTGTGGATGCAGGAAAACAGGTTGGAGGGATCCAACTGGATTCCTCAAAAATATATTATCTGTTTGTTTATTTGTTTGCATATATATTGTTATATATGATGTGTTAGAAAATTAAATAATTCGTTGCTTTGTGTGTTTAAATATCACTGGGCTTGAATATTGATTTATAAAAATATCGTGAAAGGATATTGGCGATTTAAAAAGGAAAATTCTATTTTTAAATAGAATTTGAATTTTTTAATGGAAATAAAAATATAAACTTGTTTTGAAAAATAAAACGAGTAGTTTCTTTATAAACGAAGTTTATAAATAGTTCTTTATAACGAAGTTATAAATGAAGTGAAAAGAATTATCATTCGATAATTCAGAAATAGAAATACAAGTGTGAAATTGGGATTTGAAATGAAATTTCAAAAATAGGATGTGAAATGGAATTTTTAAATATATAACTCAAATGAAATTTGAGTATAACATTTGAATTTTAAAGGGAGTTCAAATATTTGAATTTTAAAAGGAGATTGAATATTAGAAATTCAAATAGAAGTTCAAATAGAATTTGAATAGACGAAATTAGATTGGAAAATAGAATTTGAATTCAAGAAATTAAAATAAGATTTGAATTTAAGGGAATTCGAATAAAGGAATTCAAATAGAGATTTGAATGTAGAATTTCAAAATAGAATTTGAAATATAGAATTTCAAAGAAGAATTGAATAGAATTTGAAATATAGTATTTCAAGGAAGAATTCAAATGTGAAATTTGAATAGAGCTTTGAATGGAATTTAAATATGAAATTTGAATAGAGATTTGAAATAGAAATTCAAGTATTGAATTTGAACATGGAATTGAATACAGAAATTCAAGTAGAAATTTGAATATGAGATTCAAAATAGAATTTGAAATAAACTTGGAAAAATAGGATTTCAAAGTCGAATTGGAAATAGAATTTCAAATAGGATTTCAAAATAGGAAATCCAAATGGTTTGAAATGGAATTTGAATTCAAGTGGATTCAAATGGATTTGAGTGAAGAAATTCAAATGGTGTAAAAAAAAAATGAATTTGAATAATAGAGATTCAAATGGTGTTGAAAATGAATTTGAATATTAGAATTCAAATGAAAAATGAAAATGAAATTTGAATATAAAGAGATTCAAATTGAATTCAAATAGGATTTGATCTATGGGATTTGAATATGAAATTCAAATGAGTTTTAAACTATGGAATTTTGAATATAGAAATTAAAAAGGAGTTTGAATATTTGAATTTCAATAGAATTCAAATATAGAAATTGGATTATAGCAGTTCAAATGGAATTTAATTATAGAATTTGAATAAGAGAATTCAAATGAATTCAAGTATTGAATTTGAATTGAAATAGAAATTCAAATATTGAATTTGAATATCAAATAGAAAAGGAATTGGAATTTGAATTTAGAATTCAAATAAAAGTGAGATTTGAATTTGAATCAAGCAGAGTTAAATGGAGTTGAATTCATTTTAAAGAAGTTTAGAAGTTTAAAGGTTTATATTTATAAATATAATTAAAACGAACTCGCCGCAGCGCTGCAGTTCGTAAAATAGCGATTTGAACTTCAATCGAGTATACAGAACGCAATTGAAGTCGGAATTCTTCGAAACAAGAAACGTCAGGGCCGGTTTGATAATAGTTTTCAAATGAAAGAGAAAAATCTGAATTTCGTCGTATAGATTTTGAGTTATGTCAAAATCAAATTTTCAGAAAAACAGCGCCAGAACTATTTTAAAACCATAACGGTTTATTCAGGTTATAAAAGGAGTTTAAGCAAATAAAATCCGAATTGTCTATTTAGAAAATCTCCGAGTTGAGTTGTAAAATATATGCGAATTCAAGTTGTGCAAATGAATATGATTTTTGAAATAGAAATCAGATTTTTGATTTATTGAAAAGAATTAACTAAATTGAATAGAAATTAGTTAAGGAAATTTCGAATGGATACTGAGCTTTAAATAAGTGAATTCGATTTGAAGATTTATATTCGACATCAAAAAGGAAACTAGAATTGAAATTGAAATTCAATTTGGTTATGAACGAGTTAAATATTTTGTTTGAACATGTATGTTCAACAAAGAAGTGAAATAGGCGAAATGATTAATTAAAGAATAAATGGGCACAACTGAATTCAACGATTAGGTGGTATTGAATTGAATTGAAAACAGGTGAACAGGTGTTAGACAGGTATGGGATGAGGTATATGGTGTTTATAAACGTAATGCTCGACAAAAAGGTACATGTTTAATTCATATATGAGATTTTATGCGCCGTAACGGCAAGTCGCTTGGCTTTTCCTTTTTCTTTTTGATCGAGGAAGATACCGGGATGCTATTTGAAATTTCCCGATGCTCCCGATACAGGGGAGGTTATGGCGAATTTTTCCGGGAATTTAAGGAGTTAGAATATTTTTAAGAAATTTGACAATTCGAAATCTATATATCGATATATATAGAATTCGATAAGGAAACGAAATCAAAAATAGTGTAAAGGGCCAATATGGTTATTGAAATATTTGGATAACAAATATTGATAGTGAAATGGAGAAGAGATTTAATTAATGAAATATTAATTAAAGAGCCCAGTGATTTGTTTGATATGTTGATTGAACACTTGTTTTTATTCGATAGTTAAATCACAGACTATCGAAGTTTTTGACCATCGTTGTCAATATGGAGAGACCGGTTGGATTATTATCCGAAGAACCACTCCGTATTGGCATAAGCGTTGCGAACCAAGTATGCTGAATATATTGAAGACGGAGTAAAGTGCAAGGGCTTTTCTATTTATAGAAATAGTGCCTTCGGTTTCGTTCAATCCCAAAACGAACGTAAATGGACGAATGTCTGACAGAGTATTTCCAATGATCAAAGGGGTTGGTCTGTATGAATATATATGGTTGCAACGGATTTATCCCTTAGCATAATATCCAGAATATTTGTGCAAACTCAACTAGTGATTAACGGATCTGACGATGTGGCATTCAAAGTGATTGTGTTATCAATGAATGGTAAGTATGCGTAGCCTCAGGCCTCAACAACCGGGAAAGGACAAAAATCGGGCAGGCAGCATGGCTATGTGGGTCGCACCCATTAGGGTGTATAATCACCTATCTAGAGAAATTCCTTTGTTTCTAAATCTATCGATTCTGCCCATTCGGGAAACGGTGGTTTGAGTCCAACCGTTGGTGATATACATTCGATACACTCAAGCGAAATGAGTGGTCGGTCATGTGTGGGCCGGGTTACAAGACGTTCTTGTTGAACCCAGGTGTATTCGCCTCTAGAGATACATCATCGGAAGGTGGTTCCATACCTTGTCATGTTGGAAATCCAGTCTCCAATAAGCGCCATGCGGGTTTTTGATTTATACTATATATGTGGAGCGTGAGATGCAAGCGTTCTGCTATTTGGTTATTTACTTGATGTAGACATTATTATAATACCACTGGATTTTCATATCAAAGTGTTTTGGGTTATAGTAAGGTAAAAACCGTCCATGTTTATGTGTGGGCTGGTCTTACTATTATCCCTTTCTTTCGAAAGATCTTTAAAGTTAAACCATATGGTTGGAGTTTACTCACACCAGTCCCATGACTGACCCAGAGTTTATTTTGTTTTGTTTTCCCTAAACTCTTGGGTGCCCAAATTTGTACGGGCAGTCAAGTGTTTCAGGCTTTTACAGATACACTTGGAGGAGCTTGAAGCAGGAGGCTTCAACGTTAGCTATTTAGAGTTACTTCCGCTGGATCAAATGTTATGTGTACTCTGATGATGGTATGTGTATATGTACAAAACAGATTTGTATTTCAAAGCTTATGTTATAGAATATATTTTATTCGTTCCGCTGTGAGTTGTGATCTTCGTTTTTCTTCTATTCTAATATTTTTTCTTTCTATTTCTCATCCTCTAACTTCTTTCTAATAATGAGTCGTATTTCTGTGCAATTTGAGTTGGACGTGTGTTGTATTTAGTCAACTCAGATAGCACGGATTTGCGGGTCGCTACACCAAGGATATTATGAGACCATCTAACTCCAAATATTATTAGAGAAATAACTTCAAACGTAAGGACAAGAAGTCAACTTAATTTAGTAAGTAATGTAGCCTTCTTATCAAATATCGAACTCAAAAACCCTAAAGAAGCATCTACAGATGAAAATTGGATAATTGTCATGTAAGAAGAAAACCAGCTTGAACATAATGAAGTCTAGGAATTAGTTCCAAGACCAAGTGATCAAACTGTTATTGGAACAAAATGGGTTTACAAAAATAAAGCAGATGAATTGGGTAATATTACTAGAAATAAAGCTTGACTTGTTGCACAAGGTTACAATCAAGAAGAAGGCATAGATTGGAAGAAACGTTTGCTCCAATCGCACGACTAGAAGCAATTCGAGTTTTATTTGCATACGCATGTTATCATAACTTTAAACTATATCAGATGGACGTTAAAAGTGCTTTCTTAAATGGTATATTAAAGAAAGAGTATATGTTGAACAACCTCCACTATTTGCTCATGAAAAATTTCCTGACCATGTTTTCAAATTGAAAAAGGCATTGTATGGCTTAAAACAAGCACCTCATGCTTGGTATGAACGTCTCAAAAACTATTTATCAGAGTCAGGATTTCAAATTGGAAAGGTTGATCAAACACTTTTTATTAAGAAAGCTAATAAAGATATTTTGATACTGCAAATATATGTCGATGACATTATTTTTGGATCAACAAATGATCGATTATGTTAGGAATTTTCAAAAATAATGACTAGTGAATTTGAGATGTCGCACATAGGAGAACTATCTTACTTTCTGGGTTTGCAAATTAAACAATTATCAAATGGAATTTTTAATTATCAAGAAAAATATTGCAATGATCTAATAAAACATTTCGGAATGGAAAACACTTCAAGTAAACCTACACCAATGAGTACGATGACACATTTAGATAAAGATGAAAATGGTAAAAGTGTAGATCAAAAGTTATATCAAAGCATGATAGATTCACTTCTGTATTGAACTGCTAGTAGATCGGATATTATGATGAGTGTTTGATTATGTGCTCGCTTTCAAGCTAATCCAAAAGAATCGCATTTGAGGGCAGTAAAACGTATATTACGTTATCTTAGCAGTACCAAAGATTTTGGACTTCCCTACTCGAAAGATTGTTCCTACGAATTAGTTTCATATAGTGACGCTGATTTTGGAGGATCAAGGACAAATCGTAAAAGTACAAGTGGGACATGTCACTTTATCGGTGAATCACTTATATCTTGGTTCAGCAAGAAACAAAATTGCATTTCACTTTCAAGATGTAAAGCTAAATATATATCTGCAACTCTAGCTTGTGCTCAAGTAATACATATGTAGCAAACATTAAAAGATTTTAAAATCAATTTATCTAATTCCACAATTTATTACGACAATACAGGCGCAATAAATTTATCTAAAAATCTGGAAAACAATTCCAGAACTAAATACATTGATATAAGAAATCATTTCTTGAGAGATAATATTTAAAAACAAAATCATCAATTTAGAGTTTGTAAACTTGGAAAATCAAATTGCTGACATATTATTTACTAAACCACTTTTAGAGAATTCTTTCATAAGACTTCGAAGAGAATTAGGAATTGTTTCTCTAAAATATCTCTGAAAGATTATACTGTTTATTCGATTACTTTGAAATCATATTGTTTAATGCTTTTTAATCGATGACAAAGGGGGAGAGTATTATATATGCTCATAATGATGGATTTACTCATTAAAAATATATATGCACTAACATTTTGTTATAGGAATCTGAACGGTAAGTTTATATATTTTTGAACTAACAAAATGTTGCAAAAATTCAGGGGGAGCTAAATATGTATACAAACATATATCCAGGGGGAGAAATTCCATTTTTCAACAAAAATGCAATATGTTGTCATCAATCAAAAAGGGAGAGAATGTTGATTCACGAGAATTTCGATTAATGACAGCAAAGAGAAGAGCAATGAAGAGTCATGTCAAGGAGCTAAGTTTCTATATAAGTACTGAGTCGTGTTAGAATTATGATAAATCTATCCTCAAAGTATAACACGAATGCACAAATGTTTAGTTATATATATATATATGCTCTACATACCAGTTGATACTCGACTGTTTCTTTAACCAATCGACTAGAAGGAAACAAATCAGTCGACTGGTCATAGACCAGAAGTCCAATAACAGCTAGTTTATAACAACCCGAATTCTAATAGACCGGTTTTTTTTCGAATTTCTAATCCGTTGAAACCCATCTTGGTTGCTCTGGTATCCTGCAGAAAAGACAGAGATATAAAATATATCAGAGCTCAGAAAATATCTCATAGCAGAATGGATAAAGTATAATATAATTAAAGTATATCTTTACCGTAGTAATAGTACTGCCTAACCAGTATCCAAAGCTACCATATCTCTACCACAAATCTAACATGCGAGTATGTTATGAGGAGGGGGTCAGAACACAAATTCAGGTGATCAGATTTAAACTATACACTTTGGATAATCCTGCATATACCGTTCAATCACATTTTCTTATTTGCTATGTTACCTGAGTTAACAGCACTCAAGGCTTACACACACATCATACACATTTACTTCCTAACGGTTTAACCTAATACAGTATATATGTAGCTACCCTCCCTCCCAATATTGAGGTGCACCCCATAGTACATGATCGTCACTTTCCTATGAATTAAAAAAGCGCGAATTTTTAATTAAATACTGCAAGCGCACAGGTGTGTAGCATACAGGTCGAACACAGGGAGGTAGATTAAAATCAAATTATTTATTTAATCTCTTGGGCGAGTTAGATGATTTTCGAGGTTGGTTTTGAAAGCAAACGAAATTGAAACTGCGATCCGATTCAGAACAAATCTAATTGAACCGATGATCAAATCACAATTATCAATTGGAAATTAAAATGCAAAACAGAAATAAAATGCAGAAATTAAAATTGCAGGAAAAGAAGAACAACGAAAAGTAAATTAGGATTGTCTTCGAAACTAATCAGACGACGAATCACTAATAAAAAAATGTAAAATACAATTGGTGTTCTTCCAAAACTAATTGTGAAGACAACACCGATTGCTAAGAAAAAGAAAATTGCAGAAATAATAAAAAGAAGAAGAACTTTTATTAATGGAGAAGAGAATATAGAATAGGATAGGATGGTCACTACAATGATATTACAAGGGTATTTATAGGGGATAACCAAACCCTAACCCTAATACAATGATAGATGGGCCTTAGGGAATTCACCAAAAGAGTTTACAATGAGAATCTCAAATGGGCCTTAGTTATATCTATTAAATTTTTGGCCTTTCTTCTTTTTCTCTTGGTTCTTTGACAAGCCTCCCTTAATTTGAGATGTGCATAGCCTTTTTATAAATCATTTTGTTGTCCAACAGCAACTAGATGTGGGATCTTCCTCTACAATTCTTCAAAATGTAAATATATAGCAATCTGATCTCCATTTCTCTACTTTTCTGGTTGCATGCGGCCTGGGTTGGAATATCTGTGAAAGTAACAAAACAATGCCCAAGTAATATTTATTTATATACAAAAGACAAGATATAAGAGAATAAAATAAACACATTTCTATGTCAATCAAATACCCCCACACTTATCTTTTACTCGTCCTTGAGTAAAACAAAAATTAAAAACTAACCAGATAGGTCACACTTTCGTAGGAAACACGATTGCATTGAGCGTATGCAACAAGTCGTTAAACCTCTAGGTGTCCCTAGTAGGACGAGTGGTGTCTCGTGAGGGTTTTCAGCGGATACTACCCACAAAATCCAAATGCAGTATGTGCGGATATAATGTAACTACATGAATGCAAAGGACTTATGCAATTGAAAACAAAAATTGAAAACAAAAATTGAAAACATGATTTGTTTCAGGAAAGTGGTACAACAAATTAAGTTAACAATTTCTAATCAGTTGATTTTATTTTAGATATCTCAACTTGTCACAAATTTTCAATATAAATCAAGTTTTCAAATGTTAAATTCCAGTTTGGCCAGTTAGTTCAGTTGACAACATAGTGCAGCCATGAAATAGATTCTTAGTTTGCTTGGCACAGTTTTTAAAGTGGTATTCTAATTTCCTTATGTATGGCTAGTCAAATCAATAAGGTCAAGAAGTGTTTGGGCATCATCGCTTATTCTCTATTCTATAAAATTTTAAAATTTATGATTAATTACATACACCTAACTTAGAAGACCAAGGTTTACCACACAAGCACTGCCTCACGGACTAACGGAGAGTGGGTAAAGAGCTTGGCGGATTGTGCAGGCCGACTTTGACTTTGTCAACAACGTGTCGGTAATCCTTAGGTGTCCAATCTCATAAAATGAGACCAAGATATTCCAACGCTGACTTTGTCAACAACATGTCGGATAGAGCTTGGCGGGTTTGCACATCAACGCTTGATATACAAGCAATGTTGGATACCCTTGGATTACTATTATTATTATTGAAAATATAGGCACAAAAGAGAGTTACGCGAATTCAACTTAACACAACTTAGTTTTAAAGATTTGAAAAGCCAATATAAGTATTTTAAGTCCTCTGCTTATTTAAACAAAGTCTACAATATAGAATAGATTTCATGGCCATCACCTAAGAATCTCCCTATGTACCGGTTACACTATTATCCCTCAAAATTAAACTTTTCATTATATTTCATATTCGATCTTAGCTGAGAGAAAAAAATACTATCAACTGATTAACAATCCTTAACTTATTTTGTTGTATCAATCTAAAATGAGTCATGTTTCAAAAAAAAAAGGCATGTTAGTATGATCTAAATGCATGATGGTCCTATCTAATTGCATGGAAATGAAAAAGGAAAATAAATGAAAATAAAAATAAAAAGGATGCAATGCAGACTCCCTCCCCCCCCCCCCCCCCACACTAGAACTATACAGTGTCCACACTGTAAACGTTTCCTAAATTTGAAAGATCGTACCCTAAGGTGAATGAGATGCAAAATTATTTGTAGAATGAAATGCAATCTAACTATATGTAAGAATGGATCATATGTACAATGATATATGTGTTTGCGGTGCACGCGATGCAAAGAATACCACCATCTTTTTCTATGAATTAGAAAAGCGCGAATTTTAAATTAAATACTGCAAGCGCACAGGTGTGTAGCATACAGGTCGAACACAAGGAGGTAGATTAAAATCAAATCATTTATTTAATCTCTTGGGCGAGTTAGACGATTTTTGAGGTTGGTTTTGAAAGCAAACGAAATTGAAACTGCGATCCGATTCAGAACAAATCTAATTGAACCGACGATCAAATCACAATTATCAATTGGAAATTAAAATGCAAAACAGAAATAAAATGCAGAAATTAAAATTGCAGGAAAAGAAGAACAAAAAAATGTAAATTAGGATTGTCGTTGAAACTAATCAGACGACGAATCACTAATAAAAAAATGTAAAATACAATTGGTGTTCTTCCAAAACTAATTGTGAAGACAACACCGATTGCTAAGAAAAAGAAAAATGCAGAAATAATAAAAAGAAGAAGAACTTTTATTATTGGAGAAGAGAATATAGAATAGGATGGTCACTACAATGATATTACAAGGGTATTTATAGGGGATAACCAAACCCTAACCCTAATACAATAATAGATGAGCCTTAGGGAATTCACCAAAAGAGTTTACAATGAGAATCTCAAATGGGCCTTAGTTATATCTATTAAATTTTTGGCCTTTCTTCTTTTTCTCTTGGTTCTTTGACAGCCTCCCTTAATTTGAGATGTGCATGGCCATTTTATAAATCATTTTGTTGTCCAACAACAACTAGATGTGGGATCTTCCTCTACAATTCTTCAAAATGTAAATATATAGCAATCTGATCTCCATTTCTCTACTTTTCTGGTTGCATGCGGCCTGGGTTGGAATATCTGTGAAAGTAACAAAACAATGCCCAAGTAATATTTATTTATATACAAAAGACAAGATATAAGAGCATAAAATAAACACATTTCTATGTCAATCAGTACCCCCCTCACACGGTCTCCACCGTAATGCCACAAAAACAAACACAGTCCCTCATCCTACGCCGGAGTGACGTACGAATCTCTACATAACAATGTTACGTTCCACATATATCTGTCATTACTATAATACGTAAGCGTACGGACTACCATCTTCGATCGAATTATATTCCATCATAGAGTAATGCCCTAAAGTCTACGATACATCACTTAGAGCATACATGCATGTATCTAGACTTTCCCACGTACGTATCATCAGTCGTATTTGATGCCTTAACCGCACATAAACTCTAATGTGCACCGAGTTCCGTGGCAGGGTTATATAAGAAACAGGGAACTCGGTCGGGAGCTTTTCCATATCTGTACAGGCCCGCCTTTAAGGGTCTCAAAATACAGATATTCCTCGGGTCTGTTTTTCATGGTGGCTATGGCCCCACCTCGGCCCCTCCCTCAACTAGTAAAGACTAAAAGAGCTAAGCGACTTTCCCCTAAAAACAATCAAAATATCCAGTTGGTGTCTTCCCTCAACACTGTGCCTCGATAATGAAAGGTTAATGGTGTCTTGGGTTTAGATCTAGTCTTTTCGCATTCCATTGGCTGCCGATGATGGGTACTCGACGATCTACTATCCTTGTTTGTCCTGACCTCACCTCCCGTTGAGGCGATCGCTGAATCACCCTAGTGTCACCTCGTCACAGCATCCTGACTGCAAAACTACTTTTGCAGTCAAGGCCCACCCACCTGGCAGTAACGTGCAGAACCAACCTCTGCGAGCACAACCTAAACATCTGCCACCGCACAAAGGACTTCCAGGAGCACCTTACGTATCTCAGGAAGCCGCATGCTTCCCCTTCCAGTCCTTTAGAGCCAACAGAATAATCAGATGAACGTGTGCTCCCCTCGTGCCTTATGACACCACGATGATCTACCCGTTGGGTAATTCACCCTCAAATGTGCGAACAGGTGCAAGCGCCTCACTTTAATATGTTGTTAGACCCTATGTCTAAATATTCTTTTATGCGCTTGCTTTACCTCACCAGGTTTCCATTTAACTTGGTTATTCCCACTCACATTGACTTCTTATTCAAGTTGCTAAGTTCCTCTTGCTTATTAATTTCGGTCCTATAACTTAACCCATTTAAGCCTATTAATAAGCCCACAACATGTTACTCTCTGGATTGTGATCCAAGGTCTGTAATCCACAATCCCTTTATATTCTTGTTTGATTTCATAGTTACCATAACATGTTCTACTTAATATGTAATTAAGTATATCACAATTTACATGTTTTCTGCTTATCATGTTAGTCATTATTTATGATTAAATACAACTTATTTAATTTCATAAGATTGCCTCATTCTTTCTTATTTAATCATGATTCCATCTTATACTATTACTGCAACTTATCGTTGTTTGCTTATTAACTTAGTTCTCTTAACTGAGGTTTACTAATAAGTTTATTTTTCATAAATATAACTTATGTTGTCCTTATCAGCATATTTCAGTTTCTCGTTCTCACAGATAACTTAATTTACAGTTAAGTACAACTTACCTTATTTCATAAGTTATTCCAATTTCCATATTGTTTATTATAACATAAGTTATAATCCCCACTTGTCCCTAGGACAAGCCTACCTATTATATAACATTCTCATTAATGTTATTTACTTATAATAGGTTATTATCATTTCCCGTTCATTCCATTTCTTTTACTGTTGTAATTATCTTTCATTCATTTCCTTATTCATTTCCATTAATCACAGTTAGTGCCATTCAATTCTATCCTTATATATATATGCGCTTATGTACTAGACCTCTCACATTAAGCCTACCACTTGTGGATACTGGATTTGCCAGGCGGTTCTGGGCAGATTTCTTCCACAGGTTGGCTTAACCTCGTGTCTTAGCACCGTTACAAGTTTTATCTATGCACTAGACCTCTCACATTAAATTAACAACTTGTGGGCGCTAAATTTGTCGGGCAGTTCCGAGCAGACTTCTACCACAAGTTGAATTTAGCCTCGTGTCTAGGTGGGTTACAGTTTTCTATTTACTGTAAATTTAGGCATATTATTCTTTCCACATTTTTACTGCAACATATTTTACATGTCATCATATTAATCCTATTTTATGTCATACGTTCTTCTTAACATATAATTAATTTCATCTCAAAATAACATGTGATCGTCAAATCATGTAATCATTCTAATTTAACATGTAATCATTTAATCATGTAACTGTTCAAATCTAATAAATTAACATGTTGTTTTCTCAATTCTACAGCTAATAATTTAAGTACATAATATGCCACAAATGAATCATGAAATTACAACAGTAATTGTTACACATATTTTAACAAGTTTGCATTTCCGCAAATGAACATTTCAGCATATTAAACGTTTTAACATATGAATTTTACAACATATTAATATTTTAACATATTAATATTTCAACATGTTATATTAGCATTTCATCACTTTACATTGCATAATAACGGGGAAGGCTAAACGGTAATATATCATTATAAAAAATGATATAACTTAAATCCACTCACCTAAATTGCTTTCCAATTCCTGATCCTGGTCCAGATCTAGCATTCCATGGTTTTTTCCTAACTGGATTTTGAAACTAACAACCATGGATCCACAATTCTTACTAACAGAAAAAGGAAAGAAAGAGGAAGAAAATTGAATAGACCAGATATAAGAATTTACCTTACTTCGCATATGATTCTGAACAACTTCTTATTAATTTTCATTCTTTTCCACCAGACCTTGATTCAGAATTTTCCTAAACTAATTATCTTATTTTTCTGAAGAGATTTGAAGAGAAGGAAGAATGGCAGAGCTTAGACCTTGTCTCAGATAATGTGAGATTTAGGATAGGCTCTGCTAGCCTATCTATAGTTATTCAGGATCTTATCGTACACGCAGCGTTGCGTCAGCATTGAACGTCATTAAGAAAACAATCTAGATTCATCGATGAATCTAGTTGGATTTGGGGGGTGTCGACCCCTCTGCAGGGGTGTCGACCCCTATGCAGGGGTGTCAACCCCTCTACAGGGGTGTCAACCCCGGTGTCAACGGCCTATAGGGGTGTCGACCCCCTATGGACCCCACGAGCTGTTTTGGCACAGAAATTTGATTTTTGAATGTTTGAATTTATGGAATTTATTTAACTGTTATATTCACATGTAATCTTCTTATACATATACAAATCTTCTAATGACCATTTTACGTGTACATATAAATGCACAACTTTTGTTTCGTTTCCAAAATTCAAACGGTGTTACACTGTTATTTGATTCCTGCCATATTTCTTTAATTGCAGCCTTATCTTGAATTTTAACTCTTGTATTTCATTTTTTTTGCACATATATACATATATATTCTCAAATATATATACATACACATTTTTTTTACTTTCTTATATGTATATTTTTCCTTATATATGCGTTTATACATATTTTCTCTCATGAACATGTGTTATTTTGGTCATTCTCCTAAAAAAAATGATGGGGGCGGGGATCGAACTCTGTACCTCTTATATGCAAGTCACATGCTCTAACCAACTGGACTACTAAGGCTGTTGTTAATAAGGCTTAGAACAATGGTAGTTATTGTTCTCTTCTTATTTCTCTTTTTCATGTTTCTTACAATATTTCATTGCATGAACCTTTTTCTTAATATTCCTCCTTCATTATTAATGAAAATATGTGCATGCAACATATTTGCACTACATGCAGCAAATCCTTTCTTTCTTTTAATGCATGAGTTACTTTTTATTTGCATTATCTTTATTTTATTCTTCATATATACATTATGCCCATGCATATATATATACATACATATATATATATATATACATATGCATTATTTAATTATTAAATTGTCATAAAATGTGGGGTGTTACATAGTTGCTGAAGCATATTTAAATATATACAAAGTTTATTCTTAACCATTCGACTAATGCCATTTCTACCAGTCGACTAATCAAAGATTAACAGTCATATTTATAAAGAGTCGCCTTCTTTGATGAAGAGATTCCTTTTCAATTATGAATAGAAATAGATACAACTCTTTGATGAAACTTTTCATGAAAGAATGCTACTCTTTTACAATTATATAAGCACTGCAAACATGTTTTTCAAATCACCGATTCTCACATATTCTTTCTAATTTCTGATTTGCACTTCTATACTCATTGCCTTCTAAAGCTCTCTCAAATTCAAGTTACTTGTTGAATCTTTGATAATATTTAAAATCACGTGATTCCAAAAGCAACATACTTCCTACAGTCTTCACATACACTTCAAATACTTGAGGATAAGATTATACGAAGGGTGTACTTCATCGTGACTATTCCGTGTTGATTAGAGAACACATTCAAGAGTCAAAACACTTGTAAATTGTGAATTCCTGTGTAAGTGCTTAGACATCCTTATTGGTGCTCAGGTGTATTTAGGCTTATTCCTCCGGGTTAAGAGAGGGCGTGATAGTGAATTCCGAAGAGGAGCTTCGGGACTGGACGTAGGGCGGGAAGTCCGAACAAGTATAAAATTTCTGGTGTCTTTACTTACTGCACTTTATTTTATTTGTGATATAACTCTATAGCTTAGTTTTACCTGTGTAACTATTGTAGTTTACTAGTTAGTTTATTATATACCATTCCGCTATATCCTTATAAAGATCCTGATTAAGTCATATGCATCAATTTTTCAGTTATTATTTATACATTTCCAAAGAAATGCACGACCAATAACAGAAGTTTTATTATACTGATTTTAGGGAATTTTATTATTTGCGAAATAAAATGATACTTTAAATAATAATGATGTTGAAATTAGCGAATTGGTGTCATTTATGTCAATATTGAAATGATTAATTTTACAAGGTTTATAATAAGACATATAATTATTATTTATAGGACAAATAGATAAAAAATAGTTCTTAATAAACAACAGCAAAACGATTTTTATACTTAAGAGAATAACGAATGCAAATATTATTTTTATGATAATTGACTGTGGAACTAATTATTGTTGTAGTTATCACATTTGTTTGATTTTAGATGATGGTATCACATTTTGATGAGTGTGAAATGATGGATGTTGTATTATTAATGTTGGACTAGTAGATATGTGATGACATTTATTTATATTAATTTAGAAAAAGCTGCCATAGTTCTGAAGAGAAACTGACAAGATGCCCTTCATTCTGTGGACTAAGATCATTTGAATCCGACAAGCCCGAGGGATATGTATTACGTCAACCTAAATAGCGAAGATATTGGGATTCAAACCTGGGTTTAATACGCATTACATGCAAAACGCATGTTAAGCTATATGTGTTTCCCCTAACCTACTGAACTACTAGGCCTAATGAATATTTCTTTGTTCGTTTATTTACATTAATCATGGTGTGTATAAGTATTTTATGCGTTATGATTTTCTTAATTTATGAATTGATATTTTCATTTAATATTTTGATGTTTATTGGCTGTGAATTATTACTAGTGTGGTTTCTTCATATGATGATTTACTGAGATGAATGTGTATAAATACTATTTTCTATTTCTATTATTTACATTGGTTGTGCTGGTTACAATGGCTGCATTTGTTGCAATGATTGTACTATTTGTGATGATTGCAATTGTCGCATGGATGCTACAATTACAATATACTAACAAGTATTTAGATGTGGAAGAAGGGCATAAAAATAAAACTACTTGATCTTGACCCTCCAAACGGTTACGTAAGCACACTTTTCCTATAGAACTATTGAGTCTATAGCCATAATGTAGAGTGTTGGGTGCAGTCCTAACATAATTGAAACATTGTTTTCCTTTTTATTGTATATATTCATACAATTGTGAAGTTGTGGGTAGGAGAAGAGTATGAAGTGGAAATGCCGATGTACGTTATATCTATGGAGGTTGAATTTGTAAATTCTCGTATACCATTATTATATTATTTATGTTGGAACTAAGCAATCAACAATAAAAGTAGTGGGTGAACTTCCTTAAAAAAAACTTATGGGTATATATCATGCCTACAAAGTATAATATATTTTAGATATTTTTAAATTTCATTTGAATGAAAACTTTTATTTTATTTAAATTTGTATTTATATACAAATTCACTTGATTTATGTTCAATACATATAAATCTGCACATATGGATCACACATAGATATATAAATGTGTGTATACACACACACGCGTATGTGCATGAGTTACACGATAATCCGTACACTGTATGACATGCCTATATATAAATGTCGGGATTTGCATCGCAATAGGCATGTCATCTCATATAACATCTATTTTATTTTACCTAAGTATATGTACGTATATAAATTTTTATGTAAACCATAATATAAGGTGAAAATATTTGAACATGTATACATATAATATATATACACACACTATTAATAATTTACATATACACATAATTATGTAAGAAAATGATAAATTTATTTATCATTATTTCTATATAACTGAAAATGATAAATTCATTTATCTTTTTTCTGTAAATTGAACTTAAAACAAATTTTTAGAAATGTTTCCCTTAACCCTTAATACTTCAAAAAAAATGAGCATTTTAGATGAAAAACCCCTACAATAAATTTGAAAAAAATATGTATTCATATACATATATATGGGTGAGTGTGTGTAACATCCCAAATTTAACTATAAATTATTTATAACATTTAATTAAGAAAATTAATTAAAATAATGTGTTTATGTTAATGATGAGAATGAGATTTGATAAGTTAAATGAGCCGTGTCAAGACTAATCAACTAATTATATCAATTAGCATTCATAGATAAGAAGGAGGATTATAAGAAGGCTAAAATAGGGAAAAGAAAACTATTCCTAAGACTTAAAACTCTTCTACCTATCATAATTCTATCTTTACATTTCATTTGCGAACTAAATGAACACTTGAGGCTTGCAATTGCTCTAGGAGGAGAGGGAAAAGATAAGCTAGAAGAAGGAATTAAGCATAGGATATCGCGTCAACACAACAAGTTTTCTCACATTCTATTCAGGGTGAATAATGATATTCACTCCTTTACTATTGTAGTTAATTCTGCTCTAGTGTAGACCCGAATTCTTGGATGTTTTATAGGTTCATTTATGCGAAGTTTAGATGATAGGAGTTCATATATATAATTGTTGACGAATTAAGTAATTATTTATGAATGTATAATATATGGCATCCAATTGACTCCAAATTTTGATATAATGTTGGTAACATTATTGAGAAGCGAATTTAAAATTTTATAATTTTCCAAATAGGTTGGAGGGATCCAACTGGATTCCTCATCAGTAGTTGCTAAATTTCATATATTATGAAATTGTTGAAATATCGAAATTGTGGTGCAGGGAAGACAGGATTCCTCACTAATATTAATAATGTTTATCATATATGATGAATTTATTTGGTTGAGTGTGAAATTGGATTATATTAGCCTGCCATGTAGCAAGGCTATCCAAGGTTCGAGTAATCTTATCATGAGCTTTAAACATCACGAATCATGCCTCCCAAAGAATTTGACTTTGGGTCGGATCGAAAGCAGAGTGGCCCACAACGTGTTGCACTAATTGGATCAAACAAAAAGCAAGGGTCGAATCAAATGGCTTCGGATAGAAGGGAAACCAATTCGAACATTCCATCCTAACCATACTCGATCCACACAAAGCAGTTCTTCCCGCTCATCCCATGATTTGTTGAAACATGGAGATGCTTCCACATGTTCACGATCCGACCTGATTAGCCACAGACCAACCCATGTCCTTTATGTATCTGTTACCACCTTCTCTGATAAATATGGTTCAGATGCCACGTGTTCGATCTGAGCCACCTGCTGTTGCACCTATAAATACATAAGGTCGAAGCCATTTTTTGGGGACTTTGTAACTCTCTTTCTCTTCGCACATACAAAGACCAGCCAACGTCATCTTCAATTCGAACAATATTTAAAATCAAAGTATAGAATTTCGAGAGCATTTACATTGTATTAAAAGTACTTGAGAATTGTAATCGTTATTCTTGTAATTAAGGGTGAGCGTTCGGTCGGTTCAGTTTGTTTTGAGGTAAAAAAACTCAAACCGAATTGAAACCAAAATTTTTACAAACCAAACCAAATTAATTAAGGTTAATTCGGTCAGTAACCATTTTAACCTAGCTTAAAAGATATGTTATTATTTAAATGATGAATTCACTCAAAATAAAATATAAGTTCATGTTTGGAGAAATTCAAAATAGTAAATTATATGTTTATAATGAAATTTGACCCATTTGCAACACATGCCTTTGTATTTTATCACTAAATTAGTTATTTGAAGTATTACAACACCATAAAATTTGATAACAAATTAAAAGTTCGGTTAATTCGGTTAAACCGATAATCAAACAAAATTATTTACCAAACCAAATTCAAATCGATTTAGTTTTAAAACTGAACCGACCGAAATGTACCGGTTTGGTCGGTTAATTCGGTTTGAACCGAATATTGCTCACCCCTACTTTTAATCTCTTGCTGAATCAAAGAATTATAAAATAGTCGTAGGCTCGTTAACGCTGAACCACTATAAATCGTGTATGTTTGTTGTTTTTTCTTGTTTCCATTTTATAATTCTTTATTCTTACTTACAAATTTTAATTTGTGGGTGTTTGTGCCATTTTTTTGTCAAGCATTTTGGTGTTTTCACTGAGAAATTTGAATTGTTAGCCTTCTTTGGATTATTTATCTATGATTTTGGTTGCCAAGTTCGAAGAAATGTTCCATATTTTCGTTATTTTGGATAATTTCAGTCATAGTGGTTTCATAAAGAGATAGAACTAATCAAGCTTCCTGTAGAGCGTTAGCCAGCGACGCGCAACAGTCAGATTCGCGGATGATGCCAGCACAGAGCCCTAGATTGAACGAGCCCGATTTGAGCTACCCCTGATCAAATTTGATCCAATCTGATTCTATCCAGTAAAACCCTATGACAGAGACAGCTACTCCAACTGATCAAATTTGATCCAATCTGATCAACTCTTCCATGCTTACTTTATTCAGATCTTTTGATTCTTGTATCGCCGTCACCTTAGCTTCAAAATTCATTGGTAGCACTCTCAATATTTTTCTAATCAATTCCACTTCAATATAGGTTTTTCCAAGAGCTTTTGCATTGTAGACTAGTGACGAGAAGCGTCCATACATCTCTTTTATATCTTCGTCTTTTTGTATAGAGAAATTTTCATATTCATTGCTAAGTAGAGCGAGACGAGATTCCTTCACTTGAGATGTCCCTTCGTGTGTGACCTCCAACGTATGCCATATTTCCTATGCAGTCTCACAATGAGGAATTAGATTAAATTCAGTTTTATCAAGAGCACAAATTAAAGCATTCATTGCTTTGGCATTAGTTGAAAATATTTTTTTATCATTAGCATCCCACCTGTATTTTGATTTAGGAATTTCAACATCACTAACAAAATTAGTGGGAGATCTATAACTCGTTTCAATAATATCCCGCACATCATAGTTGACTGAACTCAAATAAAATTTCATCCTAGCTTTCCAATATGCATAATAAGTTCCATTAAACATTGGTGGCCTAGCTATGGACTGACCCTCAGAAAACACGATATTGGGCAGATTCATGACTCTAGAGTTAAAATAAAAAAATACCTGCTCTGATACCACTTGTAGGATCTAAATTAACCCTTGAGGGGGGTGAATAGGGTTTATCGCAGGTTTTCACAGAATAATTAAATAATCATAGCATAGATTAAAAAAACAGAATAAATGCAGAAAATAAATAACACACAGATATACCCAGCTTCGGCAAAATCCTTCCTACTGCTGCATTCCCCAAGGTTTGTAATAGGAGTTAAAACAATCTCTACGCTTACAATCCCCTATAAACTCGCGACACTCGCTCCCAACTGTTCTTAACCCTACGCTCAAAACCCTGCACTGGTTTCTATCCCCGAAACCAGATTTCCCCGAATTACAAATCCCGTAATTCGTCTCCCTAGTTTTAGAGATAAACTAGAAAACTCTCACTCGATTACAATTTGAAATGGATAAAATAAAACAATTTAAAAACCTTTTAAACAAAAACCTAGTTTCAACTAATAAACCCTTAAAAATAAAGTTAAAAATCCTTTGGAGTTTAAAATAGGGTTATCCCCTTTAGTTAATAAGCTTGGCCGGCCTCTTTCTTATTTGCTTCACCACTTCACTTTTTGGCCCGATCTTCTTGTCTTTTAGGAAATAGAAATAGCGGCTCCTAGGGTTTGCTTCTGGAAGAAGATGGCGGAGCCGAATTGCAATACAATTTCGATTCTCCTTAGGTTCGAGGACGCCGCTTCCTCTTTGATGTCCTTTGATTTGCAAACTTCCTCGATTCCGATCCAAGTAAATTTTGGTATGATTTTTCACTTCGAATTTCTCTTTAATTGTGTGGAAACTGTAGGATCTAAATTAACCCTAGAGGGGGGTGAATAGGGTTTATCGCAGATTTTTACAGAATAATTAAATAAAAACAGCACAGATAATAATCAGAATAAATGCGGAAAATAAATAACACAAAGATATACCCAGTTTCGGCAAAACCCTGCCTACTGCTGCATTCCTCAAGGTTTCTACGAGGAGTTAAAACAATCTCTACGCTAACAATCCCCTATAAACTCGCGACACTCGCTCCCAACTGTTCTTAACCCTACGCTCAAAACCCTGCACTGGTTTTTATCCCTAAAACCAGATTTTCCCCGAATTACAATCCCTGTAATTCGTCCCCTAGTTTTAGAGACAAACTAGAAAACTACAGATTTGATTACAAATTTAAATTGAAAAATAAACAAAAAAAAATCCAAAATCCTTTAGGAGTTTAAAAGGATGGGTTATCCCCTTTTGAAGTCTCTTAGCCTTTGGTATAACTTGGTCGGCCCCTTGTTTAATTGCTCCACCACTTTTTTTTTTAGCTCGATCTCTTTCCTTAAAAATGACGGCGGCTCTTGAGAAATTCCTAGGGTTTCTTCAAATCCCTAAATCGCGATTGTATGATTAATTCGATGATGCTCAAGTCTGTTTGGCTTCGATCTCTGGAGGCTGGTGCTTTTTCTAGGGTTTGTGCTTCTCGTTAAACTCGACTTTGATGGTTCTAGGGTTTCGATTCTATTCAACTTGAGGTCGCTCGTGTGATGATTTCGAGTTATTCAGTGGGTATTCTCTTCTTCGATCGAACGTTGATGAGTGTAGAACTGATTCCAAGTAATCTCCTTTTTACTGGTATGAATTTAATTCGGATTTTAGCTTTTTGCTTGTTCGAACTTGGATGATTTTATGCCGATGATGATTGGTGTTTATATAGGATTAAAAATCCGATATTTGCTCTGATTTCGTATTGGAATTGGTCATTGATATATACGTAAATATTTGGGGCTTTTTAAAATAGCTTTCTTGCGACTGATCTGGAACTTTTGATTGAGTCTTCCTTGATTTGAACTTGTGATTAATATATATTTTGCGTGATGAATTCTTCCTTGCCTCGTATGCTTCTGGAACTTTGAATTGGTCTTGAAAAAATTCTTTGAATCATTCTTTTCAAAGAAAAACCATTTTTCCTTGAATTGCTGCCTTGATTTCTATTTATTCAAAACTGGTAGTATACTCTGATTTTCAACATATTTAAACTGATGCTTAACTTTGATAAGAACAGAAACTATGCTCGAACTTGTTATGCAATTTCAGTTTAACTTCCTGCTGATTGAACTGATACTTGCAGTTACTTGTTGTGTATAAATATTTGTATTTGAATATCTTGCCCTTTTTACCATGACTTAAAAACTTCGGCACGAACTTGATTCTGCTCTTTAATGCTTCCATGTTTAAAACCTTGCTGAATCTGATTTGAACAGATAAAATCAGATATACACTTGAATTTAACAGTGCCTTGTATTCTCGTTATCCATACTGCTTTGATTAAACTGTTTTCCTTGTACATCATACTTGAGTTTTGTGGTCGAGTTGCCTTTGTTGCTGTGTACTAATTAACTTAGTTTTACTTGCATTTTTCAACACTGCATTAGTTGCTGCGCTATCCTTGTTTGTGTACAACACTGTTTTACTGTGTGGATTTGTATCACTTGATTTTGAACTGATGTCATTCTTATTAGCCATGACTTGATGAACCGATTTATTCACGCTTTGATAAGACCAGACACTGTACTTGATCAGAATCAAACAGTTTACCCATGTATATACTGCCTTGAGCTCCTGTGAACTATGTATAGTCTTGTTGCATCATTCATACTCTGTGTATCACCATGATGCTGAACCATGTTGTTTGCAACCTTGTTTCGCCTATGCTCCAGATTTTTTTAATCATTTACTCGAACCATATTCTTTTTTTTTTCTTTTAATGTCCACTGAGTCGAGACGGTCCTTGTGGCTACTCCTCAGTTGCTCGCTGATTGGCGAGGCAGTGCACACGTGTATAAACGTGTGTACATGCAGCCATCAGACGATTTTTTTTCTCTGTCCCTGCATATCAGACCACGTCTAGAAAAATGATGAGAAACACACCGTAATTCTGAGGCAAATAATTTAAAAATAATTTTTTTATTTGCTTTTATTTAATTTTATTTTTGTTGCAGTCTACTGTGTGTGTTCTTCTGTATGAACAGATATGAAGATGACTGAATTGACTGTGGAATGCTGTGAAGTCAAGAAGACTGAAGATGATGATATTCATATGTGTCGGTATATACGAGTGAACTGTATAGAAATGTAGTGTATATGAAAGTGTAAGTATTGTAAAGAGGTGCTAAGTACGAAACTAAATATATTGAAATGTATATCAGTGATGTATATACAAATAGTGGAGTTGTAAATCTGTACTGTTTAAATATCGAAATAAAATATTCTTATTTAAATAAAATATTGTGTGAATATTTAAAATACTGTGTGAATATTTAAATTTCTGTGTAGTTGTATTTTATTTAAATAGAAATATTATATTCCTGTCTGATGTATAATATACCAGTACAGTTACAAACACATTCAATAATAAAATATATTTGGTTGTTATCTTCAAACAAAAATCATATAATTGTGTATACAACACTGTTATATACAACAATCTCCCCCTTTTGATGATGACAAACAAATAAAAGATTTTGAATGTGTTTGAACGTGAAATATATTACTCCCCCTATTTGTATGCTCCCCCTACAACTGAACTCCCTCTATATATGTGGAAAAATATGATGAAATCCAATTGACCATTCTCCCTCTAGATATTTAATTTCCAATCTTAAAATATTTTTGAATTGTATACCCATCAATCAAAATCTTGACCATTCTCCCCCTTTTGTTATCATCAAAAGGAAAATAGAAATCGAAATAGTGATAAATATAGACTAAACATATAAATTCATATTCAGAGAGAGAATATATATCGTAAAACCCATTTAATCAAACAAAAATCATAATAATCTTTAAATCAGAGGCAAATTTCACTTTCAGAGTGAATGGATTTACGATGGTTTTTATAGAATGAGGAGAGTTCAATAAAAATTGAATATTTGAATATGAATATTAAAGATTTTAAATATGCTAAAAAAATGTTAAGCACTTTCTAACCACGCATAGCCCAAAGGTCTTTTAAATGGGGTTAGTAGTAACTTAACTTTATCCTCTCTAATGAGTTCCATCCATGCACAGCCCGAAGGTCTTTTAAGTGAGAATGGAAGCACATAGAAATTAAGGTAATTCACCCACGCATAACCGCGAGGATTTTTAAATGGGAGTGAATACCAAGGATAACTTATTTATTTATTTATATTTTTATATTTTTTTTAATTCCAAGAATAATTAGAACTCCCCAAATTAAATAAAACCATGATGAATGACAGAACCATGGTAGATATAGAAGATGGTCGTGAAATAAGGTCTAATTCAAAGATATTATAAAATTTGTCCAATCATCATGTGATTTAAAATAATATCTCCTCTAGTTAAGAATTATACCATAGTCACAACTCATCACAATTTCATAAATCTATTAACGATTTTGATGAGTCTCAAAATGGTTCAAATTAATCAATAATTTCAATTTTTGAATAAATAATCAAAAATAATTTTAAAATTGAAAATATTAATTTCAAGAGGAGTTTTTGAAAAAAAATGCAAGTTGAAAATCAGCTTAAAAAAAATCTATCAGTTAAAAAAAATGAAATTTTCTAATATTTTCAACACTGATTGCTCCTAGACAATTTTTTAAAATCATTTATATATCAAATTTGATTCAAATTGTCTATGAATTTTAACTAAATCCAGTCACTGATTTTCCAACTTATCATTTAATTGCCAATGAATCAAATCAATTTCCTTATCAGAGCAGCACAAGATCATTTTCAAAGCAAGAATCACAAGTGACATCCTCAGAGAATTTTTAGACAAACTCAAGAAACAGTCAATTTATCAAATCTGAAGATAATTGTTTGAAATCACCAAAAAAAATCAATTTTTTATAATCCAAGAATTTCAACAATCCATAATGAATGATTTCAAAAACAGCCAAGTAAAAAATAAACTAAAAGGAATAAAAGTACGAGTTTAGAGATCATACCTGACTTATCATAATCAACGTGATGCAATGAATCTCCAACTCTGGATCTATGGCTAAGGAACTCCAAATAATTCGATATATGAATCAACTTGAATTTTATCTAACTTAAGCACAGTTGTTCCTCAGCCTCCCACAGTACCTAAATGTTTATTTGATCGAGTGGTCTAACAAAAGTTGTTTTACCACTCTTATCTTCGTTTACACGTTTTGGTACCCAAACCCGTTTATATAACAATCCATTACTACTCACTAGCGTACCCTTTGGGACCCAAATTTGTTTAGATTTGCTTAAATTCATTTTGTTAATTTTTGGAATCCAAACAGATTTAAATGAATTGTTTTTAAACGAGTTATCAATTTGTTTATGATTTAAAAACCCTTTGAAATTATTAAATTTCAAAAATTCAGTTTGATCGTTTTCAAAGCCAATTAAAGGATTTTTAAAATCATTAAAATTTTGTTTTTCAACTTGATTAGATTCAAATCCAAGTCCCTTTTTATTCTGAACAAAAAATTGATTTTTTAACAACATATTCAATGATTTCTCTCCTTTAGAAAATTTAGTCAAAGCTGACTCAAGTCGTTGAATTTTAAATTTAAGATCGCTATTTTCTTTCATTAAATTTGAACAACGATTAATAGCGAATTTCCTCTTTTCAGCATCAATTTGTTTTAAAACCAAATTTTCGTTTTCAAGTGCTTTGATTTTAGCATTGAACTTAGAAATTTCAATTTCAAATTGTTTTCGCTTTTCAAAATCAAGTTTTTCAGATTCTTTAAGCTTTTCAATCTCCTTCTCAAAATCACGATTTTCGTTTTTCAAATTCTCGTTTTCACTTTTGAGTGATTCAAAATCAGTTTTGAATTTCAAAGGATCATTACTCAACGATTGACATTTTTCGCATTCTGAAAACGGTGAATTCTTAACTTTTTCAAGTTTTCTTTCTAAACTGTTATTTTCATGAATTAGTTTTGACCTATCAGATTTTAATTTCTTAACTTTTAGTTCAAGAGAGTCAACAGTTTTTGTGAGGTCGTGACACATTAATATTAATTCTTTATAGGTAAAATTTGTTACCTCACTAGAATCCTCTTCACTACCTTCTGAATCAGAATGAGCCATAAGACACAAATTAGCTTCCTCTTCTTCATTTTCAGAAACTTCTTCTCCTTCTTCGTCATCCCATGTAGCAGCAAAAGCTTTCTTCTTTCTTCTGAACTTCTTCTTCTTTTCATTTTTGAGCTGTGAACAATTTGGTTTGATATGACCGGGTTTCTTGCAATTGTAGCAAAACACTTCATCGTCTGAATTATCTGAACTTTCGGATTTGACAGTTTTCTTCTTTTGTGGCTTATATTTTCCTTTGGCCCACTTTTTCAAAATCATGGCTAGCTCTTCAGCGGGATCATCATCATTACTTTCAACAGAATTATTTAAAGCGATCGTCTTTTTCTTTGATTCAGAATCCTTTCGTTCTTCTCTTGCTTTTAACTCCATCTCGTAAGTGATGAGATTTCCGATCAACTCTTCCATGCTTACTTTGTTCAGATCTTTTGATTCTTGTATCGCTGTCACCTTAGCTTCAAAATTCATTGGTAGCACTCTCAATATTTTTCTGATCAATTCAACTTCAGTATAGGTTTTGCCAAGAGCTTTTGCATTGTAGACTAGTGATGAGAAGCGTCCATACATCTCTTTTATATCTTCATTTCGTTGCATAGAGAAATTTTCATATTCGTTGCTGAGAAGGGCGAGACGAGATTCCTTCACTTGAGATGTACCTTCGTGTGTTACCTCCAACGTATGCCATATTTCCTGCGCAGTCTCACAATGAGAAATTCGATTAAATTCAGTTTTATCAAGAGCACAGATTAAAGCATTCATCGCTTTGGCATTAGTTGAAAATAATTTTTTATCATTAGCATCCCACCTGTCTTTTGATTTAGGAATTTCAACACCACTAAGTATAACAGTGGGAGATCTATAACCTGTTTCAATAATATCCCATACATCATAGTCGACTGAACTCAAATAAATTTTCATCCTAGCTTTCCAATATGCATAATCAGTTCCATTAAACATTGGTGGCCTAGCTATGGACTGACCCTCAGAAAAAGCGTTGTTTGACAAATTCATGACTCTAGAGTTAAAATAAAATAAAAATACCTGCTCTGATACCACTTGTAGGATCTAAATTAACCCTAGAGGGGGGTGAATAGGGTTTATCGCAGATTTTTACAGAATAATTAAATAAAAACAGCACAGATAATAATCAGAATAAATGCGGAAAATAAATAACACAAAGATATACCCAGCTTCGGCAAAACCCTGCCTACTGCTGCATTCCCCAAGGTTTCTACTAGGAGTTAAAACAATCTCTACGCTTACAATCCCCTGTAAACTCGCGACACTCGCTCCCAACTATTCTTAACCCTACGCTCAAAACCCTGCACTAGTTTTTATCCCTAAAACCATATTTTCCCCGAATTACAATCCCTGTATTTCGTCCCCTAGTTTTAGAGACAAACTAGAAAACTACAGATTTGATTACAAATTTAAATTGAAAAATAAACAAAAAAAAAATCCAAAATCCTTTAGGAGTTTAAAAGGATGGGTTATCCCCTTTTGAAGTCTCTTAGCCTTTGGTATAACTTGGTCGGCCCCTTGTTTAATTGCTCCACCACTTTTTTTTTTTTAGCTCGATCTCTTTCCTTAAAAATGGCGGCGGCTCTTGAGAAATTCCTAGGGTTTCTTCAAATCCCTAAATCGCGATTGTATGATTAATTCGATGATGCTCAAGTCTGTTTGGCTTCGATCTCTGGAGGCTGGTGCTTTTTCTAGGGTTTGTGCTTCTCGTTAAACTCGACTTTGATGGTTCTAGGGTTTCGATTCTATTCAACTTGAGGTCGCTCGTGTGATGATTTCGAGTTATTCAGTGGGTATTCTCTTCTTCGATCGAACGTTGATGAGTGTAGAACTGATTCCAAGTAATCTCCTTTTTACTGGTATGAATTTAATTCGGATTTTAGCTTTTTGCTTGTTCGAACTTGGATGATTTTATGCCGATGATGATTGGTGTTTATATAGGATTAAAAATCCGATATTTGCTCTGATTTCGTATTGGAATTGGTCATTGATATATACGTAAATATTTGGGGCTTTTTAAAATAGCTTTCTTGCGACTGATCTGGAACTTTTGATTGAGTCTTCCTTGACTTCGAATTCCTTGATTTGAACTTGTGATTAATATATATTTTACGTGATGAATTCTTCCTTGCCTCGTATGCTTCTGGAACTTTGAATTGGTCTTGAAAAAATTCTTTGAATCATTCTTTTCAAAGCAAAACCATTTTTCCTTGAATTGCTGCCTTGATTTCTATTTATTCAAAACTGGTAGTATACTCTGATTTTCAACATATTTAAACTGATGCTTAACTTTGATAAGAACAGAAACTATGCTAGAACTTGTTATGCAATTTTAGTTTAACTTCCTGCTGATTGAACTGATACTTGCAGTTACTTGTTGTGTATAAATATTTGTATTTGAATATCATGCCCTTTTTACCATGACTTAAAAACTTCGGCACGAACTTGATTCTGCTCTTTAATGCTTCCATGTTTAAAACCTTGCCGAATCTGATTTGAACAGATAAAATCAGATATACACTTGAATTTAACAGTGCCTTGTATTCTCGTTATCCATACTGCTTTGATTAAACTGTTTTCCTTGCACATCATACTTGAGTTTTGTGGTCGAGTTGCCTTTGTTGCTGTGTACTAATTAACTTAGTTTTACTTGCATTTTTCAACACTGCATTAGTTGCTGCGCTATCCTTGTTTGTGTACAACACTGTTTTACTGTGTGGATTTGTATCACTTGATTTTGAACTGATGCCATTCTTATTAGCCATGACTTGATGAACCGATTTATTCACGCTTTGATAAGACCAGACACTGTACTTGATCAAGTATATCCTTGAGTCTGAATCAAACAGTTTACCCATGTATATACTGCCTTGAGCTCCTGTGAACTATGTATAGTCTTGTTGCATCATTCATACTCTGTGTATCACCATGATGCTGAACCATGTTGTTTGCAACCTTGTTTCGCCTATGCTCCAGATTTTTTTAATCATTTACTCGAACCATATTCTTTTTTTTTTCTTTTAATGTCCACTGAGTCGAGACGGTCCTTATGGCTACTCCTCAGTTGCTCGCTGATTGGCGAGGCAGTGCACACGTGTATAAACGTGTGTACATGCAGCCATCAGACGATTTTTTTTCTCTGTCCCTGCATATCAGACCACGTCTAGAAAAATGATGAGAAACACACCGTAATTCTGAGGCAAATAATTTAAAAATAATTTTTTTATTTGCTTTTATTTAATTTTATTTTTGTTGCAGTCTACTGTGTGTGTTCTTCTGTATGAACAGATATGAAGATGACTGAATTGACTGTGGAATGCTGTGAAGTCAAGAAGACTGAAGATGATGATATTCATATGTGTCGGTATATACGAGTGAACTGTATAGAAATGTAGTGTATATGAAAGTGTAAGTGTTGTAAAGAGGTGCTAAGTACGAAACTAAATATATTGAAATGTATATCAGTGATGTATATACAAATAGTGGAGTTGTAAATCTGTACTGTTTAAATATCGAAATAAAATATTCTTATTTAAATAAAATATTATGTGAATATTTAAAATACTGTGTGAATATTTAAATTTCTGTGTAGTTGTATTTTATTTAAATAGAAATATTATATTCCTGTCTGATGTATAATATACCAGTACAGTTACAAACACATTCAATAATAAAATATATTTGGTTGTTATCATCAAACAAAAATCATATAATTGTGTATACAACACTGTTATATACAACAGAAACTTGGATGGATTAAAACCGATGATGATTTGGTGTATTTATTGGATTAAAAATCCTATATATTCTCTGATTTCTCTTTAGACTCAGTCGTGATATATTCGAGAATTTTGTTTGCGGATTTGGTCTTAATTTTCCCTGATTTGCTGCGTTGATCTGGAACTTTTGATTAAGTCTTCCTTGACTTTGAATTCCTTGGTTTGAATTTGTGATTAATATATATTTTGCGTGAATTTTGGGCTTTTAATTGAGTCTTGAGTTTCTGGAAAATTCGTTTCTCTTTTAACAGAGCTTCATCATTGAATCTGATTTTAACTGATAAGAGCATTTTCTATCTTGATTACTCTTGTAGTTTAAAACCTGATGTTTTTCTTGATATAGCCTTGATCTTGTGATCTTGTTAAGAACTGATATTATGCTTGATCACTATTGTAACTCTTTATTGATCAAAAATGTGTACTGCTCTTGATCTTCCTTTGAACAGAATCAACACTTGAACTTGCCAGACTTTTTAATTGATGCTGTACTCTGATTTTGAACACCTTAACTGATACTATACTTTGGTAATTTTTGCCATGCCTCACCTGCTTTATTGTAACTTGTATCCTCTGTGACATTCCATTACTGTGGTTATAACTTTATATTGCCATTGCAAATGTTTTTCTAACTTGGTCGAGGCTGAGAATTTTAATGTCCAAAACCTGGCAGTTCTGAAACTTTGACATTGTTGCATATTGGCTATAGTTGTTGCCTAATTTTCACCTGCTTGTCCTATGTTAGGGCCATACACTTGCGTTGTTTTGTTAAAACTGAGTACTCCTTAGCTGCTGCATCATTGTTGTTTCGCCTTTTGCTTGAGACTGTGCTTGATGACCTGGAACTGATATTGATGTAGCACACTTATTCACTTGAAATGTTCACCCAGACCTAGTCTATGTTCATTTGCTTGTATTGTTGAACCATGCTTTTAGCTGCTGTCATATATATTTGACCATATGCTTTCTCGACCATGTTTTGGCTGCACCCTTTAACTTGACCTGAACCGTTTGATTTCTGTTGTGTTCATCATGACCATTTAGCTGCTCTACAATATGCTCGACCATCTTTGTCTCCGTGTAGTTGTTGTGTCATACTTCTTATGCTTGTTCCATGATTACTTTGGATGTTCACTTTTGCTGTTGATTTGTATTTATCACCATGTAGCTGCACCATGTCCATTCATTGTTCCTTATATTTGAGTAGCTCGAACCTATGACTTGTTCACCCAGTTCATGCTTTTATTCAAATTTTTTGATCATCTTGGCTTGATTATGAACTGTGCACTGAGTCGAGATGGTCCTCGTGGCTACTCCTCAGTTGCACACTGGATTGGCGAGGCAGTGCACACGTGTGTACATGCAGCCATCCAGACGAGTTTTTCGGTCCCTGCATATCAGACCACGTCTAGAAAAATGATGAGAAACACACCGTAATTCTGAGGCAAATAAAAATTTAAAAATAAATTTTATTTGTTTGCATTGAATTTTATTTTTGTTGCAGTCTACTGTGTGTGTTTTTCTATTTGTGACAGGTTTGCATATGGTGACTGGGCTAGTTAAAGAGCTGTGAATACAAAAGATGAAGATTGATGCAGTGATGAGTCAGTGTATAAAAGTGATTGTATAAGTGATGAATGAACTGTAGTGAGGAGCTGTGAGTGAATTGTATTGATTGTATGTAATATACGGTTTTTGTTGAAATAAAATATTATTTTATTGTGTTCGAACAAATTTGTCTATCGAATTCAGTTTATTTACAAGTACATATTTCTATGATGTGTTTAAATAGTGGAGTTATAGATAGTTGTACTGTTTGAATGTTTGAAATATAATATTTATATTTAAATAAAATACTGTATGAATATATGAATGTCCGTACGTTCGTACTCTATTTAATATAAATATTATATTCATGTCTGTGATGTATATATAGAACAGTACAGTAACAAACACATTTAAAATAGTATTTATTTATCTGGTTGTTGTCATCAAAAAAAATCATATAGTTGTATATACAACTATGTCATATACAATAACACTGGATTTGAAATATCGAATTATAAATTCCATTGGAGCTGTAAGATATTCTAGTGTGAATATATAAGATAATATTAAATTATTATTATTTAATTTAATTGTATTTAAATATATTTATATATTTGAAAGGGTTAGTTAGAGCTTTAAAAATAGCTAGTTTTTCAAACGACCTCAGAATTCGACAAAACTAATTTTTTGGATCCGTAATATAAAATTATTGTTATATTTCAATTTCCATGATTTTTGGGGTCACTGTGTGGCCGTACGGATTTTTAGAGTGAAAAACAATTAGTATTTTGAAGGTTAAAAATATACTGTGCGAGCAAACAAAGTCGGAATTCGACGAAACCAGTTTCGTTGGGTTCACAATGTCGAACTGTAGCTGCATGTCCAGTTTCGTGATTTTTGGGTATCATGGGTAATCACAGGAATTTTAGAGGACAAAATAAAACAGCGTTTGCTTATAATTTAATAAAATATTCGAATATAAAAATATTAAAATCTTCCTATATAATGCCTTAAATCCATCCTTAACCCTACAGACATTTTCCTCAGGTCAACACATTTCCGCCGTAATTCCTCTTATCTCAAAAATTCAAAAATCGGATCTTCATAAATCATTCAAAAATCAAATAAATTCCTATAAAATAGGAAACATATATATTGAAATTCATGAGAGCTTCCTCTTCAAGAACATACAAGAGTTTATGGGTTGGCGGTTTTAGTCTTCGCTGGTTTTAACCCAGCGTGATTTTAGGGTTCGAGTTTGAGAGTGATGGAGGTCTAAATTCGTGGATTCGAAGGTGCTGTTGAGTTTGTGGTTGAATCCAATTTCATTTATGGGTATTTTGGGGTCGTGCGTGATAATTTTGTTCGATTTATATTTTGGGTTCTGCTAGTTTATGTGCGGGTTTGCTTTCTGAGTTCGATAGAGGATTTTCGTAGAGAAGGAAGGTGGTAGGACTGGAAGTTGTGATGATTTTAGTTTGGAGTATTATAAAGTGTGAAGTGAGGTGATTACAGGTAGGAAAAATTCAGCCATGGGGAGAGCTGAAAATCGCGTGTTAATCAGTGAAGAAGGAGATGAGGCAGGAAGTCGGAAATGGTGTTGAGAGGCAGACGTGTTTTGCTATGTTGATGCTGGAGGTTCGATGATGGGGGTTAAGCTGTAGGGATTTCAGTGCTGAGGAGTTTAATGGCGGATTGGGTCTTGAGTTTCATTAAGTATAGAAGGAGCGGTGGAGGATTGAATTGGGAAATACTGGAAGTGTGTTTGCAGATCGGAGAAGAAGCGAGTGTATAGGAGTCGGGTCTGGTACTATGAGAAGGGCGGGCCGAGTTTTGAAAGTGGCAAGGCCCAATATGATTTAGATAAATCTAATTCAAGTTTTTATTATATTTAAAATTATATGAACTTCGTAAAGCAATAACTATTTCATACTTTATCGAAACTCAGCGAAACAAGATCCGATGGGATCGTATGGACGAGAGCTCCACCACGGAACTGACCGGGAGTGAATTGAAGCTCGTCTGGATTTATGGTGGAATTAAATGCCTGAATCAAATCAATGACCAATTATCGTTATTTAACGATTACCTTCCAATATGAGTAAATCTCACTGACCCTGCTTAGCTTATATTTTCATAATGTATTTTTATAATCTATAAATGATGGTTGTTTGCTGTGTGTTGGCTATTTGATTGAACTACTAGTCAGTTGATTGAAAATATAGATAACGATATTTATTTATCGTTAATCGAATATTGATTCTGTTTATCAGAATATCTCATATTCGTGTTATTTATGTTGATTAACATCTGTGGATGCTGGGAAACAGGTTGGAGGGACCCACTGGGTTCCTCAACATTTATACTGTTTTTCATATATTGTGTTATATAAGGTGATATGAAATCTGTTGTTGATTTTGTATGGTTGAATGATGCCGATCATTGTTGTATGGTATGTTAAATACCATAGGGAATACTGTAATATTAAAAAGGAAATTTTCAATGTTATATTGAAAAAGAAATATTTATAAAATCAAAAGATTTTATAAAAAGAAATTATTTATTTAGAAAATAAATAGATTAAAAAGGAATATTTATTTGTTAAACAAATAGATAGAATTGAAAAGAAATATTTGTAAACCGTTTACAAATAGAATTGAAAAGGGATATTTATTTGAAAATAAATAGAATATAATGAGGAAATGTTTGTAAAACAAATAGAAAGGGAATAGTTAGATTATCAAAAAGAATTACTTATAAAATCAATAGATTTTATATAAAAAGAAAATATCTTATAGAATAAATAGGATTATCAAAAAGGGATTTATTTTGTAAATAAATTGATTTTAAAAGGAAATACTTGAAAAGTGACAAGAATTGTATAAAGGGAAAATTTTACATTTGAAAGATTTAAAACCGTGCTTTGCACACGGGTATAACATGATATGGATTTAAAGCAAAGTTTTAAAAAGAATCTATTCTGACCGATAGATTGAGAAGAATAATTTATAAATAATATTTTATCAATTAAATGAAATATTTATCATTGGATAAATAGAATATATAAGTCAGGACTTATATAGAGAAGTAAGAATTGATTTCAACATCGATACTTAAACTGAATAAACGTAGAATGAATCAAAGGAGTTAATCAGTTAAGGTTAATTAGATAGAGTTAATCGAATTAGAATTAATTGAATATTAGTTATTCAATTAAAGTTGATCGAATATAGTTATTTGAGATAGAGTTAGTCAAAACATAGTTATTCAGGATGAGTCGCCATTTCGTACGACTGCTAGCGTAATTCGCAGGGCTGCAAATAGCCTACGGCAGCCGGATGTTTCCTGAGGGAATCAGGCGTAACCATTGTGATCGCTGCGATCTAGAGTCAAGAGAATGGAGTTAAATCGAAGATTAGTCATTCAAAATAAAGTTAAAATAGACATCGTTATTCGAATATAAGTTAATCGAATATTAGTTATTTGATAGAAATTAAATAAGTTGAGTTAATCAAGTAAGTTAATTAAGTTGAGTTAATCGAGTTGAGTTAGTCAAGATGAGCTAACCAAACCGAGTTAATCCAAATGAGTTAATCCAAAGGAGTTATTCGAAATAATTTGTTTGAATAGAGTTAGAGGAGTTAATCGAATATAGCTTATTCGGAAGGAGATTAATCGAATGTGAATCATTCGAAGAGAGATGATCGAATATAGTTATTCGAAGAAGATAATCGAATATAGTTATTCGAGAGGAGTTATCAAATAGAGATTATTCGAGAGAGAATTGTAAGTTGAAATTCGATTATATTGAATGTGGGTAAGTATTTTATACTTTTTGTTTCCTAATCAAGATTGATTTATTTATTTATAAATTAGTGGTTTAGTTATTTAGTTAAATTAAGGAAAAAAAGCTACGTTTTGAAGTTGGATATTTAAGAAGAAGTGATTATAACGTTATAGTTATAACTAATGTCTTAAAATAAAGAAGTGGATTCATAAATAGAATCCGAGAGTTTCGTAAGGAAGTATTGAAGATGTGAAAGGTGAACTTTGTCTATTACGAGGTTAGAATGTTGTTCAGTTAAGGTCTGAGAGGTAATTATACCCCAACTTGATTGACTTCGTTTTTAACTAAGGAATGGTTAAGGTTCGATAGTGAAGATTGATTAAGTGAATTTAGTTAATGAGTGTAATGGTTTAAATTGGCTTAGTGATGTTTTATTTAAACATCTGTTGAATAAATTTTGGAAACATTTCCCAAACATAATCAGAGATATTTTCTGATCATAGAAAATGAACTGTAAATGAGAAAGAATACTGGAATGACAGTGATACGTGAAACAAAGATGGAAATGTTTTCCAATAATTGATGTTGTATATTTTCTAAATTTAGAAAATAAGAATTTACAAATAGATAGAAATGGGGAAATGGATAATTTTATAGAAAGAGATAAATGTGGATTGATGATTGATCGATAGAATTTCCATCTGGAAATAATATTGTTGTTTGCACACCTATTTTTCTTTGATAGTTAAATCACTGACTATCGAAGTTTTTGACCATTTTTCCGTCGTCAATACGGAGAGACCGGGATCAGATATATTATCTAAAAACCATTCTGTATAGACGTTAGCGTTGCGATCAAATATTGAAGATGGAGTTATGCAAGGGCTATCCTGTTTACAGAATAGTGCCTTCGGTTTGTCCAGTCCCAGGACAAACGTGAATGGACGAATGTCCGACAGAGTATATCTAACGGATCGCGTAAGTTGATCTCTTCAAACGTACTTACGTTTGGTGGCGGAGGAATTCGTTGCTCTTAGCTTTATACCCATGGTATTTTTGGGGAAATCAAATTTGTGATTTGTCGGGTATGACGATGTGGCATTCAAAGTAAATAAAGGTATGATCCGTGAAAGATACGTTATGACCTCAAGCCTCATCAACCAGGAAATGACAGAATTCGGGCAGGCAGCATGGCTAAGTGGGTCGCTCCCATTAGGGTGTATATCACCTATCTAGAAAAAATCCATTTCATTCTTTATCTATTTCGATGTTGTCCCTTTTCGGGAAGACGGTGGGTAGCTCCCAACCGTTGGTGATATACATTCGATACACTCAAGCGAAATGAGTGGTCGGTCATGTGTGGTCCGTGTTGCAAGACGTTCTTGTTGAACCCAGTGTATTTGCCTCTAGAGATACACTATCGGCAGGTGGTCCCATACCTTGTCATAGTTGGAATCCCATCTCCAATAAACGCCTGTGGTTTTGTTTGTTTACTATATATGTGGAACGTGAGATGCAAGCGTTCTGCTATATTGTTAATTACTTGTGATTAGACATTATTATAATATCAGAAGAATATTGATTTCCAAAAGTGTTTTGGTTATCGTAAGGTAAAAACCATCCGTGTTTATGTGTGGATTGGTCTTACGATTGTCTTTTCTTTTGAAAAGGATTTTGAAAAGTTAAACCAAATGATTTGAGTTACTCACACCAGTCCCATGACTGACCCAGAGTTTATTTTGTTTTGTTTTCCCCTAAACTCTTGGGTGCCCAAATTTGTATGGGCAGTCAAGTAGTTCAGGTCTTTACAGATATACTTGGAGGAGTTTGAAGCAGGAGGCTTCAGGACTATATAGCTATTTTTATTTCTGCTGTGTGTACGTGTTGTACTCTGATAATGTTATTATACTGTTTTATTGTAAAGTTATGTTATGTATTATATTTTATTCGTTCCGCTGTGAGATTCGTATTACTCTGATTCTGTTTTTGTAGTAATCTTCTTCTTCTTCTATTCTAATTTTCTATCTTATCTATTCTCACCCTCTAACTTCTTTCTATTAATGATCTGGAATGTTCGGTGCCTGAAAATTTAACATGGGTTTTATGTTGATTTTCTGGGTCAAAAATCTCAGTTCGTTACAGTGGTATCAGAGCTGAAGGTTAAGTGATTACCTTGGCTCTGTGGCGTGACTCAGTAGAGATGGGGTTAATAATACCCTTGATTGAGTTGAGTGTATATATACGAGTGAACGTGTTTGTTATTTGATATAAAAATTGTTTTATATTGTGGAGATTTATTGGTTGAGTTGTTTGTGAATTCTAGTCGATCCGCTTGATCCACTGTATCGATAGGGATTACCAAACACTTGAATACGATAAACCGACACGGTATGTTTTGAAAAGGGTAGATGAAATAGTTTTACCCAAAATATGTTTCGATATAAAGAAAATATTTATATTCAAATTATTATAGTATGTTGGATGTGTTGGTTGATTATAAGTAAAATGGTTATGTAAATAACCAAACTGAACTCGTGTAAAGGTAATATATTAAAAGCTGATTAATTAAATCTGAATTTAAATCGGAATTGGAATTAAAATTCTGAAACTAGGAAAAATGTTCGTAAATGGATTTGAGTTAAGTATAAGAAAATTTTAAAATCCTGAGGGGTTTTAAATTATTTAGTAAGAATTGTGAACGATATTTTGAAATGATTTCAAAATGAAAGGGTTTAAATATGGTTTTGAAAGTGATATAATATTGAACTCACTTCGATAGCTGGGAAATAACTCTGGTGATGCTGGCCACATCATCAGTGTTCATTTTCGAGTTGTAAGCGACGGATTACTACCAAAGATTTTGTGTTGAATTGTTTTGGGGAAAAGGAAGTTTTAAATCCTGAAATGGGATAATTTATTTTAGAAAAACTAAACTGATTAAAATCCCTAGGAAGATAGTATGAATTAAAAAAAATTAAAGAAATTTTGAAAGCGAATATGAATTGAATTGAAACCAATTAACTGGAAATTGAATTGAACTAGAACGATATCGAATAAAATTGGATTGTGAGTTATGAATTTGGTTAAGTATATTGGACTATTAAGTAAGAGTTGGAATTGGTAATGGAATTTGAAGATTGAGAACGAGATTTGGTTTGATTGGATTTGAGATTTGAGTGATTGAAATGGATTGGAAATCGATTGGTATAGATGGATATTTGATCAGTAGGTATTGGTAGAAGCAAGGGCAAGGATTTAATGATATGCCCGACAAAAAGGTACACGTTTATTTTTTATGGATTTGGTGATTTATGGGCCGATTTGGCAAGCTGCTTGGCCGTTTGATTTTCTTTTGGATTGGAGAAGGCCTAGAGAGGCGAGTTGGGGTTTGAACTATTGACCGGTACAAAGGAGGTGCTGGCGAAATTTTTCGAAAATTTCGGGTGTTAGAAAATTTTCAGAATTTTTGAAAATTTTCGTTAATAGAAATAAATGAATATTTTAATTCAAACTAAATTGGTTCAGTTGAAATTGAAGTTGATAAGTAAACAAATAAATTTGTACTAGTCAATAGGGTTTGTTTTCTACCTTAGCAATTTCGAGGACGAAATTATTTTAAGAGGGGAAGAATGTAATGACCGCATTTTTCAGCGATATAATTAATTTATTTAATTATTTGAATAATGGTTCGGTTATTTAACATGACCAAAATTAAATAATATTGAATATTTAATTAAAATAAATAATATAATATCTGAAATAGCCAGAAATAGTAGAATTCTAAAAATGATGTGAATTGGATCATCTGTGATATTTAATTCAGTTTAGAATTGAATTAGAATAACGATTGTATTATTTAAATGGCAGTTTGAACGTATAGTTATAATATAATTATAATCGGACTCGAAATGGCGCTGCAGTTCACTATTTGGCGATTTGAACTTCAACCGAATGTACAGGATTCGTTTTAAATCGGATTTCTGCTAAACAAGAAACGTTAGGAGCTGGTGAAGTGTATTTTTCTAGTGGAAGAGAAATATCGAGATTTTGTCGTGTAGATTTTTATTTATGTCCAAATCAAATTTTAGAAAAGTCGCTATGGAATTCCTTTATAATTTATATCGATTTATTTATATTTCAAAATGGATTTTTAAATATAAATCGAATATCGATGTAACACTGGATTTGAAATATCGAGTTATAAATTCCATTGAAGATGTATGATTTTCTAGTGTGAATATATAAGATAATATTAAATTATTTTTATTTAATTTAATTGTATTTAAATATATTTATATATTTAAAAGGGTTATTTAGAGCTTTAAAATAGCCAGTTTTTCAAACGACCTCAGAATTCGACGAAACTAATTTTTTTGGATCCGCAATATTAAATTATTGTTAGATTTCAATTTCCGTGATTTTTGGGTCACTGTGTGGCTGTACGGATTTTTAGAGTGAAAAACAGTCAGTATTTTGACGGTTAAAAATACGTTGTGCGAGCAAACGAAGTCGGAATTCGACGAAACCAGTTTCGTTGGGTCCGCAATGTCGAACTGTAGCTGCATGTCCAGTTTCACGATTTTTGGGTATCATGGGTAATCACAAGAATTTTAGAGGAAAAAATAAAATAGCGTTTGCTTATAATTTAATAAAATATTCGAATATAAAAATATTAAAATATTCCTGTATAATGTCTTATATCCATCCTTAACCCTACAGACATTTTCCTCAGGTCAACACATTTCCGCCGTAATTCCTCTTATCTCAAAAACCCAAAAATCGGATCTTCATAAATCATTCAAAAATCATATAAATTCCTATAAAATAGGAAACATATATATTGAAATTCATGAGAGCTTCCTCTTCAAGAACATACAAGAGTTTATGGGTTGGTGGTTTTAGTCTTCGCTGGTTTTAACCCAGCGTGGTTTTAGGGTTCGAGTTTGAGAGTGATGGAGGTCTAAATTCATGGACTCGAAGGTGCTGTTGAGTTTGTGGTTGAATCCGATTTCGTTTATGGGTATTTTGGGGTCATGCGTGACAATTTTGTTTGATTTATATTCTGGTTGAATCTGATTTCGTTTATGGGTATTTTGGGGTCGTGCGTGACAATTTTGTTTGATTTATATTTTGGGTTCTGCGAGTTTGTGTGCGGGTTTGCTTTCTGAGTTAGATTGAGGATTTTCAAAGAGAAGGAAGGTGGTAGGACTGGAAGTTGTGATGATTTTAGTTTGGAGTATTATGTAGTGTGAAGTGAGGTGATTACGAGTAGGAGAAAGTCAGCCATGGGGAGAGCTGAAAATCGCGTGTTAATCAGTGAAGAAGGAGATGAGGCAGGAAGTCGGAAATGGTGTTGAGAGGAAGACGTGTTTTACTGTGATGATGCTGGAGGTTCAATGATTGGGGTTAAGCTGTAGGGATTTCAGTGCTGAGGAGTTTAATGGCGGACTGAGTCTTGAGTTTCATTAAGTATAGAAGGAGCGGTGGAGGATTGGATTGAATTGGGAAATACTGGAAGTGTGTTTGCAGATCGGAGAAGAAGAAGCGAATGTATAGGAGTCAGGTCTGGTACTTTGAGAATGGTGGGCCGAGTTTTGAAAGTGGTATGGCCCAATAGGATTTAGATAAATCTAATTCAAGTTTTTATTATATTTAAAAAGTATATGGACTTCGTAAAGCAATAACTATTTCATACTTTATCGAAAATCAGCGAAACAAGATCCGATGGGATCGTATGGATGAGAGCTCCACCATGGAACTGACCGGGAGTGAATTGAAGCTTGTCTAGATTTATGGTGGAATTAAACGCCTGAATCAAATCAATGACCAATTATCGTTATTTAACGATAACTGTCCAAGGTGAGTAAATCTCACTGACTCTGCTTAGCTTATATTTTTATAACGTATTTTTATAATCTATAAATGATGGTTGTTTGCTGTGTTGGCTGTTAGATTGAATTGCTAGTCAGTTGATTAAAAATATAGATAACGATATTTATTTATCGTTAATCGAATATTGATTCTGTTTATCAGAATATCTCATATTCGTGTTATTTATGTTGATTAACATCTGTGGATGCAAGGAAACAGGTTAGAGGGACCCAACTGGGTTCCTCAACATTTATTTTACTATTTTTCATATATTGTGTTATATGAGGTGATATGAAATCTGCTGTTGATTTTGTATGGTTGAATGATGCCGATCATTGTTGTATGGTATGTTAAATACCATAGGGAATACTGTAATGTTAAAAAGGAAATTTTCAATGTTATATTGAAAAAGAAATATTTATAAAAACAAAAGATTTTATAAAAAAGAAATTATTCATTTAGAAAATAAATAGATTAAAAAGGAATATTTATTTGTTAATCAAATAGATAGAATTGAAAAGAAATATTTGTAAACCGTTTACAAAAAGAATTGAAAAGGGATATTTATTTGAAAATAAATAGAATATAATGAGGAAATATTTGTAAAACAAATAGAAAGTGAATAGTTAGATTATCAAAAAGAATTACTTATAAAATCAATAGATTTTATATAAAAAGAAAATATCTTATAGAATAAATAGGATTATCAAAAAGGGATTTATTTTGTAAATAAATTGATTTTAAAAGGAAATACTTGAAAAGCGACTAGAATTGTATAAAGGGAAAATTTTACGTTTGAACGATTTAAACCCATGCTTCGCACACGGGTATAACATGATATGGATTTAAAGGAAAGTTTTAAAAAGAATCTATTTTGACCGATAGATTGAGAAGAATAATTTATAAATAATATTTTATCAATTAAATGAAATATTTATCATTGGATAAATAGAATATATAAGTCATGACTTATATAGACAAGTGAGAATCGATTTCAACATCGATATTTAAACTGAATAAACGTAGAATGAATCAAAGGAGTTAATCGGTTAAGGTTAATTAGATAGAGTTAATCGAAATAGAATTAATTGAATATTGGTTATTCAATTAGAGTTGATTGAATATAGTTATTTGAGATAGAGTTATTCAAAACATAGTTATTCAGGATGAGTCACCATTTCGTACGACTGCTAGCGTAATTCACAGGGCTGCAAATAGCCTATGGCGGCCGGATGTTTCCTGAGGGAATCAGGCGTAACTATTGTGATCGCTGCGATCTAGAGTCAAGAGAATGGAGTTAAATCGAAGATTAGTCATTCAAAATAAAGTTAAAATAGACGTCGTTATTCGAATATAAGTTAATCGAATATTAGTTATTCGATAGAAATTAAATAAGTTGAGTTAATCAAGTAAGTTAATTAGGTTGAGTTAATCGAGTTGAGTTAGTCCAGATGAGCTAACCAAACCGAGTTAATCCAAATGAGTTAATCCAAAGGAGTTATTCGAAATAATTTTTTCGAATAGAGTTAATCGAATATAGTTTATTCGAAAGGAGATTAATCGAATGTGAATCATTCGAAGAGAGATGATCGAATATAGTTATTCAAAGAAAGATAATCGATTATAGTTATTCGAGAGGAGTTATCAAATAGAGATTATTCGAGAGAGAATTGTAAGTTGAAATTCGATTATATTGAATGTGGGTAAGTATTTTATACTTTCTGTTTCCAAATCGAGATTGATTGATTTATTTATAAATTAGTGGTTTAGTTATTTAGTTAAATTAAGGAATAAAAGCTATGTTTTGAAGTTGGATATTTAAGACGAAGTGATTATAACGCTATAGTTATAACTAATGTCTTAAAATAAAGAAGTGGATTCATAAATAGAATCCGAGAGTTTCGTAAGGAAGTATTGAAGATGTGAAAGGTGAATTTTGTCTATTTCGAGGATAGAATGTTGTTTAGTTAAGGTCTGAGAGGTAATTATACCCCAACTTGATTGACTTCGTTTTTAACTAAGGAATGGTTAAGGTTCGATAGTGAAGATTGATTAAGTGAATTTAGTTAATGTGTGTAATGGTTTAAATTGGCTTAGTGTTGTTCTATTTAAACATCTGTTGAATAAATTTTAGAAACATTACCCAAACATAATCAAAGATATTTTCTAATCATAGAAAATGAACTGCAAATGAGAAAGAATACTGGAATGACAGTGATACGTGAAACATAGATGAAATGTTTTCCAATGATTGATGATGTATATTTTCTAAATTTAGAAAATAAGAATTTACAAATAGATAGAAATGGGGAAACGGATAATTTTATAAAAAGATATAAATGTGGATTGATAATTGATCGATAGAATTTCCATCTGGAAATAATATTGTTGTTTGCACACCTATTTTTCTTTGATAGTTAAATCACCGACTATCGAAGTTTTTGACCATTTTTCCGTCGTCAATACGGAGAGACCGGGATCAGATATATTATATGAAAACCACTTTGTATGGACGTTAGCGTTGCGATCAAATATTGAAGACGGAGTTATGCAAGGGCTATCCTGTTTACAGAATAGTGCCTTCGGTTTGTCCAGTCCCAAGACAAACGTGAATGGACGAATGTCCGATAGAGTATATCTAACGGAGCGCGTAAGTTGATCTCTTCAAACGTACTTACGTTTGGTGGCAGAGGAATTCATTGCTCTTAGCTATATACCTATGGTATTTTTGGAGAAATCAAATTTGTGGTTTGATGGGTATGACGATGTGGCATTCAAAGTAAATAAAGGTATGATCTGTCAGAGATACGTTATGACCTCAAGCCTCATCAACCAGGAAATGACAGAAATCGGGCAGGCAGCATGGCTAAGTGGGTGGCTCCCATTAGGGTGTATATCACCTATCTAGAAAAAATCCATTTCATTCTTTATCTATGTTCGATGCTGTCCCTTTTCGGGAAGACGGTGGGTAGCTCCCAACTATTGGTGATATACATTCGATACACTCAAGCGAAATGAGTGGTCGGTCATGTGGGGGCCGGGTTGCAAGACGTTCTTGTTGAACCCAGTGTATCTGCCTCTAGAGATACATTATCGGCAGGTGGTCCCATACCTTGTCATAGCTGGAATCCAATATCCAATAAGCTCCCGCGGTTTTGCTTGTGCACTATATATGTGGAACGTGAGATGCAAGCGTTCTGCTAGATTGTTAATTACTTGTAATTAGACATTATTATAATATCAGAAGAATATTGATTTGCAAAAGTGTTTTGGTTATCGTAAACCATCCGTGTTTATGTGTGGATTGGTCTTACGATTGTCTTTTCTTTTGAAAAGGATTTTGAAAAGTTAAACCAAATGATTTGAGTTACTCACACCAGTCCCATGACTGACCTAGAGTTTATTTTATTTTGTTTTCCCCTAAACTCTTGGGTGCCCAAATTTGTACGGGCAGTCAAGTAGTTCAGGTCTTTACAGATATACTTGGAGGAGTTTGAAGCAGGAGGCTTCAGGACTATATAGCTATTGTTATTTCCGCTGTATGTAAGTGTTGTACTCTAATAATGTTATTATACTGTTTTATTGCAAAGTTATGTTATGTATTATATTTTATTCGTTCCGCTTTGAGATTCGTATTACTCTGATTCTGTTTTTGTAGTGATCTTCTTCTTCTTCTTCTATTCTAATTTTCTATCTTATCTATTCTCACCCTCTAACTTCTTTCTATTAATGATCTGGAATGTTCGATGCCTGAAAATTTAACATGGGTTTTATGTTGATTTTCTGGGTCGAAAATCTCAGTTCGTTACAGTACTCCTCTGTTTCCTCAGCCTTTATTGCAGGGGAAGAGCCAGAGCTACCTCCAACGACATCTTTGCCCATAGCCTGACACTTTGCGGCATCATTAGCCTCTTTTAGCAGTCTTCTTTCTTCTACCAAGCGCTCCGGCTCATTGCCTCTCAGGTACATCCTGATCAATTCCACCTCATCCACGGTCTTGACCTGCATTCTATGCTTCTCATTCTCGGCAAGTTCACTCCAAGCATCAACTAAGGCAGTGGGATAGTCTTCCACCCATGACATATCACGACATCGGAGGACTTGAGTGAAGAAATAGAGAATGAGAGGTCCTATACTAAGAAAAACTTATTTTGCATCATCAAGTTGGATCTCTATCTCATCGTTGTCGACCTCGAACCGTGCCTTAGAATTAGAAGCAGATTCAAGAGCAATGTTAGCATTTTTCCTCAACCCTTCTTGCCCTCTCCTCGGTTTTAGCCAACTTGGCTCTTAGATCAACATTCTCCCTCTTGAGTTCAGTCTTCTCATGCTCGAGGCGAGTGCAAGATAACTTTAAATCGATATTCTCGTCCGTAACTCTCTGGCACTATTCCTTAAGAGTTGCATGTTCTTTACTATTGACATCGAGCTCGTTGTGGAAACGTTGTTGCAACTCATAGTGCAGTTTCTTGTATTTTTCGGCTTCACTTTCTGCGAGTCAGATTTTAGCTTGGACTTCTTCTTATTCTTTCTCGATAGCCTTGACATGTGGCGTGCCTCATTCCCCCAGATGCCTCTGATTATCCAAGTCCAATTAGAGATTTTGTATAATTTTGGACAACTTTTGAGCATGCTTGCATGTTTTCTTGTATTGTTGGTCAACGAAGTCTACGCTTTTCTTGATGCCATTAGACCAATTCTCGGGGGCTGACTGGAGATTGGGCACAAAGTGCATGTTCCCAAAGCGATATCGAGGGAATTTCTCTTTTAAGACTTTTATCCTCTCGGTAAGAGGCATCAAGAACAATAGGCTTTGATATAAAGATATCAATTGATTTACGTTTGGATGGAATGATTGTTGCGCTATACTTATCCTTGGCCTTATCTTTGGAGTCAAAATGCTTCTTGGAATGTTTATCTTGAGATTGTGATTCTTTTGCGGGAAGTAGAGCCTTGGCAATTTATTTTCCCGCTTCACGAAAGCCCTGATAGCTTGTATTCTTGCCGACATTGAAGCGAACTGGAGAACGAGAGCGCGAGGAGGGATAATATTTTTTTTGGTATCATTGTCTCTCCTCTCGACTGCAGTCATCCCTACGTTCATGCCCGAGATTAGAGTAAGTCTTGGAGAGACTGCTACAGAGCTTTCTAGAATTATAACTCCAATGAGACATAGTTCCTATAAAACAAAGTAAGCAAGTATTAAAATCAGGAATTAGTGTAACACACAAGTGTTGTAATGTGCAGTGTCTGTGTTGTGTGTGTCCTAAGTGATCCCTCTAACAGACCAGAGCCTGGAGTTTGGTTGGTTAGTGTTGTCGTCCCAATCTTAGTAGGTGTGATTTCCTCTTTAGAACCTGGAAAGAAGGAACCTAAACCAAGGTTTTGAGAAGAGTATATAGTGTCTGGCAAAGGAAGATCGCCTAATCCCCGAAACTAAGACATTGACTTCTCTTGGAGGGATTTACGGCTTAGAGATTTAGCAAGAAGTGGAGTCTTGGGAGAGGGTTGCTTCTCTGCAGTGGATGTATCTTTTGGAGAAAGTCCCTTAGGGTTTTCCTCAACTGCCTTTTCTAAAAGCTCCTCTGTGCATACATTTATGGGAGAGGGACTCTTAAGTGTTTCACTATTCATTTTGTCGGGGGATTTCTCCTTCTCTCTCGGTGGAAGTTCATGACTGGAACCTGTAAGGTCTTTTATTCCTGGGGCCTCCTTGACCTCATATGATGTTGCTGCCTAACCACCAATTGGGGGCACACTCTCAGTCCCCGCTGATGCCGAGGGAATCTGAGCTGGAGGCACGTATACAAGAGCACAACCTCCACTAACTCCCATACTTAGATATGGACTAAGAAAATGATATCGATGAAGAAACTCATCCACGAGGCAATTCCGAACACTTAGCAAGGCCGGTGGAGCACTTAGTATAATAGTTAGACAATCCTGGTAAACTTAACCTTGCGGCGTCATCAGATTTGAAACTAACAGTGAAAAGAAACGCAAGAATTCCTATGACATAAAGCTAAAGAGAAGAAACTGAGATTTAGAGCTTACTAGACAGAAGCCATCTCCTAGTGCATCTCGCTCGATGACGGATATAAAATAGCTTGCGTCTTATGTCACCCACATTACTATACCCCTCAGTGGTCATCCTCCTCTTGGGCATGGACTCGAAATAAAGGAAAGAATGAGTCACTAATTGGTGATGCTTAAAATTATAGAAAAAGATTATATATTCATGGGTGGGCTCCACACCTAGGACTTCCATATATGCTATGAAAAAGTATATAAATATAAATACGTTGTCGGATGAAGCAGCATGGGTGTTGTTTTTAGTCGTCTTAGAAAATCGACGACGAAGGGTGAAACGAAGGAATGCTCCTAACTGAGAATATTTGTCAACTTATTTCCATGTACCCTTCTGGAGGATTGTGAGTTTTATCTAAGACATTGGCGGCTCAAACGTCATCCTAAGAAATCCCATGTTTTAATCATAGTTGTCGAAGCCTTGATTCATCGGTGGTGGCTACCCAAGAGTCTTTGGGATCTTCCATAAAATCACATCCTAAAATGTATCGGGAGCTATATTACCTCCCACTCCTCCTACCTTTTCATTCATAGAAATTCCTTCCTTGGAGGATTTTACTTTTCCATGGGTGTCAACTTTGGATTCCGGATCATCGACATCAGAGTTAGACTCTGGCAAAGGAATTCTCGGGTTAGTCTCTATCTCTGTGCTTTGCCCTTTTCGAAATCAGAATATCTCTTATATATGCTTGTCGTACTATTTAAGAAACGCTGATGGTTAGAGTAAAGTAACCTGTGCCCCCTTTGTGTATGTGTGCTAGTGTATGTATTGCAGGTGTGATGAATTGCATAACGGAAGAAAGTATCGAATGTGTATAAGTATTTGTTATGCGTCGTAGTGTCGCAAAGAGTAATGACTTCATGTCTAAAATATCTGAGGTGATATGCTATGCTACTTTAGACCAAGTTATGAAAGGCTCTATCCTAACTGTTCGAAAGTATATGTTCTACATTGATTTATTTATGCGGATCATAATTTAGAGTTATGACATTCCTATGTTCGTCAACCTAAGTAGGAAATTCATATTGGATGTTTGGAGATGTCTAAATGGAAGGATTAAGACAGCCCATGTCGAATCACTTTGGTTTGAATGCCCCGGATCGAGTTAACTCGGATCAAATGACTTCAAATAAAAAATATTCGATTCGAACCCATGAAACCCTTCTAACCATCTGTATCCATTCTCACTTCCTAATCCTCCAATCCATCTGAACTCTCTTTTCTCCAGACTTCTTCGAATCAAACCCGACCATCTCTTTTCATCTCTTTCTTTCTCACTGGACCTCATCGTGCTCTCACTCATCTCCAGTCCATAAGAATAAGAGTCAAGTCACTAAGATGACATCTTGGACGTTGCCGACAAACCAAAGGAATCATGTAACACCCCGTAATTTATATAAATATTAAACGAAAATCTCAATAATTTATGATTTACGAATTTAGCCCGAAACATATACCATTGTGTTCGTGGCAATTTTCTGATTCATTTTGATATATGACTTGCCCTTAACGTAGTTCGTACAGGAAAGTCATTAACGAATAAAGATTTAAAAGGTTGTATAAGTATATACGCTCACAAATTCAAAATTTTTAATAGGGTATGTGTTATAAGAGGAAAATAATGGGCGATATTAAGAAATAAAATGAACATTAAAATAAAATTTAACAGCCGCAGAAATCACGTTTAGACCTACGCTTTAGGTCGACCAAGAGCATATATGGGTCGAGCCATGGGTTGACCTTAGGGTCGGCACACCTTTAAGGTGGGTCGACACAGAGGTCGACCCATCCAGGGCCATATCTGCTTTTGTGAGTTACATTTTTTTCTGATTTAAATGGTTCAACTTTTATATTAGTGAATCCGACAGACCAGGATCTCATGTACACCTATAAATAGACTAGTCAGACCTAGCCTTCAACTCATATTTTTTGAGATAATGCCAAGGCTCTGCCATTTTCTTTCTTCTCCAAATCTTCCATAAATTAGAATATTAGCTTTTAGGGGTTCCGATTCAAGATTTGAAGATTAAGAATGTAAATCTACAACAAAGGTGTTCAGATTTCTGATCGACATGAGGTAAGTCCTATGAATCTAATTTACTTAGGTTTCTTTCTTTCCCTCTTCTTTTATTATCAGATTTGGAAATCTTTGGTTATTTTAATACTAGATTCAGTTAGAAAGGCCGCAGAATCATAGATCTGAATCAGATTCAAGGATTGGAAGCACTCAGGTGAGTGGATTTAGAATTAAACCCTTTGGGTAATGGTATATTTACTATCTGCATTCCCCGTAATTCTTAACATGTTAAATAATTGTAATTTGTGGTAGTTGCGCAAATCTAATTTAAAATAAGTTGAGAATATTGTTGTAGTAATTTGTTCGATTAATTCCCTATTTGGGTTAAGAATTACTACAATACCGAAATGGTAAATTTGGTAATAGCCATACATACAGTCTTGAAATTACTATTCAACAATAAATTGGATATGTCGAAAATGGGAATTAAATTGAAATTGTAGGATTTTACAATAAATATGAATATGCTCCTGAAATTGTTATGTAATGACAAATTGGCTATGTTGTAAATAGAATTATGGTAGATTGGAAAATACGTTAAATTGGGAAAGCATGTTAATTTGATAGTAATATGAAAATTTTATAGTAATCGAAAAGGTAAATGAAAACATAAATTAATATCTAACTCAAAAAATAAAAAAGGGAAATTAATAGTGGACTGGGTTAGATGGATTTGGTAAAATTGATACATTTCAATAACGATAAAATTACTAAGAACGCAACTGCAAGAAAAGAAAGGAAAAAGGGATTAGTGTGAAATAGGGATTCTTTTACCGTATTGCACACTAATCAAATAAAAAAGATATATGTATGTCCATGATGAAAAAGTAAAAGAAATAACTTGCAACTGTTGATCTTGATTGATGTGCATTATGGAAATGGGTCTTTACATCTTTCCACTAATCAATCTAATGAGGTGTGTGAGGTATTTTCCTGAGATAATGGGAATACACAGAATGGTAAATGGATGAATGTTACAACAACAAAATTTGGTTAGTGTTAAAGAACCAAGGGACAATGTGGTGAACGGGGAAGATAACCTATTATATTTAACTATATGAATGAGAATGTAATATAATAGGTAGACTTGTCCTAGGGACAAGTGGAATTATAATATGAGTTATAATAAACGAAAAAGGGAAGTTATTAATAAACCTTAGTTAAGAGAATGAAGTTAATAAGTAAACAACAACATGTTATTATGACAGTGTAAGACAAGGTTATGATTAAATAATAAAGAATAAAGTAGGCTTATGAAATGAAATAAGTTGTACTTAATTATATATTAAGTAGACATGTCATAAGAAAACATGAGGATTGGGGAAGGATATACTTAATTATACATTAAATAAAACATGTTATTGAACTTGTAAACATGTAATTGGACAGTAAAAGACATGGTAATAAAAAGGGGTTATAGAATACTTTCATTGATTAAAATCTGGGGGTAAAAGGTTGTAGATTACTTTAGTTAATTACAATCTAAGAAATAGTATGTTATTTCACTGGGCTTATTAATGAACTTAAAACATGATTAAGTTAGATTTGTCTAATTAATAAGCTAATCTTGAAAGGGGTTCATTATAATGAGATACAAGAGGTTTAGGGAAAACCTAGTAACTTGAATAAAAGTGAATTATGTGGATAATCAAGTTAATTAGCAATCTAATAAAATAAAGTGAGAAGTGATTAAAAAATTAGACATAGGGTCTAATAACACATTTGTGTGATGCACTTGGACCAATCCGCATGTATGAAGGTGAGGAACCCAACGAGATAGATCATCTTGGTGTCTTGAGACACGAGAGGAGCGCGTCCATCTGATTATTTTGCTTGATATTTTATTTGATTTCTCTGCGGGACTTGAGGGAAGCACGTGGCTTCTAAGGTACGTGGTAGGGTACTTCATGGTAGTCCTCTATGCGGTGCATGCCCAGGCTGTACTCACGAAGATTTGGTCTGCGTGGTGCCACCTGGTGAGTATACCTTGAATATAACTGTAATTTGGTAGTCAGAAGACCATGGCAAATGGCATTGTGTGATTGGCGATTTACCTCGGAGAGGCGGATTAGGACCAATACAGGATAGTAATCATCGGGTACATGTCATCGGCAGTCAGTGTGCAATGTAGAAAGACGAGATTTAAACCTAGAGACCATCGATCTTTCACTATTGAGAAGTTGGCTGAGGGACACGCCAAATTGGATGCTAGATTATTTGATAAGGACACATCACTTAGCTCTTGATATATTCTTTCATTAACCGAGGGAGGGGCCAGGTGGGGCCATATCCACCGTGAAAATGCAGACCATACTCTGGATATTTGTAATGTAGGCCTAATGAGGCGGGGCTTTGCAGATATGGAAAGCTCCGGATCGAGTTTCGTGCATTAGATGCAACCCTATTATGGGACTCGAGGTACAGTAGATGGTACATACGTGTGAGGGTCTAGATACACGCATTGGGTGGTGTATCGTAGACAGTAGGGAATTACTCCGTGTTATGACCCGGTTTGACTGAGGAGTTTGGATATGATGATCCATACGCTTACGTGGCATAGTGATGATGGTTATGTGCGGTTACATGGCGTAATGATTTGGATTTCCATACGTCATTCGACGTAGGATAAAAGTTGCATACGCTTCTGCGGTGTGGCGGTGGAGATCATACAAAGAGTGTACTATGGGGAGCACCTAGAGATGTGGGGTATAACTACATATATACTATATTATGTTCAATCTACCCGGGAGTAGATAGGTACGACGTGAGTATAGAGCCTTGAGTGATTTTAACCCAAATAACCTAATAATTAAGAAAATATAAGTGAATGTTATATGTATGGTTATTTCAGAAAGTATGATTTATCCAGTCACTAGAACTTTATGTTCTGACCCCTTCCTCATAACATACTTGCAGGTTAGGTTTATGCCAGATATTTAATAGTTTTAGATATTAGTTAGATTGTATTATTACATCAGTAAAGCTATATTTGATTATGTATTATATTTTATCCATTCCACTGTGAGATGTTTTATTGAGTTCTGACATATTTATTTTCTCTATTTTTTCTGTAGGATACCAGATGAGCCAACTCAAGCTTCGATAGATTAAGATTTTTGGAAAAAAAATTGGTTTGTCGAAATTCGGGTTGTTACATTTGATATCAGAGCTTGGGTGTAGGATTCCTATATAGATAGTGAGTGAACGTATTGTATTTTTAAAAATATTATATATATATATATACATCTAGATCCATAATGGAACCCAGTAAATAGGAAGGGTGGCATATGCAAAGAATTGGGATATCAGTTATGTACACTTAATATATGGTTATGGAAATTTGAAAATGAGAGACCCTTAAGTGGTTTGGGTGAAAATGTACAATGTGTTTTGTAATGGAAAAAGATGGATCTCATATGTTAGTATCTAAAATGTAGTATTTCGGATTAGTGGGTTTGGCATTTGAGCCATATAAATTTGAAAAGAGTAAAAAAGCAAAATGGATTAGGAATATATTTTTATATATGTATGTATGTATGTATTTATATATTATAGAGGAATGACTTTGTTGGAATATAGGGAGGTATAAATAAGTTAGAAACCCACGTTGAGTCTAGCCCCATTGTTTACTTTTAAAAGCTTTTGGGTGATAGTTTACGGTGTTTTTCCAGTTTTAAACTTAAAGGTTTACAATTGTAAAGTATGTACTAGCTAAATTTTGTAGATAATTTTTTAATCAGAAAGAGGTATTTTTGACATTTGAAAAAAAATATGTAAGTAACATATTTGAAAAGTACATACTGAGTTTTGAAAAAAAATTACGTTTTTTAATGAGATGTCATTTTTTTGGTTTGGCAAAAATAAGTTTTAGCGAAGAGTAATAAAATTTTGGAAGCTTTTAATTTTTGAAAGGAAAATGAAATGATGAGTCCAAACCACGTTTTTAAAATCATGGAGTAGGTAAGGATTAGCACCTATGAAAGATGGGGAATATTTTGAGGCTATAAAGTAGGTAGCAAGAATTATTTTTGGAATAATAGTAAATCCCCGTAGAGTGCATAAGCACTATAGAGCCTAGGTTGTTGCTTGGAAAAGATTCTTAGTACACAACAATGACTAGTTGTAACAAGTGGATGGTAGTGGGCAAGCAAGTTGTTTAGATCCTAAGGTTTGGACTTTTCTTTGTCAGTGGGGACATGGTCCTATAATTTTTAGCACTTGGTAGTAGTTGTGTAGTGAGCTTGTTTTCCTATTTTAGTTTGTAAAGAATTAGAAAGCTTATTTAAAAACTAAGCTTAGATCGGTGGATTAAGTTAAATAAGCTAAGGAAAAGATGATGACATAACTAAAAGAAAACAACAAGTCCAAATAAAGCAACAAATATGACATTTGAGAAAAATGGAAAATTTTGAGAAATAGAAAAAAATGGATTTTTCCAAAGTAAGTTGGAAAAGAAAATTTATAACAAGGAAATTTTAGTTATGTAAACTGTGCTTGGGTAGGAAGATAGGAAATCTTTATATAATAGTTGTATAGAAATCAAGTACGGATAGAAAAGGAGCATAAAAGAAAAACGAAAGTTGTGAAGTTTTCCCTTTTTTACCTTTTTCTAACATAAGACATCAAATTCCGAAAATCAGACTTTTCTGTAATCCGCAAAGTTAAAGTTGGTACATAGGGTTAGGATGCAAAATTTGGATGAATTACGCTCTTCCTTTGTAAGAGTATAGGAAAAATTGGATGAAAAAGTATTTTGATTTTCAAAATATTGCATTCATATAGAAATTGCCAATATATTTAGGATGTGTGCATCATGTATTCAAAAAGTTTTCAAGAAAATTTGCATTCATACAGTAGGTACGGCTTAGGCATTCATTGTATTCATGTATTATTATGATGTATTATGCTTTGCACAAGTGCACAAATGGTTGAACAATTGAATGTATACTTAATGGTTGAAAATTGTGCGAGGAATTACTTAATTTTACCCTTACCAAATTTCGAGGATGAAACTTCCTAAGGGCAAAAGAATGTAACACACCGTATTTTATATAAATATTAAACGAAAATATAAATAATTTATGTTTTCAGAAATTAGCTCTAAAACATATACCATTGTGTACGTTGCAATTGTCTTATTCGTTTGGGTATATGACTTGCCCAAACGGAGTTCGTATGGGAAAGTTATTAACGAATAAAGATTTAAAAGGTTGTATGCGTATATACGCGCATAAATTCAAAATTTGAAATGGGGTAAGTGTTACAAGAGGAAAATAACATTTCACTTGGGCAATATTAAGAAATAAAACAAACGATAAATAAAATTTAACAATTGTAGAATTTACGTTCAGACCTAGGCTCTCGGTCGAGCCAGAGCATATACGTGTCGACCTTAGGGTTGACACACCTTTAAGGTGGGTCAACATAGGGTTGACCCACCCGGGGCCAGATCTCATTTGTGAGTGACGTTTTTTTTCTGTTTTAAACGACTTAGATTTTATATTAGTGAATCCGACAGATCATGATCTCCTGTACACCTATAAATAGACTAGTAGGGCTGTAACAACCCGGAAAATCTGAGCCAATTTTTTTTTTTAATTTGGCTATTTTATTGGATTTTAAATATTTAAAATAAATTATTTTAAATAATAACAATGAAAAGTATGTTTGAATCGATGTTTGAAAATAAATATAATTATTTTTAATTATAAACAAGGCCTGAAATGGCGCGGCAGTTTCACATTTTGAATTCGAACTTTGACTGACTGTATCGGGTGCAAAATAAAACGGATTTTAGTGAAACCAAAAATATTTAAATCTGTTAGTGAATATCTTTCTAACGAATCTGAAAAATCGAAGTTTCAAAGCGGGAATCAAAAGTTGTGGCCAAATGAATTTTCAGAAAGATCGCTATAGAATTTATATAGCCTGTGAAAATAGACATTTTGCAAATGACCTCAGATTTCAACGAAACCACTTTTGTTGGATCCGGGATGTCAAATTATTGCTAGGTTTCAAATTACATAATTTTTGAAGTTAGTATGTGAGCGTAGTGAAGGAAAATGTGTTTGGTCAATTACAGTTAGATTGGATCGACCAGAAAATGGCCATTTTTCAAACGGTCTCAGAATTCGACGAAATTAGTTTTGTTGGGACCGTATCGTCAAAACATAGCTAGATTTATTTTTTTGGAATTTTTGGGTCGTCACAAGGGCCTAACCTTTAACTCATATTTTCTTAGACAATGCCAAGGCTCTGCTATTTTCTTTCTTCTCCAAATCTTTCAGAAATTAAAATATTAGCTTTTAGGGGTTCTAATTCAAGATTTGAAGATAAAGAATGTAAATCTACACCATAAGTGTTCAGATTTCTGATCAACGTGAGGTAAGTCTATGAATGTGGTTTATTTAGGTTCCTTTCTTTCCCTATTCTTTTAGTATAAGATTTTTAAATCCATGGTGATTTTAATACTAGATTCAATTAGAAGGACTACCGAATCACATATCTGAATCAAATTCAAGGATTGGAAAGCAATCAGTTGAGTGGATTTAGAATTTTACTTTTTGGGTAACAACATATTTACCATTCGCATTCCCTGTAATTCTTAACATGTTAAATATCTGTAATTTGTGATAATTGCGTTAAATCTTATTGAAAATATGTTGAGAATATTGTTGTTGTAATTTGTTCAATTAATTCTCTGTTTGGGTTAAGAATTACTACAATACTGAAATGGTAAATTTGATAATAGCCATGCATACAGTCTTGAGATTACTATTCAATAATAAATTGGATATGTCAAAAAAGGAATTATACTGAAACTCTGGAATTTACAATATATATGAATATGCTCCTGAAATTGCTATGTAATGACAAATTGGCTATGTTGTAAATATAATTACTGTAAATTGAAGAACATGTTAATTTGAAGGTAAATTAAGAAAACATGTTAACATGACAGTAATATGGAAAATATACATTAATTAAAAAGGTAAATGAAAACAGAATTAACATCTAACTCAGAAAATAAAAAGGGGAAATTAGTAGTGGACTGGGTTCGGTGGATTTGGGAAAATCGATACATTTCCATAACGATAAAATTACTAAGAATGCAGTTGCAAGAAAAGAAAGGAAAAACGGATTTGTGTGAAATAGGGATTCTTTTACCGTATTGCACACTAATCAAATAAAAAGATATACGTATGTCCATGATGAAAAAGAAAGAAATAACTTATAACTACGGATCTTGATTGATGTGCATTATGAAAATGGAACTTTACATCTTTTCACTAACCAATCTAATGAAGTATGTGAAATATTATCCTGAAATAATGAGAATATACAGGACGGTAAATGGATGAATGTTACAATAGTAAAAGTTCAGTTAATGTTAAGGAACCAAGGGACAATGTGATGAACGGGGAATATAACCTAATATAATTAAGGGGTATTTTACCGTAAGGGCCACCTTTCATCTGCTAATTAGTTTCTAGGACACGACCTTAACATAATTATTTACCAGGACAAAATGTTATTCGTCTATTTCGTCCTTATATTTTTCATCTTCGTATGCATTCTGGAAGCTAAAAAAACCAAATCGATTTCAAATCTGCTTTCTTCTTCATTTTTTAGTTATCGCTTTGTCACCTTCCAATTAAAATGATTTGAGCTCATTATTTTCTCATTCGACCAACCTTTTCACTGAAAAGCTTTAACGATTTCACTGAAAAGCCTAAACCTTAAAAGTTTTTCAGCGATCTATCTGCGCCACAACTTAGCAAAGACATGATTCTATTCAAATTATCCAATAAGTAAGTTTTGTTTTATTTCAACTATAAACATTTAAGTTGCATGATAAACCCTACTTAATATTATTGATTATGTGATTAGTGGTACCAGAGGAGATTTTGAGACTCAAGTGGAGGACTTGGCTTTTGCTGCTGGCTGAGGTTGTTTCAGGGGACGGACGGTGGTAGTTACAAGATGTAGGATTAGGTCTAGGTTGGTTCGTTTTCTCCAAAAGTGAAGATGTAGTAGAAGGTCGAGGAGATTAAGCACTGCAGTTTCAAGGAAGGGCTATAGTGGAGAGACTGACGCGATGCAGTATGGCAGGCTGTTTTAGGTGGTGGCATTTGAAATTTGATAACTAAACAGGTTATGTCACTCATGAAGTCATTGCTGTTAAAATTTGAAGACAAATATATTTATCTTTTATATAAATATTAACATGCTTATCTTCTATTTAATTTAGAAACATAATTATATTTAAGGCAAAATGGTTGTATAAAATATTATCGTTTTACTTTGATATTATGTTTACGTCTTTTACAAAAAAAGATAAAAATGTTTATTTTTATATAAATATTAGCATATTTATCTTCAATCAAATGATAAAGATATTTATCATTTATCAAACTATTCATTGTTTATTAAATGATAGTTATATTTATCTTTTTGCAAAATGATTGTAGTAAATATTGTCATTTTAGTTTAAAGATATGTTTATGTCTTTAATTAAAAAAAGATGAATATGTTTTTTATATAGATATTAACATGTTTTTCTTTTACTAAATGATGAAACTATTTACCATTTACAAAAATGGTAAAACTGTTTATTTATCGTTTAGTAAATGATAGTTCTATTTTTTTTATTAAACAATAGTTGTATTTATCTTTATGTCAAAATAATTGTACTAAGTGACAATTTTTTAACCTTTTTATTAGAATGATTGCATTAAGTGTTTTAATATTAAATTGACAATATGTTTATGTCTTTGAATAAAAAAAGATAAATATTTTTTTCTTTTATATAAGTATGTATAATAAAAGAGACTCTTTATGTTGGAATTTATCAATTTATTCTTAGCTACATTCCTAGTATTCTTCTTTTATATAAATATCTTATCTACATTCCTAGTATTCTTCCTTAGCAATTTATTCCCCAAAAATTCAAAAATAACACCATGCTAGTTCCAATATGTTGTACAATTTTTAATACACAGTACAATATATAATGAGCATCAACATTAAGTGGTAGTAAGTTGTATTCATAAATTAGGAAGATGCTGATGTTTTGATTGGTGTTATTTGAATCATTTTATTTATTTTGATTATAGTTTTCTCCACCCCTATTCGTAAACCCCTTTTTTCGACTACTTTGACGCTTAGAGTGAATGTACTGGTTTGGATGGTTTGTTTTTAAATCATCTAAGTTTGTATTTATTTTGTATTATATGCTACTCACGGTTTCTGAAAAAGATAAATGTGTTTATCTTTTTTTTTTCAATTTACCATATACCCTTTGATTATGTTTTTATTTTGTTAATATATGTTATTTTGTATCAAAGGATTCATTTCGTCGTTTTACACAATTTCCTATGCAAAAAAAATAGTTTTAACTAATAACAAGGTAAACAATAGAAACTTTTAATTATCATCTGCATGATCATTTAATTTGAAGCAAAAAGGGGATGATCGAATAAAACAATACAAGGTATTTTGAAACATAAATTACATAAGAAGATAAATATACTTATCTTTTGTTCTACTTGTTTTTATATGGAAAAATAAGTTATCCCATAAAGCATTTAAAATAATAATCTTATTTCATATAGTATAATAGATTTACAATCTTATTGAAAATACTAATATGTATAAATCGTATGAGAAAAACATAAACTGTTTAAAAAGATAAATATATTTATCTTTTGTCTGCTTTATTACATAAGGTACTGTTGAAAATGATATATACATTAATAAATAAATAAATAAATAAAATAAAAAACTTGTAAGTATATACAAAAATATAATTTCACAATTTTCATTAAAAAATAGTATGAATATTATTTTTTTATTAAAACATATAACATATTTAAAAAGATAGATGTGTTTATTTTTTAAAATAGTACAAATATTAGAATCACATGATCATCTAAACCTCTTAGTTTCAACATAGGATAAATTTTCTTAGTTATGGTAATATGAAAACATAAGATAAAGATATAATATATATATTATCTTGTGTCAAAACATATAAATTGTTTAAAAAAATAAATACATTTATCTTTTAAAATAATATAAATATTAAAATCATATGATCATCTAAACTTCTTTGTTTCAACATATGATAAATTCTCTTAGTCGTGATAATATGAAAACATATGATAAAGATTTAATATGTATATTATCCTGGGTCAAAACATATAAATTGTTTAAAAAGATAAATGTGTTTATCTTTTTAAAATAATATAAATATTAAAAGGTATTTTATTATAATCCACGATTTTAATAAGTTTATCTACCATTTTACTTTAATAAGTTAATCCACAACTATTTTGTAAGTTAATCCACGAGTGGATTAACCTAAAGATTTCACCCTATTATATATCTAACAATCGATTTTGTGTTTTTTGTTTCACAATTCTGCGTTATTTCCCATATCAGATTAATAATAATATCCAACTAGCCTAAAATCAAGATCTCATACCAGATTAATTATGTGAAAAAAATACACATTGTATCGTAATGTGACATAGATAACATATATATCTACTGTATGCAACATATTTCTTATACAAATTATACCAATATGTTAATTTATAAGATTTTCATTTGGTGATCAAGTTCTCTAGCCGTATATGTTAACCTGTGCAGCCACTCATACTAGTCATTCATACATGCCAGTATATGTATGCATAAAAATCCAAATAACGTGGTGAGGGACAAACAAGAAATCCTTGCTATAAATAAACAGATCATGGAGAGAAACATCAATAGGTTCATCAAAAATGAAGCTAACAATAAACAAGTCCCTTTAGCAATTTAAGTACCTACAACCTACTACTTTTACCTAGGAAAATATGTAAGTCATATAGACAAGTCATATATATTTCCAAAATTATACAAACATGGGATTAAAAGTCATACACGCCTTTTAAGTTCTAATAATCATGGGATTAAAATGCTTGTTGATATCCAAATGAACATACAAGCCACATTAATTTGACTTTTAACACTAAACACAAATAAAGCAATATATAAAACATAATACTCTTAACCAAGCCTTTTGAATAACACTTTGAAGCAAGCAATCTATCGTCTGACATTTTTTTCAATAACACTTTGAATCAATACTAAGAAAGATATCTACATTTGAAACAAGCAACGTATCTTCTGAATTATTTTTTTCAAAAACAAAAATGTATCTTCTGAAATATCATTCTTCCACTTCTTAAATAACAAGAAATGTATTTTTTTAGGATTGTTCGAAGATTGTTCTAAATCATCCATCATGTTTTTGTTTTCTTCTTTCACGGCTTCAACTAGCCACTCGTTATAGTCATCATTATTTATTAGTCTTAAATAAAACCCATAATTTCCTATGATTTCGTTAGTACTGTAACAATCGTCTCCCTCATCAAGATGCAAACGGCTTCTCTTCTCAGACATTTTTCTATTAATTTTTCAAGATTTCAAAAAATAACTAACTACAATTATTTGTGATAATGGTGATATTAAAAAAAATACAATTTCATATACAATTAATCAACTTTAAAACAAAAAATCAAACTACTTACTGTTATGTTGGATTACTCTGCTTAACGCTTAAGCTTGGATTTAGATGCTAGGATTCCAGAACCTAGAAGACGACGAAAAACGCACGGAAGAAGATTGAGAAGAAGAGAATACGTACAGTTCTTTTTGGTGGATGTACTAATTCAAATTTTAGTACAAGTCAAAGATCTTATAAAATATGGTGGATTAACTTAATAATATTGTGGATTAAAATAAAAATTACCATATTAAAATCATATGATCATCTAAACTTCTTTGTTTCAACATGCGATAAAATTCTCTTACTCATGACAATATGAAAACATATGATAAAGATATAGTATGTATATTATCTTGTGTGAAAACATATAAATTGTTTAAAAAGGTAAATGTGTTTATCTTTTTAAAATAATATAAATATTAAAATCATGTGATCATCCAAACTTCTTTGTTTCATGTAACACCCCGAATTTTCTATTAACAGTAAATTAACAAATTAAAGTACAATTAATTCTAAATGATAGAATTAAGGGAAATGGGTTACGCCATTGCGTTCGTCTCGGAATTCTGCTTGAGATAGAGTTCGAGTTTGCGTAAATCGGACTCCATATGAAGGAGTTATGACCTCCGGAAGTTTCGGAATTCGATTTAAAATTCAAAATTCAAACGGCCCGAAAACAGGTTCAAAAATTCAAAACTGGACCAGAATTGGGTTGGGGGGAATTTTCCCGCCCAAGACCTAGGTCGACCAGGGGGTCGACCTGGGTACCCAGGTCGACCATGTAGCCGACCTGGGGGTCGACCTGCTTAGTCGACCTGACCAGCTTGGTCTGGTCCTGGCTCGGTTTCTGGGGCTTGGCTGTGTCACTAGGGCTGATTTGTCACTTTCTGATTGGCTTCTCTTGAGACGGATGGCTTGATTAACTCTAGCTTCATCGACGGCTCTAATTAGTTTGAAATTCTATATAAACAACCTTAGTCTCTTACCTAAATTCACACAAATAAAATAGAGCTAGAGCCGTCATGCTGATGGAAGGAAGCCAAGAGTAGCCTCCACTTGAAGAAAGCTTAGAGATGAACAAAACTAAAGTAAAAAAAAGATTCAAACAACATTTATCTACCCAAAGGAAAGCATTGCAAATTCAGAACTCAGAATTCAAGTTCGTCGTTTGTTGTAAGTATAGTGATTTTTCCGATGGGAATAAAATTGAGACTTGATTCGATGTAAAATGGAAATTGAATTTTACTATTGTATAACGACGATGCTAATTCATATCTGTGTATTGGAATGATTGTAACACCCCGTAATTTTATAACATTAAAATTCACAAATTAAAGTATACTTAATTTTTAGAAAAGAATTAAGTGAAAAGGGTTGCGCAGAGAAATATATATATATTGATATATATATATATTAAAAATTAAATAAATAAATATGCGAAAAAGTTCAAAACAGCGAATTGGGAGGGGGAATAACCGAACTGGCCCATTTTTGAGGTCGACCCGAGCCTCGCTGGGTCAACTAGGGGTTAATCCAAGGTGTTTGGCTGTCAACCTGTGGGCCGATTCGCTCAAATGCAGATTTTGCATTTGATTGGTTCTCATGGTTCAGGATTAATCTAATGGTCCTAAATAACTTCCTACACCTATAAATACATCCTAATGCTAACCTTAAACCTAATTAAAATAGAATAGTTACCGTCGCCATGGAAATCAATGGAGCAGCCGCCAACTAAGAAAAAAGAAAAGCAAATTCAATTCTAATTCTCTCAACCCTAAAGCAAAACTCTCTCTTTTCTTCTCTAAATGGTGAGTATGATGATCTTAACAAGATTATTATCATTTTAATTAGGTTGAGTTATGAATGGATTATGAGTAGATGATGTGAATTATCATATATGTTGTTGTAAACCCCTTTTGCTATCATGTATATTGTAAATCCAATGTTATGTGATTTTGATATCTTACATGTAGTAAATCATGCTATAATGATGTTATGTATGTTGAAAGTTTCTATGCTAAGTTGTGATGAATCATACATGTTAAAACGACCATGATGTTACCATCTATGCTAGTTAGTTCATATTAATTAAATCATCATGTTTGGGTTATGTTGATCTATATGACAAGTCACATATGCAAGTTAGATTGATTAGAAAAGTTATGAACATATACCAAGACATCTATTATGACATCTAGAATTATGCTATGACATATGTGATATCCTACGCTAGTTCACACCATCATTATGTTGCCTAAAAACCCCATATGCAATTTTATGTATAGATTTGGGCTATGATCATATCATATAAATTGAGACATTTAACAAGTTGACACCTTTTGATCCTTAACATGTGTAGTTTATGCAAGTTTGACCCCTATTATGATTAGATTTATTTTAATTGTCTATATGTTGTGATAAATTATCTTTGTGCTAGGTGTTAGACTATACAAGTCTAGCCTATATTATGCGTTGAATAAGCGAACGTATAAACGTGGGGTAGGGGTAATATTAAGGATTTAATATTAAAAAGTTGGGGTGCAATTGATATGATTTTGCATGCCATAAGTGGATGGCCATAATTGAGTCAATTATGGACATCATTAAAAGTTGACTTAATTAATAATTTGAATAGGGAATTATTAAAACTGGGGTAAAAGATTTTAAGTGTTAATCAATGTTTAGGACACGAGGTTGGACTCGTTTGTGACGTAAACCTGCCCGGACCCGCCCGGCAAATCCAATGGTCACAAATGTCAGCCAAATGTGAGAGGACCTAGGCCTAAACTAAAGCATAACGGTTGTAAAGACACGAGGTTAGACTCTTTTATGGTGTAAGACTGCCCGGACCCACCAGGCAAATCCAACTGCCATAAATGCTAGTCTAATGTGAGAGGTCTTTATGAGGTTATGGCCTGAATGAATTAAGAAATACTTAACCAGATAAACATGTAAGGTGGGATATGGGGGTTAAGTAGGTGCCTTGGGTGGCATGAGGAATCTAGGGGGTGCCCTTAGTGGCATGTGAAATACGATTAGTAAGACTTAACCAAACACACATGTAAATGAACATGACTAAGAGGGTTAAGTGGGATATACTTGTGACAAGCTTAGGTGGGTAGCTTGTGGGGGCCCATTTCGACCAGTATCCTAAACGTATCTTTGTGGGCTCGACCCAAGTCGAGGACGGGACACGCATGCTGGGTTCGACTATAAGAGGCCAAAACGGGGAGCGGTGGCAACGCAAGTCCAACGGGTTTCGTATGCATGTGTGGACCCGAGCTGGTAGGTAAGACGTTGTTGCATCGTGTAGGTATAAGCCGTGCATTCTCAAGTTGTATCGGGTTGCCACTTTAGGGGAGTGATACACCCCACTGTGGGGCCAACACGGGTATCTACGAGTAGGGAGCCGATCGAAAGTGGGTAGTGGGGTACACCTAGTGGAGATAGGGGCAGACGGCACCTATGTAGTCAGCTAGGGGTACGTAAGGCTATTTATAAAGTTTCTGTGTGAAGCAAGTGGGATCAAACAATAGGGTGACTGGTGTGGTGCAGTGTAGTAATGTGCGGTGCAGTGTAGTAATCATTCGTTAGTAATTAGGTGTGCCTTTACCGTTATCTTTAACGTTATCTTAAATGCTATCTTTATCTTCCTAAGAGTTCATAGACATTTACTTGTCTTCTAGCTTATGCCTTAGTCTAGTTATTTTGATAATAGTATTGTTAGAATTATCATACTCGCCAGACTTTATGTCTGACACCCTCTATTTTTATCCTTTTTCCCCCTCCAGGTCCTCAGGTTGGGCCCAGCTCTAGTGGAGTTTGATTGAATTGCTTCATCTCTCTTTGGAAAGCTTGGACCGTTGAAGTAAAGTCCAGCTTGTTATCTTTTTAATGGCTATTTATGTAATGGGATTATGTATTTTGTTTTTATGAAGATGGATATTGTACTTGGTTATGATCTATGGTTTTATGATGTAACAAACATGTTTAATTTCCACTGCAATAAAATGAGGTTTTAGATTTCCAAGTACTATTTATTATCTGTCTTGTTGTAATTTTTCTGTTTTATATTCACTTATAACCTCCATGGAAGTTAATGCATTCCCTTTGTGAGTGACATTAATGGACGTGGGGTGTTACACGTGGTATCAGAGCTTAAGGTTACCAGAACAGATAAAAAAAATACTTTAGAAAAATAGTTATTTTTGGAAGAAGTGTTTTCAAAAACATGTTTTAATGAGAAATTTAAAGAGAAAAGTTTTTAAGAAAAAAAACATAATCCCCAATAGCCACATATCTTTATCTTTCGTATTCTCCATTTTGAATCTTTCCTTTTTCGTTTCAGCATGGCTGAAGATCTTAACCTACCTGACGGGGTAGCGATACCAGGATGGTATAGGAGGTTGTTAGAGGCTAGGGCCGCTGCGGGTCCAGCCAATGTTCCTCCACCACCAGTTGCACCCGTCCCTCCTCCTCCTCCTCGCGTATATACTTTTGCAAAGACGTGCAAGGAATTCAAGGCTATGGGTGGAAAACCATTTCAAGGGTCAGAAACGTTTGTGGAAGCTAGAGATTGGCTTAAGGAGGTGGAAGAATTGCTAGAAATCTTTGAAGTAGAAGAAGGGAGGAGAGTTCGATTAGCAGCTTGGTTGATGAAGGGAGAGGTCTCGTTTTGGTGGGAGGTCACTAATGGGGAGCGTCCTGTTGACTCTTCGGCGGATTTCAGACGTAGGTTCGAGGCGAATTTTCTCTCAAGGGCGGAAAAAAATCTATATATGGAAAGGTTCTTGACATTGAAGCAAGGAAGCTCATCAGTGAAAGAATATGTCAATAAATTTAATCAGTTAGCAAGGTTTGGCTTGGACTTAGTGAACACGCCGGAGAAGAAGGCGCTGAGGTTCGTGAATGGCTTGAATGAACCATTGCAAGGGTTGGCTATGACCCACATCCCTATGGGGGCCACCTTTGAGAAGTTAGTAGAAATGGCGCTCATGCATGAGGAGAAAAGCGCTAAAGCTGATAAGGCACCTGAGAAGAAGGGGGATCAGAAGAAACCACAACAGCAAAACAACAAGGGTGGAAAAGACAATAATGGCAAGGGAAAGAAGAAGTGCTTTAACTGTGGAACCCCAGGCCATCTTAGCAAGGATTGCCGAAAGAAAAAGAAGACAGGCTGTTTTCATTGTGGCGATGCGGGACATTTAGTGAAGGACTGCCCAAAGAAGGGGCAGAGGGCAGGAGCTACCTCGGGAGGACAGGTGCAGGCTCTTATGGCACCAGGGCATGCTAGGGGACAAGTTCAGGCTCTCGCGGTCCCGCCGCTGCAAGAACGAGGTAGAACCATTTCTGTTGAAAGCTTAGTTTTTCTGTTTGATCATCCTGTCCGTACCTTATTCGATTCGGGCGCATCACATTCGTTTATCTCTACATCATTAGTTGAATCACTGCACTTAAACACCAGATTAGTAGAGGATCCCTTAGTTGTTTCGAATCCAATAGGGGGCTCAGCTTATTTGTCCATGATGTGTTTGGATTTGAAAATTTCCATACTTAGCGTTGAATTTAGATGTGACGCTTATGTGTTGGGCTTCACGGGCTATGGCCTAATTTTAGGAATGGATTGGTTATCCAGAAATGGGGTCGTTCTTGATTGTGAAAGGAGAGTAGTTAGGCTCGTGACTCGCCTTGGCAACACTCTCGAAATCTTCTGTAATCCCATAAATTCAGTTATGCTAAGTTATCTAGAATCGCTTGACGCGTCTGAGGAAAATCTACGATCTGTTAGAGTGGTCCGAGAATATTCGGATGTGTTTGAGGAGGTGAAGGGATTGCCTCCGAAGCGGGAGATAGATTTTCGAATATATCTTGTGGATAATGCGAAACCAGTATCTTTGCCAGTACGCCACATGGCTCCACGTGAAAGGAGGGAACTCAATAAGCAAGTGAAGGAGTTGCTTGAGAAGGGGTTCATAAGATGAAATATATTGGAGTAGGGTGCTCCAGTAGTATTTGCCACGAAGGCGGATGGGTCCCTTAGACTTTGTGTGGACTATAGAGAACTTAATAAACTTACTAAGAAGAACAGACACCCACTGCCGAGGATTGACGATCTCTTCGATCAGTTAGTTGGCGCCTCAGTGTTTTCGCAATTGGACTAAGCCACTGGGTTCCATCAGTTGAGAGTGGCTGAGGATAGCATAGACAAGACTGCCTTTAGGACTCCGGACGGTTTCTATGAATGGCTAGTGATGCCCTTCGGTTTGACAAACGCCCCAGCATATTTTGTTGATTTGATGAGTAGGGTGTTTAGGGAGTACCTTAACAAATTCGTGGTAGTCTTTGTAGATGACATCTTGATCTTTTCTAAGGATGAAGAAGAGCATGCCCTACATCTTAGGGAAATGTTGGAGACCCTACGAGCGCATAGCCTTAAGGCTAAATTTTCTAAGTGTTACTTCTGGAGGAAGGAAGTACGGTTCTTGGGGCACGTGGTTTCCAAAGAAGGGATAGCCGTGGATCCAGCGAAGGTGGTGGCCATCCAAGATTGGAAGGTCCCTAAAATTGCTACCGAAGTGAGAAGTTTCTTGGGGTTGGCTGGCTACTATAGGAAGTTTATCAAAGACTTCGCAAAGATATCAGCTCCATTGACACGCTTGATGAAGAAGAACCTAGTTTTCACATGGGACGTAGATTGTGATGATGCGTTCCAACGTTTGAAGAGAGCTTTAACTTCAGCCCCAGTCTTAGTATTGCCAGACGGGAGTAAGCCGTTTACCGTTTATACTAATGCTTGTGGGACAGGACTAGGCACAGTTTTAATGCAAGAGGGTAGGGTAATAGCCTATGGTGGAAGGCAGTTGAGAGCGTATGAGAAAAATTATCCTACACATGACCTAGAATTGGCCGCTATTGTTTTCGCGCTTAAGTCTTGGCGTCATTATCTTCTTGGCGAGAAATTCGAATTATTCACTGACCACAAGTCTTTAAAATACCTATTCTCTCAAAAGGACTTGAACTTAAGGCAGCAAAGGTGGATGGAATTCTTAGCGTCCTACGACTTCGAAATAGCCTATACCCCTGGCAAGGGTAACGTGGTGGCAGACGCCTTAAGTAGAAAAAGATTATCCTTAAGTCCTTTGTTTGTTGAGCAGCGAAGTTTAGAATTCATTTAGATGTTTGACTTTAGACCTTCCGTTGACTTCGTACCCGGTTTGCTAGCATCCTTGGAGGTCAGACCTACGCTTTTGGGATGGATTGGCGAGGCACAGCGAGACGACCCGCAGTTGGTTGAGTTAGTAGAAAAACTCAAAGGAGGGGAGTCATCAAGCCATCCCCGTAGGTATACCCTAGACGATAAGGGTTGGTTACGTAGGGACGATAGACTTTGTGTACCAAAAAACGATGACCTAAGGAAGACTATTCTTGACGAAGCACATCATTCTAAGATGACCATTCATCCCGGCGGGGACAAGATGTACAAAGATGTGGCTGAGTATGTCGCTAGATGCTTGGTGTGCCAACAAGTAAAAACGGAGCAAAAGAAACCCGGTGGGTTGCTTCACCCATTGGAGGTTCCACTATGGAAGTGGGAAAGTGTCTCGATGGATTTTGTGGATGGATTACCGCGATCGAGGAAGGGTAATATGGGGATTTGGGTTGTAGTAGATAGACTTACTAAGAGCGCCCATTTCATTCCCGTGAAAAGTAAGAGGACCGCTCCATGGTAAGCCTCCGTATACGTTCGAGAAATAGTTCGTTTGCACGGTGTTCCTTCTAGCATAGTGAGCGACCGCGATCCTATTTTCACTAGCGAATTTTGGAGAAGCTTACGTGAGGCAGTAGGGACTCAGTTATGTTTGGGCACCGCATATCATCCTCAGACGGACAGCCAGACCGAGAGGGTGAATCGCATTCTAGAGGATTTGTTGAGGCTATGTATCCTAGACTTTGGGGGTACGTGGGAAGAGCATCTTCCATTAGTGGAGTTCGCATATAATAACAGCTTTCAGTCCAGCATTGGTAATGCACCATTCGAAGCTCTTTATGGATGACCTTGTCGTTCACCTACATGTTGGTGGGAATCTACGGATAAGATCTTACTTGGTCCCGATATGATTAGGGAGACTTCAGAGAAGATCGACTTGATTCGAAGGAGGATGAAAGCAGCGCAAGATAGGCAGAAATCTTATGCGGATAAGAGGAGGACAGATCTCGAGTTTGAAGTGGGGACATGGTCTTTGTCAAAGTGTCTCCATTACGAAACGTTGTTCGCTTTGGGTCCGTTGGGAAATTAGCACCAAGGTTTGTAGGGTCGTTTCCTATTAAGGAGAGGATTGGACGGATGGCGTATAGAGTGGAGTTGCCCGAGAGACTTAGTGGTGTACATGACGTATTCCATGTATCACATTTGAGGAAGTGCTTGCATGAGACCGCGGAAGTGGTAGAGCCGAGCTTTCTTAGAGAGGTGGAGATAGAGCGTGATGCGACAATTCGACGAGCTCCTACGCGCATTCTTGGGTCGGAGATCAAGAGGTTGAGGAATCGAGAGGTCAGACTAGTCAAAGTGCAATGGGGAGATGATGAGAGCAACGCTACTTGGGAGACGGAAGAGAAGATGCGTTCACGATACCCTTTTCTTTTTTAGGGTATGTCCTTTAATTTCTCCTTTATCGCTTAGCTTGTACTTATCTTATCTTTAGTATATCCTCTCGCTAGTATCTTTGACCTTTAGTTAGGATAATCCTATGGTTGAAACATGTGCTTGAGATATGTTATGTATGGTGGATGCAAAGTGGATGCAAGTGTTTGCTAATGGTTGCTCGTGGATGCATATACACACACTATTAGGCACCAAATCGGCTCAGTCACTTCATATTGCATATATATGGATGCATTTAGTAAAATGGATGTATAATGGTTGTATTATCATATAGTTGCTGCATTCGGGTGGATGGTTGTGCACGCATATAGAATTAATATGTATCATTAGGAATCTTTTGCATACATATTGGACGCATGGCACTATCATGAATTGCACTAAGGAGGTCGAATGAATCAGTAGACCGCCTAATTTTGCATTAGATATGGACATATACACACACTGTGCATATAAACATTAAAGCATTAGAAGTTTTTTAAGGACAATGGATGCTGGTGTTTGATGGTTGAGTAGATGGACGATTAGATGGTAGGATATACATTCTTCTTGACTTGGAGATTTCGGGGATGAAATCCTTTAAGGAGGGGAGAATGTAGCACCCCGTAATTTTATAACATTAAAATTCACAAATTAAAGTATACTTAATTTTTAGAAAAGAATTAAGTGAAATGAGTTGCGCAGAGAAATATATATATATATATTGATATATATATATATATATTAAAAATTAAATAAATAAATAAATATGCGAAAAAGTTCAAAACAGCGAATTGGGAGGGGGAATAACCGAACCGGCCCATTTTTGAGGTCGACCCGAGCTTTGCTGGGTCGACTAGGGGTTAATCCAGGGTGTTTGGCTGTTAACCCGTGGGCCGATTCGCTCAAATGCAGATTTTGCATTTGATTGGTTCTCATGGTTCAGGGTTAATCTAATGGTCCTAAATAACTTCCTACACCTATAAATACATCCTAAAGCTAACAATAAACCTAATTAAAATAGAATAGTTACCGTCGCCATGGAAATCAATGGAGCCACCGCCAACTAAGAAAGAAGAAAAGCAAATTCAATTCTAATTCTCTCAACCCTAAAGCAAAGCAAAACTCTCTCTTTTCTTCTTTAAATGGTGAGTATGATGATCTTAACAAGATTATTATCATTTTAATTAGGTTGAGTTATAAATGGATTATGAGTAGATGATGTGAATTATCATATATGTTGTTGTAAACCCCTTTTGCTATCATGTATATTGTAAATCCAATGTTATGTGATGATGATATCTTACATGTTGTAAATCATGCTATGATGATGTTATGTATGTTGAAAGTTTATATGCTAAGTTGTGATGAATCATACATGTTAAAAAGTCCATGATGTTACCATCTATGCTAGTTAGTTCATATTAATTAAATCATCATGTTTGGGTTATGTTGATCTATATGACAAGTCACATATGCAAGTTAGATTGATTAGAAAAGTTATGAACATATACCAAGACATCTATTATGACATCTAGAATTATGCTATGACATATGTGATATCCTATGCTAGTTCACACCATCATTATGTTGCCTAAAAACCCCATATGCAAGTTTATGTATAAATTTGGGCTATGATCATATCATATAAATTGAGACATTTAACAAGTTGACACCTTTTGATCCTTAACATGTGTAGTTTATGCAAGTTTCACCCCTATTATGATTAGATTATTTTAATTGTCTATATGTTGTGATAATTTATCTTTGTGCTAGGTGTTAGACTATATAAGTCTAGCCTATATTATGCGTTGAATAAGCGAACGTATAAACGTGGGGTAGGGGTAATATTAAGGATTTAATATTAAAAAGTTGGGGTGCAATTGATATGATTTTGCATGCCATAAGTGGATGGCCATAATTGAGTCAATTATGGACATCATTAAAAGTTGACTTAATTAATAATTTGAATAGGGAATTATTAAAACTGGGGTAAATGATTTTAAGTGTTAATCAATGCTTAGGACACGAGGTTGGACTCGTTTGTGACGTAAACCAGCCCAGACCCGCCCGACAAATCCAGTGGTCACAAATGTCAGCCCAATGTGAGAGGTCCTAGGCCTAAACTAAAGCATAACAGTTGTAAAGACACGAGGTTAGACTCTTTTATGGTGTAAGACCGCCCGGACCCGCCCGGCAAATCCAGCTGTCATAAATGCCAGTCTAATGTGAGAGGTCTTTATGAGGTTATGGCCTGAATGAATTAAGAAATACTTAACCAGATAAACATGTAAGGTGGGACATGGGGGTTAAGTAGGTGCCTTGGGTGGCATGAGGAATCTATGGGGTGCCTTTTGTGGCATGTGAAATATGATTAGTAAGACTTAACCAAACACACATGTAAATGAACATGACTAAGAGGGTTAAGTGGGATATACTAGTGACAAGCTTAGGTGGGTAGCTTGTGGGGGCCCATTTCGACCAGTATCCCAAACGTATCTTTGTGGGCTCGACCCAAGTCGAGGAAAGGACACGCATGCTGGGTTCGACTATAAGAGGCCAAAACGGGGAGCGGTGGCAACGCAAGTCCAACGGGTTTCGTATGCATGTGTGGACCCGGGCTGGTAGGTAAGACGTTGTTGCATCGTGTAGGTATAAGCCGTGCATTCTCAAGTTGTATCGGGTTGCCACTTTAGGGGAGTGATACACCCCACTGTGGGGCCAGCATGGGTATCTACGAGTAGGTAGCCGATCGAAAATGGGTAGTGGGGTACACCTAGTGGAGAAAGGGGCAGACGGCACCTATGTAGTCAGCTAGGGGTACGTAAGGCTATTTATAAAGTTTCTGTGTGAAGCAAGTGGGATCAAACAATAGGGTGACTGGTGTGGTGCAGTGTAGTAATGTGCGGTGCAGTGTAGTAATCATTCGTTAGTAATTAGGTGTGCCTTCACCGTTATCTTTAGCGTTATCTTAAACGCTATCTTTATCTTCCTAAGAGTTCATAGACATTTACTTGTCTTCCAGCTTATGCCTTAGTCTAGTTATTTTGATAATAGTATTGTTAGAATTATCATACTCGCCAGACTTTATGTCTGATCCCCTCTATTTCTATCCTTTTTCCCCCTCCAGGTCCTCAGGTTGGGCCCAGCTCTAGTGGAGTTTGATTGAATTGCTTCATCTCTCTTTGGAAAGCTTGGACCGTTGAAGTAAAGTCCAGCTTGTTATCTTTTTAATGGCTATTTATGTAATGGGATTATGTATTTTGTTTTTATGAAGATTGATATTGTACTTGGTTATGATCTATGGTTTTATGATGTAACAAACATGTTTAATTTCCGCTGCAATAAAATGAGGTTTTAGATTTACAAGTACTATTTATTATCTGTCTTGTTGTAATTTTTCTGTTCTATATTCACTTATAACCTCCATGCAAGTGAATGCATTCCCTTTGTGAGTGACATTAATGGACGTGGGGTGTTACAATGATTGTATTGTGAATGGTTGGGATGTTTGTGGTATAATTGATTTGATGTTGATCCTATTGTACATTTAGAATGAAAGCAACATCACATACAAGTATATGGTTAATGTTAGAATTTACACCTATATGTTTATATGTTTAATATAGGTTGTATGTGTTATGTCCAAGTTAAGATCTCATGTATATACTTTATGCTAAAAACCTCTATGCCTAAATGATTAAGTTTATATACATGCTCATATGTTTATATAAAAGTTGCAAGTTCATAATTTGATCCATGCCAAAATGCATTTTAACACAAGTTTCATGTTATAGTAGTAAACATGATTGGATCTAGTTCACACATGTGATAAAATTATACATACTTTATGGACATGTCATATTCTTGTCATATGCTAGTGATGTTCGATGTTATGCCTAGATCTAAACATGTTTAGGCTTATGTTGTCTAAATCATATGCTAATTCATGTGAGACCAATTTAGTTAGATCCCTATTTCAATGCAAGTTCACATATATGTAAGTTGATTTAGTCTATGTTGCAAATTCACATATATGTATGTTGATTTAGTCTACGTTGCAAGTTCACACCTCAGATATTCATGTTGACTATTTTGCAAGTTCACACCTATGATGTTCATATTGACTATGCCGAAAATGCCAAGTTTACACCTATGTCATGTTTATGTTAATGAATTTCTTTATGCCAATTTTGTGTACGCTAAATTAGGCTAAGTTTTTAGCCTAATATTATATGTTAAAAATCATGCGGACGAAAAATTAGGCTAAGATTGTTAGCCTAATATTTAGACGGGTAACATTGGGAAAAATTGGTAATTATAGGAAACTTGACATAAATTGGTGAAAAATATATATATTGGCATGTTTTGCACATGCCAACAATTGGTGGCACTTAAATGGTATAAAATTCTTATACCAAAAATGATGAACTTGGAGAGTGGGCCACAACATTTAATTGTTAACAAATTTACATATAACAAGTAATAGAGACAAATATGTAAATTTAGAAAATACGAGTATGCTTAACCCGAGGTTGGATTGAGTTGTGATGTAAACCTGCCCGGACCCGCCCAACTGTCCAGTAATCACAACAATACCTATCCAATGTGAGAGGTTAAGCATTGAGCCCAATAAGGACCCGAGGTTAGACTGAGTTACGGTGTAAACCTGCCCGGAACTGACCGGCACATCCAGTAACCATAACAATACCTGTTTAATGTGAGTGGTCGGTGCTTTAAAAAGCTAAGGAGCAGACAAACAGGGCACTGGGCACCAATAGTATAACCTATGCATTCTAGGATTGTGTCGGGCCGCCACCATGGGACTTGATACACCCCATTGTGGGACTAGCATAGGTATCTACAATCATTGGGGGTTGTATGACACATATGATTTTGCGAGTAGGAGCCGATCTTTAGAAAGGGGATCACTTCACCCCGATCATGGGGTGCCAGTTGAGACAATGCAAGTAGGTGCAGAGATATAGTGTAGGGTGCGATAGAATATTCGGTTCAAACTGCTTTATCTTAGTTTATGATACTTTCCTATTTCCAGTTTATACCTATCATGCCCTTTTTCTTATTCTCATACTGAAGAGTCACTAGACTTACCAGGCTTTATGTCTGACTCTATTTTTCTTTCGTCTTCTTTTCTTCCGTTCCTCCCTCCCACCCCCCTCCCCAGGTCCACAGGGAGGAAACAACCCAGCTTAGTCAGACTCTTTGCAAACTTCAAGATAGTAGATGTATGGTTTGGACTCTCTTTCCTTGGCTATGGCTTTTGGACACGTTCTATGGGGATTTATGCAGCTTTTATTATGTTTTATGCTTCTTTATTTAGTAATCAAGACAGAAATGATGTATGGAAATGTTTTGTATGAACACGTATTTATGAATTGAAAGTCTGTTTGTTTTCCGCTGCTTATACATATATGTTTATATCTGTCTTGTGTTTTATCTGTGACTTTTACTTATAAGCCTCCACCGAAGTTAGGGCATTCCCTTTGTGAGTGACCTTAATGGAGGTGGGGTGTTTCATTTCAACATACGATAAATTATCTTACTCGTGACAATATGAAAACATATGATAAAGATATAATACGTATATTATATTGCGTGAAAACATTTAACTTCTTTAAAAATATAAATGTGTTTATCTTTCTAAAATAATAAACATATCCAAATCATATGATTGTCTGAGTTTCTTAATTGCAGCATATGATAAATTCACTTACTCATAATTATATAAAAACATATAATATGTATATCATATTGTGTGAAAACATGTAAATTGTTTAAAAAGATAATTGTATTTATCTTTTGAAAATAATAAACATATTAAAATTATATGTCCATCTAAATTTCTTTATTTCAGCATATGATAAATTCTATTAAGTCAAAATTAAATGAAAACATATGATAGAAATATAATATGTATATAATATTGTGTAAAAACATATAACTTCTATAAAAAGATAAATGTATTAATCTTTTTAAAATAATAAACATATCCAAATCATATGATCGTCTGAGCCTCTTTTTTTAGCAGAGCCGACCGGTTTTTAAAGCGGATCGTACCACTTTTTATTATATTAGAATAACAAGTACACTCCAAACAGGTGATATACAACATGTATAACAACTAATACAACAATAATATTACTGTTGATCCCCATGCAGGGGGATACAACATCACATAACCCAGAATCACATAAGATACAAACCCAAAATACAGTGAACAATGGGACTGCAACTTCGTACACCAACTATCTATTTGATTTTCACCTATTCGTGAAATCACCTAGCAGATCTATGCATATGAACAACCATGAAACCACTTATTCGTGAAGCTAACCAGCTAACCCCGAGCTTTGACCATGCATACAACGGAATATCATACAACTTTATCCATATTGTAACACGCTAAATCAAACTAGTAGTGTTACCCAGTGTCTTGTCCCATTTTCTCGATGAACAGTTTGTTTCTAATCACTAGAGGATCTGACTCTAAAATTCTGTTCCTGTTGTCATTGCTAGAAAGAAGAAGGAAAAATAAATTACCATTCGATTTGATTTTCATCGTTTTATATGATAAATTTAAATGATGCCAGTGAGATGAATTATAAGTGATGTCAGTGAAATGTACTATTATTTATGTTAGTAGTGGAACAAACCATGCACATATTAGTGCTCACTTTCCTTAACATTTGTGTACACACATATATGTATAACCTCACACAAATATGTACACACCCATCATTGCCTTAACTTCCATTAATATGAAATACTAACCTAACCACTAATAAATCTACAGAAAACACAGGAAAAAATGTCAAAAACAAAGGAAGCATATAAACCATGTATTCTTTGTGTTCATTTGTCTATATATCTCAGAAATTATGTGCTATTCTATTGGCTTTTTTGTCATGGATTAGTTGTTCTTAGACTATTTGTTATATTACCGCTATAGCTTACAACATTTTTCCAATGAATTATAAAACCGAATTTTTACATATACTTGATTGAACATAAAAATGTCATTTTTTAATCCTTAAATACTTAATCAATTTTTTTATTCAGGGGTGACTGCGGACTGTTTGTAATGTTGTTCATGCAAGAAGTAACAAAAAGAATACAAACAGTAATAAATTTCACTTTACAAGAAGTTCAGCAGTTGAGAGAACAGACTGTTGCAAACACTCTACATTGTGATCCACATAGTTGGACCATTCATAAGTTATGTTTAACATCTACAACTACGAAAAAAGGAGAATGATCATAAGAATTTGCTAACTGTCTATTTGTCTTATTATGATAAATCGGCTAGTTGGTCTTCTTATGTTGTTCAAAGTTAAATTTACTTAATGGTCTAATGTCTAATGTATAACGGACTTATTACGTGATTGATGGTCATATTACATGATGTTAGTATTATGTGACTAATTGTCTTATTAATTTTTGATGATCTATATTAAGTGACATGTTGATTTCACAATGATTGAAATGTCCGATGGTCTTATTATTGTGTTGCCTGAAATGTACTTATAAAAAAGATAAAAGTTTTTATCTTTATGTTTTTAATTTTGCTCAAATTTATTTTGTTGTGTTTTTATTGATTGTTATGTGTTTCCATTGTTTAAAAATGTTGCAACACAACTTATGTTTTCAGTCCAACTCTATATTGATGTTCATGCGTTTGTTCCAACTTTGTCAATTTCGGTTGTTCAATAGCTGGGCATAAGTGTGTGGTATGTTATTTATTGTTTTGTTCTATTTTGTTATTTATTACTGCATCACAACTGATGTTAATATGCTTGATTTACCTGAGAACTAATGTTAATATATTTTGCACAGCATGTAGGATTTACACAAGAACTTATATTTACATTCATCTTATTTGTTTTGATGATGATTTTGTAATGTCTAATGTTAACTAGCAAGTTGTAACACAACTTGTGACACCCCACGTTCGTTAATGTCACTCTTTATCAGAATGCATTAAGTTTCGTGAAGCACTATAGTTAAACAAAAACAGAAACATTACAAGATAGGTACAAAATAACTGCGGAATTTAAAATTTAGTTAAACAGATACATCATGGTCCAAAACATAGTTACATCATAAGTCTAAAATACAGAAAACCCATTGCAACATCTTAAAATTTCTGTCTTGTACTGAAATCATCATAGTACATTAACAAAAGAAGCATAGTTCCCCATAAATATAGCCATATCAGATAAGACAGGAAATCAAAGCGGTACATCTAAGCAGCCCCAAGCAGAATGAAAGAGAGAATCCAAATCAAGTCTGAGTTTACCCACCCTGAGAACCTTGGGGGGGAACGGAAGAGAGAAGAGGAAACAAAATGGGTCAGATATAATATCTAGCGATTCCAGTTACTTTTAGCATATAAATAAGTAAAAGCATCATGATAAGCATATAAACTGGATGAGAGAGATAACAGTATCATAAGACAGGTATAATAGACTGAGTAGGATAAATAAAATAAACATGGCAGAATGTATTGCGCTTCTCAAGAACTTTTCTCTGCACCAATACCAGCATAACAAGAACAAGGTGGTCCCAACTAGAAAAAGATGGTAGACTTACGTGTACTTCTAGTGACAGGTTTTAACCCAACAAGAATAATATGTAGCCCAATAGGAATGATAGGTGTTAACCCAACAATAATAACAGGCTCCCAACAAGCAAGACAAGATGTACCCTAATTACTACCCCCATTCGATCAGCTTCATATCCTGTAGATATCAATGCCAATCCCACAATAAGATGTATCACTTCCTAAAGTGGAAACCCCGTTATTTTCAAGAGGCACAGCTGTATCTACTGATGTCACAACGTCTTATCTTCTCTAGCAAGCAGACCCATGCACACACATGACTCTGATGGAACATGTCGTCAACACCCTTACTCAAGTGACCTCTAATAATCAGCTTGGTAAGCGTGCCCGACCCCGACCTAGTTCAGAGTACTCGTTTGATACCAAGATGGGTTACTGACTGAAACAGATCCCGCACAACAGATGATACATGCTTCCCTACTAGGCTAGTATCCCCACTACTAGGATTTTAACAGGTTATGCCTAACAGTTTAACAAGGTTGCATAACCCCATATGTAAAACAGGTTAAGTTTGTCGGGTATATATATACACACACACACACACACATAAACATATATATATATATATATAACCAGCCCTCACAGATTTAACAAGATAAACTTAACCCCCATTGATTCAAGCAAGTTTACTTAACCCCTAATCAATTTAACAGGTTCATGTAACCCTCATAGATTTAAACAAGTTAAGTATTATAGGTTAACAAGTTATTCATTTATGGCTCATCAATGGACTAGAGCTCTCACATTAAGTTTACTACTTATGGATGCTGGATATGCCGGGCGGTTCCGGGCAGAATTCTACCACAAGTTGGACTTAACCTCGTGTCTTAGTACCGTTACGTGTACATTTATGCACTCGATCCCTCACATTACTTGTGGATGCTGGATTTGTCGGGCGGTTCCACGCAGACTTCTACCACAAGTGTAATCTAACCTCGTGTCTAAGTGTCGTTACAGTTTCTAGTTACTGTAAATCTAGGCATGTTCATTATTAACCAATTTTCATGTTTATCCAAGATCATGCCCCAAAACCCAGTTTGATTCACAATACAAGTTATGCCCCAAATTAAAGTTTTAGATCAAGGTATAAATTATGTCCAAATCCCAATCATGTTTTAATATAAAGTATGCCACAAATTAACATTCCCCATCGTTTCCAATTTCGTGCGCTCGCATATTTCAGCGATAGGCCGAGGCTGGAAGGTGCCCTGGCTTTAAAAATAAAAAGGGAAAAAGGGAGAGAAGAGAACAAGAATAGGCATAATAACAAGACAGGCATATGAAGTAAGCATACTAACATGATAGGCATATGGTGACATGATTAGGCGTACAAAGAAAATGAGCATAATAAAGATAGGCATGCAAGAACTAAACAGGGGATCAGATGTACAAGTAATGGCAGATCTGTTTAATTATGATTAAGGTTACTAACAGGCACAGGTTTAGATCCAACTTATAAACATGTCAAGATTACTATTAATTGTTTATATCTAAAAATAAAATGAACTCACAGTGACTGAATCTAAAGAACATGGAATTGACTGTTGGTATTGTAACAGAGATTCTTGAATACGTATAACTCATTGTTGCAGAAAAATAGGTTATTTTAATATGAGTTGGAGTCTAGATCTAAAGAACAGGGAATTGACTGTTGGTATTATGGTAGAGATTCTTGAATATGTATTACTCGTTGTTGTAGAACGATAGGCTATTTTAATATGAGTTGGGCAGCACCTCATTGTCTCCAATGTTTTTGGTGAATATAACAATGAGAATGAGGTCCTATTTATAGCCTAAGGTCAACAAATCTTGTTCAGAAATGTGTCGAGGTGCAGGGGGTTAATCTGCTTAAATCTCGGTGTGGTCGATGCCCCCGTTATGGGGTCTACCCATGGGTCGACACCCATGGGGAAGGGGTTGATTCCTAAAGGGATGAGCATAATAAAGATAGGCATGCAAGAACTAAATAGAGGATCAGGTGTACAAGTAACGACAGATCCATTTAGTTATGATTTAGGTTACTAACAGGCACAAGTTTAGATCCAACTTATAAACATGTCAAGATTACTATTAATTGTTTATATCTAAAAATAACATGAACTCACAGTGACTAGATCTAAAGAACAGGGAATTGACTGTTGGTATTGTAGCAGAGATTCTTGAATATGTATAACTCGTTGTTGTAGAAGAATAGGCTATTTTAATATGAGTTGGGGCAGCACTTCATTGACTCCATTGTTTTTGGTGAATATAACAATGAGAATGAAGTCCTGTTTATAGCCTAAGGTCAACAAATCTTGTTCATAAATGTGTCCAGGTGCAGGGGGCTAATCTGCCTAGATCTCGATGGGGTCGACATAGGGGTTGAAACCCCCGTTATGGGGTCTACCCATGGGTTGACACCCATGGGGAAGGGGTCGACCCCTAACGGGCCGATTTCCCCCTCCCTTTCCCGCTCTATGATTTTGAATTCTGGATTTAGTTTATTTATATTTAAATGGCTTATATGTATACAAACTTCAAAGCTTAATATTTTCTTCATACGATCTCCGTTTTACGCAAACTCGAAGTCTATCTTAAGCAAAATTCTGAGACGGACGCAATGGCGCAGTTCGTTTTACTAATTCCCAACCTTTAATTAAGTATTCTTTAGTTTATCATTATAGCGTTCTTTTAAAATTACGGGGTGTTACACAACTGATGTTAATTTGATGATGAAATTCTGATAAATGATCATGAATTTTCAAAGACCAATTGGATTCTAGTGCTCAGTTAAGAAAGATAAAAGCATTTATCTTTTGTTGAAAATATGTTACTGGTGCATATTATTTTTTGAATATTTAGTACATATTATTTATATTTCTTCATAGAGCATTACATACAAATAGTAACATGTGATAGTACATGAAATATCCACATGTAGATACAATATACCGCTAATAACAAATTATGCCACAACTTTAAAAATATTATCAATAAAATATAAAATGATTTATCTATCTTCAAAAAGCAGTAGAACCATATTATAGATTACAAACTCATGCCCAGTTATCTAAATAACATCATCAGCCATTAAAATTCATTATCAAATTCATCATTAAAGTTTCAACATCAACCATTACAAAATCATCAGTAAATTCTGGTAAATTAAAAATATTATCAATAAAAGACAAAATGATTTATCTTTCTTCAAAAAACAGTAGAACCATATTACAGATTACAAACTCATGCTCAGTTATCTGAATAATATCATTAACTAATAAAAATTCATTATCAAATTCATCTTTAAAGTTTCAACATCAGCCATTACAAAATCATCATTAAATTCAGAAAATATTTGATAGGTATTGATAAATGTTATTAAAGTTTACCAATATGATTGATCTAAACACTATGATTGTAATGGCTAGTATTGATAAAGAAAGCATAAGATACACCTCAAGATCATTATGCAACACCTACCAATAATAAGGACTGTGAAGACACTATTGGAAGAAGAAGAAAAACACGTTCATATCCAAAACCTCTAACCAATGTACATTCAATAAATAATCGCCCGACAAATTGAACGTGAACAATCAAAAAATGAAATCAAACAACGTACAAATAAATTATCTAATATACACAACAAATGAAATCGCCTGACAATAACAGGACTGAAAATCATATCTTTAAATAGGAATAATCGAATTATGAGGTACAATGAAAATTGACTTTTTTTACTCGATTCGTTTTAACCACGAGATGTTTTTGAAAATCTTCTGTTTGATGAAGATCGCTTTTTCAAAGTGAGAAAGAGACAAATGGGTTTGCGGATAAGGAGCGCATTATTTTTTGTCCTTAAAACTTATTCCTACGAAGCCGTGTCCTTTAAAAAAATTGCGCTAGAATGGCAAGCCTTTACCACAAATTTCCACTATAATTAATTATTTGAATGAGAATGTAAAATAATAGGTAGGTTTGTCCTTGGGACAAGTGGAATTATAACATGGGTTACAATAAATGAAAAATGGAACTTATTAATAAACCTTAGCTAAGAGAACTAAGTTAATAAGTAAACAACAACAACAACAACAATAGGTTGTGATGATAGTGTAAGACAAGGTTGTGATTAAATAAGAATGAATAAAGTAGACTTATGAAATGAAATAAGTTGTACTTAATTATATATTTAGTAGACATGTCAAAAGAAAACATGAGGATTAGGGAAGGATATACTTAATTATACATTAAGTAAAACATGTTATTGATTGTAAACAGGTAAATGGACAATGTATGACATGGTAATAGAAAGGGGTTGTAAATTACTTTCATTAATTACAATCTAGGGTTAAAAGGGTGTAGATTACTTTTGTTAATTACAATCTAAGAAATAACATGTTATGTCACTGGGCTTATTAATGAAATTAAAACATGATTAAGTTAGACTTGTCTAATTAATAAGCTAATCCTGAAAGGGGTTCGTTCTAATGAGATATAAGGGGTTTAGGAAAAACCTAGTAACTTGAATAAAATTGAATATATGGATAATCAAGTCAAGCAATATGATAAGATAAAGCAAGCACGTGATTAAAAGATTATACATAGGGTCTAATAGCACGTTTGCATGATGCGCTTGGACCAGTCCGCACGTACGTAGGTGAAGAATACAACAGGATAGATCATTGTGGTGTCTCGAGATACGAGTGGATCACGTCCATCTAATTATTCTGCTTAATATTTTGTTCGATTTCTCTCGGGACTGGAGGGAAGCATGTGGCTTCCGAGGGACGTGGTAGGGTACTATATGGTGGTCCACTGTGCGGTGCATGCTTAAGTTGTACTCGTAGAGGTTTGGTCTGCACGGTAGCACCCAGTGAGTATACCTTGACTGCAACTGTAGTTTGGTAGTCAGAAGGATATGGAAGATGGCCTTGGGTGATTCGGTGATTTGCCTTGAGAGAGGTGGGTCAGAAAAGATGATAGTAATCATTAGGAACCTATCATTGGCAGTTAGTATGTGATGCAGAAAGACTAGAGCTAAACCCAGAGACCATTAATCTTTCACTATCGAGATGTTGGTTGCGGGACATGCCAAATTTGATGCTAGATTGTTTAATATGGGCACATCACTTAGCTCTTGATGTAGTCTTTCATTAGCTGAAGGAGGGGACAGGGTGTTGCCATAGCCATCGTGAAAATGCAGAAAATATTCTAGATATCTGTATTATAGGACTAATGAGGTGGGTCTTTACAGATATGGAAAGCTCCCAACCGACTTTTGTGCATTGGAAGCAGCCTTATTACAAGGCTCAGGATATAGTAGACAGTACGCACATGTGAGGGTCTAGATACACACACTGGGTGGTGTATTGTAGACAGTAAGGCATTACTCCGTGTTGAGACCAGGTTTTACCGAGGAGTTTGGATATGATGATCTGTACGCTTACGTGGCATAGCGATGATGGTTCTATGGGGTTACATGGCGTAATGATTTGGATTATCGCTTGACATAGGATGAAAGTTGCATACGCTTCTGTGGTGTGACGGTGAAGACCATACAAAGAGGGTACCATGGGGAGTACCTTGAGATGTGGGGTATAGCTACATATATACTATATTATGTTCAATCTACCGGGGAGTAGATGGGTAAGACGTGAATATAGAGCCTAGAGTGTTGTTAACCCAAATAACCTAATAATTAAGAAAACATTACTGAACAATATATGTAGGGTTATTTTAGAAGGTATAATTTGTCCAGTCACCAGAACATTGTGTTCTGACCCCTTCTTCATAACGTACTCGCAGGTTAGGTTTATGGCAGAGATTTGATTGCTTTGGATACTGGTTAGTCAGTATTATTACTTCGGTAAGGCTATATTGGACTGTATATTATACTTTTACCCATTCCACTGTAAGATGTTTTCTCGAGCTCTGATATATTTATTTTCTTTGTCTATTCTTTAGGATACCAGACAAGCTGACTCGAGCTACAACAAATTGGGATTTTTGAAAAAAATCCAGTCTATCAAAATTCGGGTTGTTAGAAATCACTACCATCACCACTGGAGATTCTGACATCACCAGCGACAGCGGCGATCCCGGAGGTTTGAAACATTATCGTAATGGTGAATTGGAAAAGATAAACGTGGCCACCGGGTAAAATTAGTGTGAGGCTTCAAATTAAAACACGAACTGCATGACTTAAGACCCACCTTAGCATATTTGAAGTTGAATTCAGAGATGTATTTGTAAAATCAAGGTTTTGATTTTTCTCAATTTGGGATAATAATGGTAATAAAAGATAAAAAATAGAAAAGTGGAAAAACGCTAGATTTATATAATATCTGGAAGTGGCTATTCAGTTTCCTCCTGAAGTGATGGGTGGACCGCTTTCCACTGCATAATTGAAGTGGGCAAAGGGACTACGGGTCGAGCGGGTTTGAGCCGAGTGACACTGCAGAGATAGCATAAGTGCCTTCGGATCAGGTGAATTCAAATCGAATCAAAGCAAAAAGATTTTCGATCCGACGTCCAGTATCAAGGGAGAAATTAAAGGAAAACGGGGGTTGTCTCCAAAATGTGTCAGATTTTACACAACGCAGTTGACTCATATGACATAGAAAATCCAACTCGACCACAATTATTACAGAAAAGAGTTGTTTGGAATGACTAGTATGCGTATATCTGCGTATAAGAGCCATCGATTCAGCACAATTTAAAATAGGTAAATATAACTTTTTGATTCAACAAAGGTTTGAGAAATTTACCTATCACCACTTCAATTAAATATTTTGACTTGTTGATTGCACGTGATATTCTATTTATACATGGCACGAGAGATCGAAAGTCACGACTTTACAAAGAGACACAATTATTAACTGTTGCTTATTCAAGAATGGATAGCTCAACGAGTTCAAAGCACATCTCATCTACTATAAGATGTACTTTAAGAGGCAAAATGTTAGCCTGCCTTCTAGCAAGGTCATCCAAGGTTTAAGTAATCATGATCTGAGCTTTAAATATCAAGAATCATGCCTCCCAAAGAACTTGACTTCTGGTCGGATCGAAAGCAGAGTGGCCGACAACGTGTTGCACACATTGGATTGAACAAAAAGCAAAATATGGATCGAATGGCTTTGGATCAAACGGAAACAAGTTCGACATTCGATCTGAACCATACTCGATCCACATATAGCATTTGTTCCCACACATCCCACGATTTGCTGAAAATACGGAGATGCTTCCACGTGTTTACGATCCGATCCGACTAGCCACATACTAACCCATGTCCTTTATGTAATCATTGCCACTTCCTCCAATAAATACGGTTCAAAGGCCACGTGTCTAATCTGAGCCACCTGCTGTTGCACATATAAATATATGAGGTCGAAGCCATTTTTGGGGATTTTTTTGCTCTTTCTCCTCACACGTACGAAGACCAGTCATCTTCAATTCAAACAATATTTTGAATCAAAGTATAGCATTTCAAGAGCATTTACATTGTATTTAAAGTGCTTGAAAATTGTAATCATTGTTCTTGTAATCTCTTGCTAAATCAAAGAATTATAAAGTGGACGTAGGCTCGTTAACACTGAGCCACTATAAATCGTGTGTGTTTATTGTTTTTCTCTTATCTTCATTTTATATTTATTCATTCTTCTCTACAAATTATAATACATGGGTGTTTGTGCCATTTTTTGGTAAAATAGATGAGATAAACCTTTATTTTACAGTTTGGTATTTGATCAGTCATTTGGCTCTTTAGTACCGTCGATATAATAAGAAATTTTTGGAATCGATTTTAAATCGAGTCTAAAACATTTTAAATAAATTGAACTCATCGTTTAAAGTATATAAAGAGGATTTGTTCTCTTATGAAGTAAACTATGGTTTTTTAAAATAAATTCCGAAGTTTAAGTTACATCTTTATAGTCCTTTAGATATAACCAAAGTTAATTTTGAAATATTATTAAGTTTTAGTTAAATGTTTTAGAATTGGTCGCTTAAATTGAAGTGGTATAACGGTCGCATAAAGGACGGGAAACCATTCGTAAATTTGCTAAGAAATAGGTAAAAATGGGTTTCATATATAATGAACGCATTCGTAAAGGTTGCTTGCAAGTATAAAAGGACACGGTAATGAGATGTGTGAATTAAAAGATTTTTAAATGGATTGGTAATGGAAAAATGAATATGAACTTGAAATTGGATTTGGAACTTAACGGTTGAAATTGTAATTCAAGTTTTCCCAAAAGTAACGTTATAAATGGAAATACACATATATAAGTTAAATTATACAGAAAGGGGTTATAAATTGGTTTTCCTATAATTGAAGAGATTTTCAAATAGAAGTTTAAGTACTGCAAATTGAATAAATGAATATTCTAAGAAATGGATTAATGATATTGGAAATGGAATCCATAACATTGTTTTACAAATGTTAAGTTGAATTGATTTGGTTAATAAATATATAATTATATAAAAAGGAACTTTATTCCCAGTTTTAGACAATAAATAATGGTTATAGCAAATGATTTGCAAATGATATTTACAAATGAAAAATTTGATATGATTATGAGATTTCGATGGATATCTTATATTTGAGATGACATTTGAGAATGGAAATTCATATTTGTTTTGAAGTTAAGAATGTTGTTCATTTAAGATATGAGAGGTAACTATACCCCAACTTGATTAGCTTTGTTATTAACAAATAAATAGTAAAGTTAATTTTTTAAAAGATTTATATCGAATATACTAATCAAATTCCGATACTAGTATTTTGAGATGTCGTAACGATGTTACACAACATTTGTTTGAGCCCAAAATGTGAGGTATGTATGGGATATTTTTTTTAAGTATTAAAAATAAAATGGCTTTGAGAATACTTTTATATTAAATAAAATACATAGTTCCAAATATTGAAAAATTTAGAAGTTTTTATTTAATGGATGGTTAATTAAAGAGGCCAAGTGATGTTGTGTACTGAACCAGTGAATTCATTTGACTTTCATGGTCGGATGGTTGTTTATTTTGATAGTTAAATAACTGTCTATCAATATCTAGCCTATTATCGATTGTTGGTATAGAAAGACCGAGATCGATTTTGTATTCAAATACCACTCCGAACCAGCAAATACATAAACATGGAAGATATCAGATGATGGTCGAGTTGGAGCATTTGAAGACCCGTAGATCTTCATAAAACATAAGAACTACTTATAATATATGGGTAGCTCCCAGATATAGGCTGTGATTCTATCGTGGTTGAAATATATTGATTGCAAGGACTTCTCGCTACTGACCCTTGGGGTGATTCCTATATAGGATGCGGTAGGAGGGTTCCTTCAATTCATCATGGTCCTGGATGACTTGTATGGACGAATTTCCAACACAGTATTTCCTAAGAATCATGTACATTGATTTTTACAAATATACCAAGTTTGGTGGCAGAGAAGGTAACTTCTTTAGATTAACACCCAAAGTGTATTTTTGTAAATCAATGAATGATTTGATGGATCTGAAAATGCGGCATTCAAAGTAAATGATGATGTAATGTTCTAAAAGTAATCGTGACCTCAAGCCTCATCAGCTGGGAAAATGACAGAAATCGAGCAAACAACACGACTATGTGGGTCATTCCCATTAAGGTGTATTATTACCAGTTAGAGAAATTCTGTTTGTTCCTTCTTCTTTCACTTCTGTATGCTTACGAAAAATGGTGGTTTGAGCCCAACCATTGGTGATAATATATTAGGTACACTCAAGTTGAATGAGCGACCGGTCATGTATGGCCGGGTTGCAAGATGTTCTTGTTGAACCCTTGTGTATTGCTCTCTAGAGGTACAATGATCAGAAGGTGGTCCCATACCTTGTCATAGTTGGAATCCATTCTCCAATAAGTGCCATGCGGTTTTTGATTATATACAAAGAATGTGGGATATGAGATGCAAGTGTCCTACTAAATGGTTATTTATTAGACATAGACACTATTATAATATCACTGTAGTCGATACCAAAAATGTTTTGGGTTATTGTAAGGTAAAAACCATCTGTGTTTATATGTAGACTGGTCGTACGATTATTCTTTTCTTTCAAAAACATTTTTTTACCTTAAATCAATTGGATGTTACCTAAATTTTGTGAGTTTTCTCACACTGGTTCAGCAGACTTATCCGTGGTGTTTTCAACGCTCGGGTAAGACCGAGTTTTTCAAATTCAGGATAGGATGCTACAAACCTAAGAAGACATGCTAGAGGAGTTCAGATGTATGATACATATTTAGTATTTATTCCGTCGTGTGTTGTATATGAGGGCAGGTTGTTATAACCGTCCAAATGTATTGGTTGTATGTTATACTCTAATGAATGTAGGTATCTATACAAGTTCTTTGTAAAGATTTATTTCTATATTATATTTATTTCCGCTGCGAAGTGAGACTCTATACTGTGTTAGTTATTTTAGTCGTTCTTTTTTCTTCTATTCTTTACTTTCTTTCTTACCTTTCTCTCAACCTCTAATTTCTTTCTTTTAGTAATCCTCTTCCCGTGCACTTAGGGTCGGACGTGTATGATATTTGGTCGACTCAAAGGGTACCGGAAGTCTGGGTCGCTACAGTGGATATTTTGTTTCATCACAAGTGTAAAAATCCCATAATCACCACCTTGATTTTTGTTGATCATATAATGGTTTTCACCAAACCAAAGATTCCCTCCTTCCAACATATAGTTCATACTTTAGAAGTTTTATCACGTAACTGGCCTCAAACTAAGTACGCGCAAATCTCACTTCTTGTTGCCTAGAGCGCACTCTAACCTTATCATCGAGTTTCCCACATTTCTTGGCATGCAGCTGATGAGTAGGTGTTCCACTTATCTTGGTCTTCCATTGTGCATTTTTAGAATCACCAAAGAAGATTGCTTGGCTCTTTTCAATAAGGTAACCTCTTCATTAAATAGTTGGAATAAATGGTTTCTATCACAAGCCGGAAGATTAGTTTTGGTTAAAAGTATTAGTTTTTTAATGCCCCATACGAAACCTACCTAATAAAGAGCATTACTGAGTAATAACGTTTATTAGAGCAGAAAATAGGGCTATTTAGGACCGACCATCCATAAGTCTTATATTAAACGAGTATCGAATACATTGACTGAGTGTACAAATTTTTTCTTCTTTACCTTAGATGTATCGACAAACTAAATTCATGTCCAATATAAACTTTCTGGGGCTAACGCTCGTATTCAAAATAGAATATAAATATAAACACATGCAACAGATTACAGAATATGTCACGTATATTTACATACAACAGAATCGTAGTAATACATGTATATATACTAGAATGGTTCAAATGACCATATATATGTACAAAGAATACCTAAATGAATATACATCATATGACACAGGATTTCTACTACATGACTCAAGTAATATCTCCAAAAAGATAATGTCAAGTGATAGTGGAGCAAGCACGAATCCACTAATATACCTAAAATAACTCAGTCTGATCCAAGTACAAATGCACGGGCCAGTATACTTCAAACGTATCAATAATAATCTGATAAGTGAAATAAAATGTCAATAAAACAATAATTCCTTTCTATACGAAAAATTATTCAACAATCACAAATTAACTCAAGACACAGAAGAGATGATTCCTTTTTATTAGAAAGGAATAATATAAACTTGGAACATTATATTTCTCAGAAGATAAATTCACGAACTTAATACTCAGATTATTCGTAAGAGGTAAGAACACATACTCAAATCTCTCTGTAAAATTGGATTACCAAACTCTAATACTAGGGTTACTAAAATTTAGAATCACGTAAAACTCAAGTTGAAGAGCACAAAATGTCAAAAACCACAGATATCACAGAACTCATGGAACTCAGTTAAGAGATCAAATCACATAAACAGAGTCATTATACATATATATATACACTCTTAGCTATATAAGCCTCGAGATAGCTCTCATTAAAGAAGGAAATTAATTAAATCTCAATTTCTCAAAAATTGGATCCAAAGCAGCAAAGAGATGTAAAATCATCAAGAAGCAGATCTAAAACACAAATTTGCACGTGCATTAACAAAAGAAATAGCTTTGCCAAGTATTTTATCATACTCAGGAGCCTATCACTACGACACGTCCCGTCCAAGTGTAATTTCACTACGACCCTCTCGGCCGAATGTAACTTCACTACGATCTATCTCGACCGAGTGTAACTTGACCTATTTGGTCAAGTGAATATGTATATAATATGGCTTCATTTCAAAGCAAGTACTAGCACCCCAAACCTTTATAATGTGTCACAGACTTCCAAATAGTAACTTGAAAAGGGAAAATAATATGTTCCATACTGCATGTTTCACTAAAGTCAGCTCACTTCACATTAAAACACAGAAATAGCTTCAATCAACGAGTCTGGATACTATATCATTTACTGACAACCACACCTTCTCAAAGGGTGCAATATTGTGTGATTTTATATATAGAAATATACTTGAATTTTAGAAAATGAGTGTATGATACGATTCCGAAATCATTTGTTTTGTTTCTTTAAAAATATTTATATATCGGAAAATATCGTATATAATATAGCTTTGAGACGGTTTTATTTTTATAAAACAAGCACAAAAAATTCTTTGTCTCAATGCGAATATATATACGCACACACACACACACAAATGCTTCTTAAAACGGTTTATAAATCGCATGCATGTGTACACGAAAATCTCAAAAAATTCATGAAAACAACACATGAAATTTTACTCATAAACCACACAAGAACTACGAGATTCGAGATTCAGATTCGTAAGATTGTTGGCTTATTCGTAGATACATCAACCCGCTAAGAATTCACATGAATTAACATTTTGAAAACAAGCTTTGGAAGGGTTAAAATTCTCCTAAATTAAGCCAGAAATTAAAAATACACAAAGCAGGCTCATCATATAACAAAGCACAACCTGGCCCAAAATAATAAGGGCTAGGTTGACCTTTGGGTCGACCCCAACTACATCGAAGGTCGACAAGAGCACGGGAATTTCTTCATGTGCCCAGTCTTGCTCAATTCCAACTTTCGGCCGTTTTTGAGGAGGCTACAAGTTCAGAAACATACCAAAATTGACAAGCACTAAGTATAACATTCATACTATAGGATTAAAAAAGAATCACAAAATTCAAGCAAAGAATAAAAGAGATATGATGACTCAAAGTTGAACTGCTGCACTGCTTTCACCTAGATTTACATAGAATAATTACTGTAACTTACAATGTCATTGCAAAAACTCAAATTGAATACGTGTAAATGTTTAAAATAGAAGTGTGATTATAACAACTCACCTTGATTGGTTTATAGAGAGATTTCAACAACATAGATGCATCAAAACAACGATTTAAAGCTTCCCATACCTCAAAAACCCAAAACGGTGACATGTAAAGCTTCTACATCTACTGTACTTTCTTCTTCCCTACATCTGAAAATAAGTTGAGTAGACTGCTTGCATGAATTTGTTTGATAGATTAACACCTTATACTCTCTTCTAATCTTCTTAATTCTTTATTGGACTTAATTTGAGATTTTTCTTTTAGGGAAAGTAAGAAGACAACCATTGTTTTCTCAGTGAAACATGAAAAAGACCAGGGAAGTAAAAGACTTTTTTAGAAAATATGTTATATTTTCCTATAACCCGTTCTCCATATATTTCTATGCATTTGATTTTGAGTTTACCGTCCCAATCTAGGAACTGCTACTAATTTATGCAATTAAGCTAAGTGTAACAAAATTATCTTGGCTAGGCTATAACACAAGTTTAACACATTTCCACCAATTTCTTGTTTATATTTTCATTTTTTTAAGCTCCACAAATTCTACAAACATGTATATAAAGTATTTCTCACCACTTAAATATTAATTTTAATGCAACCAAAATAATATATACATGTTTGTTAAAACACTTCACCTTCATTTTAACGTAAAACTTACATATTTTTTAAACAATAAAAACTCATATAACTCCGTTGATTTGAACTAAATAACTCTATAATTCTATAAAATACTTTTAACCCTCAAATATTGATTATTCGTCAATATTTTCTCTTCTTATTCAGTATAAACCCAAAAGTTCACAAATATTGTTACTACTGCCAAAAATTCATTCTTTAGCTACAACATGATTCTTACTTAAAACATATTTCTCTTTTCTATATTTAACATTTTCTTGTCCATGTAGAAAATTATACAACATTTTAGAAAACATTTTGAAAAGATTTAACACAAGTTTTAGCGTGTTAAAACACAAATTCACATTTTCAATTTAAACAGTACATTTTATTAAGTAATTTGTAGTTTGTAATCTAGTTATTTAGCCTAGCCATTAATCTTCATGCGTGGAGTTTGAGTAATTTGTAGTGCAGTCATTTAGGCAAGCTTCCGAGCTATAAGCTTGTATAGTTGCAGTGGACGGACCACTATAAAATTTGTTTATGGTGGATGGTCCACCTTAAAAATCGAATTTAGTAGATTGCCAATCTGCCAATCTCATGTACTTACTATAATTATTATTTATTATAGTAATCAGTGTTACGGAGCACTAATAATAAGTGTTACGGAGCACTATAAAAACCTGCTGGCTCTGCGAAAATTTTACATTTTATTCTTTCATGTAAAAAAACATACATTTTTATTCTAAAAGTTATACAAACCTTGGTATTTCGATGCAAATGATTTGTGCAATCATATTAAAAATTACTTTGATACTTAAATATTGATTTCTCATCAATGTTTACATTTTCCTATTATACTTCCATCATAGAATATTTAAAACGTATGATTTTTACACAAATTCATTATGTACACACCCGTATATTGCAACTTGTTGCAATATACTCATTATAAATATAGTAACCCCTGGTTTACCCATCTTATTTAATTACATGGGTTCGGTTCATGGACTCATATTATGTTTTCTTTAAATTTCAAATCTGCATAACAATTTATAATATGTTAATTTTAGGTATCCGAAAACCCAGGTTGTTACAAACTTCCCTAAATAAATTGTGTCCCTACAATTTCCCTTATGGTTACACATTTATATTCTCAATTTCTGATTAACTCATCACAAATTTTCTTCTTTAAAGAAATTTTATTTTTAAGTTATTAAATACATGGTTTTCAAAAAATTATGCTCTTACCTATTTGCTTCACTTAGAACAATAAAGTTCAAAGCTTAATTACACAATTTACGAAAGTTTCATCTCTTATCCAAATAATACAAATAAAAAACTTACGTTATTATAAATTTTCTTTCCCATCGCATATAATAAGATTCATCTTTTCCTAATTTCCAATCATTAATTGATGATGCATTGCCATCAGATTTGTGCTATTTTCCCAAATAATGGCTGCTATTTTGATTATAGAATCAAATAGCCGCGCCATTTATCGTTTATTATTCACATTTTTATAGCTGCAATCGTCATTTCTGTTAGAGAATATGATGACATTGATTGGGCTAGAGGATATATTGCCTTCCTTTATTGCATTAATTAAGCTAGATGATATATTGCCTGATTTACACATTTGGTTTATAATTGGTATTGTATTAATTTAGGCCAAATATGCTCTAGAATGTTCTATTCTAGATTGTTCCTTTCTTATCTATAAGTAGAGGCAAAGTATAGCATTGTAATTCAATCAATCAAGCAATAAAGTAATATCCAATATTTTCTCTGTCTCCTTCTTATCTTTTATTCTATTTCATGTGATCAATAAAATTATCATGGTATCAGAGCAGGTTGCTATTGTGAATCTGTTATTTGCATTCAGATAAAGTTATCATCTATTTGCGGATTCGTTATCTTTTATTTTTCTCTTACTGTTCTTATTGTATTCTGCCGTTTCTTTGTTCGTTTTGATATCTGTTACTTGTTGACGGTGATTGTAATAGATGATTGTTGTTGGTGAGTTTGAGATTTGTTATTTGTTGTGTTAGACGAGCATTGTTGGTGAGATCTGTTATTTGTTGTTAGTTAAAAAAAGAGTAGACAAAAAGAACTGTGATATTTGTAATTCTTAAATCTAATTATGGCAAGTGAAAGAGAAGATTCACTTCAAGCTATAGGTTTGCGATTGGATGGAAGGAATTATTCGTACTGGAGTTATGTCATGAAATTTTTTTTGAAAGGAAAGAATTTGTGGGGATATGTTGAAGGGACTTGTAATATGCCTGAAGAAAAGGATCAGAACTATGCAAGTGCTATAGATGTTTGGGAAGAAAACAATGCAAAGATTATCATATGGATCAATAATTCTGTTGAGCATTCAATAGGTATGCAATTAGCAAAGTATGAGACAACAAAATTGGTTTGGGAACATTTACAAAAGTTATTAACCCAACCAAATTTTGTAAAACGATATCGGTTGGAAAATGACATTAGAGCTCTTCAACAGAATATTATGAGCATACAAGAATTCTACTATGCTATGACGAAAATATGGGATGAATTGGCACTTACGAAACCTGATGAATTGAAAGCATCTAGAGCATATATTGTCTTAAGAGAGGAACAATGCTTGGTCCGGTTTTTGATGGCTTTACGCTCGGATTTTGAAGGACTTCGAGGTTCAATATTACATCATTCTCCGCTTCCATCAGTTGATTCAGTTGTTAGTGAATTATTGGCTGAAGAAATACGTCTTAAAATGTGTTTAGAAAAAGATGTCCCTTTTGTGCTAGCGGCTGCTTCTGTACAACGAAGTTCACCATTCAGGAAACCTTCTACAGGTTATACTCCTCCCGATACATGCAGGTATTGTATGGAAAAAGGTCATTGGGAAAATCAGTGTCCTTCCTTGAAAAGAAATCAACCAAGACAGTTTTCTCCCAGAGTTCCATCTTTTAATCAAGTGCGACCTAATACGGGAGCAATATCAACATCAGATCCCAATAATTTGGCTGAGCAATTTCAGAAGTCTCTCGCCTTACAGCCTCAAGCCATGTCTGCCACTTCCTCTATAGGTCGGTTGCCTCAAAAATCTTATGGTATGTCATCTACTTTATGGATCTTAGATTTTGGTGCCTCACATCATATGACACCAGATTCTTCATCTTTTGTTTCTTTGACCCCTTCATTTTCTATTAATATTATGACCTCTGATGGCACTCAAATGCCTTCAAAAGTGTTGGATCTGTAATAAATTCTAAATTGTCACTTCCAAACATTTACCATGTTCCAAATCTTACACTAAATCTTGCATCTATTGATCAATTATGTGATACTGGTAATATCGTCACTTTTATATCTTCTTCATGTTTTGTACAAGATTTGCAGTCACAGAAGCTGATTGGGATAGGCCATAGAAAAGGTTGGCTTTATGTTTTGAATGAGTTGAAAGCATCTGCTGCTACTAGTGTTGATTTATCTTCTTTCCGTTTATGTCCTCCTTCTTCTAGTTTTTATTTATGCCATTCACATCTTGGTCATGTTTCTTCATCTCGTTTGAGATTTTTAGCGTCCATAGGAGCATTAGGAAATTTGGAAATTGATGATATTTCTAATTGTAGTGGTTGCAAACTTGCTAAGTTTTATGCATTACCTTTTAATAAAAGTAATTCTGTTTCTCAAGCTCCTTTTGATTTAGTTCATTCTGATGTATGGGGTCTATCCCCTATTTCTACAAAAGGAGGGTCTTGTTATTATGTTTCTTTTATTGATGATCATACACGTTATTGTTGGATATATTTAATGAAACATTGTTTAGAATTTTTTGAAATTTATACTGCTTTTCGAGCTCTTGTTAAAACTCAACACTCAACTATCATTAGACGTTTTAGATGTGATTTAGGTGGGGAATACACATCTAAGAAATTTCGAGAATTACTTACCTTAGATGGAAACATTTACCAAACTTCATGCACAAACACTCTTCAACAAAATGGTATTGCAGAAAGAAAACACAGACACATTCTTGAAACTGCTAGATCTATGTTATTATCCTCTTCTGTTCCTAATGACTTTTGGGGGGAGGCTGTTCTTACAGTTGTGACTGTAATTAATACTATTCCATCTTCTCATATTTTGGGTATTTCTCCTTTTGAAAAACTGTATGGTTATGCTCCTGATTATTCATTCTTCAAATTTTTTGGATGTACTTGTTTTGTTCTTCGTCCTCACATTGAACGCAATAAATTATCATCTCGTTCAACTATGTGTGTCTTTTTAGGATATGGTGTTGGACAGAAAGGATGTAGATGTTTTAATCCAGTTACTAACAAACTTTATGTCTCTCATCATGTTGTGTTTCTTGAACACATCCCTTTCTTCTCTGTTCCAACTAAGACTCATGACATAACAAGATATGATCTTCTTCATATCGATCTTTTTTCAGACGATATTGATGCTAGTAGTATTGCAAATAATAACATGCTTTCAGAAAATGATAACGATGAAGCTCCCTCTTCTCGTATGCCTCCTCAAGCAACTTCTGAGATTGTAGATCTTCCATCACCATCACCATCACCACCTCCACCTCTTTACGTCAATCCACGCACAATTGTAAGTCCACAAAATTACCAAATTTTGCATATTCTTGTTATTCTTCATTTTTTACCTCCTTTTTGTCTTCGATCCATAGTTTCTCTGAACCTTCTTCATATAAAAAGGCAATTCTTGATCCTCATTGGCAAGAGGCGATTGTTTGCGAACAAATTAAACAATTGTAAATAACTATAAAATCCATTCGGCTTTCCTAAACAACAAGGATTGTTGTAGAGGGTGTCGAACTCTGGGACCAAATAATATTTTAATTAATAAATCCAATCAAGTTATTCCAGAATTTTGATTGGTTGCAAACACAGAAAATAAACAAAAAGAGAGTTTTAACAATAAGTGAAAGTAATTAGGGGATAATGACATAGATTTGATTAATACTCAACAATAGCCAACAAATTAAATATAGATCTAATTAATGTTCTTGTCACAAAACATGAATCAACGATAATTAGGTTCTGGGAAACAAATAAGTGAATGACGACAAGCATAGCTTATGCAGGAGATGAGCTCTTAAACAAGCATAGGCTATCAGGACAGATTCACTAATTAATTCCTAAAACCCTAAAATTAGATCTAAACCTGATAATTGTTAGATCGAACACGAATATACCCTGTGAAGGAGCATAGCTCTTAAATGACACAGGATATGAAGGTTCAGATCTAACCCTTGATTCAGATCCAAATCTACATGTATAACGTCCTCATCTTTTGGCTATGTGATTCATATTGAATCATATCTATAAGCGTCATCCACTACAACAAATTGACCATATTACAACAGTGGAAAACAGTTGTAAAAGATTTTTTACAACGGTGGAGCCACCGTCGTCTATTAAGAATTTGTAATAGACTAAAATCTTTTACAACTTTTTTACACCATTGCGAGACCGTTGTGAAATGTATATTTTACAACTGTTTTCCACCGTTGTAATAAACTTTATTATAACTATTATGCACTGTTGTTGTTAAAAAATTTACAACTTTTTATAATCGTTGTGATTTATTTTTTTATAACTATTATCTTACAATTGTAATATATCCACAAATTATATACATATTACTGATAAAAAAATTCATTCCAGAACATATTATCTACAAAACTTAAGATATCAAATAAACTTAAAACACAAACCAAAACAATTTATTAATATTTTCAAACTCTCATCGTTTTTTTTATATAATACGCTTACAAAACACAATACACACAGTCCAACACTTCAACCGGGTACACAAGATTAATGGCATCAATTGAAAATGATTCTGACCGAACTTGATTAGCAGCAATATGAGAATTGTCCAAAGAGGTTACTCTCATCTGTAGTAGCATAAACAAAAAGCTGAGAAGCTTGGCTATATGCAGATGGATTATCAAAGAACTCATCATAAAGCTCGCTCAAAGCCTAAAAAGGTAAACCAAATCTAAATCAGTCAAACATAAACCCTTGATGAGCCACTAGCATGCTTCGTTTGAGCATAAAAATAACGATAATGTGTTTTTAAATCTGTGCAGACAAGAATTTGTCTTATTTAATTAGCAACTATATATTTAATTTTGGAAACACATACTCCGCATTTCTCTGACTTTCTAACAGGGTGAATGATTTAGAAAAGATGAAATTTGTAGATGAAGTAATGGAGTTGGCATAACTTAATAATCTCAAGGATGCTATTGTCGGTATGCCAGGCGCCACTGGGTTATCTACTGAACAAAGGAAGAGATTGACAATTGCTGTCAAGCTTGTTGCTAACCCTTCAATAATATTCATGGATGAACCAACTTCTTGCTTAGATTCAAGGGTTGCAGCAATTGTTATGAGGATAGTACGGTGCATAGTTGACACTGGACGAACTGTCGTTTGTACTATTCGTCAAGCAAGCATTGACATATTTGAATCTTTCGATGAGCTTTTACTATTGAAGAGAGGCAGTCGAGTTATGTACTCAGGACCTGTGGACAGGCACTCACAGAAAATATAAGAATATTTTGAGGAAATTCCTGGAATTTCAAAAAATCAAAGAGAAATACAACCCAACAATATGGATGTTAGAATCAACTTCAGATTCCACCGAAATACGTCTAAACTTTGATTTTGCAGAGCATTACATGTCATCTGATTTGTTCTAGCATAATAAGGCGGTGGTAAATAAGATGGAAAATCCAGAATTTGGAACAAATGATGCATATTTTTCAACTAAATATTCTCAAACAATAATGGAACAGTTGAAGCTGTGTTTATGGAAGCAATGGCTTATTTATTGGAGGACTCCGACTTATAACTTAGTCAGATTTGGTGCCAGTTTACTGATTGCTTTACTTCTAGGAACCGTATTTTGGAAAATTGGCTACAAAAAGAAGGTGCAAAAGATCTTTGAATTATGATTGAATGCATGTATGCAGCAACTTTACTCCTGTTAGTTGAAATTTCATCTTGAAAGCATACAAGCATGTTTTGACCTAAGCTCTTACAAATATATGACTTTATATTACTAACAAACTGGGGATCCATCAGAAAAAACCAAAACTTCTAATAAGTATTGAACACATATACAGTAAATTAACAAGTGTAGCATTGTAGGAACACACACACTGACTACTTTCATTTAAATCATAACCGAATTATTCATTATTTATCATGGTTTCTCCTATGGTTCAAGATGTACCGTGCATAGGAGGATATTGGGATGTACCTGAATATTTTTCCAAAACTCAAATCCTTAAATGGTTCAGAAGTCAGGTCCAGCCATTTCCGGGCTTCAAAGTATTCTTCCTAAAGGAGTTGTTTCCCTGTTGATACAACCATTTCATAGAGCTTCAGATTTCAATGATGCTGCTACATCAAAATTCAAAGGGTTCGTCTTGCATGCTTCTAATGTGAAGTATGTATATAGCGATCGTAACAGAGCTCAGATAAAAATAGTTGGCAGCAAATTTCAAGATTTTCAACTGCCACACTCAGAATGTGAAGGAAAATTAAACAAGGTGGTAATATCATGAAGAAAATTAAGATTATGAAGAGGGTTGTCACCTTAAGCAGTATGCGTATTAGATTATTACACTTAATTTAGGGATCATTACATTTGTTTATCTTAAATTAATTCAGTGAGCATAGGATCAGTAAAAGTACTCAGCAGAACAACATATAATACCTATAATGATAACATAATATCATAAATCGGTAAATTAACTCACATAATTAGTAATTTAGGCAAATCAAAATCAATTAGGGTAGGAACCTCCGAGTTTGCATTTGGCAATTGATGACGACTACTAGAGGCAGTTTCCCCTTGATTGAAGGTAACCACGAGACGCTAATACTCGATTGAGTCAAGTTGACAGGACCTAGTTTCCGATTGTCATTGAGGAGCAGGCTGACGGCGATGGAACATTGGTCTCGTTGGCAATGTTTGCATGGTGAATCGCAGTCTGGGAAGAAAATATGATCTTTATTGCATTAATTTAGGAATAATGATGTTTGACCGGAGAATTGCGATTTGAGAAGAAACGGCAAATGAAATTTAGGTGTGAGATTGTGGCGAAGGATTTGGGAATGGAAAAATGGAAGGGAAACGACGAATGAAATTTAAGTGAAATATTAAGGGTTAGCCGCCATAATTTTCAACTGGCGCGCTACTTTTCCAAATAATTAATTTTGTTAGATTGGTTTGGTGGGTACTCAGCGAATGTGTTTACACCTCCCTGAAATGTATTTACATCTTCATTTTTCAACATTATATATAATATTATTTCTTTTATTAATCGGATAACCAATCTCGACAATCAATAAATCACGTTGGTTAAGTCACTTAAATATTCATTTCAAATTTTAAGATTCAATTATCGTAAGAAATAAAAAGAAGAATTAATGTTAAAATTTCGCAAAAGAAGGAACGAACAAGTTGTTAACTATTAATAGCAATCATTGATTATTCATGTTTAACATTAATTATTATATTTTTAAGTATTAACTAGTTAATAGTAATTATGTAATATTAACTATATTTTTTAATTATTCTTCTTAATTTCTAAGTATTAAATATTACAGATTAATTATTGATTATCACTTCCTAATTGATCATTAATAGTAATTATTAGTTATTAATTATAAATAATCAATATTAATGTATTAAATATTAATTATTAGTTGTTAATTATATTAAAATATAGTCATATATTACAACAGTCAAAAAATAAAAGTTGTGATAGGCTTTTATTACAACTGTTAAAATAACATAGTTGTTAAAAATAAGTTTATTACAACTTTTCTAGAAAAAGTTGTGAAAAATATTTATCACAACGGTGCTTTTACCACCGTTATAAAATTGAAGTTGTAATATGGTCTTTTTGTTGTAGTGATCACCCCTTAATCAAAGGGGATTAGCTAGATATAGCTAAAGAAGAAGAGAAAAATAAATAAATAACATGAATATAAATAAAATAAAATAGCAACAGAGAAGAGAAGGAGAAGAATTTTATTCCAATAGAAGCTGTACAGAATAAAACCCAGCGTAATTACAAATGAAGGAGATACAGTGTATTTATAGTTGCATTGGCCAAGACTAAGAGGCTAATTACACAATGTGGGACAAAATCTCTTTTCTAAAATAACACATAAACCAGTGTGAACACAACATGAATGAGAGGCCTTGCAAATCAGCTAATGTGAACGCAGTGTGAATGGATTTGCAACTGGCATAGCTTGCGGGCATCAAATGACATCAAATTCAATTGTTTTGTGCATGAATAGGAACTCCATAACATTTGCGACAAGCTATCCTTATGAAAAGGCATTGAATCATTAAAATATGTGGTAGAAGGTGGTTGAACAACTACATTTCCTCAAGCTTTAATCTAGCTCTCAAAATCAACACTCTTCTTCATACACCAATTCTTCAAGCTTTTCAACAATTAAGTGCATTAATCCATTCATCATAAATAATCTAAAAACACAACAATAAATACACAGTATCAATTATTTTAAATATAAAATAAGATAAATAAGCGGATAAAATATACACATTTACGTGTATATCAAATACCCCCACACTTATCTTTGTATTCGTCCTCGAATAAACTAAACTAAGATATGTCACACTTTCATAGGAAACACGATTACACTTAGCGTATGCAACAAGCCAGTAAACCCCTAGGTGTCCCTAGTAGGACGAATGTTGTCTCGTGATGGTTTTTAGCGGATACTACCCACAAAATCCAAAGCATCTTATGTACGCGGATTAATCAAACAATATATTTAAGGTCTTTCATATTCCAAGGACTTTACCTGACTTCAATAGTAATGGTTTAGTCCCAAATTGTCCATCCCATAATTGGTGAAAAAATGAATAAAAAATTTCAAGCTGAATCGTAATTCCTTGATAACACTGTTATTTTCTTGAAGGTTAAGAGCATGGTGTCAACCAAAGTTCTACACATCGACAATGTGCACCCAATCATTTATTCTTTTTTTTTTGAATAATTTTGCACCAGTGTAACTGTATTGTATTGGATGTGAGTTATGCATAGATGAAGGGAAATTTTGTAAGTTCTAAAAATGTTACAGATAAGAGGGTGAGTGTATTAGTTGGACTTCAAGCTACAAAAGATAAAGTAATACTAAGGCACGTATGAAGATTTTTGTTTCCTTTCATCTCCTCAACTACAATCCTCACTTCTATGTACGGTATAATGGATATGGATGGAATGGAAATGCTTTATAGTCAAGAATAATGAATGACTACTTTATTCTCAGAAATTTTCTCTTTGTTGCAATTTTTTTCTTTTTCTTCTTCTTCTTCTTCTTCTTCTTTTTTCTTTTTTTCTTTTTCTTCTTTTTCTTTTTTTCCTTTTTGCATGATGAATGATGAGTGGAGATGGAATGGAATGATACATTATTTCATTTGATTCCTCCTTTACCAAGCGAATCATAGCCAACACTTCATGAAACGAAAGTTTTATGCCCTAATTATTCTATTTTTATAACTCTAATTCAACACACAAGTCTGGATTGATGTTATATAAAAAACTGAAAGGAATAATAAGCAAAATTTCGTAAGATAGATAACCCATATAAAATAAGATGTGGTATATGGTTATCCTACCTTTAAACAAGTATAGAGTGGGTAGTGTAATATTGGTATAAAAGTGACGTTTTTAACCTTTTAAAATGAAAGGTTTTTAACTATACCAATATAAGAAAAACTTGTCGAAACATGGATGTAAATAGACTAAAACTTGGGTTTGAATAATGTGGGGTATCGAAGAAGAACGCTACAATGAGTCATTTCTCCTTAATTGGGCCAAGTGGATTTTAGAACTTACGATTTTGAAAATTTGAGTGAGGAAAAATATTATGCATGAAAACGAACTCAGAAAATCCAACAAATGTAGGTGCAAAATCATTGTTTGTTTGATGATTTTTTTGATTAGTTTTACTTGCAAATTCTAACATGTATAACAAGGGTTGACATGCTTACTCCATAACACGACTAACGTCTGCATAGTCTCAAGCTAGCATCTTAAAAAGACACATTACGACTCAATGAATAAATAATGTTCATTCTCATCACCCAATAATTCAACTTATCAAACAAGAACCAAGGTGTTATTTATAAATTTAAGTTAATCCTTATTCAATGAATGACCTAGCTCATAAAATTTGATTGCTGATGTAATGTAAATCCCCCCACACTTGAGTGTGACTGTGTCCTCACAGTCGTTAATCAGACATATCTTAGTGAAAGAAAAAAAGAGAGAGAATTTTCATATGTACAAAAGAGGGTTAGTGTGTTTACCGAATGTAATGTGGCTCTTGGAGAACCATGAGCTCTTCCTCTTGGTTGGGTATTGGCTCCAAGTAAGGTTTAAGGCATTGAACATTGACCTTATTGGACGATCCATCAGTTGGATTCTCAATTTCTACCGCATTATATGGAAAAATGGTCCGTACAGTGTAAGGTCCTGTCCATCTAGATTTTAACTTACCCGGAAATAGATGCAATCTTGAGTCATACAACAGAACTTTTTGACCTGGCATGAAAGTTTTACGTAAAATTGATTTATCATGAAAAACTTTCGTTTTGTCCTTATAGATTCGTTCATTTTCATAAGCATCATTTCGAATTTCATCAAGTTCATTAAGCTGAAGTTTTCTAAGTTCACCTGCTTGCTCCAAGTCAAGATTTAAAGTTTTTATTGCCCATAACGCCCTATGTTCGAGTCTAACTGGCAAGTGACATGGCTTACCAAAAATCAATCGATAAGGAGACATACCTAAGTTTGTTTTAAAAGCGGTGCAGTAAGCCCAAAGAGCGTTGGTTAACTTTTGGGACCAATCTTTACGATTTCGATTCATAGTTTTCTCAAGGATTTGTTTAATTGGCCTATTCGATACTTCAACTTGCCCACAAGTTTGAGGATGGTAAGGAGTGGATAATTTGTGGGTTATCGAATACTTTCTCATGAGGGCTTAAAAGAACAATTACAAAAGTGTGTCCCGTTATCGCTGATTATTGTGCGAGGTGTGCCAAACCTAGAATAGATGTTTTCTTTTAAGAAGAAGACGACAACCTTGTTATCATTTGTTTTGCACGAAACAGCTTCGACCCATTTAGAAACATAATCAACAGCGAAGAGAATGCAAATGTTGCCAAAAGAATTAGGGAAGGGTCCCATGAAGTCTATACCCCAAGCATCAAAAATTTCGACCTCTAGAATGGGTTTAGGGGCATCATATTTTGTTTACCAATTTTCCATAAGAATTGACATCGATCACAAGTTTTGCAAAATTCGTTAGCGTCTTTGAAAAGGTTGGGCCAATAGAAACCCGATTGGAGAACCTTTTCAACTGTCTTTTTGGGACCGAAATGACCACCACAAGCCTGGTCGTGACAGAAAGAAAGGACACTATGAGTTTCTGTGTCAGGTACACACCTTCAGATGATTTGGTCGAGACAGTACTTGAAATGGTAATGGTCGTCCCAGTAAAAATGTTTCACTTGAGATAAGAACTTGTGTTTATCCTGCTTAGACCAAAAAGAAGGAGTTTGCTTGGTGACTAAGTAGTTGACAATGTCAATGAACCAAGGATCAGTGGATAAAGAAAAGAGATGTTCATCTGGAAAATTCTCCCTGATCGGAAGAGAAGAAGATGGGGCATTTGGAAGACGAGACAAGTGGTCCGCAATAACGTTGTTAGGCCCTTTTTTATCCTTAATGGTAATGTCAAATTCTTGAAGTAGAAGGATCCAACAAATGAGACAACCTTAACATCCTTTTTAGAGAAAAGGTACCTAAGTGCGGAATGATCGGTATGGACAATGATGTATGAGCCAACTAGATAAGGTCTGAATTTTTCTAGAGCGAAAACGACTGCCAAAAGTTCTTTTTCAGTGGTTGTATAATTGATTTGGGCGTCGTTCAAAGTCTTACTCACGTAGTAAATGACATGAAGAATTTTATCAGTACGTTGTCCCAAGACATCGGCTACAGCAAAATTTGAGGCATCACACATGACTTCAAAAGGCAGCTTCCAGTTGGGAGAGCAGATGATAGGGGTAGAAACAAGTTCACTTTTGAGATGCTTAAAAGATGAAATACAATCAGAGTTGAAGTCGAAAGGAACATCCTTACCAAGAAGATTAGTCAAAGGTCGAGTGATTTTGCTAAAATCCTTTATAAAGCGATGGTAAAAGCCAGCATGACCTAAAAAGGATCGGATGTCCTTAACGGATTTGAGAAAGGGAAGATTAGAAATAACTTCGATTTTGGCTTTGTCTACTTCAATTCCTTTATTAGAGATGACATGTCCTAAAACAATGCATGTTTGACCGTGAAGTGACATTTTTCCCAATTACGAGTCAAGTGTTTATCTTTGCAACGGTTAAGAACAAGATCAAGGTGATGTAAACACTCAGTGTAAGAATCCTCGAAGATGGAAAAATCATCCATGAAAACTTCCAAAAATCGCTTGATCATATCAGAAAAAATGCTAATCATGCACCTCTGAAAGGTTGCAGATGCATTACAGAGACCAAAAGGCATACACGGTATGCAAATGTACCGAAAGGACAAGTGAAAGTGGTTTTCTCTTGGTCCTCAAGAGCGATAGGGATTTGATTATAGCCCGAGTACCCGTCAAGGAAACAATAGTACTCGTGACCGGCTAGTCATTCTAACATTTGATCGATAAATGGCATAGGGAAACGATCCTTACATGTTGCAGCGTTAAGTTTCCTATAGTCAATGCAAAGACGCCAACCAGTATGGGTGCAGGTTGGGATAAGCTCGTTAGCTTCATTTTGGATCACGGTTATCCCTAATTTCTTAGGTACGACATGAATCGAACTAACCCATTGACTATCAGAATTCGGGTAGATTATTTCATTGTCAAGACATTTAAGGATTTCAGCACGAACTGCTTCTTTCATGATGGGGTTTAGTCGACGCTGGGGATCACGAGTGGGTTTGGCATCATCAATAAGGTGGATTTGATGTTCGATTATCGAAGGATTAATCCCTTTGATATCAGCCATAGACCAACCAATTGCTTCCTTATTTTTCTTAAGGATGGGAAGGAGCAATTGTTCTTACTCTCTAGTAAGGTCAGAAGTGATAATGACAGGAAAAGTTTCATTGTATCCTAAGCGTACTTAAGATGGCTGGGCAGTACTTTGAGTTCAGATTTTGGGGATGACTCAACCGAAGAAATTAGTTGAGGAACAGGCTCATTTGTGGGTGGCTCAACGGGAAATGAATCAGAGACATTTTCAAAAATATCTTGAAATAAAGTTTCGTAATTTGATTCAATTTCATTGTTTAGATGGTCAAGCTCAAGTTCATTGTCATGGATAGAATGGATTTTAGAAAACTGGTCCACATAAGAGTTAGGAGAATTTTTGGTTCTAAAGATGTTTAGCTCGACGGTCATGTTACCAAAAGAAAGTTACATAGACCCATTTCTACAGTTGATAAGAGCATTAGAGGTTTCTAAGAAGGGTCGTCCTAGAATTAAAGGGATCTGGTTTGTAGGATTGCTTACCTGTTGAGTTTCTAGGACAATGAAATCAATTGGGAAGATGAATTCGCCTATTTTGATCAATACATCCTCGATTTCGCCCACAGGTTTCTTAATTGAACGATCAGCAAGCTAAAGGGTAACCTTGGTGGGTTTCAGTTCTCCTAATCCTAATTGGCGGCAGACGGAATATGGAAGCAAGTTGACACTAGCACCTAAGTCTAGCAGACATCTATCGATTTTCTTGTCCCCAATAGTACATGATATTGTGGGGCAGCCAGGATCTTTGTATTTCACTGGCATTGACTGGGATAAGACTTCGCTAAGAGTTGCCGCTAGAAACACTTTCTTAGGTACTTGTGTATGAAGTTTTTGAGTGCACAAATCTTTTATAAATTTCGCGTACTGGTTGAACATGTTGTATAATATCTAAAAGAGGAATGTTCACTTTAACTTGCTTAAATATTTCTAGGATCTTTTCTAGCTGATCCGTCTTTTTCCTAGGTCGGAGTCTATGAGGAAATGGAGCTGATAACTCAGTAAGTTGGGCTACTTGAGTTTGAGGATGGTCCATATCAGAAATTGGCTCAATGTTTTGATCCGAGTCGGTTGAATTTTTGGTCGGGTTTGGAAGATTGTCCGGTAAATTGTTTGGGTTGACCACATGGTTGTCAATCTTTTTGCCAGATCTAAGAGTCGTGACCACATTCAAGTGACTAATGTTTGAATCTTAAATGATGTGAATTTGGTTGGAGTTAGGATTTTGATGGTTGAGGTTTGGAATTGGTTGACTTGGGAAAGTGCCTCTTTCTCATTCACTTAAAGAGGTGACTAACTGACTCATTTGCATTTCAAGTTTAGCGATTGATTGACTCGTGTTTTGCTTGTGCGAAGTCAACAAGTTTTGAAGATTGCAATTGGAGATTTTGAGTCGTTGCTTTAGTCAATGCTTCAAGATTTTTCTAAAGTGACGTCAATCGTTTATCATCTTGAGGTACAAAAGATAGTTGCGCTTGATTTTGAGAAGATAGCGCAAGATTTTGGAATTGAGTTTGTTGAAAAGAAGGAATTGAAGGATTACTCGAAAATGGTTGAAAAGGAGGTCGAACCGAATTAGAATTTGCATTGTTTTAGGACCAAGAGAAGTTAGGATGATTTCTCCAACCTCGATTGTACGTTGAGGAGAATGGGTCGTTCCTAGCTTTTTTAAATGCGTTGAGTTGTTATAACGAATGTGGGTATTGATCGGCAATGTGGTTAGGATCGTTACATTTGTAACATGATGGCTGAGACGCTTGAACTTGATTTATTTGAGTTGATGAAAGGACATTATCGAATTTGGTTATCATCGTGTCTATTTTTGCTTCTAAGAGTACCGAAGATCCTATCGAATGAGCATCTGATCGGGAATAAATTGAATTCTCGTTAGATCTTTCCCATTAAGCTGATTTTTTGGCCAAATTTTTGAGAAATTGCCAAGCGATATTATGATCTTGGGCTAGAAAATTTCCTTGGCGCATCAATTCGAGCATGGTTCGAGAGTTATTTTCAAGTCCATCGTATAAAATTTGACAAAGAGTCCATTTTTCGAAATTGTTATGTGGACATTTGATTAGAAGCTCTTTAAATCTTTCAAAATATTTTGCAAAGGATTCACTCCCAAATTGATGAAAATTGATGATTTTGTTTTGAATTTTGGATGTTTTTTCCAGAGGGTAAAATTTCTTTAGAAAAATGTTCACAAATTCACCCCAAGTTCCAATCGAATTTGAAGGCAAGCTATACAACCATTTCTTAGCATAATCAGTAAGTGCAAATGGAATTAACCTAAGTTTGATTCCATCGTCACTTAATTGTTGAAATTTCATGGTTGCACAAACTTGTTCAAATTTGGTTAAGAAAATATAAGGATCATCACATTCAAGATTGCCGAACTTTGGAAGTGTATTTAGGTGGTTCGAATAAATTTCAAAGTGGTTACCCGTTGGGGCAGGCAATATGATGCAAGAAGGAATAGAACCCGATCGGGTAAGTATCTATCCATAAGAGATCGAGGGGGATTTTCTTCGGCCATGGTTAAAGGAATGTTTGTTCGAACTAAACGATTATCCGAAGGATCACGAGTCCAATTATGCATGCACTAGCGAGAAGAAAAGGGAAGACAAGAAAAAACAAATTTGAGAAGCGAATAGAATTTTTTACAAAACGAGAATTGTTTCGATTTTTTTTTTTTGAGAAAAAGAATTAGACACAAAAAGAAAATTGTTTTTTTTAAATAAGGATGAACCTAATGGAAATTACTTATTTACAATTTTCCAAAATTATATAATGACGGTTATATTTATTTCAACAAAAGATTTCTCAGCCAGTTAATGGACAGGAGTTATTGGTGCACCAGGAATCACCCTAGCAATGCAGCCGAAGGTTTAAGTACCTTCAGAGGAACAACCGATATAATATTTACGAATCACCGTAATATTTATAAACGGTTATTACTCTGCCGTAGTCTAGACACCGAGAAATAATCCATTAGAAATAAACCAACTTGTCAAAATATAATGAAGTCCTTAGAAAAAAAATTAAGATGAATGCAATTTTTTTTTGAGAATATTTTAATCAGTCACAGAATAATCAGTCTCAGAACAGTTACAGAACAAGAAATAGCAGAAATAATTTTTTATTTTTTTTACAAGCAAGCCGCTGCACCTGCACGAAATCTTTACAAGCAATTTCTATATATATTTTTTGCAGCAGAGCACCTATAGAGTTTAGAAAATTCTCATCTAGATCGGCAGTCCATCCAGTGCAACTGAGTAGCGCTAGTGCATTCACACCCCACTTGGTGTGCAACCGCTCCAATAATTCAAATCGACTGTTTGCAAATCTTTTGACCTTTGAATTCTCGTATCACTAGGTTGAGCTCTGTTTCTCACTTTGGTCATGTTTTGTTCTTTTTCTCTCTCTCTTTTTTTTAATCTTTTTTTTTGGAAAGAAAACAAATAAAATAAAATAAAACAAAAAAAACGAAAAGAAAACTAAGCTGACTAGGGATTAAAGAAAATAAAACAAAAATCGACTAGTCTAAACTAAAGTAAAAGAAACAACTAAACTAAACTAAAAATGAAAAACAAAAGAAACTCACAAAAAACAATTAAGGCTCCATCACAAATCCGCACTCACCCTTGTACCCGCACTAATTCACTAGTTCACAAGCAAGCTAAAAAAAAAAATAGATGCGCTTAGCTAAGACAATTCACGAAAATAAAGTTTGGTCAAAAGTAAATAAATCACACCTCTTTTAAAAAAACAAAGCACAAGCCGGTTATCAGTTTTCTACAAAAATATTCGAACCCTAAACTCTATGCCGCCGCCCTCTTTTTTTTCTGAAACCGCACCTTATTTTTTTTAAATCATTTAAACAAAATTAAATTTTCAAGCTATTGTTTCGGGTTTCGGTCTGATGATTGGAGACTGCGATTTGGGATTTCAAGTAGGATGAGGTGATTTCGGAATTGTGGTTCGATTGCTGAAATCGCGATTGGAGAAGTGGGGTGATTTTGGAGAGCTTTGTCGTCTTTTGTTCTCAGCTTGGTAGGCGTTCTGATGGTGTTTGAGTGGCGATTGAAATAAAACTTCTCTTGTGGGTTTGTCTGTAAGGAGATGGACGTGGCAAGGGGATTGTGTGATGACGATGTGGTTGTGCTTGCGGGTGATCAGAGAATCTGGTTTCAGGTTTGGAGAGGAGTCAGATGAGGGGTTGGTCGAGTAACTGGTTAGGGTTTCGTGACTTGTATGTAAGTGAACGGGTTACAATGGGTCGAGGTGAAATTTTCTGGGAGTGGTGAACTAGGTTTTGAAGTATGGTTTGAACGATGGTAGATTTGGACGATATGTGGTTTTGCGGTGAGTGATCAGAGACGCCGAGGTGATGGTCGGAACAGTGTGACAGACTGGAGGAGGTCGAGCAAGAGAAGTCTGAATATACAGTGATTAGAAGTGGTGATGCGTGAATTTTGGATGTGAGCCGTAGAAAGTAAGAGGGTGAAGGTGGGTCAGATCGAGAATTTCAGTATTCGAGATTCATCCTTGGAGTTGAAGTTTATGTCGGAATTCGCTCACTGTATCTACTCATTCTGCTATTCCAGTCATCCAGCTATTTTTGTCGTTCTGTTTCAAATTGTTATCATTTATTTATGCATCTGAAATTCATTGTTTAAGTCTTCCGTTCTATTATTTATGTAAATTCTGATGTAAATTTTTATTTAGTAGCTTCATGAACTACTATTGTATAATTTATTTTTGCTGCGAGGTATTATATTATTATGTATTCGTGTCTATGATCTGTGATTCCATGATTTGTTCTATTTACCCCATAAGCTAATAACAATCTGTTATTTTGGACGGTTCGAGTTGACATGTTTTGTCGATTCGGCACGGTCAAAATGGCGGGTCGTTACAAGGGGTTGTGTGATGACGATGTGGTTGTGCTTGCGGGTGATCAGAGAATCTGGTTCCAGGTTTAGAGAGGAGTCAGATGAGGGGTTGGTCGAGTAACTGGTTGGGGTTTCATGACTTGTAAGTGAACGGTTTCCAACGGGTTGAGGTGAAATTTGCTGGGTGTGGTGAACTGGGTTTTGAAGTATGGTTTGAACGATGGTAGATTTGGACGATATGTGGTTTTGCGGTGGGCGATCAGAGACGCCGAGGTGATGGTCAGAACTGTGTGACATACTGGAGGAGGTCGAGCAAGAGAAGTCTGAATATACAGTGATTAGAAGTGGTGATGCGTGAGTTTTGGATGTGAGCCGTGGAAAGTAAGAGGGTGAAGGTGGATGACTAGGCACTGATGTATGAATGTTGAAAGGTTGGTAGCCGTGAAGGAGTATGAAGCAGTGGCAGAGAAGAGAAAAAGTAAAAGGATTTTTTTTTTGAATTGTTGAAAAGAGGGAAGAGATTTGTAGAAAATTGGAAAGAAACAAATGAAAGGAACATAAACAAAAAGGCAAGATTTTTTTTCTTAATTGGAAGATTACGGTATCATTGAATAATACCAAATCAAATCAATCAAGATTTTTTTTTCTATATATACAAGAAAATAAAATGAACTTTTTTTATGGAAGAATAGAAAAATAAAAAAATTAAACCGAAGGATTTACTAATAAAAATTATTTTGGTCCCCGGCAACAGCGCCAAAATTTGTTTGCGAACAAATTAAACAATAGTAAACAACTGTAAAATCCGTTTGGCTTTCCTAAACAACAAGGAATGTTGTAGAGGGTGTCGAACTCTAGGACCAAAAATAATTTTAATTAATAAATCCAATCAAGTTATTCCAGTATTTTGATTGGTTGCAAACACAGAAAATAAACAAAAAGAGAGTTTTAACAATAAGTGAAAGCAATTAGGGCATAATGACATAGGTTTGATTAATACTCATCAATAGCCAACAAATAAATATATATTTAATTAATGCTTCTATCACAAACATGAATCAACGATAATTAGGTTCTCAGAAACAAATAAGTGAATGACGACAAGCATAGCCTATGCAGGAGCTGAGCTCGTAAACAACCATAGGCTATCAGGACAAATTCACTAATTAATTCCTAAAACCCTAAAATTAGATCTAAATCTGATAATTGTTAGATCAAACATGAATATACCCTGTGAAGGAGCATAGCTCTTAAACGACACATGATATGAAGGTTCAGATCTAACCCTTGATTCAGATCCAGATCTACATGTATAACGTCCTCATCTTTTGGCTATGTGATTCATATTGAATCATATCCATAAGCGTCATCACCCCCTAATCAAAGGGGATTAGCTAGACATAGCTAAAGAAGAAGAGAAAAAGAAAATAAATAACATGAACATAAATAAAATAAAATAACAATAGAGAAGAGAATGAGAATAATTTTATTCCAATAGAAGTTGTACAGAATAAAACCCAGTGTAATAACAAATAAAGGAGATACAGTGTATTTATAGTTGCATTGGCCAAGACTAAGAGGCTAATTACACAATGTGGGACAAAATCTCTTTTCTAAAATAACACATAAACCAGTGTGAACGCAACATGAATGAGAGACCTTGCAAATGAGCTAATGTGAATGAATTTGCAATTGGCATAGCTTGCGGGCATCAAATGACATCAAATTCAATTGTTTTGAGCATGAATAGGAACTCCATAACATCTGCGACAAGCTATCCTTATGAAAAAGCATTGAATTATTAAAATATGCGGCAGAAGGTGGTTGAACAACAACATTTCTTCAAGCTTTAATCTAGCTCTCAAAATCAACACTCTTCATACACCAATTCTTCAAGCTTTTCAACAATTAAGTGCATTAATCCATTCATCATAAATAATGTAACACCCCGTAATTTGAACATAAAAATTCACAAATTAAAGTATACTTAATTAAGTGAAATGGGTTGTGCAGAGAAATATATATATATTGATATATATATATATATATATATATATATAACTGAAAATTTAATAAATAAATATGCAAAAATGTTCAAAACAGCGAATTGGGAGAGGGGAATAACCGAACCGGCCGATTTTTGAGGTCGACCCGAGCTCGCTGGGTCGACTAGGGGTTAATCCAGGGTGTTTGGCTGTCAACCCGTGGGCCGATTCGCACGAATGCAGATTTTTCATTTGAATGGTTCTCATGGTTCAGCTTTAATCTAAAGGCCCTAAATGGTTCCTACATGTGACTTCTTCCCCAAGACATGCTTTAAAGGCTAGGATTGGTTCTAGGGTTTATCCTAGGGCTAAAACTATCCTAGTCTTCTATAAAAAGACCCCTAACCCTCTCCTAAAACCCTCATAAATTGATCCTACAACAAAACTATGCCAAAATGATTCCTCATCATGGCCTCCACTTCAACCCATGGCCTCCATCTTCTTCTTCATGATAGCTTAAGTGTTCTAAGCTAGTTTCAAAGTAAAGGAGCCTCTTTTCTTCATTCATGAGAGATTCTATGATCATTTGAGTGATTTCATGTTTGTATGAGAGTTCATAAGTTGCATTCTAGCCAAAGTTGCAACCTTTTCTTGACCAAAAAGCAAGGATCTTGCATGAGAGCTCATAAGCTTCATTCAAAGCCAAAGTTGAAACCTTTCTTCTTCAAAGCAAGGATTTTTATAGATATTTTCTCAAGGGTTTCATTTGGAGCTTGTTCTTTTGGGGTTTTTGGGTGATAGCATGAATGGCTTCGTCTCAATCTTTGTTTTATATGTTGATTTGTGCCTTCATAGCATTGTAAGCCCCCTCCTACTCTTAGATATTAACTATAAAGTTAAATGAATGTTGCAAGTTTGGGTTTGATCATTAAGTATGATACATGCTATCATGTTATGCAAGTCTATAAAGTCATTACCTTGATCTTGTGGGTTAAAAGCTATAACCTTTATGTTGAAATGTTGCAGTATGCAACATGAGAACCCTCATAACCTTTAGGTTAACTTGCATATGAAGTCATAACCCTTATGTGATGTTATATGCGAGTTACTTGTCATCACTTCATGTCATTTATGACCATGAATCACCTATTTGCCAAGTTTGAATGTTATGCATGTTTTTGAGGCTTGACAATGTAACATGCAAGTTTGTGAGCACATTTATGCCTCATTTCCACCATGTTTAACTTATGGCCTTATACCCTTTTTGTCATGCCTTTGCCAAGTTCCTTCTTTAAATCCATTATGCGTTGTTGTGAATGTATATGCGAGTTTAAAAGCGTTGGGGTTAGGTTATGGGGAAACTTTAATGACATGAAACATGATTTGGGTAAATTGGTATAAACGTGACAACATGTAACTTTGGCTATGAGCATGGGACTTGGAAACTTGACACGTATGGGTTGTAAGTGTAACAAGACACTAGACCAAACATGAAAATGGCCAACTCGAGGTTGGGTTGAGTTTGTAGCATAAATCTATCCGGACCCGCCCGACTTAACTAGTGGCTACAAACAATAGGATCCAATGTGAGAAGTTGGTCATGTCGCGCTTAAGACCCGAGGTTAGACTAGGTTGTGGTGTAAATCTACCCGGACCCGCCCGGCTTAACTAGTAACCACAACAAAGTCTAATGTGAGAGGTTGAGAGTGCATTAATTAAATTAATGCCACATGATAAGGTTAAGTAAATTTGACTAATGACACTTAACCGATATGACACAAATGGGTAGGTTAAGTGGGACCGGGCTTGATTTCTTAATGACACTTAACCATACAAGACAGTTAGGGGATGGGGTTAAGTAATTTACGCTTAACTAATCTAAACACGGTAATTATATGGGGTTAAGTAACTAAGACTTAACTAATCTAAACACGGTAATTAGATGGGGTTAAGTAATTAAGACTTTACTAATCTAAACACGGTAATTTGATGGGGTTAAGTAATCTATACTTAACTAATCTAAACACGGGAATTCGATGGGGTTAAGTTAAACACTTAACCAATATAAACTTGGTTATTCAATAGGGTTAAGTAACCAATACTTAACCAATTTAACATGATAATTTAATGGGGTTAAGTAACTTATACCTAACCAATTATACGTGATGATTTGATGAGGTTAAGTAACCTATACTTAACCAATCTAATAGGTGGACCTGATAAGGGTTAAGTCACAAGACCTTTTAAGATTAGGCTTAACCATTGTAATACGATTAGTGGATGGGGTTAAGCTAACCCATACTTAACCAATCAGACTCGATAATCTGATGGGATTAAGATAATCCATGCTTAATCAATCTAACATGAAAATCTGATAGGATTAAGGCAAATAAATACTTAACCAATTTGACTTGATAGGGTTAAGTCATGAGCTTCTTGGTACACTTAACCAACTTGTATGGCTAATCCTTGAACTTGAGTACTTAGCCAATCTTGACATGATTTGTAGGCGGGTCAAGTCATGAACTTGGATAACAACACTTAACCCATTTGACAAAACCCTAGCTCAAAGGACTAGGTTGGAAATCGTAGTTAACAAGGATAGCGGAAAGAGGGGCTAAGTGGTAAACCTTAGTTAAGGGTAACTAAGTAATAATTCTTAGCTAAGGACATGGGACTAGTTCATAAAGAGATGAGTAACCTGGTACGGTAGGTCATCGCTTAGTATACGAGGAGGAGCAAGTTATCTGACTAGGATAAAAGCTCCAGCGAACTGGGTGACGAAGTGAAAGCTTTGGGGAACGTGAGGGTACTCTTGGTATCCCTCTGTGAGGTGGCGAGTGGTCCATGAAACCCGGCCTCACAGGGGTTAAGGTCTGCGGTAGAAGAGCCAAGAGTATGCCTTGGTTGCTATGCGAGCGACCTAAAGACTGGGATGGATTAGCGTGGAGTCGACGATACTTGATTTTGCCCCGGGATAGCATGTCGCCGACTACCTACCATCTTTAGTCAATCGTGTACGTACGGAAAGGCAGGGAACTCCCAAAAGACCATATACTAGCTATCAAGTTATGGGTGAGGTTGGCTATCTGGAAGTAGGCATCGATGGGCCTTAGTGTAGTTCTCATACATGATTTTTCTTGGATTGCCTTTCAATAGTTGAGGGAGGGGTCACGTGGGACCATAGCCACGGGTACAAAAACAGACCTTGATATCTGCATCAGCAGACGACTTAAAGCTCCCGACCGTGTCCCGTATTTCTTGATTTGCCCTGGCACGGAACTCGGATGGCACATTGAGGAACATGTGCATCTAGACATGGAAAACGATTCACGATACATACATGGGATAAAGGGCGCGGTTGACGGGTGGCATAATCCCTAGTGGCCCTAGGTGGTTGAACCCAAACCGAGACATGGAAACGTTCATTAGGTAGTATAATCCCTAGTGGTCCTAGGTGGCATAAATCCTAAGTGGACAGGCGATAGTTCATGGTAAGAAAACATAACTAGATCAAGGGTAGCAGTCCAAAATAACTTCAAGGATAAGACGTTTACATGGGAAAGCCCGTATGGCCTACGGCAAAGGACTAAACTTATACATGGAAAGAAACATACGAGTTGGGAAAACCTACATATGCTATATATTAGGTTGACATGGACCATTACGTGGCGTTGGGCAAGGGACATTCCTAGTTAACACATGACGTGGGTTGGGATACTAGTACGAGGGGTGCAGAGCAAATATACATGATATATACCTTAGGATGTTATACATGATAAATACCTTGGGATAGTATACTTGATAGAAACCTGACGATGTGGTACCTTGATTTATCTTGACACCGTAGTTTATCATGACACACTCGTTTATTTTGGTACCGTAGTTCATCCTGTTATTTTGGTTTAGCTTATCTATCTTGTCATCATACTTATGTTCATCTCAGTTCCTCATGCCAGTTAACTTTACTAGTTTATATAATGATAGTAGATAGGGCTTACCAGTCTTTATGACTGACCCCGTTTTGTTTCGCCTTTTGTCTTCTGTTCCCCCCCCCCAAGGTTACATGGAGGAAATGCTATTGTTAGTTTGGACTTCTTCTGTTTGAAGGTCATCACGCATGGCTTGGACTTCTCTTGGCTATGGCTACTTTACTGTTTTACTTGGGGAATAATTTATGAAATGGTTTTATGCTTCTTTATTATTGCAAGACAGGTTTTGATGTATTTTGATGTAAAAGGATTTTAGACCTTATTTTATAAGGTAATGAAATTTGTTTACTTCCGCTGTTTTATATATATATGTTTTGTCTTGTAATATTTCTGTACATGTTTACCAATAATACCCCTCTAAAGCTAGTGCATTCCTTTGCGAGTGACCCTAGCGGAGGTGGGGTGTTACATTTGGTATCAGAGCAGAAGGTTACCAGACTGGGCGAAAGTTTTTAAACCTTCTGAAAACTATTTGAAAAACCGTTTACAAAGAAGCATTTTTCAAGAAAAGTTTGTTTTAAAAGGCTATTCCCCAAAGGCCATTAGCATTATCCTTTGATTCCTTGATTGAATCTCCTTTCCTTTCTTTCCTCCATCTGTGGTCACAGTAGTTCTAACTGTGACTAATCTTTGTCTAGCCATGTAGGTGTTTCCCGTGCGATGGAGGAAGCTCTCGAGAGACCGGTTACCGAAGTTATAAGAAGGGATAATAAGAACAAGGATAAAGGACGCGAGCTTAAGGATAAGCAACTATTGCTATGGCTTAGTCTATCAAGGAGGACAAGGACAAGATCATCGGAGAGGGCAATTGTACGCTCCCATTTCTAGGGTACCTAAAAGAAATGGTACCGTTTCTGGTAAAGGTTTAGTCGTTCTTTTCTATCAACCCGTCCAGACTTTGTCTTGATCATCGTATCATTTAAGTCTGCTTGGATAGTTGAGTCTCTGCACCTTAGTACTAGCATGGTAGAGGATCCCAGTTTTTGTCCCAAAATCTGGTTGGAGAGTCGGTCCATTTATTCATGACTTGTTGGATTTGAGAACGTCTATGCCAAGTGTTAAGATTAGAAGCAATACTTCTATTGTTGAGCTATGGATGGATTCTAGGGGTAAAGTGGTTATCCAGTAAGGGATACCATTCTCGGTTTTGAAAAGAGGGTAGTCAGACTCTTGGCTTGGTTTGGTAATACCTTCGAAGTCTCGTGTAACCTTTTAGGTTTTGTCATGGTTAGTTACCTAGAATCTCTTGATGCATTTATCGGAAATATCTGATTCAATCGAGTAACGTCCGCCAATAAGACGGATGGTTCATTCCGCTTAAGCATGAGTTATAGGAATCACCCTAGTAAGTGCACGCGGTAACATAAATTGGCATTGGTAAACGAGATCCAGAATTCACTAGTGAACTTTGGAGAGCTTGCATGAGTACGTAGATATGGTTGAGCCAAGTATACTAGGGAAATAATAAATGAAAGTGGAACGAGAGGCGACAGTGAAAAGAGTTCCGACTTATACCTTGGAAATAGGAATCAAGGAGCTACGAAACCATGAAGTCAAAGGCGGTCAAGGCACAATGGAATTAAGTTCGTGGAAATGCGGCTCAGACGCGCGCATCATGTCTCTTTTTAAGAGTGTATTTTTGATCCTTGGTTCACCTGTAGAGCTTACTTGCATGCTATCGCTTGGTGGATATCCTCTCGGTCCTGTTTCTGTTACAAACCCCGTAAGGAGTTTGTCTTGTTTATCTCCTCGATCTTATCTTGGGAACCTTATATAGAACTCTATGGATGTAAACATGTTATGATTGATATGGTTGCAAATGGTTGCAAGTGGATACTCGTAGATGCGCGAATACACATTAGATACTAGATTGACGCGGTCACGTTTCATGTTGCATATGCACGAGTATTTATACTTGTTTATGGATGAAATTGAATGTGTTATCATGCGGATGTTGCATATGAATGAATGTTTGTGCACGCATATAGTACTTATATGACTAGGACTATTCGCATACATGTTGGACTCATGACACTAAACATATTTTGCATTAGAAAGATCATTCAGGCCTGATCATTAGCATTAGCTAAGGAGCATATACACACACGTTCTGCATATGTTCATATGGCATTAGAAATCGTCTAAGGACAATGATGCCAGTGTTTGATGGTTTGAGTAGATGGTTGTTTGGTTGGTAGGATACGTTCTTCTTGACTTAGAGATTTCGGGGACGAAATCCTTTAAGGAGGGGAGAATAGAACACCCCGTAATTTGAACATAAAAATTCACAAATTAAAGTATACTTAATTAAGTGAAATGGGTTGCGCAGAGAAATATATATATATATATTGATATATATATATATATATAATTGAAAATTTAATAAATAAATATGCAAAAATGTTCAAAACAACGAATTGGGAGAGGGGAATAACCGAACCGGCCGATTTTTGAGGTCGACCCGAGCCTGCTGGGTCGACTAGGGGTTAATCCAGGGTGTTTGGCTGTCAACCCGTGGGCCGATTCGCTCGAATGCAGATTTTGCATTTGAATGGTTCTCATGGTTCAGCTTTAATCTAAAGGCCCTAAATGGTTCCTACATGTGACTTCTTCCCCAAGACATGCTTTAAAGGCTAGGATTGGTTCTAGGGTTTATCCTAGGGCTAAAACTATCCTAGTCTTCTATAAAAAGACCCCTAACCCTCTCCTAAAACCCTCATAAATTGATCCTACAACTAAACTATGCCAAAATGATTCCTCATCATGGCCTCCACTTCAACCCATGGCCTCCATCTTCTTCTTCATGATAGCTTAAGTGTTCTAAGCTAGTTTCAAAGTAAAGGAGCCTCTTTTCTTCATTCATGAGAGATTCTATGATCATTTGAGTGATTTCATGTTTGTATGAGAGTTCATAAGTTGCATTCTAGCCAAAGTTGCAACCTTTTCTTGACCAAAAAGCAAGGATCTTGCATGAGAGCTCATAAGCTTCATTCAAAGCCAAAGTTGAAACCTTTCTTCTTCAAAGCAAGGATTTTTATAGATATTTGCTCAAGGGTTTCATTTGGAGCTTGTTCTTTTGGGGTTTTTGGGTGATAGCATGAATGGCTTCGTCTCAATCTTTGTTTTATATGTTGATTTGTGCCTTCATAGCATTGTAAGCGCCCTCCTACTCTTAGATATTAACTATAAAGTTAAATGAATGTTGCAAGTTTGGGTTTGATCATTAAGTATGATACATGCTATCATGTTATGCAAGTCTATAAAGTCATTACCTTGATCTTGTGGGTTAAAAGCTATAACCTTTATGTTGAAATGTTGCATTATGCAACATGAGAACCCTCATAACCTTTAGGTTAACTTGCATATGAAGTCATAACCCTTATGTGATGTTATATGCGAGTTACTTGTCATCACTTCATGTCATCTATGACCATGTATCACCTATTTGCCAAGTTTTAATGTTATGCATGTTTTTGAGGCTTGACAATGTAACATGCAAGTTTGTGAGCACATTTACGCCTCATTTCCACCATGTTTAACTTGTGGCCTTATACCCTTTTTGTCATGCCTTTGCCAAGTTCCTTCTTTAAATCCATTATGCGTTGTTGTGAATGTATATGCGAGTTTAAAAGCGTTGGGGTTAGGTTATGGGGAAACTTTAATGACATGAAACATGATTTGGGTAAATTGGTATAAACGTGACAACATGTAACTTTGGCTATGAGCATGGGACTTGGAAACTTGACACGTATGGGTTGTAAGTGTAACAAGACACTAGACCAAACATGAAAATGGCCAACTCGAGGTTGGGTTGAGTTTGTAGCATAAATCTACCCGGACCCGCCCGGCTTAACTAGTGGCTACAAACAATAGGATCCAATGTGAGAAGTTGGTCATGTCGCGCTTAAGACCCGAGGTTAGACTAGGTTGTGGTGTAAATCTACCCGGACCCGCCCGGCTTAACTAGTAACCACAACAAAGTCTAATGTGAGAGGTTGAGAGTGCATTAATTAAATTAATGCCACATGATAAGGTTAAGTAAATTTGACTAATGACACTTAACCGATATGACACAAATGGGTAGGTTAAGTGGGACCGGGCTTGATTTCTTAATGACACTTAACCATACAAGACAGTTAGGGGATGGGGTTAAGTAATTTACGCTTAACTAATCTAAACACGGTAATTAGATGGGGTTAAGTAACTAAGACTTAACTAATCTAAACACGGTAATTAGATGGGGTTAAGTAACTAAGACTTAACTAATCTAAACACGGTAATTAGATGGGGTTAAGTAATCTATACTTAACTAATCTAAACACGGGAATTCGTTGGGGTTAAGTTAAACACTTAACCAATCTAAACTTGGTTATTCAATAGGGTTAAGTAACCAATACTTGACCAATTTAACATGATAATTTAATGGGGTTAAGTAACTTATACCTAACCAATTATACGTGATGATTTGATGAGGTTAAGTAACCTATACTTAACCAATCTAATAGGTGGACCTGATAAGGGTTAAGTCACAAGACCTTTTAAGATTAGGCTTAACCATTGTAATACGATTAGTGGATGGGGTTAAGCTAACCCATACTTAACCAATCCGACTCGATAATCTGATGGGATTAAGATAATCCATGCTTAATCAATCTAACATGAAAATCTGATAGGGTTAAGGCAAATAAATACTTAACCAATTTGACTTGATAGGGTTAAGTCATGAGCTTCTTGGTACACTTAACCAACTTGTATGGCTAAGCCTTGAACTTGAGTACTTAGCCAATCTTGACATGATTTGTAGGCGGGTCAAGTCACGAACTTGGATAACAACACTTAACCCATTTGACAAAACCCTAGCTCAAAGGACTAGGTTGGAAATCGTAGTTAACAAGGATAGCGGAAAGAGGGGCTAAGTGGTAAACCTTAGTTAAGGGTAACTAAGTAATAATTCTTAGCTAAGGACATGGGACTAGTTCATAAAGAGATAAGTAACCTGGTACGGTAGGTCATCGCTTAGTATACGAGGAGGAGCAAGTTATCTGACTAGGATAAAAGCTCCAGCGAACTGGGTGACGAAGTGAAAGCTTTGGGGAACGTGAGGGTACTCTTGGTATCCCTCTATGAGGTGGCGAGTGGTCCATGAAACCCGGCCTCACAGGGGTTAAGGTCTGCGGTAGAAGAGCCAAGAGTATGCCTTGGTTGCTATGCGAGCGACCTAAAGACTGGGATGGATTAGCGTGGAGTCGACGATACTTGATTTTGCCCCGGGATAGCATGTCGCCGACTACCTACCATCTTTAGTCAATCGTGTACGTACAGAAAGGCAGGGAACTCCCAAAAGACCTTATACTAGCTATCAAGTTATGGGTGAGGTTGGCTATCTGGAAGTGGGCATCGATGGGCCTTAGTGTAGTTCTCATACATGATTTTTCTTGGATTGCCTTTCAGTAGTTGAGGGAGGGGTCACGTGGGACCATAGCCACAGGTACAAAAACAGACCTTGATATCTGCATCAGCAGACGACTTAAAGCTCCCGACCGAGTCCCGTATTTCTTGATTTGCCCTGGCATGGAACTCGGATGGCACATTGAGGAACATGTGCATCTAGACATGGAAAACGATTCACGATACATACGTGGGATAAAGGGCGCGGTTGACGGGTGGCATAATCCCTAGTGGCCCTAGGTGGCTGAACCCAAACCGAGACACGGAAACGTTCATTAGGTAGCATAATCCCTAGTGGTCCTAGGTGGCATAAATCCTAAGTGGACACGCGATAGTTCATGGTAAGAAAACATAACTAGTTCAAGGGTAGCAGTCCAAAATAACTTCAAGGATAAGACGTTTACATGGGAAAACCCGTATGGCCTACGGCAAATGACTAAACTTATACATGGAAAGAAACATACGAGTTGGGAAAACCTACATATGCTATATATTAGGTTGACATGGACCATTACGTGGCGTTGGGCAAGGGACATTCCTAGTTAACACATGACGCGGGTTGGGATACTAGTACGAGGGGTGCAGAGCAAATATACATGATATATACCTTAGGATGTTATACATGATAAATACCTTGGGATAATATACTTGATAGAAACCTGACGATGTGGTACCTTGATTTATCTTGACACCGTAGTTTATCATGACACACTCGTTTATTTTGGTACCGTAGTTCATCCTGTTATTTTGGTTTAGCTTATCTATCTTGTTATCATACTTATGTTCATCTCAGTTCCTCATGCCAGTTAACTTTACTAGTTTATATACTGATAGTAGATAGGGCTTACCAGTCTTTATGACTGACCCCGTTTTGTTTCGCCTCTTGTCTTCCGTCCCCCCCCCCCCAAGGTTACAGGGAGGAAATGCTATTGTTAGTTTGGACATCTTCTGTTTGAAGGTCATCACGCATGGCTTGGACTTCTCTTGGCTATGGCTACTTTACTGTTTTACTTGGGGAATAATTTATGAAATGGTTTTATGCTTCTTTATTATTGCAAGACAGGTTTTGATGTATTTTGATGTAAAAGGCTTTTAGACCTTATTTTATAAGGTAATGAAATTTGTTTTAATTCCGCTGTTTTATATATATATGTTCTGTCTTGTAATATTTCTGTACATGTTTACCAATAATACTCCTCTAAAGCTAGTGCATTCCTTTGCGAGTGACCCTAGCGGAGGTGGGGTGTTACAAATAATCTGACAACACAACTATAAATACACAGTATCAATTATTTTAAATATAAAATAAGATAAATAAGTGGATAAAATATACACATTTACGTGTATATCAGCAATGGATGAGGAACTTTCCGCTTTGCATAAGACAAATACTTGGGATTTGGTTCCTCTACCTTCTGGTAAGAGGGCTATTGGTTGTCGTTGGGTATATAAGGTTAAAACTAATTCCAATGGATCTATTGAGAGGTACAAAGCTAGGTTGGTTGCAAAAGGGTATTCTCAAGAGTATGGTATGGATTATGAGGAAACATTTGCTCCTGTTGCTAAAATGACAACTGTTCGCACTTTAATTGCTGTAGCTTCAGTTCGTCAATGGTCTATCTCTCAACTTGATGTTAAGAATGCTTTCTTGAATGAAAATCTTTAAGAAGAAGTATACATAGAACCTCCTCCAGGTGTTCCACATGATTCTGGATATGTTTGTAGACTAAAGAAAGCATTGTATGGTCTAAAACAAGCTCCTCGAGCTTGGTTTGAGAAATTTTCATTTGTCATATCTTCTCTTGGTTTTATCTCTAGTCGTCATGATCCTGCTCTCTTTGTTAAATGCACTAATGATGGACTTATAATCTTATTATTATACGTTGACGATATGATTATTACTAGTGATTATGTACAAGGAATTTCTGTGTTAAAGACAGAGTTAGCTAGACGATTTGAAATGAAAGATTTGGGTTCATTAAGATATTTCTTGGGTATCGAGGTAGCACACTCACCCAAAGGATATCTTCTTCATCAGTCAAAATATGTCACAGATATTCTTGATCGAGCTAGACTCATAGATAATAAGACTGCCAATACCCCCATTGAGATTAATGCGAAATTTTCTCCTTCTAATGGAAGCCCTTTATCAAATCCTATTTTGTATCGTACTATTGTTGGAAGCTTGGTGTATCTTACTATCACACGTCCAGATATTTCATATGCTGTTCATATTGTTGGTCAGCTTGTCGCTTGTCCCACTACAGTTCATTGAGCCGATGTTCTTCGCATATTGAGATATTTTAGAGGTACTTTTTCCATAGTCTGATACTTTCTTCTACTTCCGCCTTGTAGTTGCGTGCATATTCTGATGCTGATTATAGTAGTAATCCAATTGATCGTAAATCAGTTACTGGTTATTGTATTTTTTTGGGAGATTCTCTTATATCTTGGAAGAGTAAGAAACAATCAATTGTTTCTCATTCTTCAACTGAAGCTAATATCGTGCTATGACATCTACTACTAAAGAGATTGTTTGGTTACATTGGTTGCTTGAAGACATAAGTATATTTTTCTCAGCCAACTCCTATGTATTGTGATAATAAAAGTGTAATTCAAATAGCTCGCTTTTCAGTATTTCATGAACGAACCAGGCATATTAAGATTGATTGTCACCTTACTCGGCATCGTCTTGAGAAGCGCACCATCACCTTACCTTTTGTACCTCTTCTTTGCAGATTGCAAATTTCTTTACCAAGTCACATTCAATTTTTCGTTTTTTGTTTTCTGGTTAGCAAACTCTCGATGCTCATAGCAGCTGCATCATGAGTTTGAGGGGGGATGTTAGAGAATATGATGTCATTGATTGGGCTAGAGGATATATTGCCTTCCTTTATTGCATTAATTAAGCTAGGGGATATATTGCCTGATTTGCACACTTGGTTTATAATTGGTATTGTATTAACTTGGGCCAAATATGCTCTAGAATATTCTACTCTAGATTGTTCCTTTCTTATCTATAAGTAGAGGCAAAGTATAACATTGTAATTCAATCAATCAAGCAATAAAATAATATCCAATATTTTCTCTGTCTTCTTCTTATCTTTTATTCTATTTCATGTGATCAGTAAAATTATCATATGTTTTCTTTAGATTTCAAATCTGTATAACAATTTATAATCTGTTAACTTTGGGTATCCGAAAACCCAGGTTGTTACAGACTCCCCCCTAAATAAATTGAGTCCCTACAATTTCCTTTATGATTACACATTTATATTCTCAATTTCTGATTAACTCATCACAAATTTTCTTCTTTAGGGAAATTTTATTTTTAAGTTATTAAATACATGGTTTTCAAAACATTATGCTCTTACCTATTTGCTTCACTTAGAACAACAAAGTTCAAAGCTTAATTACACAATTTACGAAAGTTTCATCTCTTATCCCAAATAATACAAACAAAAAACTTTAAGTTATTATAAATTATCTTTCCCATCGCATATAATGAGATTCATCATTTCCCAATTTCCAATCATTAATTGACGATGCATTACCATCAGATTTGTACTATTTTCCCAAATATTGGTTGCTATTTTGATTATAGAATCAAATAGCCACGCCATTTATCATTTATTATTCACATTTTGATAGCTGCAATCGTCATTTCAACTCAAGAATGTAGGCGTATTTAAAAAATATTGCTCATGTTCAAGATAGTTTCTTATTCAAAACAATTCTTTATACTAAAAACACTTTATATTTATTCTCTTAATCTACTCAAAACACAAACTTCACTTAATAACTCTCTAATTCGCTTTGAATGATATTAAATAACCAAATTCATAATGATTTTCCTCATTATTTGGCTGAAAAGTCGATATAATATCGCTATTGCCCCACTATCTTTCCCACTATTCTCGTTTCATATAGTGGTTTAAGACTATTCTCACATGAATATTTCACATTACTCTTTACTAAAAATTATTTTATTACTCAAGGTATTGTGTCCGGTCATCTCGTACAAGTATTTAGTAAATTCTTATCGATGGTGTTGATTAGATGTATCGATTAGAATCGTTAAAATACCTAATGGACAATTCAACACAAAAGATATTCACATATTTTGGCCCACTCAAGGTTGTATTTATTATCTACTACCACAAATACTCTTGACTTGTTTTAAAATACGTACAACCCAACACTTAGTCTAAATAATTATTCCTCGTTTTATTTCCATTACGTTAACCCTAATTATAAATTTATTAAATTTAGGTCAGCCAAAACAATTCACTTGTTTTTGCTGCACACTCTATTAACCGTAATATAGTAATCTTTTCTCAATATAATATCACTTTTATTATCTTGGATTTAATTTATTTTCCTATCTCATTATTTTATTTAATAACCATCAACTATACTCAAGAGGACAAGATTCAAGTTTAATGAAATTTAAATCCAAGATTTTGAACACCGAAAGGATTTAAGGGGGCAGACTACATTCAACTCATGAAATAATACATAATGAAATACATTCCTAGACGTATTCCAAAAGCTAAGATTTCACTCAGGACTCAAATGATCATGGATACAGATTAAGGATAACAATGGAAGTGATAAAAGCAGACACGAGCGTTATCCTTCCATGTTGTATCACATATACTATTCCCGTTCAGTTCTGTATTTATCGTACTTTGTGCTGAATTTTTTCTATGATACCATTTTATAGCGCCTCATGCCAAGACTCACCCTAATAAAGAGTATTACTGAGTAATACTGTCCATTAGAGCAAAGATTATGATTGTTTGGGAGTGACCATCTATAATTCTTATATTAAACGAGTATTCAATATGTCGATTGGATGCATAAATTTTTCTTCCTTACCTTAGATGGATCGTTGTACTATATTCATGTCTAATATAAACTTACAATGGTTAAGGAATGTATTCAGAACAAAGCATAAATATAAACACATGCAGTAGATCATGGAGCAGATCACACATATTTACATATAGTGGAATTATAGCAATACACGTGTACATACTCGAATACTTCAAAAGACCATTTGTAAATGCAGAGAATCTTTAAATGAATATACATCATATGAAACATGATCTCTACTACATGACTCAAGTAATAGCTCCAAAAAGATAAACCTGAAGTTAAAGCGGAGCAAGCCCGAATCTACAGATATACCTAAAGCAACTCGGTCTGACCCGAGTATAAATACATGGGTTGGTTTAGTTTAAACATATCAATTATAATGTGATAAGTGAAATAAAATGCCATTAAGACAATAACTCCTTTTCATAAGAAAAAGAAATCATATAATCACAAATTAACTCAAGACACAGAAGAGATGACTCCTTTCTATCAAAAAGGAATAATATAAACTTGGAATAATGTATTTATCAAAAAATAAATTCATGAATTTAGCACTCAGATTATTCGTAAGAGGCGAGAACACAAACTCAGATATATTTATAAACTCAGATTACCCAAACTCTAATACTAGGGTAACTATAATTTAGAATTACATAAAACTCAAGACGAAGAACATTGAAATCTTGGAAATCACAAAAATAACAGAACTCATGGAACTCAGTTAAGAGTTTAAATCATAGAAATGGAGTCACTATGCACACAAGCACACACAAAAACTTCAAGATAGCTCTTAGCCATAAAAAGAAATTCAGTAAATCTCATTTTTTTAGAAATTAGTTCTGAAGCAGCAAAGAGAAGTAAAATCGTCACGAAGTGGATCCAAAATACAAAATTACACGTGCATCAACAAAAGAGCTACCTCCGCCAAGTACTATATGCGTACTCGGGCGCCTATCACTATAACATGTCCCGACCAAGTGTAACTTCACTACGACCCATCTTAGCCGAGTGTAACTTCACTACAACCCGTGTCGGCCAAATGTAACTTGACCTCTTCGGTCAAGTGAATATGTATATATAGTCTAGCTTCACTTCGAAGCAAGTATTGGCACTTCAGACCTCTAGAATGTGTCATAGTAATTCGAAAAGTGAAAACAATGCATCCCATACCGCATGTTTCACTAATTGATTCACTACAAGTCAGCTCACTTCACACTTTAAAACACAATAATAATTTTAATCAACGAGTCTGAAATTAATCGATATAATAACCTTTGTGTCCTATACCACGAGCTTTACTAAATCATTTAATCAAAACCTCACCTTCTCGAAGCGTGCAAACTCGTGTGATTTTATATATAGAAACGTACTTGAATTTAAGAAAATGAGTTTATGGAATGATTTTGATTTTTTTTTTTTAAAATCTTTATATATTGGAAAACATCGTATATAATTTAGCTTTGAGATAGTTTTATTTTCATAAAACAAAGAATTGAAAATCGATTGTCTTAAAGAATATATATATATATATATATATATATATATATGTGTGTGTGTGTGTGTGTGTGTGTGTGTGTATACACACACACAAACACACACGCCTTTTAAAATGGCTTATAAATAACTTGCACATGTACGTGGAAATCTAGGAAACCTCATGAAAACAACACATGAAAATTTACTCAAAAATCACATAAGAACGAGGAGATCCGAGATTCATATTCATAAGAATGTCGGCTTGTTCGTAAATACATCCAGCCACTAAGAATTCACATGAACTAACATTTTGAAAACACGCTTTAGGAGAGTTAAAAAATCACCTAAACAAAAACACACAAAGCAGGCTCATCACACAACAAAGCATGACTTGGCACAGAAATACAAGGGCATGACAATTTCTTCCTGTCTAGTCTTGCTCGATCCCAACTTTGAGCCATACTTTTAATAGGCTGCATGGTTTAAAAACACATCAAACTTGACAGACACTAAATATAACATTCATACTATAGAACGGAAAAAGAATCACATAATTTGGATAAATATTGAAAGAGATATGATGTCTCAAAGTTGAACTCAAGCACTGTGTTCATCAATAGCTCTTCTTTAGGTCCTCGTTAACTTATGACATCTCTTCTTTAGACACTCCATAACACTTTATTTTTTTTTTGAATTTTTTCAGGAGGGAAACCAACCGGAGTCGTAAAACCCTCCCTATTGCATTTAGTCTGGTCCGCGAGCACCACATAAGTGGCTGATCTTAGCGTATGTGCATGGTAATCTCTTAGCACGCCATTTCAGGTTTCGAACTAACGCCACTGTTACCATGGCGCAAAGTCCATAATCGTTGGGCTACTGCTGCAGACTTCAATAACACTTTATTTAGATCATCAAATTTTATATCTAGCGTTGGTAACACTTTTTTTAGATCCTTTATGGATCCTCTTTAAATCAACGGTGACTTTTTTTAACATCTTCTATATCCTTTCTTTAAAATTTTGATATCCACTTATTTGATCCTTGATAGCTCTTCTTTACAAATTCAATAGTTTTTCTTTACAATTTCGATAACCTTTTTTGTTTAGATTGTCGATAACAGTTTATTTGGATACTTGATAGCCTTTTTTCAGATCCTCGACGGCATTCTTTCGATCGTACATGACATTACATTGAGATTTTTGATATCTTCAGATTTATTTCTTACATCTTTGATAATCTATTTTTAACATCACCCGTAACTCATTGGTAGAAGCTTAATAGTTCTCAGTTTATTACACAATCGCTAGTTTATTTCTTTAATCTTCAAGAGCTTATTTCGTACGTCTTCGATGGTCTATTTTCAAAAATGTTTATGTAGAAATAGTTTTGGATTTTAGAGGTCCTAAGCTATTTACTAAGAAATATATATGACGTTTACGGGATTAAAAAAAAATGTTCGTTCACCTAAAATATTCAAACATCGGGTAATTAAATGTGTTTTTTCGCAAGCGAACATCCAAACATCCACAAAAAATAAAAGGCAAACGCTAGAAACATTCGTATGTAAGCAACTGATCCTACACTCGTGCGGCCCCTATGAGAAATTCAATGGAGCCTGCCGTACCTAATTTTTTATATATAGCGGCTTTGAGCTCTAATATTTTTTCTTTAGTGGTGGATGAAATCACAAAAGGTATACAAGGGGAGATTCCTTGGTGTATGCTCTTTGCTGATGATGTTGTGCTGGTTGATGAAAGTAGAATAGGGGTTAATAAACAATTAGAGTTGTGGAGGGAGACCTTGGAATCGAAGGGTTTCAGGATTTGTAGAACTAAAACGGAGTACATGAAGTGTGAGTTCAACGGTATCAGGTCAAATGATGGAGATGTCGCCCTGACCGGTCAAGTAGTACCCAAGAAAGAATTCTTTCGATATTTAGGATCTGTGTTGCAGTTCGATGTGGAGATTGATAAGGATGTTAGTTTTAGAGTTCAAACAGGATGAGTGAAATGATGACTTACATCTGACATTCTCTGTTACAGGAAGATCCTTCAAAGCTTAAAGGAAAGTTCTATAGAACAACAATCAGATCGACGATGTTATATGGTGCAGAATGTTGGCTTACTAAAAGGCAACACGTCCAAAAGACAAATGTAGTAGAGATGCATATGCTACGTTGGAGATGTGGGGATACTGGACGAGATCGGATTAGGAATGATGATATTCGGGACAAACTTGGAGTTGCACTTGTTGAAAAGAAGTTAGTCCAACACCAATTGAGATGGTTCAGACATCTCCAACGAAGACCACACGATGCCCCGATGCGCGTTGGAATTATAGGCCGTGCCAAAGGCCAAGGAGAGGTAGGGGGCCGACCTAAAATGATATGGGAGGAGATAGTAAAAAGAGGCTTAAGAAATTGGAATATATCTGAAGAGTTGGTTTTGGATAGAAGTGCATGGAAGTTAACAATTCATGTATCAGAACCTTAGGGTTGTTTTTTTTTAAACCTTTATTTTACTTTGACGGAAGTTTTTATTCGTTTTTGTCTTTTTCAAACATTTATTTTACTTGAAAGGAAGGTTTTTTTTTTTTTTTTTTTTTTTTTTTTTAGTTTTATATCTAGCCAATCTCAACTTGTTTGAGATTTATGACTTAATTGTTGTTGTGGTGGACTCGCGAATGCACATGGAGAATATTTGGGCAGCTCTCAAAATAATAAAAACAGTGAAATACTAAATTCCAAAATAAGCTCGGTAACTTTCGGGGACAAAACGTTGAACATCAAGCGACTTTCAATCCGACGGTTCGCATTAATTTTACTGTATATATATTTTTCAAAACCCTTAACCCACTGTTCATTTCCAACAGCATCGTTTCATCCTCACTCCCTTTCGATCTAAAACCCTAATTCCACAGTTCAAAATTCATCCTTCGGGATACCTTGATCGACTTTATTCTCTTCTCTCGATCATTCGAATATATTCAAAGGTGAATTCTTTTAGTCTCGTTTTCAAATGATGATCTGAATACGCATTTTTAGGAGTTTTAATCGTTGTTGGTTGTACATTATTCTATTCGTTGGGACATTTTTGATGATCCTTATAGTTAGCTTGTCTATTTCTATTTTTTGTTACATCTTGCAACGTTTTGTGTATTTAGGCTATATTTTTGTATTTTTATGACTCAATTTTATGTGTTCAGGTAGGTATAGCGGGTTTTGGTAGTAAATTCTGTCATCTATTTGAAAGTTTGTAGCTTCATTTTATCAGGACGTTGAACAAATTAGAATGCATCCGGGTAGTTTCTGAAAGATGCGAACATTTTTTAACCCATTCTACGGATCATAAATTTTAGTGCGACTGTTGGAATTTTTGGTGAATGTAGCTTGTCACATGTTCCATTACGGCATTTTAATAGCATACTTACACATTCGTAGAAATGATTCATTGATATTCTAATATTTAATTTGTTTGTGTTATTGTTGACTATTTTGTACATCCTATGTTTGGTTAATATGCAGAAGTGCACCAAACAAGCCGTAGGAAATTTAGATAATTATGTTTATCCCTACTGTATTTGATTGGTTAATTGTTTCCATTGCTAGTGTGTTCTAAACTATGGTTTGCAGCTTATAAGGCAGAACTGAACAAACACAATTGTTTGAAAAACTCAAATTTCTTTTTCTCGGTCCTGTTGGAGCTGTGATATTACTATGTGAATTTTCACTTAAGGAATATACAATCCAGTTTTGATTCAATTTGTCGATTTTAAGCCATTTTTGCCATTCTGAATTTATTAACCTGCTGTTTCTAGCTTCAAATCCACAGTGTTATTCACATTTTTTTTATTAGTAGAAAATTATCATTGGTTAAAGTAGAACTGCTCTTGCTTTCGTGTATAAATGATCATATGTTGAAGATGCACATTGTAATTTAACATTTAATTATCATTAGGATATACAAGTATCTGAAGATCATTGCACTGTATTTTTTTGTTTTTTGATTTGATACACAGATAATTTGAGCTCTTTGATATTGTTAACAAGTGTTAATTTTGATTTGTTACAGCCATGGCATTGCCAGCTGCAACTTCTGCTCCCGTTCGAAGTCCACAATTGGTAAGAATGGTTTCTTTACCTTCTCCATTTGTAAATCAAAATAAGTGTTTTATAGCATATGCTGTTTTTTCTCTCCTTTTTAAAAAAGAAAAGAAAAATGCTTCCAATAGGTTGGGTCTGCTTTTGTGCATCAATATTATCATCTACTGCATACATCACCAGAAATCGTTCATAGATTTTATAAAGAGACCAGCACATTAGCCTGGCCAAATTCTTCTGGTGAGACGACACAAGTTTCAACCTTGCAGGTATGTATCGGTTAAGAGTGCATCACTTTGTGCTTAAATTTTGAGAATAATTCTTATGATGTATGCTAAAGTTACATTTTTTATTTATTGTGCAGGCTATCAGTGACTCTATTCTATCTTTTAAATTCAACAGCTATATCGCTGAGATAGAGACATTTGATGCAGCATCCTCTTACATGGATGGAGTTTCTGTTGTTGTTACTGGAAGTTTGACTGCAAGTGATAATGTGAAACGAAAATTTGTACAGTCATTTTTTCTTGCACCACAAGAAAAGGGCTACTTTGTCCTTACCGACATTTTCAGATTTTTGGATCAAAACATACCTAAGGATTCGAACCATGTTCTAACTGATGGTCATACCATTGAAGCTTCAGAAGTTGCTGCTGCACCGGGTATAAATTATATTTTTTAATTATTTGCTATATGCCTACATGACAGTATAAGAACTCGTTTGGTCCAGTAAATTTTTTATTTTTCTATACATCCAGCCACACTCCCTTGCCCCCTTCCCTTGAATTTTCTGAAGGTAATGGCAAAAATACTATCACAACTTAGTATTTAAATGTAATTTTTGATCCTAAGACAATTCTCCAAAGTGCAGATTTGATGCACTTAAGATGTGCCACTCAAATATTATCCTTTCTCTCAGTGTAACATTAAATAATTTTTGTTCCAGCATTTGTAATTTTTGACTTTTTTGTATTTCAGAACCAGTTTTGGTTCAGGAAAAACAAATTGAAGTCCGACATATAGATCCAGAGATTTCTAATGAGGATGTTACTCCATTAGAAATAGGTGGACCAGAGGCTGAAACTGAAGTTGCAACAGTTACCGTGCCAGTTTCTAAAGCTGAAGCGGTGACGACTACTATATCAATTCATGATGCTGCATCCGAAAATGCTACAACTATACCAGATCCTGGAACTGCAAAAACTGTGACACTTCATAAAGCTGATTCTAGTCCTAAAGTTTCTTTCCCAGACAAACAAATTGAAAACAATGACAAAAAGAAAAAGGATACACCCACCGTAGTCGTTCAAGACAATGGCTCCAAGAAGTCTTATGCATCAATTGTAAGTTCATGGCAATGCCAAGATTTTAATTAATATGTTCCATGTGCATTTTGCGACTGTTTCAATCTGAATATTTCTATTTGACCTTTGAACTTAAATTAGAAGTGATGTGTAATAATAGTCCGTTTTGCTATATATGTTAGTTAACTAGTCAGTAGCTGCAAGCCTAATTAGCTAGTAAGATCTACATCTTATATGTTAGTTAATACTCTTCATACTTACATATATACATATACATGTAGATGTGCCTGTGTCATTATTATGTCCATATATAAAACACATACGTAAACACAGATAACATTGATAAAATATGGAAAATGGATCGTAATTACAAACACACACACACACACACACACACACACACACTCTTCATACTTACATATATACGTATACATGTAGATGTGCTTATGCATATGTAATATATGCCATTATTATGTCCTCATATACAAACACATACATAAATACAGATAACATTAATACAATATAGAAAATGAATCGTAATTGTTATCACATGTTATCAATTAGTAAAAAAAGTTATGTTAATTAGTGCAAGAAAATCTTAATACATCGTTATCTATCCATTATTATGTTTTAATGTACAAACGTTGAAGCTGCATGCTGGCCTTACATTTGTGCTTCAACCATTCTGGTAGGTGAAAGTAGTGGGAAACATCCCAACTGAAAAAATTACTGCTCCCTCTGATAATTTGAAAGCAAAGACGGTAGTTTCTAGTAGCTCTGTGAATTCCACATCTGATTCAAAGGCATCAGGATCGAAGGAGTCCAATGATAACTCTCTAGATGGTCTGTATTAACTCCTGAAAATATACTTGAAATTTTTGGGTCATCTTAAACATTATTGTTTCTGTTCTTTAGTGGAGGGATACTCTGTTCATATTCGAAATTTGCCTTCTGATACAACTGCTGAAGAAGTTGAGGAAGTGTTTGCGAAATTTGGACCTATTAGACCTGGTTGTGTTCAAGTCAGACATAAGGTGTGTTGTGTAACCTTAAACGCCGTTTCATTTTCATTTTTGGATTAACAGTCCTTATCCTACAATTTATATTTGTAGTTTGATAATTTTTGTTTCGGCTTCGTTGAATTCGAGTCTCCCTCTTCCATGCAAGCAGCAATAGAGGTACCTTTCATTTGTATTTTTGAAGTCACCGTTTAAATTTCAGTTTCTAGTTTTCTACTAGCCCTTCGCAGTGTATCTTTAATAAATTTGATCATAAGCTCTTGTATGTTTGATGTCCAACGCGATCTTTGTTCTGTAAACATAGTATTTTTGATGTTTTCTAATTTTTTCCAAATAAAAAGCTAATAACCACCATCTTCAAATGTAACTCATTTTCATTTTAAATTTAGGCATCGCCCATCATGTTTGGTCACCATAAAGTTTTTGTTGATGAGAAGAGGACAACAACTCGAGGTAAGTGGTTTTTTTCTTTGTTCCTGTTGTCTGATTATTATGTGTACATGTGGTAGAAAGTGATTCGCTGTACCCCATCTACCCCTTTGTGATTTTTAGAGTTACATGATTAGAAACTAAACGGAAATTCTATGATGTGTTATTAGATCCCTCAAGATCATCTCTACAAAATTTTGGGTTAATTTAAATAATTTTAACATATTCGAAATAATATTCCAAATCTCTTTTTTTTGGATATACTATGCATTTTGCATATTCCAAGAATTTCATTTGATTTCAAATGCTGAAGCAGAAAAGAAAAAAAAAGCCATGTAGATGAGGAGTTGCACTTGATACGTGACAAGGTGATCTTGTATTCAAACGGTGCTATGTTTTTTATGTGAACTTTATTTCCTTTTGTTTGATAGCCATCCTTCACACGAGCATAACGGTCCATGTTAAGAAATTTCCGTTTTGCATGTAATATTTGCACGTGAATGCATATAAATATTGGCAGCAAAGATCACTGGACTGGTAAAGTGTTTATAGGAGTTAAGTTCAAACCTTCGGACATCAATTATTTAGAGGCCCTAGACATTTGTTGCCAATTTCCAGAAAATGACACACATTGGGAAATACTATGAAAAATATTATGAATTGCAGTTACTAACATGCATTCCCATAGATCATTTACCAATTTCCAAGAAATGACACACGTTGGTATATACTACTAAAAAACATTGTGAATTGCAATTACTAACATGAGCATGGGCAGTACTCTAGCCGTTAGCTGATGTTACCGATCTGCCCTCTTTAAAAAATAATTATTCCATATTATTTTGAGAGGTGAATAGGACTGTACTTGTCAATAAAGATAAATATCCATTGCAGTGTGCCATTGTTTGTGTACACGAACACGTTCGGTTATATATGTTATATGCTTCTGTTATGTATGCACATACTTGCATGCGGAAGACAGTGTGCTGGGCGTGTGTGCCCATCAAAATAAATTATAGATGTATACAGTTTGTTTTTCGAGAAAAGCGTGTAATTGTCTTTTTATGCAGTTGTTAATGGAGTAGTGATCAATGGCGATAACCGTAGAGGCCGGGGCCAGCCTATGAGGGGTAACTACTACCACAACGATAATTTCAGAAGAAATGGTAATGCCCAAGGACAGAATGGGTATTTCACAAATCGTGGCAGAGGGCGTGGTGGGCCACACGGTTACTACAGGGATGTTAATTACCAGCAGCAGCGGTCATTTCAGAATGGTGGTGGCCGGAAAGTGCTTGCTGTTAACTAATTGGGGGTGAATACAGATATCTCTTTTGTTGTGGTTATTTTGGTGAAATAGTTGAAATATGGGGGGTTTATTTAGAGATAGCAGGTATAGAATTTACGGGCATCGATTTTTCTTTTCTTTTTGGGAATTTCTTTTTTCAGACCAGTGACGTTTTTGTTTTCAAGATGCAAATGATCGTTGGAAAATTAGTTGAAGGTGAAATGAAATTACTGTTATTCCGGCTTATAACCTATCATGTTACTCTACATGTTGTATCAACATCACGAGATTCTATGGTCAGTTGAATTTGTAGAAATTAGCAAAAATCGACGAAGATAATTCAACTATCTTCTGTTCTGCTGGCAGTTATCCTTGGATCATTTCTGATGGGTAATTTTTGTTGCACTTACTGTTCAATTTGCTTTATGGGTATTACTATAAAGCACGCTTATTCAATTTGCCCTATAAGGCATTTAACAAGTAATTATTCTTGTCTTGGGTCGACACTTAATTGTAATTTTTTATGTGCTGATTAACTATGAAAGAGCATGTGATATTTCCGATTCATATTTGTAAATTACCGGAAGGTATATAAGATGCATTACTCAAAAGTTTTGAAGTTGTTAATAATTTGTTTAACGCATGCATTTTAAGGGAATAATTTAAGAAAACATTGATAAAGACACCTTCAATTTACACACAGACGTGGGCGTTCGGAAAACTTTATTTGCTGCACTGGAAGAATCAGAAGGTGAAAACTCGTGTCATTTGTCATTTTTTGTATCAAAGTAGTGTGTGATATCTGAGGGAATGGAGACGACATTCATGGTGGTTGCATGGACTTCTGTATCACCACCTTTGCCTATGGTGTTATAGATTATTTTTTTCTAAACCGATTTGCATTTTGTTTTCTTATGTTCTTGTTCACTGGTAACTAAGTGTTAATATTTGCCATTTGCGTATCTGTTTCTGTGAGTATATAGTTGTCATTTTTACAATGATAAATTTAATAATATACTACACAATCAATAAAGCTATTATTTCCAAATGAGTTGGGATTCACCCAAAACCAAATAACAAGTCAATTTGAAAGTACGTCAATGGATACTAAAAAAATTTCAAATTTTTTTCGTATCCGTGTTAAAAAAAGAATAAATATTCGATTTTCAAAAAAACAGAAGCGGACGAGCATACGAAGACATCGCATTTGAAAATAATTTGTTAAGATTATAGTTTAAATCATGCATACTTTAATACGTTAAAAAATATTTTTAATTTTTTTTTTTCAAACAACAAATATATAAAACAAAAGAGAGAATCTAACCATTCTCCAACTGCTCATAAAAACATATTTGTAGAAATGACTATAGAATCCGTGCACACATGTAAGTAAAATAATACACACAAAATAAGACAAACAACTAAAGAACAACCCCAGACCAACCAAGCCCAGAGCAGTGGCCAACCAGTGGACTCTAATGAGTCGCTCGTCAACCACAAAGACGACTCTTAAGTCTCCACAGCCCAAAAAACGAGGAGAGATCCTGAAAAAGAGCGAGCCAAGTCCAAAAGCCAACATACGAGCACTACTGACTTCCTCTCTAAAAACCAGCTCCTAAACTGCATCGTCAGCAACTTAAGACCCCTAACGGCTCGATCCAGAGAGTAGCTGTTAAACCAGGACGTGCAGAACTAGACTACAACATCAAATAAAAGGGGAGGAGTAAGGGAGTGAGGGGATGAGCATGATAGCGGGGTGGAGCCCGCGTAAATCAAACAAAAGAAATCAACAAATCCCAACCCTGGGGGTAGACGGTACAGAAATAACATCAAAGGTACGAGCCAACCTACTCGAGTAGCAGCCAATAATTCCCTTGAACGACCTATCACGAAATGCAAGAAATACATCGTTCCTTACCCTTCAGATGATAGTTGGAGGAACCATAGACAATTCCTTAAAAATTGCCTATTCCGCGAGCACCAAATATGCCAGCAGATAAAACATATGATCAAGTGGAAGAGAATCGAATGAATCGATTTACCTGAGATGCTGTCCCACCAGTATCTTGGTAAATCAGCAAGAGAAGTGACATTGCTTCGGATTCCAACCAAGTTCCCGAAATAGTTCCAAACTGCTCTAGCATAATAGCCATGGAAAAACAAACGTGCAACGGATTCTAACTCACCAGTTCCACAACATCTGCAGCACAACACGATTGGGATGTCAATCCTATGGATGTTCTCGTCTATTGGTAACCCATCATGCAGGTTCTCCACGTAAACAGAGAGACCTTCGGAGGCAATCAAACATCCCAGATGAAGGAAAAAAGATGAAGACGTGGGGCTGGGGATCTAGCCGAGTCTCACGCTGCTCTAATCAAGAAATGACCGTTATCCCATCCTGATCCACCACCATGACTTCACGGACTGCATCTGTTTTCACGTCTCACTAGCGTAGGACGGGACAACGGTGTGATTCGCACCCAAGAGCCTGTGGTACTTGGCGTGGAGGAATGTCGCCCATAGGTAATCGTTCGCTCCAAACCGTTCTCACAACTTGCAAGCATAGGAAGTACAACTATCTTTTGGATTTCGGAGGCCTAAGCCCCCTTTATTTTTGGGACGACAAATGACGTCCAAAGAAATCCAATGGTGACGATTAGCATTGTCCGTTTTACCCCAGAAAAAGGACGCTGCCAAAGAACGATACAAGCGGAAGAAAGAAGTATGAGTCATAGTCGCAAGGACATGCGAACCGATAGAGTCCAGAACAGACCGTAGGAGAACCAGTCTACCTTCTTGAGAAAGAAGAGACGCATTCCAACGAATGATCTTTCCCCTGGCTTTGTCACTCAAGGAATCGGAAATAGCGTTGATCTTCCAACCTCTGTGTAGCACAATACCGAGGTAACGCAAGGGCTGCTGCCTTGAAACCTGTGAAAGTTTCGATCCAAGTGGATTTAACCGATGACAAGTCTTTCGCAGGGACGAAGCAACTTTTAACAGAGTTAACGAGATGGCCCGAACACCTCTCATACTGCCGAATGAGGCTAAGAAGGCGACGAATAGACCGACGACCACCATTGGTGAAAATATATGCATTAAGTTTTAATATGGATAAGACAACCACCATTAAGTTTAAAGTTAAAGTTATACGCATTAAACACATATTAAATACGGAAATATACTTAGGATGACCCAAGCACTATAAGAAAATAATGTTTGGATCAGTCTGATAAAGCTAGCATGAGAAATACAATAATATGGATTATAATATTTAAAAGCCTTTCAAGATGAAGGTATCTCGTAACACAAGTCAAGCATAAACATGGAAGGGCTTTATCTCAGGATGAACCAAACCATTCTTTATACAACATATTCAGAATGGTTACCCATAATTACTTTATACAATACTAGGTTCTAAAACTAAACTATAAGGCATGTATTAGAGATCACATTTACAGCAATGACTAGGCAATTGGGTTACCATTTGTTACAATACACCTTTAGATAAAATGTATTGATGTCAATAATAATATCTTGCACAAGTCGACTGCTCCCTTAACATGATATACCATGTTACATCATATCTTGGGAACCAAGGTTGTAAACATTGCATCGGACCCCAATCGCCCTATGTGCATGCATAGGTTAAATCATGAATATCAAATTTGGATCAAAGAATGATGATCCTTATAGTAGCTCACCACATAGCTCTGATGTATATTATTACTCTTATAGTTATGCCGACTATGTTGATAGCCATGTTGAATTTAATCAAGAAAAAAACCATATCATCTTTTATCGATGTCGTTGCTTATAAGTGGTATTAACTCTCATCAACCAAAGCACATCACTCTTCGCCAATAAGGAAGTCAGAAGTGAGATTATATCACCTTCCACTAATGTCACTAGTTAAAAGAATGGTGTCGCCTTTGATGGGCATCACCCTCTATCATATATGCTTAGTGCATCTGATCATATCGACCTTCACGTATCACTTTCATCTAATGCCAAACTTTATGGATACTGCTACTTCTTAAAGCAGATGAAGTACTAAAGCTTATTGACCTTATAAGTCATCAACAATGTCGACAATGCTCCAAACCGACATTCATTGATGCAAAGACTTATTGGTGTTGCTACCATCTTATTAGAAAAGGATATTGACACTTATCAATGTCGATTGTCAACACACGTAGATACCGCTCTTGTATAAATTAAGCTTAGTTGATTTCACCTAAAAAGAAGGGTATTTACTTTCATTATATAACCGCTCGTCCATGCTACTTATCAAATTAGTCCCCATTAATGTCATTGCTTATTAATGGAATAAGGCTTGTTGGAAAATGCTTCGAAAATTGAATTATTAAAAATTGATTAAGTGTAAGTATGACTCCTATATGTGAATAGTCTCACATTATGAGATTATATGAAGAACCAAGTATTTATACTTGATTCTTACTAGCTAGGAGGGGTCTTGGGGCTCCCACCTGTGTGCTTTGTTATGAGGAGGGAAACCGTGCTTGACCACCACACGCATGTGTGCGATCGACCGACCCGACCCGGGTCGGCCTATGCTAGCTTTGTGGTGTACACACTTATATTTTTGGGCGTAAATAGTTAACCATTTCTGAACCCTTTTTTTCTTTTGTCACGGTAAGATCTGTTAACAATATTTTTCGTCAACACCGGAGTACGTGGTTATGATTGTGGGATTAAGGGAATCGTGGGGTAATCTAGTTCCTCAAAGCCTGACTTAATTCGCCGTTCCCGAGATATCAAGATCCTAAATTCGAAAATTTAGTTACTCCTCCTTTGAGAGGGGGAATCATGCTTACGAGACTTAAGGATCAACAACTACCTCAGGATAGGGCTATATAAGCTCGATACTAATTGGAGCTAGATTGCTCACTGGGGACAAATCGGTGATTATCTCTAAGTTGAAGACTTAAATTCGAACTATTGGATGAAAGACAAGTATAATTGGTAGTAAGAGCTAAGTATCTCTTTTATTGCTCACTTGATTGAGGACATAGATGATTACATAAGAAATCCCCAAATTGATTTTGTCTCTTAGAAATGAGTACAAGATTTTAGAATGAGGGTCCGCAGCATTAGCCCAGCGGATAAGGACTTGTGTCGAGGTAACAACGATGCAAATTCGAAACCCGGAATGACATGCTATAAGAGTTTACCATGTGCATATCCTACGATTAGCCACTTATGTGGTATCCACGGACCGGGCTAGGTGCACTAGGGGGTTTTATGGCTCCGGTCGGTTTCACCATTGAACAAATTCAAAAAAAGATTTTAGAATGAGAAAAGTCCCCCAAAATGTGACCCTTGGAGTTGTAACAACCCGGAAAATCAGAACCAATTTGAAATTTTTATTTTGGCCATTTTAATGAATTTTGAATATTTAAAATGATTTATTTCAAATAGTAACGACAAGAAATTTATTTTGAATAGAATTAGAACGTATATATTTATTTGAATGGAAGTTAGAATATAAATATTTATTTTAATTTTAAAAGGAAATGAAAATGGCGTGGTAGTTTGAAAATTCGATTTCAAACTTCAATCGATGTACATGATTCAAAATAAACCGGATTTTAGTGAAAATAGAAATATTTGAATCTATTTGAAAATATCTTTCCAACGAATCTGAAAAATTGAAATTTCATAGCGGGAATAAAAAGTTATGCCCAGTTGAAAATTTAGAATAGTCGCTATGGAAATATAGCCCTTAAAAATAGCGATTTTGCAAACGACCTCCGTTTTCGACGAAACCACTTTCGTTGGATCCGGGATGTCAAGTTATTGCTAGATTCCAATTTTCATAATTTTTTAAATCAATATGTGAGCGTGACAAAGGAAAACGTGTTTGACCAATTTTAGTTTGAATTTAATCGACTGAAAATTGGCCATTTTTTAAATGGTCTTCAAATTTGACGGAATTAGTTTTGTTGGGACCGTATCATCAAAACATAGTCAGATTTATTTTTCTGGAATTTTTAGAGTCATTATGTGGCTCCGGTAAATTGAAATGTACGTTAAAATTAAATATATATTGATTATATTTTAATTTCAGCGGAAACTCATCGTAACAGCCGAAATGGATTACGAATCATATCCCATTTTGTTCGGAATGGGGGTAATCAGCTAGGGGCAACAGTCGTTGGGTCTCATTTGGAGTTCAAAAGAAAAGTCAACTTTTTGAGAGAATAAAATAAAATAATATATATATATATATAGTTTCTTTTCACTTAAAGCCCCTCTCTCTTCAGTTTCTAATCGAGCGAAGCAAAATAAAAAGAAAAAAAAGAAAAAAGGGGGAAACCCTCGTCGCGCGCCCAAATAGCCGCACTGCCGTTCATCGGACCCCCTCGTCCCCACTGCCGTCGATCGGAGACCCCTCCCCTCTCTCTCTCTTCGATCTTCCCTCTCCCCTTCTCTGGTTTGAATCCCGCACCCAAAACCCCGCTGACCGCCGCGCCTCAGCCACCGTAGGGCCCGACGCCGCCGGAGCACCCCCTGGCGCCACCATCCGCCACCCACACGACCCCCTTCCTCCGATTCAAAAAAAAAACTTGCTGTAAGTTTTTATTTATTTATTTACTTATGTTTATTTGTTTTTTTCAAAATCAGCTTTAGCATAAATTCGAGAATCAATTTTATGTATACAATACGAAAATAAAGTTATAATTTTTATATAAATAAAAATATGATTTTTGTAAAATAAACGTCGTTTTAAAAAATATAATTTTGTATAGAAAGAAGCGCTAATAAAAAAAATTAGATATATATATATATATATAATAGCGTTAAGAATAGTGTGATTTTTCTATGAATTTCATTATGAGAAAAATATAATTTTTATAATGAAAAAGATTTGATTTTTAACTTGAAAAGGATTAGATTTTTATTATACGAATGACATGATAAGGATGTGATCTTCATATATGAAGCAGTGATGTAAACATTGGATTTTTATGTATGAAGTGACGTTATAAAAATATAAAGATGAGATTTTTAGAAATATAAAAATGAGATTTTTATCGTATGAACCATAATGATGTTTAGTTAGATAAAAATTCGATTTTTATATATACGAAGTAGCGATAAAAATTCGATTTATATATATGAAGTAGTGATAAAAATTCGATTTTTATATATATGAAGTAGCAATAGAAATTCGATTTTTATTTTATGAAGAGCATTATAAAAATATGATTTTTAGTATGAAGATAGCGAAATAAAAATGTGATTTTTAAAATATAAACATCATATTAAAAATGTGATTTTTACTATGAACAGTGTGAAACTGATTGCGATGGAACCGACGGGAATCAAATCCAAATCCGAATCGTTCAGAAATAAGGAATGGAGGAGTGGATCCCAAAGGTGAGAACTCCTCACTAAAATTTTATGTTCAGTTATTTATTTTATAACTGCACATATGAATTGCTCCCCGTCGTCCACAGACCATGGACGACTTATTTGTTTGACTGTGTTGTGAAAATTGCTTATGGTGTGAAATGGACCGTATAAATATTCATGTGTTGAATAAAATAATTTATCGTTAAAAGTATAATTTTTAACGTATATGAATAAATTAAATATTCATTAACAAATCAGACGATTTGTTTATGTACACCCATTTGACTGATATAGATTGGGACAATAAATTTTACACGTCGCCTAACTGCACAAATAAATTCTGTGTTTGTGGATTGAAACCCCACACGGGTGTTGGGATGATATTTGATATACACTAATCCCAACTGTTTAGTTGTATGTCAATCGATAAGTTGACAGACTGTTGTAAGCATTAAATATTTATATTTAATGCTTATACAGTGTAGAATGCACTTTGGATGATGGTTGATTGTTTATCATGACTGTTGTATACATGTGTTGTATGAAATCCATATAAATAACATTATATGGTAATTGATTGTGTCTGATTCCAGTTCAGAAAGAAGGAATGTTTTAAAATAACGATTATTTTAAAATAATGAATATTTTGAAATAATATTCAGTAAAAGATCAAAATTTGATTTTGATGTCCGATTTGGGATGGACACTAATATATTTAAATATATAAAGCCGTGTTGATTAGATTAACGCCATTTGGACGCGAACGATATCTATATCGATTTTATTCATTTTTATAATGAATATCGAAAAGGAAGTGATTTCTAAATCTCATGTTTTGAAAATATTATTATTTATATATCAATGATATGGAATATTTAATTTTGATTTGAAATTGAATATGAAGTTGAAATCGTTTTTAAAACAAAGTCAAAACGATTTATAAAATACGTTTTAAATGGAAATCGACGAAATATATATTATATATATTTAATGGCCTGAACAGAACGCGCCGCGCAGCGACCGTTCGTGAATTTCGACCATTGACTTCGAATTGACGTTACGGGAGATCCGACCGTCGGATTCTCCTGAAACCTGGACCGTTGGGTTCGTATCGAAAAGAGCTTTCCAAAGAATATAAGATATTTAAAATCTAATGGTTGGATTTGGAATTATGTCCAAATCAAATTTGGAAAAGGTCGTTGTAAGTGCAGTTCGATGACCGTTTATGGAAATCGACTGTACGGGCCTTGATAAAATTATTAAAAATATCGATAATTTGTGTAAAATCATAATAAATGATTTGGGAAGAATTGGGATGAAAAATTCCATATTGGAAAAGATAAAAATATGTTTTTATCGAAATGAACTAGTTATAAACTAGAATTATAATCCAATATTTTTAAATAAATAAATTGGATTTGAAAGGGTTTTAAAATAACCAGAATTTTCAATATATGAATTGGAATGGATTTGAATCGTAACTATCTTCGAAACATTTCGATATTGGATTCCGTGATTATACGGACATTATGGAGGAATTTGGAATATATATATATATATATATATATATATGTATATATATATATCGTTATTCCAATATGATAATTGTTGAGTTCAGAATTTGATATTGAATATAAGCCGATATATTTTCTATTTAGAGCCTTGTATTTAATATCAAATGGGATTTTGGGTTTGTCGTGAATGGTGTCTTCACTAACACTGTTCTTAAACCCAGTTGAAGAAAGATTAAATCTTTTTGTTAAGATTTAATGATGTTACCAGTTAATTAACATTTAATTGGAATTAAATTGAAATTGGTTTTTGGGTTTATCGTGAACGGTGTTTTAAATAACACTTGTTCTTTAACCCGATTAACAATAGAATGAGATTTTGGGTTTGTCGTGAATGGTATCTTTAATAATACTGTTCTTAAACCCAACGAAGTTAAGAAAATTAGAAACTAACTGGAGATTAGCTAAGTTGAATGGTTTCCTGGGTATTGATCTAATGTTGGTTTCGACCTTCGGGATTAATACTTAGGGAATTGTTCTCTTACTAATTTACGGTTATAGACTGATGGGATGGGGTCTTCAGTAACACTGTTCTTAAACCCCATGTGGAAAGAATAAATCTTTTAATTAAGATGTAGAGAAGAATTACCAATTAATTAACATTTAACTGGATTTGAAATGGAATGTGAATTGGGTTTATTGTGAACTGTGTTTTTAACGACATTCGTTCTTTAACCCGATTTATAGTGAAATGAGATTTGGAACTTATAAATCTTTTCATTAAAGATTTAGTGGAGATTTTCCAAAGTAAAGTTTTCCAATTTAATATATTGGAATGTAATGGAATCCGATTTGATAATAATCGAAGTGAGTTTCTGTGGAGGAAGACTGTTAATATATATATGGAATTTAAAAGGCTTTGCCATTATTCCATTTATATTATCGGTTGGATATGGAAGTTCATATCGATTATATATATTGATCTGTATTCCGTGAAGATTCCATTGTTAATGGAATGTGATTTTGGGTTTTTCGTGAGCTGTGTTTTAAATGACATTAGTTCTTTAACCCAGTTAAAGATAAGATTAATTTCTTACTTTGGATAATTGTAACACCCCGTATTTTCTATGAACGTATAAGTAACAAATTAAAGTATACTTAATTTTTAGGATAAGAATTAAGGGAAACGGGTTGCGCCATTGCGTTCGTCTCGAAATTATGCTTGAGATAGAGTCCGAGTTTGCGTAAAACGGATACCGTATGAAGGAGATATGGACGAACGAAGTTAGGCAGAAAAACCGGAAATAGGCCAGAAATGCACTGGCGCACTTGTGAAGTGCGCCAGCACAAAAATACACTGGCGCACTTGGGAAGTGCGCCCATGTCGAGCCAGAAACCTGCACAGGGTTCTAGAGAGTTCTAATGACGATTTTTGATGTGCTGGACGGACCTGATGGCTTCTAGGGTGATCTAATGGTTCTGAAACACTCTCTACTCCTATAAATATGTGATTAACCTAACCCTAATTCATAGAATATTGTCTATGACACCATTATGCTACCAAACTCTCTCTTAAACCCTAGCCGCCGCCTCTAAATCTAATCTCAAGTGTTCATTCACAATTCAAATTCGAAGAAATGCACTGGTGCAACAACAATCGAAGAAGATTAATCAGCGTTTCTGCATCAAATTCGATTTATAATCCTTTTCTTTAGCCACGAAAGGCAAGTACAGTTATTTTCCGATATAAACGTTAATTATGATTGTGGAATGAATTGTAAATCTGAATCTGAGGTTATGTTTGTTCTGTTCTGTTTAGATCTATCTTATTCTGTATCTCTTTCTTCTTTCTGTTCTATAGCCAGGCTACTACGAGCCTGCGCCGAATCTCATAAGAGATTAACGCACGAACGCTAAATTTTGGGACAAATAATGAATAATGCATAATTGGACATGAAACTATTGCCTATGAGTATGAGACTATTGCCTATGACTATGATTCATGACTATGAGACTATTGCCTATGACTATGATTCATGACTATGAGACTATTGCCTATGACTATGATTCATGACTATGAGACTATTGCCTATGACATTGAATAAGAAACTATTGTGATTTTTTGCCCATGACTATTGTAGTTAGTTTCTTACGCCTATTCCCTTAATGATACTAGATCTCATATTTAGTATGTAACTTTGCTAGTTTATTCCCATTCACTGTTATGTACATTGAGCCTAGTGGGGCCATTATCATTGTATTTGGTTCATTATTTCATGCCTATATTTCTTGTGCTTATCTCCTATTCCTTTTGCTAGGGCCATTTCATGAGTACTTAGAGAACTTGTTGAAACATTGGGCGTAGCTTAATTAAGTTAATAAATATGTTGGCATAATTTGAATTGGCTATGATAGAGAATGATTTACATGCATATTAGTCTTGGACAAAAATGGTAAATTAGAATATTAAATCTAGTTTTGACATGAACTGTAAATGGGAATATTAAGGCTAAAGATTTGGGGCATATATTGTATTATGAATTATGACCTTGATTTAGGCATGTAAGTTTAGGCTAAATTTATGATTAGGCAAGATAGGTAAATAGAGTTTTAGATATATATAATCTGCTAAATCTGTTATCTGCTAAATCCGTTAAATTGCCTAATCCGTTATCTGCTAAATCTGTTATATTGCCTAATTTGCTAGTTCTGCTATATTGCCTAATCTGCTAGATCTGTTCATCTGCTAAATCTGTCATCTGCTAAGTCTGCTGAAAATGCCTAATCCGTTATATGCTAAATCTGCTAAATTGCTTAATCTGCTAAATCTGTTAAGTCGCCTAATCTACGAAATCTGTTATCTGCTGAGTTGATATATTTATTCTGTTATTGACATAATTTGAATTGGCTATAGTTATGAATAATTGACATGTATATTAGGCATGGGCATAAATGGTAAATTATTAATTAATTGGCCGCAAAGATAAACATGGCTAACTCGAGATTAGAATGAGTTTGCGGCGTAATCCTGCCCGGAACCGCCCGGCACATCCAGTGGCCGCAAACAATAGGTTCTAATGTGAGAAGTTAGTCATAACATGCTTGAAACCCGAGGTTAGACTCAGTTTGTGGCAGAAATCTACCCGGAACCAACCGACCTAACCAATAGCCGCAAACTGTCAGTCTAATGTGAGAGGTATGGGCATTAATATTTAATTAATGAAAATCTGAGATAAATATGATGTCTAAAACGTGTTGGGTGGATAGGGTTAAACCAACTAATGAAATTAATAAACCCTTTTCATGAATCTGTAGGCCCAGTACAAAGTTAGACAAGTCTGTAAATCTGTTAAACTCTGTATGTCTGAACTTGTAAACAAGTTAATCTGAAATCTGTTAGTCTGGGGGCACAAGGTTAGGAGGGAAAATACTTGTGTCATCTGTTGTTTGGGACCCATATTAGTCAGTAACCCTTTCTGGTATCAAAAACTTTGACCCAACAGTAGGAAGGGTCCGGGCACGCTTACTAAACTAATTATAAGCAGTTCATTCTGATAATGGCGAGGGGTGTTGATGGTGCGTTCCAACCGGGTCATGTGCGTGCATGGATCCCGGTCTGCCTCTGAGGATGTAAGACTCCGTGACATCTATAAATAGGTCTGTGTCATTCAAAGGTTGCCACTTTAGGGAATGATACACCCTTTTGTGGGGCTGGCACAGGGTATTTATGTATTAGAGAGCCGATCGCGTGGGGTAGGAATTAGGGTACACTTAGTTCTGTCTGTTCTGTGGGGTACCGTCTGTTTCTGTTGGGTGGTAACACCTGTCTGTTTCTGCGTGGTACCGTCTGTTGGGTTGGTAAAGGCCCATTTACTAGTGTACACCCAATTCTAACATTCTGTTTTCGTAGGGATTATTTTGTTTCCGTTTCTGTCTCTGTTCGGGTGGTAAAGGCTAGGGCTGCACAAAGTATGAGTTGAGTCGGGTTAGACCAAATACTTTATCCGACCCGCATAGGTATGGGTTTAAGGTAGCTCAACCCGTACCCGACCCTATATGAGGTTGGATATGGGTTGGGTTGAAGTATGGGTTGGGTCGGGTTAAGTAAGGTTGGGTTGGGTCACTTGAATACAATAAAAAATGAGAATATGAGGGATTTTTTCTAAAAATTATATCAAAATATTCAGCATAATATATCAGATTTTAGCTAGCATAATGCATTTAAAATAACCGATTCATTACAAGACATATAATTAAAATTTCATTATAAAACACATCATATGAAATTAATTTACTACATAGTTGAGCAAGTGTTTCATTTTAAAATACATTAAAATGCTCTTTAAAATATATTTATCAAATTCTATCTAGTTTGGATTGACATGAAATATTTTTTTGTACATTTATTATAGAATACATAAACATTATTCTAGGATTATACTATTCTAATTTTAATTGGATGGATATTAAATTAGTTTTTTTTAAATAGGTTTGGGTTGGGTTAAAATGAGGTTGGGTTGAACAAAATGTCAAACCCGACCCGCATATAGTATGGGTTACAAATTGTAACCCATATCCGACCCGAACTAGGATGGGTTGGGTTTATGTGGGTTGGGTCGGGTTGGTGGGTTGGGTCGGGTTGGATATGGGTTGTGTGCAGCCCTAGTAAAGGCCCATTACTAGCATTCTGTTTCTGTACTTTCTGTTCGGGTGGTAAAGGCTCATTATTAGCATTATGTTTCTGTACCTTCTGTTAGGGTGGTAAAGGCCCATTATTCTGTTTCTGTTTAGACATTAGGGTAACACCTAATCCTGTTATACTAGTATTAGTGCAGAGAAGTGAAAAGTAATATCATCATGTTTCTTCTGTTTAACCTAAGTATATCTGTTATTCCTATTTCCTGTTATCTCTCATCCAGTTTTATTTGCATGCCATGACATTATTATCTGTTCATAACTGAAAGTCACCGGACTTGCCAGACTTTATGTCTGACCCTTGTTGTTTCGCCTCTTTTCTTCCGTTTCTCCCCCCAGGTTTTCAAGGAGGGAATACTCTAGCTTGATCCGGATCTTTCTTCCTGCTTGGAGTGCTTGAAGTACTTAAAGTATGGCTTGTCTTTTTCTGGCATCTTTGGTGGGGATTATGATTTTAAAGTTTTGTACTCTGATGGCTTTTGAATAAGGCTGATATATATGTACTTGAGTTTTTGGTAAAGTTGTAACCAAACTGATTTCTGTCCGCTGCAATAAAGTTATAAAGTTTTTCAAGTATTATTTTTATATCTATCTTGTAATATTCTATTCTGTTTACTAAAATGCTCCATCAAAGTTAAGGCATTCCCTTTGTGAGTGACTTTAACGAAGGTGGGGTGTTACAATAATCATTAAATAATGATTTTTGGAAATTAAAACTGAATTAGAGTTTTAATGAATCTTTAAATAGATTGAAAGGTGAATTTTATAACTAAAATTATCAAATTCAAGAAATGATCGAGAATGGAATATCATCAGTTTTGCTCCAAGCGATAGTTAAATATTTAATTAGATGTGAACGTGAAATGGTAATTAATTTTACCGATAACACCGTGGTGTTAGATATGAAGCATTACCAGTTTTACTTCATGGGATGAATAGGTTGGGATTGGGAAATTAAACAAATGATTACTTCGGTAAGGTTCGCTAATCCAGACTAGTTTGGATAAACCATAATTTGGTTTGGATTGATATCCAAAGGAAGATTAAAGGATAAATTTAAAAGAATTTATCTTTGATAAAATTAATGGAAACCTTTCCCAAAGGATATGAATATTTAAATAAAAGAATATTCAGAGTTGGAATGATGCGTATGTTGTGTTTATGTAACAATTGTTTATAAAATACATGAGTTATTCGGAAAGACCGAGTTTACCCATTCTGGATAACTGATACGACGATTAGTCGACGATGAAGACGGTGGTTGAAGACCGGAGGTCTTCACATCGTTTGGATGATTACTGATGTCTTGATTTGGCTGTACACCCAAGATGAGGTAATAAGTGATGATCGTTCCAGACGTACTTGGAGATCGACCGGATATGCGAGGACCTCTCTCCTGTATTGGACATACAGGACGAGGAATAAGGTGCCTCCGGTTTCGTTCAGACCCAGAACGAACTTGTAAATGGATGTGTGTCTGATATCGGATTTCATTGTGTGATTGATAAACATTAGTTGCATAGCATGAATTGCCCGTGTGGCATGCTAAGATGCAAATGATCAAGGCTTCTGTTGAAAAGCAGAGTCTTGTGGTTGATGATCAAAGCACAGCTTTAATATAGCATAGCTTTGTGTATAGCGTTAATTCGCGGGCCTTACAGCCCGGTGTGAACCAGAAACGGGAGAGGACATCAGGGAGGACATGCGTTTCCTTCTAGCTAGGAATGGTGTTTGGGTTTTGCATGCCCAGATGTTTTACTTATGTGGATGATGGATAGCGAGGCGTCTCGGATATATCGGCACTGCAGGGCTGATAGATGGTATGGTCTTTATATAAACTAGATTGACGCCCCATAGGGCAGGGAATCGTAGTGTTCAGGCATTTTAATCCACATCGAGTGGACCGGCCATGACGATTCAAGGGTCACTCGAGCTTTGATCCTAAGACACGGGCTAGAGCGTCTCGAAACGGTAAGAACGTTCCCTTGCCTTAGTTCACAGATGGAGATCCAAATTCCAATACGACTTTTTATGGTTTTAGATGTATACTATGGGCGACATAGTGGCTCGGGACGCTAATGCCGTTTATGATTGATACATTTATATTTGAAATTGTTTTCATACACTTTACACTATAATAGTATCAAAATGGTTTGTTTTAAACGTACTAAGCATGTTTGGCTATTATAAGGTAAAACTCTATCCTCCGGCTTGCGTTGCATTGTGTGATGGGACCTGAGTCTTATAATAGCTTCATTTTTCCAAAAAACATTGCACTGTTTTGTTATATGCACAGGTATTCTTGAGAGGAAACCTATTCTGTGTTATACGACGTGGTCTCTTGATTTACTTTATTTTAAAATTAAAGGTTTAAATAACTGTTTTAGCTCTCACACCAGTCACATGACTGACCTGGGGTTTATTGTTTTAAGCTAAACTCTGGGTGCCTCTATTTTCCACACGGGCAGCTAGTAGTTGAGTTTTTGTAGATATTACATTCACAAGATCCTGATTTATAGCTGAAGGGATATTCGGAATGCTCTGTATCCGTATATTCTTTTCAGTTGTGTTTTGTATTATTTTCCGCTGCATTGTAATTTGTAATATCTGATATTTATCAAATGTATATTATTTGTTCATACTCTGTATATTCTTGTACTCTGATGTAAATTGTTGTTATAAGCAATGAAATGTTCTTCTGTTTGCGTTCTGATTTATCGTGTTCTCATTACTATCCGGGCTTTCCTTTATGGGGAAGTTCGGGTCTTATTTATAGAAAATTTGGGGCCCTTTGTAGCTATTTAGTAGGAAGCCCGATTCCGCCTCAAGCCTTTGGTATCAGCCCTCCTTTGTAGCTCTGAGCTTCGGTGGTTAATCTTGGTGTCGGCTTGCTTAATGGCTTCTCGGTGTCGACCCGCTTCAAGGGTCTCTTTTTTCCGGTATCGATTCCCTGGTGCTTCTTCCTTTATAACACTACACCAGAAAATGTCTTTCGTAGCATTGAAAAAACGCTACTAATTCTTGTAGTAGCGTTTTTGATAAACGCTACGACACGACATGCAACTAAAAGTCTGAAAGGTTCAGTTGCGTTGTAGAAACCGCTACCAAAAATGAACATATTGTAGTGTTTCTGAAACCCTACAAAAGTTTTTTTTGGCAGTATCCTAAAAATGCTACAAAGTGATACTTACACCGTTGTTTTTTATTTTCTGTAGCGGTTTATCTATGCTACTATTATATTTTCGTAGGACTTTTAAAACGCTACTAAAACTTATTGATTGATGTACAACGTATTTTAATCACAGCTATTTCCGTGTATGGCTTGTATCATTTCCAACAATCACTTATGAAAAATAATCACATTAAAACAAATAATTAATCACATAATTATCCTTTTTAAGCTAACATTGATAATCATCATAAAAAACATCTATCGCATAATTAAGTATAATATCCATAATCATTTCAATAATAGTATTTCGATAAAATAATCGAATCCATGTAATATAACTATTTACAAACAAGTCTACACAACTTGTACGAACAAAATATTATAATACATAATAGTTAAAGTCTTGTTTATGGCTTAGTTACCGATAGTTCTCTGATGTAGTTGTTCTTCACTTTGGAAATGCTAATTACCTGTTCACAAGTATAATGGTCAACAATTAGAATTACACACAAGCCCTGATAATTTACATGTATATATGATCTCAAATTGATAAATTATTAAGCTATATCTTGAATGTTCATAAACAGAAGTACTGCAAACACCAGATCCAAGGTAATATTGGCTTAGCATGAAAATCATATTATGCTTGTACGAAAAATACATATTTTTATCCAAGGTTAAAAAAATAACAAAATCAGACTGAGTTAATAAGAACAAATCAGGTAACCAATACCTACATCTGCAAGCAGTTTAGAAACATCTACAGTAAGAGGTTTAGCCAGGTAACCGCGCAGTCAAATTTTGGATTTAATAATTCATAGCGATGAAGCATAAATACTTTGCACTTCATTGATTTGAACCATTTGATCACAAACCGATGGCCCAGATCCTTGGATAAATTGTAGGTGTGAACCTCTAGTCACATAAGTCATAGCAAGCCAGAGGATATCTTTCTGTGAAAAATATCTTGCTTCAAAAAGTCACGTAAAATATTAACCTAATGCACCCGAAAAACGTAGTTATGTACCTCGAGAGAAGTCCCAGATGATAAATTTAGAGTGACCAATCTCCCTTCTGCAGCAGAACTCTCGGTTTCTCTCTGCTTTGCTTTGCAATATTTAAGAAGACTTCTTCAAGAGTTGTTAAACCCAGTTGTACTATGCCAACTCATTTACTCCAAAGGTTAATTTAGTATTTATCACCTTTACCTTTTTAGGATGTTCTATATATAAAACAATATAGTTTCTTACCTGTTTGATGCACCAACATTATAATATGCCAATCCATATCCATGTATGCCCATACTGTAAAGTGTTAACAAACAAAATAATGTAGTATACAAACATCCATATTAATATAATTTTAATCTTCAGTGTTAGGAACACTATTATTTTTTTCTGCTTCTTTCATGATTTTTATTATATCTTGCAAATTTTCGGGCGCAAGGGTGAACAAACAATACTATATTGTCTGGCCAATAAAGTTTGCTACAGCTTGACAAACTGCCTAAAGCCTTTAGACTTTACTTGCATTGCTATTTGGGTTTAGTTAACCCAGTTTTGTTGTTTTGCAGCTGTGTACGTCAGTACGTGCCATGTTTTTTTTTCAAGTCTACAGCTTGACAACTGGGATACATAATTAAATCTATCACTGTTACAGCATTAGACTATACTTCAAAAAGCCAGAAGACAGTAGGAACGAATGAGATCGTAGCACAAATAAATGCAAGTTAATATTTACTACTATGCAAAGTTTGGAACTAAGGTAATAAACACAATAAAAGACATTTGGACATTAAAAAAAAATTCCCTGCATAGCTTCTACTCCATTTTTCAAGTTCAAGCAAACAAACCGCCGTTCACCAATTGAGGCATGTATTAATAAGCAAGAAACTAACTCATGGCACTAAACGGATAGCATAAATTCCAAAAAAGAAAATTAATCACATGTAGGGGTGGCAATTAGACCCGACCCGATGGACCCAGACCCGACCCAGCGGGTCTCGGTTCTAGGCGGGTCGGGTTTTGTCGGGTCTAAACTATACATTTCAAAAATCTGGACCCGACCCGACCCGAGCTTCGGTTCGGGTCGGGTCGGGTTAAAGTTCGGGTCGGGTCGGGTCGGTTCGGGTCCGATTGAATAATAACACTAAAAATACATATATTTCAGTGTTTTTAGGTCGGGTCTTTCGGGTTCGGGTCTATGCGGGTCGGGTTTGATCGGGTCTTGATGATATTTTTCATCACCTAGACCCGACCCGAGACCCATCGGGTTCGGTTCGGGTTCGGGTCTTTTCGGGTCGGTTCGGTTCGGGTTTTCGGTTCTCGGTTCTAATTGCCAGCCCTAATCACATGTAACCATATTACTAGTAAATAATATGGTACCTGAAGCGAGTAGAGTGGAGGAAGACTGAAGCAGCGATCCAGCCAAGACGATGACTGTGGTGGTTCCATCACCGGCGGCAGCATCTTGTGATTTGGACAAATCAACAAGCATCTGGTGGCAGGTTGGAAGACCTCCATTTTGTTGATAATAGTGGCACCATCGTTGGTGATAATAACTTCGTCATTGGGGGAAGATATCAGCTTGTCCATTCCTTTGGGACCGAGAGAAGTGTGGACGGCGTCGACGACAGATCAAGCAGAGGCTACTTTCACCATTTTGACATCGTCCCTTTTTGTCGAGTCCGTGTATGTCTCGGTTCTAGAAGAAAAACGAGTGGCGACTGGAAGAGTAGTGGCGGCGACCATTTGAAAATATCGTTTATTAGTTTCCGTATGGATGAGCTAAACAATATATATGTTTAAAGAAAAATAAACATTTAAATGTGAAAATGAAACTAACCGCCTTGTAATCTTCACCATTGTCAAAACCCACTATAGTCCATGCACAGAACTTTAGAGAATGTTATAAGTACACATGAGCAAGTGAATGCCCTGTAGACACTAGGTACGAATCCTGTCGTATGAGATTTAAACCTATTTGTCATGTAGTATGTTACATACTATCTAAACTTGTATAGAAATACCTGTTGGAAAATTTGTGTTGCTCTGATACCACTTTGTTAAAAAATTTATGTGGAGAAAGAGAAACAAATCAGAAGAAAGTAGAATATTTTTTAAGGGAGGAAGAAAAAAACTTTTATTGCTTGATTCTTTTTTCTTGCTTGATTATTGATTGATACAAATGAGTGATTACATCCTAATTTATATAAGATAGAATATCTAGACTTTTCATTTTCTAGACTTTTCTTCATTTTACATATTTGTTTAGTCTAGATTCTTCTCTAATCTTATTTTGATAACTCTAATATTTATTACCATATATTTTGTGCTTCCCTAAATACAAGAATAAAATTTATCACATAATCAATGTTTCCTTAAAAACAAGTTTATTTCCAACATCCCCCGTAAACTTGGTTTTGCAAATTGATGCATGATTTTGATTCTTTGTATTTTACGTGCTTTGGTAGGACTAAAGAAATTATCCAAATTTTCTTTTTTTGTTTCTTTCTCTTTCCCAATATGAAGATCTTCGATGCAATTTCTTCGATAGTGCTCCATTCATTTTGTCCTCCACCATTCGCACAAGACATTCCAAAAAGTGTGTGCTGTAGCCTCCATCTTATTCCAATGTCATAAACTTTGAATGGGTCATATATGGTGTCTTTGAATTCTTTCAAAAAATCACTTCTACAATCTTTGACCAATTTGATTTCTTTATTTGTTTTCCAACTCTCTTCAAAAATTTGTTTGTGCTTCAAATTTTCACCAAACTCTTCAATTTCTCCTTGTATCATATGTTCTTCATTTTCGGTACATTTCCATTCATACTTTTTGTCATTGGCGTCATCTTCATCTACTTTATTTCCTTTCATATTTAATTCTTTGACAAAAATCTTTTTCACTTCATTGATTTTTGTATGCTTTTCTAATTTTATATTTTCAAATTTCTCTTTGCTTTCTTCTTGGATTACTAGTGACCTTTTACTTTTAATTTCTTTAATCACGATTTCAGCACTCTCTTGTCCATCTTTGAAGTCTTCTTCATGGTTTGCTTCCCTATTGATAGCCTTAGCTTTTTCTTCTCTTTTGTTCTCCGTTAGTGCCACATCAACATGGTCAGCAGTATTTTCCACTACAACTTTTTGCTTCTGCGCCTCCTTTTTCCTCTCCTTCCTCTCCTTGTTTGTCTCATCCATCATCTCTTCTTCCATAGGCTCTGGCATAGTCTCTTCTTTCTTCTTCTCTTGCTCCTTCTCTTTCACATTCTCACTATTCTTCTTTTCATCTTTCTCATCAATCAACTTATCTTCATTCATTATCTTTGCATCACCTTTTCCATACACCTTTTTCAAGAGATTCCATGAATCTTTTGTACACCTTCCTCTAAAAATGAGATCCGAAGCTTTCTCATCGACATTCTCAGCAATCACAGAAAGAGCACAGTAATCATTCCGTTTTAATTTCGCAAAGGCTTTCTTGTCCATTTGCGACATACTCTTCATGTCTTTACGCCATTCATAGCCATTTTCAACAATCTCCCATAAACCTTTGGAGATTAGCTCCTCTTTTTTCCTACTGCTCCATTCTTCAAAATTCTCTTTTGTGAGAACAAACGTCGAAAAAAAATAAAAATGTCATAATTTTAACCAGGCTCTAATACCACTTTGTTGGAAAATTTGTGTTGCTCTGATACCACTTTGTTAAAAAATTTATGTGGAGGAAGAGAAACAAATTAGAAGAAAATAGAATATTTTTTAAGGGAGGAAGAAAAAAACTTTTATTGCTTGATTCTTTTTTCTTGCTTGATTATTGATTGATACAAATGAGTGATTACATCCTAATTTATATAAGAGAGAATATCTAGACTTTTCATTTTCTAGACTTTTCTTCATTTTACATATTTGTTTAGTCTAGATTCTTCTCTAATCTTATTTTGATAACTCTAATATTTATTACCATATATTTTGTGCTTCCCTAAATACAAGAATAAAATTTATCACATAATCAATGTTTCCTTAAAAACAAGTTTATTTCCAACAATACCCTATATTAAAAAAAAAAGGATTATGTTCTTAACCAAAAAGACACAAGGTACATTAGCAATATGATAATACCAAAGCAAACAGCAACTTGAAACCAAATTAAGCAAAAACAAAATAGCACTATCATGTCAAAGGCTCAGATTATATAACTTAGCTATTGATCACTTGAACTAGGAAACCAGCTTCGGCAGCTCGACGTCGTTTGTTCTTCCTTCGGCTTCCAATTTGCCTGTAGCCATTCTTCTTTTTGCTCAACTCTTCTTCTTTAGTAGAATTTAAAACCTTAGCTTCTGAATTCACATTTCCTTTTACTGTATTTTGACTCTTTTCCCGTTTATCATTCTCATTGGTAGCGTTGATACCCTTAGCTGGTGAGTTAAGTTTTGAGTAGGTGAAAGCAGTGATTTAAGTAGGTCAACAAGTACAAATAAGCGTGACTGGAAATGAAAGCAGTGATCTAACACAGCTGGGATACATAATTAATGTAACAAGCATTAGGCTATAATCATCAAAAACAGAGATGCACACTAAACACTAAATGCAGTATGGTTGGGGTAAGAACACGATTAAACAAATCAAATACTCAGATCTCAGGCGACATAAACATACAAGCAGGACCAACACACAAGCAAGAGTGCGTTTGAAAAGTACTCAAGTGAAAAAGCGCGATTATATGTAATATACAATGACAAGGAGTTGAATTAGCTAGAAGAAGGCGAGGTTGAAACCAAGGCATGGAGCAGTGCCTAACAAGTGCACATATGAACAGCCCAGTAAGCTTAAATCATTTCGAAAGCAGCAAAACAAAGGACAGGCAAAGGAGTGGCAAAACAAAGGACAGGCAAAACAAATCTGATGCACCAGTTTCTAATAGAAGCATAACCATGCCCCCGATTTTTTTTCCATGTTACAGTAGAACTTTTTGAACTGATAGATTACAAGATAGCAGGAAAATTACAATTGTTTCGCATATAATATTACAAAATAGCCTCAGGGCATGTTGCTTGTGGAGTGCCATAAAGTTTATGTTGTTTGCATAGAATATTACAGTTATTTGAAGGAAACTAACGGCCAGCAGAAAACTAACAAGATATAATTTCTGAATAGTGGGTAACCGTGTGCATATAATTTATTACTGAGTTTGTAATAACTACTGTAAGGAAACTAACAATTTTTTTTTGTGGTGGGCACGTGCCCACCACAAGCCACATGTGGCTCCGCCAATACGGGCAACCAGACCAAGCTAGCAAATGTTTAGGCACCACTCAGACCAGTATGCAGCTACAAGCGGGTGCAACATCATAAAAAATGGAGACAACAAGATGTATCATACTTAGGTCAAGATGCAAGCAATACAACAATGAAGATAAGATATCACAAAACAATGGAGACAACAATGATTTATACAAATGCGACTGTAATAGAATGGTACTCACGCATATACAAGTGCATGCACATTCATGACTCAGACTTGCAAATGTAACAACCCATAGCATGGAAATAACTGATGACTTCAAGATAGCAAGGAGCACCAGAAACAATCAGTTACACCAAAAACAAATAATGCACTAGGAACAACTCAATGTTTGCATATGACAAACCAACAATGGACATCAATCTTATAGCAGTTTAAGCATGTAGATATAGGCATCGAAAGACAGAAATCAATTCAAGTTATATCAAGCACAAGCTATAAGTCAACATAAACAAAAATCAAAGTGGCATAGTAACTCATAACCGAAATCAGAAAATCAAATTGAGGGTGAAAATATATGCAGTGATATATTCAAACGAAAAACTGGTTGGAAAATCATCAAGAGTGTTCAAACATAAATCAATGGTCAGGAGATAGCAAGTTGAAGCATATTCAAAAATATAGGAAACCAACTCCTATAAAAACTCGATTATTAAGTTATATGATCCTATACAATCAGTGTATTTCCTCAATAATTTCAAATTATCCCATCAATATTTAAAAAAATTATTAAACAAAATTCCAACTAAACTCATTTTCTATTTGACAAAATATCCAACATAATTTTTTTGTTCAGACTCAAGCATTTTTATTCAATAAGATCTTCTCTAGTTATTCTATATATATTACTTTCAAAATTTTCCAATTTTCATAATTTTTCACAAATATTCACATGATTTATACCAATAGTATGAAGAAAATTTAAGCTTATTCACAAAATTCAACACCTTATTGTTCAAGCCCTATTCTAATGTTTCTATTCAAAGCTTCCACCCGTATAGAAACCAATTTTTCAACTATGAGTTGAAAATTTGGTAGTTAACAGTGGGGGAAATGAGGGTAAGTATCATTTTTATCAAATTTATTTAACCAAAATCATATAGCGGTATAAAAAGTTATAAAGTACTGACCATTATTATGAAGAAAAACCTTTCATATATAGCTGCAAACTATGATTTCGTATATATAGTCGAATAAATTCATAGCTAGCTAAAGAGCTTTGTGGTAGGAAATTGATATCAAAAGAATAACACAGTCACCCATCATACAGACTATTTATTTTGTAAACCAATATGATGGTACAGTTCTATACATATTAAACATAGGCGCATCATTAGAACACTATCACCTCTCATTTATCTCATTTTTCAGTATTTATTTTTTAAACATATAAAACATGACCTTACTTTTCGCGATATCCAAAAAAATACAACCACAATAGATGATGGTATTTCAATTATTAATTTAAAGTTGATATTATCTATTAAAAAATTAACTAATTAGTTTTTTTCCTGATAAATAAATTAAAAATGCAGTTTGTATTGAAATACAATCAATATATGATTCCATCTATGATTCTAAAAGATGAGCTTGATCTAACTCTTCATCTCTAAATATTTGAGGTTGTAAACATTTGCACTTTCACAACATGGCTACCATGTTCTTAATTACAATAAAAAATGTGTGATAATAAGAATTACAAATTATAAATCTTTCCACTTGTGAGTTGATCATTCACTTGCTTGCTTGCGTAATTAAGAAATCCGCTCACTTGAAGATTTGCTTGCATTATCCTTCGCCTTGATAAATTTATAGTTTGTTAATTTCTCCATATTTCAAACTTTTTTGCCAAGTTTGAACATTTGGAAGTACAAAAAATGTTGAACTTCCATATGTACATAACTTATATATGGTACTATTAATAAAACCTCGTAAATGTCTAAATTAACTTCCATAAAAGTTCAACTATAGGTCTTAACGACATATCAAATAGAATAGCTGAAGTGGCCAACACTCTAAACTATCAAACTATGTCCTTTCATTTTAACTACCTAGGTATAACAAGGTAGGTGAAGCCTAAAAAGGAAGGCTGAAACATTATCACAAATAAACTTAACAATAGAGTGCCCTCTTAGAAGCTAACTGTCATTCCGGAGCAGGTAGCACGATCTTCATTAACTCGAGATTTCCAGCAATACTAATTTATTGGATGTCTTGTAATATTTCCTTAATCGGGTAACTAATAAAATATATAACATCAGAAGAAACTTCTTATCGAAAGAGTCGTCGGAGAGCTCTAACTGCGCTACCTCATTAACTGGAACCGCGTACGCAAACCCAAAACCCAAGGGGGCTGAATACTTTTAACTTAAAGGCTTTGAATACATTTTTGTTCTATAAATGGATTTGGAAATTCTTAGATCATGAATTCTTAACTTGGGAAGAAATTATCAGTAACTTCACTCCAAACGATAAAATATAATCTAAAATTCATGTAATAAAAAAACTCTTCATTAGAAGAATATCTCCAATTTATAACACATTTGAAATAAGCCCTGATCCAATGCTAATTAACTCTAGAGAAAACCCCTCTTTTTGTCATGAGCATTGGGGTTCTTACATCACCTTGAAACACGGTCTTATAAAACAAAAACTTGCACTCGATTAACAAATAGCAAGTATCGAATTTTCAGTCACAGTCTTATAATACATACCAAAATCTGCATTTGACTAACAGTTGCGTTCTCAGTAATTGATCAGGGCTAGGGTATATTATTTTCTCTGAGATCCATAAATCTTAATTGGAGTAGCCCAGAACAACAATAATAAAAAAGGTTACCTGAACGCAAATCCGTATTTACAATTACATCGGATAATACAACCAGATTTAAACAGCCGATGTAGTTTAGGTATGTTAATACAATCTGATTTGATAATGAAACAAACAGCTAATAATGAAATATTCAAAGTGATAACCTTTACATCGATTACCTTGATCTATAGATTCGGGCTTTGCAAACAAAGCGGAAGGGAGCTGATTAAATTCGATGTGGAGGGGATTCCTATTACTGAAGTGGATGGGAGCCGATGACGAGGAGTTAGATGATGAAGTGCAGTGATTTAACGAATTGGAGCGATGAATTTGATCGGAAGCGAGGGGGCGGTTGAATGGAGCGAGAGCGAAATTTCAGTGGAGGGAAATTTTGGTTAAAGAGGGAAAAACGAAACATTGGATGGAAAAACGAGGCACAGAATGTGACAAGGGTCAACAAAACAAGGCAACCCTAAAATAAAAAAGAAAAAGAAAAAATGGGATGCTATTAGTCGCAGTTACACTGCAAACTCTGCCAGTAATAGCGACTAAATGCATATTTTCTTGTAGTGTAACTTTGTCTCGCCTTTTGGCAATGGTATCAATATCAAGCCTGTTGGTATCGATTGCTCTATACTTGCTCCTCTTTTTGGATGTTGGCCCCATTCCTCTGTTTGGCTTCGGTATTGCACTTCCCTGTTTTTGTGTGTGATATTACCACCACTGATACCGATACTTTGCTCTGATGCTTGGTTTCACTTCTCTATTCAATGCAGCAGTTTCAAGTATCACCTTTATGCTTTAACCATGCTTCCTTGGTATCGACTTTTAGGCCTTTGTTTTCTTTCTTTGGTAACCAAACCAGGTTAACTATTTCACCCTTTAGTATCGATACCAAGCCAACTGTTCTCAACATGTTGGTGTTGATTATATGCTTCTTTCCTTCTTGTCTTGGTATCGACACCGAGAAGTGTGATCCCTATGTTGGTGCCAATAATATCCTTGCTTTGGTGCCATCTTCGCCTCCTCCCAGGCTTTTTTTGCTTCTGATCCCGGCTTCTCTTCTTCATCTTTATGCTTTGGTGTTGGTTGTGCACCATCCTGTTTTCTACTTTGGTATCGATCCCAATACGATACCCCTTCACCTTAGCTTCAGTTGCGGTGTTGAATTCTTGTAGTAACATTTGCCCTATGGTAAAGGGATGTACCTCACTTTTCAAGTCAACACTTTTGTTCCGGTTTCAAATGTCTTCATTTGGAATTCTCCCTGTGTTTTCCTGCATAAAGTACAATAATTAGCATTTCTTGCATTAGTTTTTTTGCTTAAAGTAGGATGTATACAATGATTTTCTTATATTATGTTAGGTATTATCTGGACCGAAACCAAATGACAGACAAAACCGACAATAGGATAGTATGATCATTCATACTCTATGTTTTGCTGAGATAATGAATAATAAATTTTCATATCATAAGCTTAGAAAACCTCCCTTTATGAGGTATAAGAAACCATCATCTTCGTTAGAAGGTTTCATCATGAGAAACCTGAGATACCAACTCGAAGGTTGATTTAAAAATCCCTTTTCGGAAATAAGACAGTAGGCCTGAATTCCATATTTTAGGCATGACCATAGAAGTCTAGAAACCTTTTCCTGGAAATGAGAAGGGAAAATATGTAACCTTGATTCAAGTATTTAAATAATGCAAATATATGAATTCACTTTTGAAAGCATTATAAGTCCAAAATGTATATTTGGAAATACGAGAGAAAGATCTAAATCTCTGACTTGAGTTCATGTAATAGAATCTTGAAAACCTATTTTTTAGGAAATAAGAACCATAGTCTTAAGACCCAAATTCTGGTATTAATAGAAGACCAAAAACTGTGTTTGATAATAATAGAAATCCCGAAACTTAGATTCGGGTATTTGATAGAAGACCAGAAATCCATATTTGGTAAAAATAGAAGTCCCGAACCAAAACCCAGATTCATGTATTAAATAGAGGACCAGACATTCATATCTGACAATAATAGACAATATCTCACATAAGTTGAGCAAATCATCGTATACATCCTACTCTAAGAAAAGACTAACACAAGGATGTTATGTGTTAAATTTTTGTAGAATAATGCAGTGGAATTCCTAGATGAGGATGTTCTAAACACAAATAAGGATTACATATCAGGTGATATCCACATAATTTACAACCTTACTTACAAAGTCATTTCATTGATTGTCAAAGTACAAAAGTTAGATCTTAATGTTACAACCATATCAAATATCTTACACCTCCTCATTTACATCATCATCGGTTAGAGGGTTAATAGCATGATGAATTGCGATACACAAAAGCTCTTTAAGTTTTTGCTCCTTCCTAATCTCATTGGAGTTGTCTAGGGATCTAGTATGAAATTTTAGAGCTATGTTAAAAGCTCAACCCTTAGCTTTTAAAGTCATGTTCTCTTTCTCCAAATCAAAGATACGCTTCCGTAAATCGTGTCTCTCCTCCTGTAATTGTTTAATTTGGGAAAGATAATAGTTAATATGTCGAAGCACACCATCCTTATACTGTGTTTCACAGAAATCCTTGATTTCAGCATTGACTCTTCTACACCACCTAGAAACTACCGATTCATCTAACCCACGAGGGGGATTTTCCAAATTAGGATATTTTTCAGCGACTGGGGCCTTGGACTTAATCGTGGCCTTGGAAGGCTTTGACGCAGCTATGTTAGGGGTATATCGAAAAGTAAACTCCCTAGCCTTACAACTTGCTTTTGCGTTATCGATCTCATTTTCCAAGTCAGCTGCTGATGCATTCTGCTTATCTCTTCATCAAAATCAATGGAGGGAGTGGCCTTTATTTATCCCTTTAAATCGAGGATAGTTTTATCCCTTTTTTCAATTGACCTTCTAAGCAGTTACTTGCTCATTCAAATGCTTGATGACCAACTTCTGAAGTAAAACTGTTCTTTCTCGAGTTGTAGTGGGTGCATCTCTGGGAGCATCCCTCCACTCTGCAATTGTTTGTGATTCGTCCCTGGGTAGAGGGGGAGGAATTTCAGATTGATTTCCCTATATTCAACAAAATAAGATACAATTATTTACAAGTTCTATTTTCACATAATGGTACTAATAAAATTATACTTTTCATTATCATAAGAACTTAATATAAGAACTTTTAGATCTATTCGGTCAAGCATTAAGCTATTTTGGAAATACACACACTATAGATTACAAACATGAACCTGTTTATCAAAACACCTATTATTTAAGTTATATATCAACTCAGCATGTGGGGTCCTAAGTCTCTTTAAAATTATTTCCTGGTCATCGCCCAAAAAGTCAAAGAGAAGTTGAGGGTATTCATGTAAACACATCGAAGGTCTCCTAAAAAGTGTTCCCTTCCAAATCTAGAAGTTGTTTGAGAAATAGTTTTTGTCGAACATTCTCTCCTTAATCTAAAAAACGAGTGTAAGGCATATTTGGACACTGCATCTTTGCGATTTTTCCATTACAAGCAATAAAATCAGAAAAATTATCGGAAGCATGCATTCATAATTCTGTAGTTTTACAGGTATTCATTCTGTTCATATAATATTGGCTTTTTGAATAACTCAGAGATAAATCTGGTCTTATTATACTTGAGCTTCACCAGGGGTAAGTCCCTGGAGATCGAATGAACCCTTGGTAGGTTCGAGCAAGCTTCAGGATAAAGGTTAACCACACGATCATCTAAACATCGTTTGTGAAGACATCGAAGTAAACCACCACTAAACTACCCTAAGAAAGAGAAATCTACTGTTTCAAATCTATTATAAACCTTGTACAAAAAATCTTTTAAAATATCTCTATCTTCTGTCAACTTCCAAAATAAAGTCATCAACTCCTCGTTTTCCTTAAGAATTCTTTCTCTTCGGAGTCGCGTTGCCTTTAGTCTTGGCCCAACTTCATGTTCTTTATAAGACATCAGTATGGAGCACTTTTATCTAGATCATAATATATTTGAAATAAAGCATTATAATCTTTCAGCAGTTTGTCCTACTTTATATGAGATCGGGGTATTTCCCTTTGTTTCTTATCTAACTTGGCCTTATAAAATAAGGCAATGTTTTTCCTTGACTATAAATTGTAGGAAATCAGTTAAAATGAATTTAAGAGGGAAGAAAACACTTTGAAAGTGAAAGCCATACCTGAGAAATAAGGACTTCAGGCTGAGTAGGTTGTTCTTTTCCTTTTTAACCTTTGTTGGAGGGGCCACTATCCTTAGAAAAAGTTTCAGTTGGATCCAGAGTAGTAGGAGCATCCGAAGAATCAGGGTTTGCATCGTCGGAGCCATGGGTGCCACCAGCAGAAGGAGGAGGGTTGTTGTCTCCTTCACCAAAGTCATCACAACAACCCTTATCTTTGGGCCCAAGATCATCACCACCACCATCATCATCTCCATCGTCATCAGCAACAACATAATCATCATCTTCCTCTTTTTCATAAGGATCAAAGTCATCACGAAGGTCTTCAATATACATAAACTTTCTAGGCTCCATTGTATCTTTTTCAGAACTTGAATCCTCTGCCTGACCTGCTCAATCCTGTTCATAACTTTACCCGCAATAGTAGAATCAACCGAAGGGAATTCAATCTCAGCATATTTCTAACAATTGTCAGAGTACGTCAAGAAAAGTGCATCTTCAAAAGAGTTCAACACTAATTCCGGGAAATGGGAGTCTAAGAAAGAAGAAATCCTTTGTTTAACCTCAGAAATTATCCACTTAGCATTGGAGAGTGCATCTTGGACCTTAGAAAGAAGGACGTCTTTCTCTTTTAACTTTTCAGCATGATGGACTACCATTCTGGCCTTCTCATCCTCCAGTCTTGTTTAGACAACTCAAGAGCCAAAGCTTTGTTAAACAGAAGGTTTTTAGCTTTTCTCTCCTCCACAAGCTCCGACTCAGCCTTTTCAAGAGATGTTTTTAGCTCGGCACATTCATTTGCATGCTCCTCCTTCGCTGCATTCAGAGCATTGACTTTGGACTCTAGGGAAAATTTCTCTTCTTTAAGCTTGGCTATATCAGAAGAAGACAAAACAGAAACCTCCTGAAGGGAAAACCATTTTTTGGTTATATGAACAAAAGAAAGCAAAATCAACATTTACATAAGAAGAAAAGACCAAAAAAACTAAGAGAAACAAGGTTGTACCAAAAGCAATTGCTCGACAAGAGATTATCGCAGGTTCACCAAGTCCGAAGATGAAGAGGAGAATTTATTCTCTTAGCTTAACACCCTCCTCTGAGACTTATGTACTCATAAGGTTGTATATTAATAGACACCGATTATATGTTGTGAATTAACAATGTGGCATGCTAAGTGATGTGCTATGATGATCAAAGCATAGCTTATTGAAGCGTAGCTTTGTGTAATGAGACTTCGACAACCTCACATCCCAGAAATGATCGAAAATAAGAAAAATGCAGCAAGGTTATGAGGGTCACGCCCCTTAAGGGATGACCATTTCCTTCTAGATTTTTGAAGCAACACTACGGTATGGAGCCCAGGTGTTTGCTATATGGCTTTTATGAGGTAGTGTTGTGGTATGGAGCCCTGACATTTTACTATTGTGGTTTTGTTGGAAATTTGGGATCCTGTAGAAAAGGTCTGTAAGGACCGGGAAATGGCATACTCATGCGGCGTGACTTTGAATAGCACCGACGACCTTGTGTTGGTAGAGAAGGGTTTACTTCTCGAGACGTTCCTCTAGAGGCATACCCATTCAGTAAGAAAGTTCCTTAGCCTTGGTTATCTGATGGAAATCCAAAATCATTCGCTATGGTCCCATACGATTTTCTATTATAGATCCTGCGTAAAACGCATAGGAGGTCAGTATAATATTATGGTACCTATGCTGGCTAAGATTGATACATTTATTTGCGAAAGTGATTTTTTACACTATGCATTAATAATAGTATAAGAGAATTTCTCATGTATCAAACATATTTTGGCTATTATAAGGGAAACCTCATCCAAATGTGTGTTTGCATTGTGTGTGTGGCGCAAGACCTTATGATAGTTTCATTTTCTAAAGAGCATTACGAATTTTCATGCACTGGTATTCATATGGGGAAAGCTTATTCTGTGTTACACGGCGTGGTCCTATGATTTACCTTACTTTAAAATGAAAGTAACTGTTTTGTTTTCTCACACCAGTCCCATGACTAACTTGAAGTTTATTGTTTCCCTCATCTAAACTTTGGGTGCCCATAATTTCCACATGGGCAACCTAGTGTTTTGGTTTTTCAGTTCTGCTGGAGCTAGATGCTTATAATGGAGTTGCTAAGATTTTGGACTTATCTTTTTGAGATCCTAGCCTTTTACTTTCCATTGCTTATGTTGTACATTTAGTCCGTATAACGTTTTGTGGGACATATGTTATTGTAAATATTTCATGTATCAGTTTATGTACTTCTCTCGTATGACTATGTTGTACTTTAAACTTGTTCTATTATCATGAGACGCTTATTTTTCTATTGTGTTTTTGCCTATATTATGATGTGTTATTACCCAAAAACACTAACGATCGGGATTCCACAATTTGAACTTACGACAGTGATTATCTTTGGTTACATTAATTGTCGATGTTCGAAGGTTAAAAATCCGGGTCACTAGTGGACGGTCGTGGGTTCTTACCAAATTGGATGGAGTTGTGTGGTTTATACTCGATTCAAACAGTATGAATTATCGGGTTGACACATATGGCAATATCGTATGATATATCGCCTGATATGAGATTTAAAATATCGACCAAGATTTTGATATTTTTTGGGCTATGACTAAAGCCCATGCCCGATTCAAAATAATAACTAAAAATATTCAAACCTAAGCATTATAATCTTATGTTATTTTAATAATGATCCCCTCTATTATAATTAATGAAATAAACACTAAAAAAGTCCGTAAATTAATCAACTCCATATGAGACATCTAGGCCACATCTCACATCACTTGAGGAATCGCCTTTTAAGATATATTTTTGACTTTTTTTATTAGTTAGCTTATTAAAGCTAGATTTTATTAGGTTTACCATCTTTTTTTGCTTGCACGTAAATAGAATTTTAAAAAAAACATGTTTAATATTTAATGTATATATATTTTTCATACTATATGACAAACAACTATATTGTATATTCATATATGTTCTGCATTCTTTATGATTTTCATATTCAATATATTTTTACAAGCATGTTACTTAGGGAAAAAAAATATTTTATGTTCTACTCATGTGTAATTATTTAATATGAATATTCTTTCTAGATTAATAACAATGCAATAATTTTGCAATTCAAGTTTAATATATTGTTTTTATGGTTGATTTCATAAAATTATTATGTAATAATATTAATTTTAAACATATTATATACCCCGAGATGTTTTTGATATAAGCTTTAAGACTCGAGATGGAACGCTAAGACAAACACCTGAGTTAGACTTATCTTTCCCGAAATCACCCACGATACGAGATCAAGTCTCCAAAATCTCTGACACGAAACGTGACCGATATCCGAGATTTAAAACATTGTGTATAACAGGTATTAGTATAAAATATATTTACAGTTATTACTAACAATTATATATATAGTGTATAGTATAGGCTTTATAACAAGTGTTAATAATCTAGACTGTATAGTAACAAGACCGTCTATGATGGTCCAGTGAGATGTTGATCAAGACTGATGATGCAGGTCAAGGCTCATAAGTTAACAAGAGTTCATGTAACAATCCGAGTTTTTGGGAACCTGTGGTACATAGATTGTAACTTGTTTTGTAAATTGCAAAACTAAGAAGAATAAATGCTGAGTGCAAAAGTTTAACTTGTATAATAATTTATGATAAGAAATAGGGAATTTTGTGATTTATAAGAAATTTGGTATATTGGAATAAATTGAATTCATTTAGTGTAATAAGAAGATAAATTCAAATCTTTTTTTGCTAGATAAATTTAGAGATGGAATTAAATAAACTGGGAAAACCTTATAATTGGTGTTTAATGAATTATTTTCTCAAATGTGATGATTTTGGAAAAAATAAATTATATTTGTTGGTTTAAATAAATATTGAAAACATAAATTATTGATTAACAATCAATATTTTAGTGAAAATATATTTTCAATGCGAAGTGTTAAATTGTTTTAATGAAACCATAAATTGTGGGTTTTGTGAATTAATTCGAAGGAAAATTGAATCAATTAATTATGCAATTACTTAAAATGGTTAGAATAAAATCTTATGGAAAACTGTATTGGGTTGAAATAATCCTGAGAAAACAAACTTAATAATGTGTTTTGAGAAAATTTAGGGAATAAGTGCATTCTGTGTTAATTTGGGGATACATTGAGTTTAAATACTCAATATTTGTGTAAAGTCGGAAAAAGTTGAAACTATTGTAATATATATGAGTGAATATGCTCTTGTCATATTCTATTTAGTCCCACATCATGGGAATAAGTCTAGCATCAGCTCCAAAGCCTATACATAAAGGAGCCAATGTAATTTAAATGATATATACTTGAAGCAATAAAAATAAAAGTCTCTCCCCTATCTTTTTGTTCTCTCTAATGGCTTCTTGTTTATTATATGTTCTGTTTTATTTTATAACACGTTATCTGCACGAGATTCCACTAGAGCTAAAAAAAATTATGTTTAGAAATCTTCTAGGTCTACATCTGTGAATTTGTTGTATCTTCTGCTTATATGTGATTCATACTTCTAGATCTCTTTTCTTTTTCAGTTTTTGTAGATCTAGATTCTATTTTAATGGATCTAACCTTTTAGATCTAATTACCTATATTGATCCTAAATATGTGCAGATATATTATTTCAATTCTTTGCGGATCAAATTTTGAGTTTTCCAAATCCAAATGGGGATTTGATTATATATGTATTGTTTACATTATTGATGATGTAGGGGTAGATCTAGTTTTATCCTTTCCGATCTACTATTACTTTTCGTATGTATTTTTTTTTGGGATAAACTAAAGACAAAATATCTCTTGAAAAAAAATGTTTTTTTTATGTATATCCAACAGAATTATGGGTATAAAATATAATGATGTAGCATTTAAATTCAATTGCAATATTTATTTATCACTAAAAGTGAGATTGAAAACTCATGATGTAAACCAATTCTTTCAAATGAGGAACCTGAAGTTCGTATGTAAATGACCTGAAGTTCATATGACATGAAGTTCATATACATTTTTTTTTCAAATAAGGAACCTGAAGTTCATATGCAAATGAGGAACCTGAAGTTCATAATCATAAAGCATATTAATTCTTTGGAATCTAGAATAATATGAACCTGAAGTTCATATGTTGAAAAAAAAAATTTGAAGCCCGAAGCTTTCTTAAAAGTTGTGACATAAAAAGATTGTAATTCCAGAAGAAGTTAAAAGAGACACACACATTATAATATGTGATAAAAAACATTGGATTCAATAGAAAATCTCTAAACATGTTTCATCTAACTGACATCTTTCATATACAATTTATATTAACTGAATATCCTGAAGATATAGTATGCATATTAATCTCTTGAAGAGATGTTTTAGAGATTTAATTTTATGTAGCAAATCCAACACTCTAGAAGAGATGTTAAAGATTTTTTTCATTGCATTGCAATTACATAAATAAAAGATCTGTTCCCTGAAGGAATATCATACACTCCAGAAGTAGTGATTTCTTTTCTCTCTTGAATCTTATTCAATGCACCTAATTTTGTTAATGCATTTAAGGTTTGATATGTATTTTTGTATATTGATATGATATTTCAATAGTTTGTATATATTTATCTCTAGAGGAGATAAGTTCATCCCAGAAGTCGTGATAACAAAATATCTTTAGAGGATATTTGTATATTTGAAAATGGTAAATATCTCTAGAAGAGATCTGTTTATATCTCCAGAAGAGATTTCTACAATTAAAGGTGATAAAATATTTGTAGAAAAAAGTTCATAATTTTTTCCTAAAATAAAAAATAAAATATGTATTAAAACTCCATAAATGGTGTTTATGGAATATCCCAGAAGCGATATTATATTCTGATATGTCTATAAAAGTATTTTCGTTAAAATATTTTCAAATATCAAAGATGATGATACAAATTTAATGACTAAAGAAAATATGCATCTTGAAGATCATAAGCTAAGATTTAAATATTGATCTTAATTTAGCACACTTGAAGTGTATGCAGAAGCAATTTTGTTATAAAAATGGAAAATTTAGAACCTGCAGTTTAATGGTAAGAGATATTTTGATATAAAAGGAAAGAACGAAAAGATTTTTATATGAATTGTATAATTTGAACCTAAAATATGTAATTTTTACGTTGTGAATTTTATGTATAGATCTGCAAGTTTATGGAATTATTCATATTAAAGAATGTAAAATCTCGGTTCTATAATTATGCACTTTTACTCAATTCTCGATTAGATATTATACATATATACGGTATTTTAAAAAAATTATGATTATTGAGAATGCAGTACAACTATAAGTTGTTTATTGCAGCTTTGTTGTTGATCAATACTATAGCTAGATCCAAATTTTATTATGTTGATTTAAGTAAAATTTATTTATTCGATTCATATATTTAGACCATATAATGGTTATTTCCGTTATTTTTATAATAAATGCATTGAATGTATAGTTATGGTAATATATATTGTATTACCATATTATTATAAATGTATTAAAAGCATTGGCTGTTGTAAGTTAAATGATGTATGTTTGTGTTTGGAATAAGAGCAGACATATGTATTATTAGTCAATGTATTTGGCAACTAATATCTAATGTAATGGAAAAAGTTGTATAACTCAGATCTGAGACCTAAAGTCTTGAATTATGAAAAAAGAAACTTTTTGATGAAGTTTATAGTCTAAAATCTTGATAATTAGCAAGAATGTAAAAGCTTCTAAATTAAAAGTATGTTAAAGATTAAGAACCAAAAGTTCATCATAAATTAATATACTTGATATACATATGTATGTGTATATATATGCATAGGAATTTGAAGTTCCTTAATCAATGAACTTGAAATACTTCATAATTTAAAAGCCTGAAGCTTTATTGAAACTGTATGAAATAAAACATTGTACTTCTTATAGAAGTTCAATACATTGGAACCAGAAGTTCAATATAGTTGAACCGGAAGTTCAATACAGTTTAACAAACTTGAAATTGTTTATATATTATTTGAATTTGAAGTTCAATATAGATTAACAACTCGAAGTTGTTCACATATTTCATTTGAACCAAAAGTTCTATACAGTTCCAAATCAGATATTTTGGATATTATGGTACGATCTTTAAGATTCGCATTGACATTGCTTGATAAGCAAAAATTAATGATTGGAACCTTATGAACAATTTGTTCTAAAATAGGTAACTCGAATAAGAAAGAATATGCAAATCAATTACATATGGAATACGTGGACGCACATATATACACATATATGTGAATATTTAATTAACAACCTTAAGTTGTCATGAGCTCATATTATAAATTATGCATATATTATTTAATATTTTAGAAAGTCGATTGACATCAATATTGATTGACCTGAAGTCATGTGCATATTCAAATGATAGAAAATTCCTCCAAGTCATCAGATCAATGAAAAGAAATAAGCAATGCAATATGAATGCATCTTATCAACTAATAAGAGCATTATCCTCCTACAATTGAAATACATCTAATGTATTTGCTAGCTATAATGCGACAATGGATCAAAAATGAGAATCCAAAGAAGGTTAATTATTTAAAGTGACAATGTTTGTCGACATTGAGGGGGAGGATAAAGGAATCATCAATGTTAAATACTTGCTAATATAGAATTATGCAAAGTATTAAGTAACTTGCATAAATTATCAATTATGTCCCTAATAGAGTTTCTCTAATATACATTTGAATCCCCGAAGGATCAAAAGGTATAAATCACAGCTGAAAATGTGGTATAAAAATCAGTTCAAAATATTTTTGAAGTAAGTCATAAAGATGAAAAATAAAGGAGGTGAGTGTTCCTGAAGAAACACTTAAGGGTGCTTTGAAGGAAACCCATGACGTGATTGTCAAAATAACCCCAGAAGTGGTTTAGGTACCGAAAGCATGATAATTTTGAGATCACAATAAATCATGTATAGAACCGATAAGAAATAATCATCGATGATAAATTAATAAATAATGAAGCGCTTATTTATAAATGGATTCGAAATCCCATATTATAGAGAAACATGATTGGCCATCATGAAATTTTCCTAAATAAGATATATAGACTTGTAGTCCATAAGATATGAACCTGTAGTTCATAAGATAAAAATAGAAATATATATAATGACAAAAGAACATGGAAGTTACTGAAGCACCATAGAGTGTTAAGTGCCATGAGCATTGTATTTTCAGAGATAATTGAATTGATTAAAGTGGTGAAAGTGTTTAAAACGCTTACAATACCCTGAAGGTATAAAAGATGAAAGTATACAAATTCCAGAATAATTTAAATTACGTTGTTAATGATAAATAATGCAAAGAGCAAGAAATGTAGATTACAACATTATTTTAAGTATTGTTGTGATGAAAATCTTGGTATAATTAATGATGAGTAGATCACTTCCTGCTTTCAAAAATTGTTGTAATGAAACTCTTAATATCCATTGAAGCAGTAGTTGCGATATGCAAAACTTATCATAATATATAAGTTCCTGAAGAACATAAATAACATTTGTTATTATAAAGAATACCATAAACATGGATGATAGATTACAACATTCTTCTAAGTATTGTTGTAATAAAAATCTTGATATACTTCAAGGTGAGTAGATTACTTTCTGCGTAGTGTTGTTATAATGAAAATCTTGATATACTTCATTCTTCTAAGTATTGTTGTAATGAAAATCTTGATATACTTCAAGTTGAGTAGATTACTTCCTACTTAGTAATGAAAGTTGTCTTATTCATCAAATATGTATTGCAATATGCAAGTCCGATTGAAACAAAAAATTATAAGCACCTGAATTGTATTCATAAATGAATATTTGTAACATACGAATCACAAAAGGAAGGCGTTTTAAATAAGAAAACATGCATGAAGCATGAAAATGCACAAGAAGTTTTAAAAGAAAAACTTCATTAAGGAGTATTTGTAAGCAATTTGAGTTATTGGAAGAAGAATACGAATTCAGAGAAAATTATTAAATCAGAGGAGCATCCACAAGTATGATAGATGCACTCTTTTTTCTTGATTAAGTTTTTCCCCACTGGGTTTGCTTTGTAAGGTTTTAATGAGACATGGGTCATGATCCAGAAGTATCAACCAAAAAGTAACATTCAAAAATAAGTTATAATGTACTCTTTTCCCTTATTTAAGATTTTTCCCACTGGTTTTTCTTATTAAGGTTTTAACGAGGCATTACATTGATCCAGAAGTATCATACTACTTTTGACGTAATAAATATGACATTGTATATTGTACTCTTTTTCCTTCACTAAGATTTTTCCCACTGGGTTTTTCTTAGTAAGGTTTTGACGAGGCAACATTTTGATCCCGAAGTATCAAACACTTTTGATGCAGTAAGCTATTATTTATGAAGAAGACAAGGCAGTTTGCATGGCTCAGATTCAAGTGAATTATATCAAGGGTGATAGGCTGGAGCATATTTCTTCTAATTTTCTCTTCACATATGAATGAAAGGATAAGAAGAAAGAGGAGAAACATATTCATTTCAAGAAAAGCGGGTAGATCTGTTCTCAAAGGCAATTTTCAAATCAACATTCCAGAAGATGATGTACAAAATTGGCATGCATCGACTACATCAGTAGACTAATTGAATAATGAGTTATAAATAAGGGGGAGCATATAAAAATATGCTATAATGTACTCTTTTCCTTCACTAATATTTTTCCCACTGGGTTTTTGTTAGTAAGTTTTTAATAAGGCATTATCTTGATCCTGGAGTATCAACCCTTACGGTAACATTGTAAAACATATTACCTAACGATGAAATAAATTTGCATTCTTTTCCTTGTTTATGATTTTTCCCACAGGGTTTTTCATAAAAAGGTTTTTAATGAGGCATTGTTTTGATTCTGAAGCATTAAACTCTTTTAAGGAATGTCATTTTAATATGATATTCATAATGTCAGACGTTGTACTCTTTTTCTCGTTCAAGGTTTTTCCCATTGGGTTTTTCTGATAGAGTTTTGAAGGCAACAGACAATAGTGGTATCGACTGAACGGAAATATGCAAGCAAGATAATTATATGGGGGAGCAATCATCATATATGTTTTAAAAGAGACGACTTCAAGTTAGCAGAGCATTCAAGATTTTAAAGATGCATATTCAAGGGGGAGTGTTGTAATGTATATGAGTGAATATGCTCTTGTCATATTCTATTTAGTCCCACATCATGAGAATAAGTCTAACAGTAGCTCTAAAGCCTATATATAAAGGAGTCAATGTAATATAAATAATATACACTTGAAGCAATAGAAATAAAAATCTCGCCCCTATCTTTTTGTTTTCTCTAATGACTTCTTGTTTATTATATGTTCTGTTTTATTTTATGACAGAAACATAGTTTTTAGAAATTTTATCATATGCGAAATTGCCAATAAGTAGGAATTTATGCAATGCAGAAGAGTTTATCACACTAAATTGCAATAAACAAATAAACGATGAATTTTTGTAGCGAAACATATATTTTAAATGAAAATTGTGTAAAATAAATATTAAAATTTATAAATATTGTTGAAAATTATTTATATGTGTGTTATAATAAACATTGTGCGTTGGAAAATATATTTGTGCCAAAATAATGTGTTTTGAACAATATACACTTTAAAAATGTTAATTTTGTTTAAAAGAATGTAAAATGTATATTTTGTGTAAATTGTGAATTATAGAATACTTAAATAAGTTAAAACAATCTCCAAAGTTGTTAAAAGTCTTTTATAAATATGATATGAATTTTACAAAAGATGAAATGCAAAATTTAAAGAAAAAGATGTATTTCAACAAAAAGGGATGTAAAACTGGTATAGTTAATATGGCTATATAGCTCTAATTATCTCCATAATCCTAAACCTTCCCTTAATTATCCTATTAGGGCTTAATTTAACCCGCTAACCCAAGATTAAGTAAGGAACAATCTGGAAATTTGAACATAGCTATTTTCCGTGACAATCCTTCCTTATTGATTTGGATGAAGAAACAAAACAATGGCTTCTCGTCCCTTAAAAATCCAACATCCAAATCCTCTTTGTAAATCAAACAATATTAATGTGAAGAGAAAAGCTAGTCTATCAATAAACAAATCCATGTAACCCATCTCCTCAAATTATTTTAGAGATTGGAAACAGGAAGACTGTTGTAAATTACAATAGGCTACATGTCAGAGTTTCCCATTTCTACATGTTTTAGGTGCCTCAAGCTCTTTACTTTGCAATCAAATCAGGCTAAATCCAAGTAATCTATCTAATCCAGTCAAGGTAAGGGTTTCCTCATACATTCTAGTTTTTATTGTTGATTGAAGTGGTATTTCAGCTAAATTCGTCATATGTATATTGATTTATGAGCAAACAGTCCAAACACGACTTGATTTCATATTTGGTCTTCATATCTCTTTCGATTCTTAATGGATTCCTGATATTTTTGTTTCTGTAGATAGTCAGTGTTATCTATTCTGTGTATATCAAGTTCCGAGTGAATCCGAGGTTGTTAGGACCTCTATTTGCAGTGCCAAAGTTCGACTCGAGAGGATTCGACACGCCTGGGCATTTTTCATGCTCTGTGTCGACACAAGGAGCACCAACGTCGGCACAGGAGGTTCTCTGTGTCAACACAGACTGGGTAAAATGCCCAAGCAATGTCTCCTCTTCTGATGCAAATAGAACAAGTTTTGTGCCATATTTTTTGTGTTCCTGAGCATGTTCTTACCTCTCATCTTAGTGTAAATACCGGAAGACCATATCACATAGTATCTAGTATCAAATCGTGTATTATCTTGGATTGTTCGGCATGGTTTTGATGAGAAATTCGTGTATAAATCTTGAGTGTTTCAACGATTTTATTCAAGAGATAAACCATGTTGTTTGAGTCAATTTTGGATTGCATCTACCATATAAAATCCCGGATTTTCATAAATCCATAGTCCGGAGTTTTAATGACTTTTAATGATTCATTCCGTGTTATTTCTTAGTGGTTTCCAAGTGTACGTGCATGATTTTCTAATTATTCATTTTCAAAGGTATTTTATGATAAATTCTTATCATCCTAAGAAATAATTTCCAGGCGGTTTTATATAAATATACTAATATTAATATATCTTTCTAAATTTATAAAGTGATTTCGAAATTGTTTACTTGCAATATTTTCCAAAATAAAACCCAATTTTTCTATAAAGTATTTTCTTATATAAAATCACCTAACTTTGCACCCTTTGAGAAAGTAAGGTTGATATTTAAATGATTTAGTAAACCATATGGTATAGGACACATAAGTTTATTATTTCGGTTAGTTCCAGTCTTGTCTATTTGAAGTTATTGTGATTTTCATGTTTCTTTTCCTAATGTGGAATTTACTTGCGAGGTGTAAACTGATAAGTTAGAACGTGCGGTATGTGACATTATCATTACCTTTTTCGGGTTAATGTCTGAGGATCTATTACACATTCTATGGTAATGATAGTACTAGACCTTCGAGTCATTTGTGTTAGGCTTTCGAGCCATCGGCGTTTGACCTTCATGTCGTCTGTGCTAGGCTTTCAAGCCATATGTGCTAGACCTTCGAGTCATCCGTGTTGGTACCAAATCTGAGATATAGTACTTGGAAGGCTTCGACCATTTGTGATTTGCACGTGCGGCTTAGCTTTGGGTGGCCAATCTGATCCAAATCTGTGATATTTACATGTTTTGTGTTTTCTTATGATTTCACCATTATTTTAAGGAGATTTCACATTCACACACACACACACACACACACACACACACACACACACACATATATATATCTCAAACTTGCTTCTTAATTTCTTTCCATTTTGCTTGCTTACAACAAAATAATCACCTATATATAGTGGACTAAACACCCTTACAAATAGACACGACTTGTTGAATAGACACACCTTGTAGTAACCCGGATTTTGAGCGACTTTGGTTATCGACGTAAGCTCGACGTCGATAACCAAAACATCGAAAAATCCCGGTAATTAATGAAAGAAATTAGAAGGTGAGAATAGATAAGATAGAAACTTAGAATAGAAGAAGAAGAACACAACATCAGAGTAACACGAACCTCACAGCGGAACGAATAACATATAATAGATAACATAACTTTGAAATATAACAGTTATGTATACAATAGCACTTATCAGAGTACAACACTTACAACACAGCGGAAATAACTATAGCTATATGATCTTGAAGCCTCCTGCTCCACGCTCTTCCAGTATATCTGTAAATTCCTGACTACTTGACTGCCCGTACAAAATTAGGCACCCAAGAGTTTAGGGAAAACAAAACAAATAAACTCCGGGTCAGTCATGGGACTGGTATGAGTAAAACAGTTTAAACAGGTATATGAACAAGTAAACGATATCTCATAAGATCACGCCGTAGAACGGAACGGATTTTTCCCTTATGAGAATCAAAAATATCTTTATATCAAAACCCTTTTGATATTATAATAATGTCTATGTACAAATAGATATCAACTAGCAGAAATGCTTTCATCTCACGTTCTACATATATAGTATACAATCAAAATCGCAAGCACGTATTGGATGATTGGGTTTCCAACTATGACAAGGTATGGAACCACCTTCCGATCAGTGTACTCTAGGAACGATACACTGGAGTTCAACAAGAACATCTTGCAACTCAGCCACACATGACCGACCACTCATTTCGCTTGAGTGTATCGAATGTACATCACCAACGGTTGGGATCAGCAACCGTTCCCGTATATATATATGGGACAACATTGATAGATTTAAGAAACAAATGAATATTCACTAGATAGCTGATTATACACCCTACTTCGGTGCGACCGACTTAGCCATGCTGCCTGCCCGATTTCTGTCATTTACTGGTTGATGAGGCTAGAAGCTACGCTTTATTATCACATCAGATTCACTTCGAATGCCACATTGTTAGGTCCATCGAAAATCAGTAATTGACGTCTACAACAGTACATTACGTGTTAGCTAAAGAAGTTTCCTTCTCCACTTCCACTCTTGGTACAGTTGAAGAAATCAATGTACGTGACCCTTCTGGAAATACTCTGTTAGACATTCATTCATACAAGTCATCCTCATTCACTCAGAACGTCACATCGTCATACCCGCCAAATCACAAATTGACTTATCCAAAAATAACACGGGTATACAGCTTAGAGAAACGAATTCCTCCGCCACCAAACGTGAATACGTTTGAACAGATCAACTTACGTGATCCATTGGATATACTCTGTCAGACCTTCGTCCATACAAGTTGTCCTGGGACTGGACAAACCGAAGGCACTATTCTGTAAACAGGATAGCCCTTGAATTTTACTCCGTCTTCAATTATCTTTGGCATATATGATTCGCGACGCTTATGCCAATACAGAGTGGTTCTTTGGATAATGATCCAACCGGTCTCTCCATATTAACAACGTTAAAATGGTCAAAACTTCGATAGTCTGTGATTTAACCATCAAAGAAAAACAAGTGTGCAAACAACGATATTATTCCCAGATGGAAATTATATCGAACAAACATCATTTAACATTAATCTCTTTAGTTCATTTATTTACTTATCTCCCGTTTCCCTATATTCTAAATTCTTATTTTCTTTTATCAGAAAACCTTTCTGATTTTCGTTTTGAAAACATTTCCAAAACTCCTTTACGATCAAACCTTACCATTTCTTAGTTAAGAAGGAAGTCACTCAAGTTGGGGTATAATTACCTCTCAGACCTTAACTGAACAACGTTATAACTTCGAAATGGTCAAAGTTTATCTTTTAATCTTTAACAACTTCTTTACGCCTTTCTCGGATTCAATTTTACTAATCCACTTCTATATTTAAAACATTGGTTATAACGATAACGTTATAATCCCTACTTTCGAATTATCTAACTTTAATTATAACTTCTATTCTTATTAGTGAATAATTAACCTAACACTTATTTATTTATAAATAAATAAATCTCTATTTTAGACACTGGAAAGTATAAGTACTTTCCCGAATTCGATATAATCGAATTTGCTGATTAACTCTCTTCGAGAAATCTCTATTTGATTAACTCTTCTTCGAATAACCTATATTCGATTAACTCCTTCTCGCATAAACGATATTCGATAATCTCTCTTCGAATAACTAATATTCGATAACTCTTCCTTTTCAAATATCTCATATTTGAAAATCTCACTTCGATTAAACTATAATCGATAACTCCCTTCGATGAAACTAACATCGATAACTCCTTTCGATGAAACTAACATGGATAACTCCTTTTGATGAAACTAACATCGATAACTCCTTTTGATGAAACTAACATCGATAACTCCTTTCGATGAAACTAACATCGATTTATTTAACTCGACGAACTTAACTCGACTAACTTAACTTGACTCGACTAACTCGACTTACTTGGTTCGACCAATTCGATTCGATCAACTAGGCTCGACTAACTTGACTAACTTAACTCGACTTACTTGGTTCGACCAATTCGATTCGATTTACTAGGCTCGACTAACTTGACTAACTCTGTCTCAAATAACTATATTTGATTAACTCTAGTTCGTTTTAACTCTAATCGATTAACTCTAACTAATTAACTCCAACTGGTTAACTCTATTTGATTAACTCTAACTGGTTAACTCTAACTGATTAACTTTAACTGGTTAACTCTAACTGATTAACTCTAACTGGTTAACTCTATTTGATTAACTCTAACTGGTTAACTCTAACTGATTAACACTAACTGGTTAACTCTAACTGGTTAACTCTATTTGACTAACTCTAACCGGTTAACTCTAACTGATTAACTCTAACTGGTTAACTCTAACTGATTAACTCTAACTGGTTAACTCTATTTGATTAACTCTAACTGGTTAACTCTAACTGATTAACTCTAACTGGTTAACTCTAACTGATTAACTCTAACTGGTTAACTCTAACTGGTTAACTCTATTTGACTAACTCGACTTGACTAATCCCTTTCGAATGTCTATATTCGATTTACTAACTTCGAATACCATATTCGATTAACTAACTTCGAATACCATATTCGATTAACTAACTTCGAATACCATATTCGATTAACTAACTTCGAATACCATATTCGATTAACTAACTTCGAATACCATATTCGATTAACTAACTTCGAATACCATATTCGATTAACTTTATTCACTTTATAAAGATTTCTTTTTTTTTAAAAACGTTTTATTCATTTGAAAAGATTTACTTTTAAATAACGGTTCTACCCTTTAAAAATGATTTCCTTTTTATAATGTTCCCTTTTCAATTCTATTTGTAAATGGTTTACAAATATCCCCTTCTCAAATTTATTCTTGAAATATTCTAACTCCTTAAATTCCCGGGAAAATTCGCCATAACCTCCTTTGTATCGGGAGCATCGGGAAAATCCCCAAACTCGCCACACAGGCTTTTCCATTCAAAAAGAAATGGTTTGAATTTATTTTCCTTTTTAAAATATCTCCTATTTATAAATATCCCAATTTATAAATATTCCTTATTTATAAATATTTAAATTTATAAATATTTCATTTTAAAATATCACTTTGAAAATATCCTTATCAACATTTCGGTATGTTATGGTATTCAATCATATCAAATCACGATGTTCAATATCGTTCAAACACATATAATCGCCAACAGATTATATATCACAATATATAAATCACAGTAAAATAATTGTTGAGGAATCCAGTTGGATTCCTCCAACCTGTTTCCCTGCATCACAGATGTTAGACAATATAGATAACATCACTTTCAGTTCCACATGATATATTCTGTTAAACAGAATCAATATAGAAATTTAACTAACTGACTAGCAGTTCAATCAAACAATCAACACACAGTACATCAGACAATTTCTAATAGTCCTAAATATACAACATGAAATTATAAACTGTTCAGAGTTGGTGAGATTTACTCACTGTTGCGCGTTAATCGTTAAATAACGGTTTGCGTTCGTTGATTTGAGTCGGACAATTTATTTCGCCATAAATTGTAACGAGCTCTGATGGACTCCCAGTCAGCTTCATTGTGAAGCTCTCGTCCATCTGGTCCCAACGCAACTTACGGTTCGTGATTCTGATATTGTATGTAAAAGATATCGCATTTATAATTTTACACTATAATTAAATAAAACAAAACATAAACATTTAAACATAACGGGCCTCACCATCTCCTTTGGCCCACTAACCAACGTTGGCAAGCCCAGACCCGCGACTTAAATCCTTCTTCCCTAAATGTTCTGCCGTGACCTGCTCTTAAACACAAATGCCATTGTCACGATTTCATCTCCCAACAGCACTTTCTTCCTTCCATGAAATCAAAGACTGAAACTACCATCCTTTCTCTCTTCTCCTGAGCTTCCTCTTCATACCTACAGAGTTCAACTCGGTCCCCTCCCTCTGGTTGCGTCGTCGAGACACCAGCAGTAACCACCGAACAAACTTTTCACCGAACCCTTCAAAACTCATGTACTAGTTGCGGATTCAGTCACAGACCTCTAAGATGAATTCAATTCGAGCCAATTTCTCATCAATGTCTCAAAGCGTCGAGCCCTAGCTTCCAACAAACCTACTGTGCTGATTTTGTGCGTGAGAAATTGATGTCGAGTGGAATAAAAACTACACCAGATCATAGAGAATCATCATATGGTTCCATCTATATATATAACATGATTTCTACATTTTACTTTGGTTTTTGATTTGATTTTTGAGAGATCGAAATGTTCACTGGAGAAACAAAAATGGAAGCGGCTCATTTTTACCTACTGTTGACTTTGTGAATGAGTTGAATTAGGTTTAGGATTATTTTGGTATGGTATTTATAGAGGATTTAAATATTTTTATACTTATTATTATATTCGTTTTTAATCAAACGCTACCTGCAATCATCCTCTAAAATTCCTGTAATCGCATACGATACCCAAAAATCACCAAACTGGACACGTAGGTAGACTTCGACATTACGGTCCCAACGAAACTGGTTTCGTCGAATTCTGACTCCGTTTGCTCACACAGCGTATTTTTAACTGTCCAAATACTGATTGTTTCTCACTCTAAAAATCCGTACGGTCACACGGTGACTCTAAAAATCACGAAACTTGGAATCTAACAACTATTTGACATTGCGGATCCAACAAAATTAGTTTCGTTGAGTTCCGACTTCGTTTGCAAAACTGGCTATTTTTAGACCCTTGAATAATCCATTTAAATATATAAATATATTTAAATAAATTAAATTAAATATAAATAAATATATTTTATCGTATATCTTCACATATGATATCGTCCAGCTCCAGAATATCATATCAGAATTTATAGTTTGATATTTCAGATTTTAGATTTATCGATATTCAGTTTATATCGAAAATCCTTTTATAACGTATATAAAGCGTTACGAATTATAAAGGAATTTCATAGCGACTTTTCTGAAATTTGATTTGGACATATCTCAATATCTACACAACGAAATCCCGATTTTTCTCTTCCACTATAATGATATACTCCACCAGCTCCACACGTTTCTTGTTTCATAGAAATCCGGCTTAAAATGAATCCTGTACATTCAGTTGAAGTTCGAATCGCCAAATAGTGAACTGCAGCGCCATTTCGAGCTCGTTTATAAATATATTATAAACTATACGTTCAACTGTCGTCGATTCAATATAATCGTTATTATATTTCGAATCGAAACTCCACCAAATCTCGTATGCTATTCAATTTACACGATATTGTGAATTTCACTATTTCTGACTATTTCGACATTATAATATATTTTATTATATTATAATTATTAATTAAATATTCAATATTATTTAATTCACGTTCTCGATATCGATAAATTGATATTTAATAATTAAATAAATTAATTGTTCAACAGCTAAAAATGCGGGTCACTACATTCTTCCCCACTTAAAATAATTTCGTCCTCGAAATTGCTAAGCTAGGGGACGACCCTATCTACTGGGTAAAAATTTATCTGTTTACCTCTTATCTCTGGTTTCAACTGAACCAATTAATATCGACTAAAATATTAATTTATTCCGACTAACTAAATTTTCAAAAATTCTGAAAATTTTCTAACACCTTAACTTTTCGAAAATTTTTGCCAGCACCTCCTTTGTACTGGTCAATATCTCAAACTCCAACTCGCCTCTTTGGGCCTTCTTTAACCCAAAAGAAAATCAAACAGCCAAGCGGCTTGCCAATTCGGCTCATAAAACTCATATCCATATATAATATAAACTGGTACCTTTTTGTCGGGAATATCAACTCTATTACTTCCACATGCTATCAACTCAGCATATACCAGTGTTATTTCCATCAAATTCAAATCAGTTCATATCCTCAAAACCAAATCGAATTTCATTCGAACCCGAATATCAAATTTCAAATTCTTAACTCATTAACCCAATTCCATAACAGATTCTTCTCTAATCCAATTCAATTCTATTTAACTCAGTTCAAGTTAAATTTCAATTTATTTCTACTATCTTATTCTATTTAACTTCATAAGTTAAAATTAAATTCCGAAACTTAATTTCCTGGGTCTATTTCAAATCAATTTGAAATTACAATGCCAATTCAAAATCTTTGAATTTCTAAACAACTTGTTTTCTCAAAACAATTCAAAAACAAAACTTTTGGTAGTAGTCCGTCACTTAGAACTCGAAAATCACACCGATGATACTACGCAGTCATCATCAGAATTATTTTCCAGCGACCCAAGTGATTTCAATACTATATCATTTTCAAAATCATTACCAAATACTTCCATTTTGAAAACATTTCAAAATCTCCCAGGAACTTAAAATTTCCTTATTTTAATTCCAAATCTGATTTAAATTCATGTTTAATTCATCTTATTTCATATACTTTACTTATATGATTCTGATTGGTTATATATAACCATTTCACTTTATAATCTCATTCGATTATAATTACAACCAATATATCAAATATATGATAATATATTACATATCCATACTGTGTTGGTCCATCGTATTCAAGTATTTATTTACTCCTACCGATACAGTGGATCAAACTGATCGACCAGAACTCATAAACAACTCAGCCAATGAATCTCCACAATATAAAACCATTTTTATATCAAATACAAATACGCACTCGTATATATACACTCAAACTCAATCTAGGGTATTACTAACCCTATCTCTACCGAGTCACGCCACAGAGCCAAGTAATTCTTAACTTAAGCTCTGATACCAACTGTAGTAACCCGGATTTTGAGCGACTTTGGTTATCGACGTAAGCTCGACGTCGATAACCAAAACATTGAAAAATCCCGGTAATTAATGAAAGAAATTAGAAGGTGAGAATAGATAAGATAGAAACTTAGAATAGAAGAAGAAGAAGAACACAACATCAGAGTAACACGAACCTCACAGCGGAACGAATAACATATAATAGATAACATAACTTTGAAATATAACAGTTATGTATACAATAGCACTTATCAGAGTACAGCACTTACAACACAGCGGAAATAACTATAGCTATATGATCTTGAAGCCTCCTGCTCCACGCTCTTCCAGTATATCTGTAAATTCCTGACTACTTGACTGCCCGTACAAAATGAGGCACCCAAGAGTTTAGGGAAAACAAAACAAATAAACTCCGGGTCAGTCATGGGACTGGTATGAGTAAAACAGTTTAAACAGGTATATGAACAAGTAAACGATATCTCATAAGATCACGCCGTAGAACGGAACGGATTTTTCCCTTATGAGAATCCAAAATAGCTTTATATCAAAACCCTTTTGATATTATAATAATGTCTATGTACAAATAGATATCAACTAGCAGAAACGCTTTCATCTCACGTTCTAAATATATAGTATACAATCAAAATCGCAAGCACGTATTGGATGATTGGGTTTCCAACTATGACAAGGTATGGAACCACCTTCCGATCAGTGTACTCTAGGAACGATACACTGGAGTTCAACAAGAACATCTTGCAACTCAGCCACACATGACCGACCACACATTTCGCTTGAGTGTATCGAATGTACATCACCAACGGTTGGGATCAGCAACCGTTCCCGTATATATATATATATATATATATATATATATATATATGTATGGGACAACATTGATAGATTTAAGAAACAAATGAATATTCACTAGATAGCTGATTATACACCCTACTTCGGTGCGACCGACTTAGCCATGCTGCCTGCCCGATTTCTGTCATTTACTGGTTGATGAGGCTAGAAGCTACGCTTTATCATCACATCAGATTCACTTCGAATGCCACATTGTTAGGTCCATCGAAAATCAGTAATTGACGTCTACAACAGTACATTACGTGTTAGCTAAAGAAGTTTCCTTCTCCGCTTCCACTCTTGGTACAGTTGAAGAAATCAATGTACGTGACCCTTCTGGAAATACTCTGTTAGACATTCATTCATACAAGTCATCCTCATTCACTCAGAACGTCACATCGTGTAACAACCCGATTTTCGGGTAATCAGGAAATGCAAATTTATTGCGTTTTGTGATTTTTAAGATTGTAATTATATAATTGAGGGCATATTGAAAATATATATTTTTATATTGATTGGGAATCAATACTTAAGAGGGAAAATATATTTTCAATATTTGAGATTAATTGTTGGTTGTAATTCTTAAATTTTTAACCAAGGTTTTAAATACTAGATGTATCTTTGATAATAATTTCAATAGAGAAATTGTGTTTAAATTATCATAATTAATTTAAAGTGTACATGGGGCTTTTAACATGTTAATCAATGAGTTAATTGGGTTGTTGATTGTGTGAGAATATAAATATTGATGTGAATCAATATTTATAATCTTTGTGCATTTTATTATCGTTAATAATGAATTTAATTTGTTTAATTAATAAATGTAAAACAATGTTGTTGTATTGATAAATTGTGAAAATTGTGTTTTAAATGCCAATAATACTTATAAATATATATGTATTGTGGAATAAGAATAAAAGAGTAAAAGTGTTTTTGTGAGATTATTATCAAGTTAAAACCATCTTATGATGGGTAATGACAATGATTGTAAATATTTTATTTTCATAAACAATCACTATAATTTTGTGTTATGATATATAGTGTTGTATAAATATTAAGTGTTCAAATTTGTTTGTTTAATAATAAAAATAAAAATATGTGTTTTGACATGTTAATAACATATTTTGTTAAATGTGTCATTGATGACAATTGTCTTTGCGTTTAGAGATTGTGCATATATTTAAATAAAGTTAATTATTTATCAAAACACATTTATGTTGGTGCATAATGTTGTAATGAATATTTAAAACATGTTGCAAATATAGAGTTAAAACCATTTATTGTGGTTTGATAACAATAATTGTAAATGTTTGAATTGCAAAACAATTATCGTAATTTTGGGCTATAATAGATTGTTGTAAACAAATAATAATAATAATAATAATAATAATAAATGTGTGACACATTAATGACTTATTTTGTTAACGTAAGTCATTGATGAGAATTGCTTGTGTGTTGTAGAGATTGCACAAGTATAAATAAATATAATTTCAACAAACATATTTATTTTAATGTTTTATTTCAAAAATTGATAATTAAATTTTGGGTTAACTTAATGATTTATGGAGGATGCAAACTTGTTGTTGAAACATAAAAATATTTCTTATGTAAATAGTTATAGTGTTAAACATGATTATATTATTTTGTTGTATCTAAATGTGTCTAAAATATTTTTTTAATGTTTTAGAGATCACTGTGGTGTGTGTTTGGGTTTTGCACATCAAACACAAATTTGTGTTAAGTTTTAATACTTAAAGTAGTGCTATTATGTTTAATTAGCATAATAACTTGTTTTGGGGCTTGATTTGGGGGTGTTTTAGCCCATTTACCTTTCTATAGTGACTTCTGGAAATTTTCTCAAGGGAGATACGTTCATTTCCTCCTCACCGTTTTTTTTCTTCTTACGGGAGAAAATCAGAAAACCAAAACGGCCTCCTTCTTCCCAATCTTTCTTCTAACCTCTTGCATGAAGAAATTTTGAGTTCAAAATCAATCTAGCTGCTCTCTAATCTATTCTCTAGCCAATTTCAGCCCAAAAGTATTCTTCAATGAAGAGAAGATCAAGATCTATAAGCTTCAAGAAGCCATGACTGCTGCATGTTCCTCTTTTGCGATTCTATGCTTTGATTTGGCCTCTTACAGCTCCAAATCAATGGAAATCTTCCTTAAATCCAATCAAGGTGAGTTGATTGACTCACACACTCTAGTTTACCTTATTTTTATTTAATTTTTTTATAAGGTTATGCTGTGTTGATGAGAAAATATGTAGCATATTCCGTTGTTTGATCTATTGTTGCTGTTGTGCTGAAACACAGCAAAACCTCCACTTTGAGCCTTAATAACTTTCCGATCCCGAAGAGTTTTCACTTGATTCTTTTTGCATGTTGTTGTACATCTTCTTGTGAATATATTTGGAAATTTTTGTGTCATTTCGAGTTGATTTGAGTGGGTAAACGGGTCACCAAAGTAGAGGTTTCGCTGGGATTTTGACCTGAAACAAAACAGCACCCAGGTCCAACTTTGGGGTGCTGTATCTTCTTCGTTATTGATCGGAATTGAGTGATTCTTTTTTTGTTTCGAAGCTTGGAATCTTGTCTATAAGACTGCAAATTTTGGTATCATTATGTGTTGATTTGGATGGTTAAATATGTTGCTAAAGTTGGGGTTTCATCGTGATTGTTGTTCATTTTGTTCTAATTGTTGAAATCACAGCCAAAGTGTAACTTTGGGCTGCTATAACTTCATGATCCTTGATCCGTTCAAGATGATTCTTTTTTTTTCTTTAAAGCTTAAGACTTTTTCTACATGCCTGCAAATTTTTAGTCAAGTCCGAAGTCGTTTGGTCGCTCAAACCAGGTCCAAAAGTTGGACCTGGAAGTGATTTCAGCCTCGGCTGAAATTCAGTCCTGAGTCCAAGTTCGGAGCTTTATAACTTTTTCGTGCGATGTCGAAATTTATCAAATCTTTTTTCTGTTGAAAGATATATTATTCTAGTTCGTGCCTGTCAAATTTTAAACCAATCGCACATCGTTTGGTCATTCAGAACTAACCTCAAAGTCACAACCAGAACTGCTTTCTTGATGCATTTTTGTGCTTTGATACTTGTTTTTCGTGATTTTCTGTGGTTTTGTGACTTCGTTTACTACTGTTTTAATTCGAGAAACGAAGTTTATATTTTAAACAATCCGAACTTCGGATTATGGGAAAAATTTATGATGATTCATTGTTGAGACTTTTGATGAGATTTACATTGACATTGAGTACACGTACACGATTTTAACTAGTTTTCCAATATATACATAAATATGAATTTCACTATAGTTTTGAGGCTAAATGAGTTTTATTATCTTAGTTTTAAAAATTAAATGGCCTCAAAACAATAGTATAAAATTATTTTCGTAAATATGTTGTTTTCATAAACAAAGTAATCATTTTTGGGAAAAATCATTTTATAAACTTGTTTTGTCAAAAAAAAAAGTATTTTCTCATTATAAACCGCACTTTTCCGCACCCTTCGAGATGACGTTATGGATATTAAACAATGTCGTAAACCTCGTGGTATGGGACACGGTTGTATACGAGATTGGTTAATTTCCTATTTCGTCTGATTGAAGCTATTGAGTTATTGTTGTGATTTACGAGATTTTTGTGATTGAAGATTTCTGACTTTCCAGTGCGGAGTTGACGAGCAGCTAGTGAACCAGTAGTAAGAACGTGTGGTATGGGACGCACTGTTACCACTACTTGGGTTACTGACTGTGAGTCAGTGACGCATATTGTGTTTGTTGAGCCAGTACTTTGCTTCGGGGGGAAGCCGAGACTCGGGGGGAGTCGCATATACGTATTCACTTGACCGGAGGGGTCAAGAGACACTCGGCCGGGGGGGGGGGGGTCGCAGTGGTAGGCGCCTGACTTGAATACGTATAAGTACTGGGTTAAGCTCGGGGGGAGCTATATTATCATGAGGTTGCACGTGCATATTTTTTTTTTATGGATCCATATTGTGATGATATCTTGTGATTTGATCTATACGATCGTACGTTGAAGATTGTGGGATTTTAAATTACATAAATATTTTGTGATTTCCTATGTTGGAGTGTGATGCTCCTTCTATGATATTTGACTCACTCGAGTTATATGATGATTTTCATGATTTTCATTTGATAATACATGGCTATTGCTCGGGATGAGCAACATTATAACTTGGGATGGGCTTTATCATTATGGCATGTGTACATTTCTTATGATTTCTTTTATGATTTGGGTTTGATGATTTTAACTCAATCGAAGTGATCGTACATTTGCAAAGTGCATTTGGATTTCTAATCCATCATATTTCGAGATTTAGATGTCTTGAAGTGGGGTACTCCCTTTATTGATAATTTAACTCGCTTGAGATGTATATGATGATTTTGGTATTATGTTTCCTTTGTGGCTCGAGTATGGGGATATACTTAGCCAAGATCTAGTCCTCGAGACTTGTATATTTATCCCTTCTGTTATGTCATGTGAACTAAAACTAATTAATCCCTTTTTGTCATCATATTCACAACTCTTAGGGTAAAGAGTTGTATATCTTATGCTTATTTATTTCTTGTATTGATTTGTAAACTAGACTGACCCGTGTGTGTATTCCTCGGGTCAGATCGAGATGTTTCAGGTGTAGTTGCTGAGTTTGGGGTTAGCAGGTTCTCTTTAAGCTATCTTCACCGTAGCTTCACTCACTCGAGTTTATGTAGTCGATTTCGAATAGTAGGGCTTTCTATTATTTCATTGTTGTATCATATTGTAAGCGAGAGAAGTTTATCCATTCTTTTTGTAGCACATGTAATTGTTGTACTCTAACGATGTAATAATGTGCAACTGTTCTGTGATCTGTGATGGTGTATTTATGTGTACTGTGTTCTAAGCTGATTCTGGAGCCACCGTAGAATTGTACTACATAAAGTAATAAGTATGTCGAGCCTCTTGAAAAAAAAATAGCAATCATTTTATCGACATACTTAAGACTTGCTAATGCAAATCTACGAGTGGTCGCCCCTAACCAGCCCTATTCTCCGCTTTAATAGACAACATTACCTAGTAATGCTCTTTATTAGGGTGGGTATCGGGGTGGGGCGTTACAAAATGGTATCAGAGCAGATGTTCAGAACAAAGTACATTAGACACCGAACAGAACCGGAATAGTAGATGTGTTACAACGTGGAAGGATAATAATGGTGTCTAATTAATCGTTTCCTTTGTTATCCTATCTTGAGTTCCTTATCTGATTGTAACGAAAATACTTGTGGTTGAGGGATACATCTTGGAATAAGAGGATTATTCCATAGGTAGTCCATTATTAATATCTCTTTTCGTAATGTGATTTGATAAGAGAATCTTTCCATCCTCTTTATCTTTCCAAGTTTGAACGTTTGGGTTAAAAAAAAAAAGAGGATAGATTGAGTTGGTTGTTGGGTTTGGTAAAAGAAAATATGAGTGTATTTGTAACTTAAAATTTAAAAGTGAATTTTACTTTAAGGATGGAATGCTAGAGTTTAAATAAAGTAAATCAGAGTGCGCAGTGGAAGCAGGAGAATCATAAATTTTGACGTAATTAGGCATGGGATAAGGGATGAGAATAATGAGGAATTACAAATATCGATGAGCAAATTACTTTGTAAACCGATACTTAAAAATTAAATTGGAAATTATTTTAAGTGTTGAATGGTCTTATGAGTGTCTTAAGGGTTTTGGTCGATACGTCTGATCAACGATATCGATAAAAATTACTTAAACACTTATTCGAGACTATCCAACACAGAAGATGAGTAGTAAAAATGAAGTTGAATACAAAAATTAAAATACGAGATTACCACGTTGGGATAATGTTAAACCACTACGTAGGATGCAGAGTATAGAGACTTTGGCGAGGCGATGGCGATGATTTGTCGACATCGCAACCAACTACTCAGAACGATTGATGGAAAATAGTGGTTTAATGTTATTCCAATTGAATTATGAATGAAAAAAAATTTAAAATGGGTTGAATATAATAGCGTTTTAAATATACAAATTTCTAAAATAAGCGCGTCACTTTTGAGATACACATTCATAATTACATTCACTTGGCTAGTTGCCGCCATAGAGATGGATATAAACCTCGAGAAATGGCGAAGCTATTTGATGATTGAAAAGTCCAAGTAGCAGCCATATTTTGAGGAAATTTAGATAACTTCAATGGGAAGGCAGCGTCAAGTAATGATGGGGAGCGAAAAATCTTGAGTGTGTATTTCAAATAACGCTTTATGAAAGATAAGTTGTGTTATTTAAAGCTTGATATTAGTGAGTTAATGAATATGATTAAAGCTCTATCTACGGTTTGGATAAGTTCAAGTGAGATTTTGAGGTTAAAAATTTTATATGATGAGAATGTCTAAATTTCATGTGATAGCTTTCTAAATTGAGAAATTTTTAAGAAGAAAATTGAGATAAATTACTAGTAGAATCTAAAATTGATGAAGAAATAATCTTAGCAAATTGCGAGGACGCAATTTATTTAAGGGGGGAAGTCTGTAACAACCCGATTTTCGGGTAATCAGGAAATGCAGATTTATTGCGTTTTGTGATTTTTAAGATTGTAATTATATAATTGAGGGCATATTGAAAATATATATTTTTATATTGATTGGGAATCAATACTTAAGAGGGAAAATATATTTTCAATATTTGAGATTAATTGTTGGTTGTAATTCTTAAATTTTTAACCAAGGTTTTAAATACTAGATGTATCTTTGATAATAATTTCAATAGAGAAATTGTGTTTAAATTATCATAATTAATTTAAAGTGTACATGGGGCTTTTAACATGTTAATCAATGAGTTAATTGGGTTGTTGATTGTGTGAGAATATAAATATTGATGTGAATCAATATTTATAATCTTTGTGCATTTTATTATCGTTAATAATGAATTTAATTTGTTTAATTAATAAATGTAAAACAATGTTGTTGTATTGATAAATTGTGAAAATTGTGTTTTAAATGCCAATAATACTTATAAATATATATGTATTGTGGAATAAGAATAAAAGAGTAAAAGTGTTTTTGTGAGATTATTATCAAGTTAAAACCATCTTATGATGGGTAATGACAATGATTGTAAATATTTTATTTTCATAAACAATCATTATAATTTTGTGTTATGATATATAGTGTTGTATAAATATTAAGTGTTCAAATTTGTTTGTTTAATAATAAAAATAAAAATATGTGTTTTGACATGTTAATAACATATTTTGTTAAATGTGTCATTGATGACAATTGTCTTTGCGTTTAGAGATTGTGCATATATTTAAATAAAGTTAATTATTTATCAAAACACATTTATGTTGGTGCATAATGTTGTAATGAATATTTAAAACATGTTGCAAATATAGAGTTAAAACCATTTATTGTGGTTTGATAACAATAATTGTAAATGTTTGAATTGCAAAACAATTATCGTAATTTTGGGCTATAATAGATTGTTGTAAACAAATAATAATAATAATAATAAATGTGTGACACATTAATGACTTATTTTGTTAACGTAAGTCATTGATGAGAATTGCTTGTGTGTTGTAGAGATTGCACAAGTATAAATAAATATAATTTCAACAAACATATTTATTTTAATGTTTTATTTCAAAAATTGATAATTAAATTTTGGGTTAACTTAATGATTTATGGAGGATGCAAACTTGTTGTTGAAACATAAAAATATTTCTTATGTAAATAGTTATAGTGTTAAACATGATTATATTATTTTGTTGTATTTAAATGTGTCTAAAATATTTTTTTAATGCTTTAGAGATCACTGTGGTGTGTGTTTGGGTTTTGCACATCAAACACAAATTTTTGTTAAGTTTTAATACTTAAAGTAGTGCTATTATGTTTAATTAGCATAATAACTTGTTTTGGGGCTTGATTTGGGGGTGTTTTAGCCCATTTACCTTTCTATAGTGACTTCTGGAAATTTTCTCAAGGGAGATACGTTCATTTCCTCCTCACCGTTCTTTTTCTTCTTACGGGAGAAAATCAGAAAACCAAAACGGCCTCCTTCTTCCCAATCTTTCTTCTAACCTCTTGCATGAAGAAATTTTGAGTTCAAAATCAATCTAGCTGCTCTCTAATCTATTCTCTAGCCAATTTCAGCCCAAAAGTATTCTTCAATGAAGAGAAGATCAAGATCTATAAGCTTCAAGAAGCCATGACTGCTGCATGTTCCTCTTTTGCGATTCTATGCTTTGATTTGGCCACTTACAGCTCCAAATCAATGGAAATCTTCCTTAAATCCAATCAAGGTGAGTTGATTGACTCACACACTCTAGTTTACCTTATTTTTATTTAATTTTTTTATAAGGTTATGCTGTGTTGATGAGAAAATATGTAGCATATTCCGTTGTTTGATCTATTGTTGCTGTTGTGCTGAAACACAGCAAAACCTCCACTTTGAGCCTTAATAACTTTCCGATCCCGAAGAGTTTTCACTTGATTCTTTTTGCATGTTGTTGTACATCTTCTTGTGAATATATTTGGAAATTTTTGTGTCATTTCGAGTTGATTTGAGTGGGTAAACGGGTCACCAAAGTAGAGGTTTCGCTGGGATTTTGACCTGAAACAAAACAGCACCCAGGTCCAACTTTGGGGTGCTGTATCTTCTTCGTTATTGATCGGAATTGAGTGATTCTTTTTTTGTTTCGAAGCTTGGAATCTTGTCTATAAGACTGCAAATTTTGGTATCATTCTGTGTTGATTTGGGTGGTTAAATATGTTGCTAAAGTTGGGGTTTCATCGTGATTGTTGTTCATTTTGTTCTAATTGTTGAAATCACAGCCAAAGTGTAACTTTGGGCTGCTATAACTTCATGATCCTTGATCCGTTCAAGATGATTCTTTTTTTTTCTTTAAAGCTTAAGACTTTTTCTACATGCCTGCAAATTTTTAGTCAAGTCCGAAGTCGTTTGGTCGCTCAAACCAGGTCCAAAAGTTGGACCTGGAAGTGATTTCAGCCTCGGCTGAAATTCAGTCCTGAGTCCAAGTTCGGAGCTTTATAACTTTTTCGTGCGATGTCGAAATTTATCAAATCTTTTTTCTGTTGAAAGATATATTATTCTAGTTCGTGCCTGTCAAATTTTAAACCAATCGCAAATCGTTTGGTCATTCAGAACTAACCTCAAAGTCACAACCAGAACTGCTTTCTTGATGCATTTTTGTGCTTTGATACTTGTTTTTCGTGATTTTCTGTGGTTTTGTGACTTCGTTTACTACTGTTTTAATTCGAGAAACGAAGTTTATATTTTAAACAATCCGAACTTCGGATTATGGGAAAAATTTATGATGATTCATTGTTGAGACTTTTGATGAGATTTACATTGACATTGAGTACACGTACACGATTTTAACTAGTTTTCCAATATATACATAAATATGAATTTCACTATAGTTTTGAGGCTAAATGAGTTTTATTATCTTAGTTTTAAAAATTAAATGGCCTCAAAACAATAGTATAAAATTATTTTCGTAAATATGTTGTTTTCATAAACAAAGTAATCATTTTTGGGAAAAATCATTTTATAAACTTGTTTTGTCAAAAAAAAAAAAGTATTTTCTCATTATAAACCGCACTTTTCCGCACCCTTCGAGATGACGTTATGGATATTAAACAATGTCGTAAACCTCGTGGTATGGGACACGGTTGTATACGAGATTGGTTAATTTCCTATTTCGTCTGATTGAAGCTATTGAGTTATTGTTGTGATTTACGAGATTTTTGTGATTGAAGATTTCTGACTTTCCAGTGCGGAGTTGACGAGCAGCTAGTGAACCAGTAGTAAGAACGTGTGGTATGGGACGCACTGTTACCACTACTTGGGTTACTGACTGTGAGTCAGTGACGCATATTGTGTTTGTTGAGCCAGTACTTTGCTTCGGGGGGAAGCCGAGACTCGGGGGGAGTCGCATATACGTATTCACTTGACCGGGGGGGGGGGGGGGGGGGGTCAAGAGACACTCGGCCGGGGGGGTCGCAGTGGTAGGCGCCTAACTTGAATACGTATAAGTACTGGGTTAAGCTCGGGGGGAGCTATATTATCATGAGGTTGCACGTGCATATTTTTTTTTTTTTATGGATCCATATTGTGATGATATCTTGTGATTTGATCTATACGATCGTACGTTGAAGATTGTGGGATTTTAAATTACATAAATATTTTGTGATTTCCTATGTTGGAGTGTGATGCTCCTTCTATGATATTTGACTCACTCGAGTTATATGATGATTTTCATGATTTTCATTTGATAATACATGGCTATTGCTCGGGATGAGCAACATTATAACTTGGGATGGGCTTTATCATTATGGCATGTGTACATTTCTTATGATTTCTTTTATGATTTGGGTTTGATGATTTTAACTCAATCGAAGTGATCGTACATTTGCAAAGTGCATTTGGATTTCTAATCCATCATATTTCGAGATTTAGATGTCTTGAAGTGGGGTACTCCCTTTATTGATAATTTAACTCGCTTGAGATGTATATGATGATTTTGGTATTATGTTTCCTTTGTGGCTCGAGTATGGGGATATACTTAGCCAAGATCTAGTCCTCGAGACTTGTATATTTATCCCTTCTGTTATGTCATGTGAACTAAAACTAATTAATCCCTTTTTGTCATCATATTCACAACTCTTAGGGTAAAGAGTTGTATATCTTATGCTTATTTATTTCTTGTATTGATTTGTAAACTAGACTGATCCGTGTGTGTATTCCTCGGGTCAGATCGAGATGTTTCAGGTGTAGTTGCTGAGTTTGGGGTTAGCAGGTTCTCTTTAAGCTATCTTCACCGTAGCTTCACTCACTCGAGTTTATGTAGTCGATTTCGAATAGTAGGGCTTTCTATTATTTCATTGTTGTATCATATTGTAAGCGAGAGAAGTTTATCCATTCTTTTTGTAGCACATGTAATTGTTGTACTCTAACGATGTAATATTGTGCAACTGTTCTGTGATCTGTGATGGTGTATTTATGTGTACTGTTTTCTAAGCTGATTCTGGAGCCACCGTAGAATTGTACTACATAAAGTAATAAGTATGTCGAGCCTCTTGAAAAAAAATAGCAATCATTTTATCGACATACTTAAGACTTGCTAATGCAAATCTACGAGTGGTCGCCCCTAACCAGCCCTATTTTCCGCTTTAATAGACAACATTACCTAGTAATGCTCTTTATTAGGGTGGGTATCGGGGTGGGGCGTTACACATCGTCATACCCGCCAAATCACAAATTGACTTATCCAAAAATAACACGGGTATACAGCTTAGATAAACGAATTCCTCCGCCACCAAACGTGAATACGTTTGAACAGATCAACTTACGCGATCCATTGGATATACTCTGTCAGACCTTCGTCCATACAAGTTGTCCTGGGACTGGACAAACCGAAGGCACTATTCTGTAAACAGGATAGCCCTTGAATTTTACTCCGTCTTCAATTATCTTTGGCATATATGATTCGCGACGCTTATGCCAATACAGAGTGGTTCTTTGGATAATGATCCAACCGGTCTCTCCATATTAACAACGTTAAAATGGTCAAAACTTCGATAGTCTGTGATTTAACCATCAAAGAAAAACAAGTGTGCAAACAACGATATTATTCCCAAATGGAAATTATATCGAACAAACATCATTTAACATTAATCTCTTTAGTTCATTTATTTACTTATCTCCTGTTTCCCTATATTCTAAATTCTTATTTTCTTTTATCAGAAAACCTTTCTGATTTTCGTTTTGAAAACATTTCCAAAACTCCTTTACGATCAAACCTTACCATTTCATAGTTAAGAAGGAAGTCACTCAAGTTGGGGTATAATTACCTCTCAGACCTTAACTGAACAACGTTATAACTTCGAAATGGTCAAAGTTTATCTTTTAATCTTTAACAACTTCTTTACGCCTTTCTCGGATTCAATTTTACTAATCCACTTCTATATTTAAAACATTGGTTATAACGATAACGTTATAATCCCTACTTTCGAATTATCTAACTTTAATTATAACTTCTATTCTTATTAGTGAATAATTAACCTAACACTTATTTATTTATAAATAAACAAATCTCTATTTTAGACACTGGAAAGTATAAGTACTTTCCTGAATTCGATATAATCGAATTTGCTGATTAACTCTCTTCGAGAAATCTCTATTTGATTAACTCTTCTTCGAATAACCTATATTCGATTAACTCCTTCTCGCATAAACGATATTCGATAATCTCTCTTCGAATAACTAATATTCGATAACTCTTCCTTTTCAAATATCTCATATTTGAAAATCTCACTTCGATTAAACTATAATCGATAACTCCCTTCGATGAAACTAACATCGATAACTCCTTTCGATGAAACTAACATGGATAACTCCTTTTGATGAAACTAACATCAATAACTCCTTTCGATGAAACTAACATCGATAACTCCTTTCGATGAAACTAACATCGATTTTTTTAACTCGACGAACTTAACTCGACTAACTTAACTTGACTCGACTAACTCGACTTACTTGGTTCGACCAATTCGATTCGATCAACTAGGCTCGACTAATTTGACTAACTTAACTCGACTTACTTGGTTCGACCAATTCGATTCGATTTACTAGGCTCGACTAACTTGACTAACTCTGTCTCAAATAACTATATTTGATTAACTCTAGTTCGTTTTAACTCTAATCGATTAACTCTAACTAATTAACTCCAACTGGTTAACTCTATTTGATTAACACTAACTGGTTAACTCTAACTGATTAACTTTAACTGGTTAACTCTAACTGATTAACTCTAACTGGTTAACTCTATTTGATTAACTCTAACTGGTTAACTCTAACTGATTAACACTAACTGGTTAACTCTAACTGGTTAACTCTATTTGACTAACTCTAACCGGTTAACTCTAACTGATTAACTCTAACTGGTTAACTCTAACTGATTAACTCTAACTTTGAAGCGACTCTGACTTTGGTGGGGCGTTTTTAAAACAAGGTAAACATGCATAATGATATAGCAAGGCAGGACATGACATATATATATATATATATATATAAATAAAAAGAGTAAGTAGATAAAACAGCGGAAGATTCTTAAACCATTTCAAAAACACAAGTCTGGTACATCAAAATGTCAATTTCCCAAATAAACAAGTCTAGTACATGAAATAACATCATCTGAACTGAAAAAGAAAACATAAAAGTAGCTATCCCCAAAGTGGAAGAAAAACCATAGCGAGCTCAAGTCCAAAGCATACATGAGCTATCCAAGAAAGCAGCTAAGATCCAAGCTAGGCTCCTGTATTCCCTCCCTGAGAACCTGGGGGGGGGGGGGAACGGAAGAAAAGAGGCGAAACAAAACGGGTCAGTCAAAAAGACTGAGTAAGCCCTGCTACGATCAGTCTATAAACTAATAAAGCTAACATCATGATGGAAACTGAGATGATCATAGATAACAACATACTGGCATGGTAAATTAACTACAAGATAGATAGAGGTGTCATCGCATAAACATGGTTAAGTTTTGCACCACGGTGTACTAGCAACCCAACATAACAGGTATTGATCCCTCGGCCCAAGCTTTGGCCCAATAACATGAGGTGACCTTAATACAAGGTCCAGCCCAACGGTCTAGTCGATCGGCTCCCTATAAACCTAACACGTCAAGTGTTGGTGTCCATACGGCCCACATGGATGTAGTTAGACTGTGCTGGGTCCACCTTTGGGTGTATCAAGCCCTCGGGTGTCAACCCCAGACACTTAAGCAATAATGCACAGTCTAAGCCTACTGGTACCCGTGCCTCGAGTTTGTCCAACATCGGACTACGTGCACGTCCGTAGCCCGCCGGACCCGCACCGCTGTACCACTCAGCCGTCGCTTTGGTCGCTTACATCAGTCCAGTAATCGTGCCCCGCCCTATCCTAGCTGTAGGGTTGTGGTGATACCAAACTGGGATTACTGCTGGAACAGACCACGCTGCTAGGGTTTTCTAAGAGGGTTAAGTGCGATTTAACCCTTCACTAATCACGGATTAAATTGGTTAAGTGTAACTTAACCCCATTCTAATCCCTCGAACCCCCAATTGTATTAAACTGGTTAAGTGTAACCAATAGTTCACACTTAACCCCATTTCAATCCCTCTAATCCCCAAGTTGGTTAAGTATTAGTGGACCCTGACTTAACCCTAATCATGAGGCATTAATTAATTTAATGCACCTTAACCTCTCACATTAGACCTTGTTGTGGTTACTAGTTAGGCCGGGCGGGTCCGGGTAGCTTTACACCACAACTTGGTCTAACCTCGGGTCTTGGCACCCCATGACCAACTTCTCACATTGGGTCCTATTGTTTGTAGCCACTAGTTAAGCCGGTCGGTTCCGGGTAGAATTACGCTACAAACTCAACCCAACCTCGAGTTGGCCACACTTATGTTTTCTAAGTGTCATGTCCACTTTATTTCAAAACATAATTACAAGTCAACAATTACTTGGGTAGACCTAACTTAATAGGTAAATTCCCAAGGGGTAGACCTAACTTAATAGGTAAATTCCCAATCTTATATTTTCATGTATTTTAAGTTTACCCAAACCCCCCAACGTCATTCTATCGCTTACATATTCGTAATAACGCATAAAGGATCGGAAGAGGGAACTTGGCACAACATACATGATGGACTTGCATATCACAACAAACACACATAACATGTTAGACTTGCACAACTTAGCATCGTGAACTTGCATATTACCATAAACGTGCATAACATGTTAAACTTGCGTAGCTTAGCATAGTGAACTTGCATATTGCCATAAACATGCATAACTTGTCAAACATGCACAACTTGTCATTTTAAACTTGCATAAGCATGCATAACTTATTAAACATGCATAACATGGCATAGTGAACTTGCATAAACATGCATAACTCAATAAACATACAAATCATGGCTTAGCAAACTTGCATAAACATGCATAGCTTATCAAACATGCATAAACTCCAACTTTCATCACACATTAACTTTAGAGTTTCTAAAATGAAGGTAAGAGGGCTTACAATGCTTAGACGGACTCAAATGAGTATAGCAAATGTAAGAAACCCCTTATGCAACTAATTTAAAACCCCCAAATGCAAGCAAACTTGATCAAGACTCCTCCTTTATGATGCCAATAGAGAAACAAGCCTTTAATGCAAACTAAGGAGGATCATACAAGCCTAAATACCCTTGTATGCATGGAAATCTCTTAGGGATTTGTTTAGGAATTGTATGAAGAGGGTGGAGGTCATGAGAGAATGGATTTTGGCATAGTTTAGTTACTAGGATGAATAATGAATGATTTAGGGTAGGTTAGGGTCTTATTTATAGATTAGGCTAGTGATTTGGACCATAGGATTTACCCTAGATTCAATTAGGTCCATCAGATCCCGGAACTCTCTAGAAACAAGCCACAAGACCAACCCTAATCAGAAATGGTGCACCAGGCTAAGCAGCCCGTGCACCCCCTGTCGACAGGGCTGTCGACAGGGCAGTCGACATGCCAAGACCCCTGTCGACAGGCCTGTCGACATGGGGTCCTGGGCGGGAATTTTTCCCGCCTGCCCAGTTTGCCCTAACCCTAGTTTCTTAATTTAAAATTTAAATCTGTTTTTACTTAGGAATTTTCTGCAAACTTCAATGGGCCTTAACTGGGTCATACGGACTCCGATTTTCGAAAACTCGGACTCTATTTCGCGTATTTTTCCGAGACGAACGCAATGGCGTAGCCCGTTTCCCTTGATTCCCATTTTATAATTTAATTCTGCCTCAATTTATGTTATAACAGATTTTTGAAAATACGGATTGTTACATCCTCCCCTCCTTAAAGGATTTCGTCCCCGAAATCTTCAAGTTAGGAAGAACGTATCCTACCATCCAATCATCCATCTACTCAAAGCATCATCCACGAGCAATCATTGTCCTTAAAGAATTCTAAATGTGGTATGAACATATGCAAAGGTGTGTGTATATGTACTTAACTAATGCAAAGATCAGGCGGTTACTGATACAGTAAACCTCCTTAATGCACATGTATGTCTTATCTAATGCAAAGATCAGGCGGTTACTGATACAGTAAACCTCCTTAATGCATATGTATGTCAGTGAAATGAATCCATATGTATGCAAATTCCTAACATAATTCATAATATCTATATGAGTGCACATAACTTTCACCCATATGCAACATCCATGTGATAACACACAATTTCCATCCATGAATAAGCATAAACACTCATGCATATGCAATATGAAGAGTGTGTGAGCCGATCTAGTGCCTAATATGTATAATGCATCCACGAGTAACCACTTGCAAACACTTGCAACCACTTGCAAACATCAAGCATAACATGTTTCAAATACATGTTTCATCCGACGGGTTTCTACCTAAGGTTCTCATAACAAGATAGACACGATAAACTAGATAAACTAGATAAACTCCTTTTTGGATTACAAGAAATCCATTCAAACTTTGACATATAGTACTAACCGATGAGTCTTAACCCCCTTATGGAGTTTACAACAGAAATAAGATCGAGAATGGGACCGAGAGGATATATACAAAAGATAACTTGCAAGCAAGCTCCACAGAAAAACAAGGATCAAGGATGCACTCTTAAAAAGAGATATGATGCGCGTATCTAGTCTTCACTCCTCTTAGTCACGTTTCCTTGAGCTTAACTCCACTGTGCTTTGACTATCTTTCACTTCATGATTCCTTGGCTTCCTAACTCCTATTTCCCAAATTCGAGTTGGAACTCGTCGCCTCTCGTCTGTCTTTTCCACTTATTCCCCTTTCTGCATACTTGGGTTAAACATAACTGTAACCTCATGATCTCATGCAAGCTCTCCAAAATTCACTAGGGAATCCTGGATCTCGTCTACTTATTATAAAGTATTCCACGCATCAGAACTTTTCTTGAAAATACCAATCCACGTTGCCAATTGCCCCCTACAAACGTGATTTTCTATAACTCAGGCTTAATCGAAATGAACCATCCGCCTATAGGCCATACCTAGATTCAGTTGCCTATCCATGGCTTGTAGGCCCTTTCAAAACTGGCCAACTTCTTGAGGATAAACCGTTGCTAACCATGATGTAGTCCTCTCGCTCTTCACCGGACTGAAATGAGCACTCTTCGTGAGTCTACCTATTATGACCCACCTACCCGTATTCCTTGTCTTTGATCTAGGTAATCTATCCACATAATCTATCGAGATGTTTTCACACTTTCCCTTGCGGAACCTCCGATGGAGATAACGGCCCACTGGGCTTCTATGACTTGGCCTTGACCTGGTGGCACAACAGGCATCCAGAGACCAACTCGGCCACCTCCTCGAGTGATGCGCATCTTCAAGAACCTTCTTTACCAAGTCTTCCACTCGAGGAACACATAATCTCTCATCGCGCCTTAGTCATCCCTTGTCATCTATAATATATCTAGCGAGGTGACTTAACATCTCGCCTCAAGTCAACTGGTCCACGTTCTTGACTAACTGCGGGTCTTCTCCCTGTGAAACCCCCTTCTTGATCCAGAAGAGTAAGTCTAAGCTCAGGGAATGCTAACTAACTAGCCAAACGGAGAAAGCTTTCAATTGCCCTCCTCAGGTTTTCCGGTCTTAGACCGCAACCACTTTAACGGGATCCACCGTTAAGTCTTACTTAGGAACTATGTGCCCAAGAGATCCAACTTCTTTCCTCCAAAGTGACATTTGGAGAACTTGACCTTCCACTGGTGGCTCTAAGCGTATCCATCTCCTCCTTGAGATGTATAGCATGCTCTTCCTCGTTCTTTTGAGGAGATCAAAATATCGTCTATGACGACCATGACAAACTTGTTCAAGGACCCCCTAAACACCCTACCCATCAAGTTTACGTAATACGCGGGTGCATTAGTCAAACCAAATAGTATGACTAGCCATTCTAAAACCCTTCTAGAGTCCTAAACGCGGTCTTGTCAATTCCATCCTCAGCCATCCTAAGCTGATGGAATCCGGTAGCTAGATCAAAAGAAAACAGATGCTCCTACAAGCTGATCGAACAAATCATCAATCCCTGGTAACGGTTGTTTATTCTTCTCACGAAAATCAACACATAAGCGAAGCAAACTATCCACATTAGTAACGAATACTACTGGAGCACCTTACTCGAAAATGCTTCGTCTCAGGAAGTTCTTCTCAAGCAACTCCTTGACTTGCTGTCTTAACTCTCATCTCGTGAGGTCATGTGCCTAACCGGCCACGAAATTGGCTTGGTATTACCAACCAGATAATGCGGAAATCTATCCCACGTCTAAGGGTAACCCCTTCACTTCCCCCAAGATATCAGGATATTCTCGGACCACCCTCACAGATTGCAAACTATCGATAGACGAGTTGAGGGATTCAAGATAACATAACATGACGGGACCCATAGGGTTGCTAGAAATTTCTAGGGTATTACCGAGGCGAGTCATGAGCCTCACACCCCTATATACAAAAACCCAGAATGGCTCCAAAACAGGACAACCATTCCATGCCCAAAACCAACCCATATCCCCTGAAACTGAGAATAAAACATCCCACGAGAATTCTATACTCAAGATAGAAATTTTCAAATCCACTCAGACCACAGACAAACGGGCAGAATACACGGGATCATCAACTAGACTAGTACTTAGGTGCAAACTTTCAACTAGATCAGATGAAATAAAACTATGCGATGTGCCAGAACCAAACAAAGTACGAATCAGGGAAAGTCAGAAAATGTAAACAAGATTTCCACAGAAACACTACCTCTATCATAAGCTGGAAGAACGGTGCTGAGGGGATGAACTCGCCCTCCAGATAGTCCTGCACACTGAGTCTGGCCTTGCCCTTGTTTCCTCGGGCAATCCTTGCTGAGATGTCCAAACTCACCACAAATGAAGCATTCGCCCCGCTTTCTCCTTTCCTTCTTCCAACATTCCCTGGCTATATGTCCAACTTTACCACAGAAATTGCATTTCCTATTCCCTCTTGGCTTGTTCTTGCGGTTGTTGTTATTCTTGCCCCGTTTCCCGGAATTTACTCTCTTGTCTTGAGACTCATTCGCCTTGACCTCTTTCTTGTCATTGTTATCTTCTTCTTGAGGTAGGGCCAAATTCACCAAATTCTCGAAAGTCGCCCCCAAGGGTATATGAGACATGGCCAAACCATGTAATGGCTCGTTTAATCCTAGAGCAAAGTGTAGGGCCTTCTTCTGAGCTGTATTAACCAAGTCTAAATCGACACGAGCCAGTTGATTAAACTTATCTATGTATTCCCTAATAGTCACGTCCCCTTGCTTTAGTGATAAGAATCTCAGTCCAAACCTTCCTCTAAAGTCATCCCAAGTCTCAATTGGCCTGGTTGCGGTGGTGACTACCCACCAACGTGCAGCTTCCTCCTTTAGCAACCATACTGCTAATAAAACTTTCCTGCGGTCACCTATATCAAAGGAGGCTAAAAGATCTTCGGTCTCTTTCAACCAATTCCTTGCTTCTACAAAAGTCTCTGTTCCATTAAATTTTTTGCCACCCATCATCTTAAAGTTCTTGCAAGTTTCCGCAAAATCCGCTTGTGGAGGCTGAGGGGGAAGAGGAACATCAGCTACGGGAGGAGGAGGAGGAACAGCGGCCTCGACTGGGAAGACAACATTAGGGACACCCGGGACCGGTGCCGTGACTTCCAAGTACCGACGAAACCAATCGGGTATCGTTACTCCTTCGGGCAAGATGAGATTATCAGACATGCTGGAAATGAAAAGAAAAGAGTTCAAACGAGGAGTCAAAGGATAGTGCTAATGGCTTTTGGGGAATAGCCTTTTAAAACAACTAGACTTTTCTTTGGAAAATACTTTATACTTGGTTTTGAAAATAGTTTTTCTTTTCAAAAGTTTTAAAAACCTTTTTATCCCTTCTCGTAAACCTGGCTCTGATACCAAATGTAACACCCCACCTCCGCCAGGGTGGCTCTTTCAAGCGACTCTGACTTTGGTGGGGCGTTTTTAAAACAAGGTAAACATGCATAATGATATAGCAAGGCAGGACATGACATATATATAAATAAACAGAGTAAGTAGATAAAACAACGGAAGATTCTTAAACCATTTCAAAAACACAAGTCTGGTACATCAAAATGTCAATTTCCCAAATAAACAAGTCTAGTACATGAAATAACATCATCTGAACTGAAAAAGAAAACATAAAAGTAGCTATCCCCAAAGTGGAAGAAAAACCATAGCGAGCTCAAGTCCAAAGCATACATGAGCTATCCAAGAAAGCAGCTAAGATCCAAGCTAGGCTCCTGTATTCCCTCCCTGAGAACCTGGGGGGGGGGGGGGGGGGAAACGGAAGAAAAGAGGCAAAACAAAACGGGTCAGTCAAAAAGACTGAGTAAGCCCTGCTACGATCAGTCTATAAACTAATAAAGCTAACATCATGATGGAAACTGAGATGATCATAGATAACAACATACTGGCATGGTAAATTAACTACAAGATAGATAGAGGTGTCATCGCATAAACATGGTTAAGTTTTGCACCACGGTGTACTAGCAACCCAACATAACAGGTATTGATCCCTCGGCCCAAGCTTTGGCCCAATAACATGAGGTGACCTTAATACAAGGTCCAGCCCAACGGTCTAGTCGATCGGCTCCCTATAAACCTAACACGTCAAGTGTTGGTGTCCATACGGCCCACATGGATGTAGTTAGACTGTGTTGGGTCCACCTTTGGGTGTATCAAGCCCTCGGGTGTCAACCCCAGACACTTAAGCAATAATGCACAGTCTAAGCCTACTGGTACCCGTGCCTCGAGTTTGTCCAACATCGGACTACGTGCACGTCCGTAGCCCGCCGGACCCGCACCGCTGTACCACTCAGCCGTCGCTTTGGTCGCTTACATCAGTCCAGTAATCGTGCCCCGCCCTATCCTAGCTGTAGGGTTGTGGTGATACCAAACTGGGATTACTGCTGGAACAGACCACGCTGCTAGGGTTTTCTAAGAGGGTTAAGTGCGATTTAACCCTTCACTAATCACGGATTAAATTGGTTAAGTGTAACTTAACCCCATTCTAATCCCTCGAACCCCCAATTGTATTAAACTGGTTAAGTGTAACCAATAGTTCACACTTAACCCCATTTCAATCCCTCTAATCCCCAAGTTGGTTAAGTATTAGTGGACCCTGACTTAACCCTAATCATGAGGCATTAATTAATTTAATGCACCTTAACCTCTCACATTAGACCTTGTTGTGGTTACTAGTTAGGCCGGGCGGGTCCGGGTAGCTTTACACCACAACTTGGTCTAACCTCGGGTCTTGGCACCCCATGACTAACTTCTCACATTGGGTCCTATTGTTTGTAGCCACTAGTTAAGCCGGTCGGTTCCGGGTAGAATTACGCTACAAACTCAACCCAACCTCGAGTTGGCCACACTTATGTTTTCTAAGTGTCATGTCCACTTTATTTCAAAACATAATTACAAGTCAACAATTACTTGGGTAGACCTAACTTAATAGGTAAATTCCCAAGGGGTAGACCTAACTTAATAGGTAAATTCCCAATCTTATATTTTCATGTATTTTAAGTTTACCCAAACCCCCCCAACGTCATTCTATCGCTTACATATTCGTAATAACGCATAAAGGATCGGAAGAGGGAACTTGGCACAACATACATGATGGACTTGCATATCACAACAAACACACATAACATGTTAGACTTGCACAACTTAGCATCGTGAACTTGCATATTACCATAAACGTGCATAACATGTTAAACTTGCGTAGCTTAGCATAGTGAACTTGCATATTGCCATAAACATGCATAACTTGTCAAACATGCACAACTTGTCATTTTAAACTTGCATAAGCATGCATAACTTATTAAACATGCATAACATGGCATAGTGAACTTGCATAAACATGCATAACTCAATAAACATACAAATCATGGCTTAGCAAACTTGCATAAACATGCATAGCTTATCAAACATGCATAAACTCCAACTTTCATCACACATTAACTTTAGAGTTTCTAAAATGAAGGTAAGAGGGCTTACAATGCTCAGACGGACTCAAATGAGTATAGCAAATGTTAGAAACCCCTTATGCAACTAATTTAAAACCCCCAAATGCAAGCAAACTTGATCAAGACTCCTCCTTTATGATGCCAATAGAGAAACAAGCCTTTAATGCAAACTAAGGAGGATCATACAAGCCTAAATACCCTTGTATGCATGGAAATCTCTTAGGGATTTGTTTAGGAATTGTATGAAGAGGGTGGAGGCCATGAGAGAATGGATTTTGGCATAGTTTAGTTACTAGGATGAATAATGAATGATTTAGGGTAGGTTAGGGTCTTATTTATAGATTAGGCTAGTGATTTGGACCATAGGATTAACCCTAGATTCAATTAGGTCCATCAGATCCCGGAACTCTCTAGAAACAAGCCACAAGACCAACCCTAATCAGAAATGGTGCACCAGGCTAAGCAGCCCGTGCACCCCCTGTCGACAGGGCTGTCGACAGGGCAGTCGACATGCCAAGACCCCTGTCGACAGGCCTGTCGACATGGGGTCCTGGGCGGGAATTTTTCCCGCCTGCCCAGTTTGCCCTAACCCTAGTTTCTTAATTTAAAATTTAAATCTGTTTTTACTTAGGAATTTTCTGCAAACTTCAATGGGCCTTAACTGGGTCACACGGACTCCGATTTTCGAAAACTCGGACTCTATTTCGCGTATTTTTCCGAGACGAACGCAGTGGCGTAGCCCGTTTCCCTTGATTCCCATTTTATAATTTAATTCTGCCTCAATTTATGTTATAACAGATTTTTGAAAATACGGGTTGTTACAACTAACTTCGAATACCATATTCAATTTACTTTATTCACTTTATAAAGATTTCTTTTTTTTAACAACGTTTTATTCATTTGAAAAGATTTACTTTTAAATAACGGTTCTACCCTTTAAAAATGATTTCCTTTTTATAATGTTCCCTTTTCAATTCTATTTGTAAATGGTTTACAAATATCCCCTTCTCAAATTTATTCTTGAAATATTCTAACTCCTTAAATTCCCGGGAAAATTCGCCATAACCTCCTTTGTATCGGGAGCATCGGGAAAATCCCCAAACTCGCCACACAGGCTTTTCCATTCAAAAAGAAATGGTTTGAATTTATTTTCCTTTTTAAAATATCTCCTATTTATAAATATCCCAATTTATAAATATTCCTTATTTATAAATATTTAAATTTATAAATATTTCATTTTAAAATATCACTTTGAAAATCTCCTTATCAACATTTCGGTATGTTATGGTATTCAATCATATCAAATCACGATGTTCAATATCGTTCAAACACATATAATCGCCAACAGATTATATATCACAATATATAAATCACAGTAAAATAACTGTTGAGGAATCCAGTTGGATTCCTCCAACCTGTTTCCCTGCATCACAGATGTTAGACAATATAGATAACATCACTTTCAGTTCCATATGATATATTCTGTTAAACAGAATCAATATAGAAATTTAACTAACTGACTAGCAGTTCAATCAAACAATCAACACACAGTACATCAGACAATTTCTAACAGTCCTAAATATATAACATGAAATTATAAACTGTTCAGAGTTGGTGAGATTTACTCACTGTTGCGCGTTAATCGTTAAATAACGGTTTGCGTTCGTTGATTTGAGTCGGACAATTTATTTCGCCATAAATTGTAACGAGCTCTGATGGACTCCCAGTCAGCTTCATTGTAAAGCTCTCGTCCATCTGGTCCCAACGCAACTTACGGTTCGTGATTCTGATATTGTATGTAAAAGATATCGCATTTATAATTTTACACTATAATTAAATAAAACAAAACATAAACATTTAAACATAACGGGCCTCACCATCTCCTTTGGCCCACTAACCAACGTTGGCAAGCCCAGACCCGCGACTTAAATCCTTCTTCCCTAAATGTTCTGCCGTGACCTGCTCTTAAACACAAATGCCATTGTCACGATTTCATCTCCCAACAGCACTTTCTTCCTTCCATGAAATCAAAGACTGAAACTACCATCCTTTCTCTCTTCTCCTGAGCTTCCTCTTCATACCTACAGAGTTCAACTCGGTCCCCTCCCTATGGTTGCGTCGTCGAGACACCAGCAGTAACCACCGAACAAACTTTTCATCGAACCCTTCAAAACTCATGTACTAGTTGCGGATTCAGTCACAGACCTCTAAGATGAATTCAATTCGAGCCAATTTCTCATCAATGTCTCAAAGCGTCGAGCCCTAGCTTCCAACAAACCTATTGTGCTGATTTCGTGCGTGAGAAATTGATGTCGAGTGGAATAAAAACTACACCAGATCATAGAGAATCATCATACGGTTCCATCTATATATATAACATGATTTCTACATTTTACTTTGGTTTTTGATTTATTTTTGAGAGATCGAAATGTTCACTGGAGAAACAAAAATGGAAGCGGCTCATTTTTACCTACTGTTGACTTTGTGAATGAGTTGAATTAGGTTTAGGATTATTTTGGTATGGTATTTATAGAGGATTTAAATATTTTTATACTTATTATTATATTCGTTTTTAATCAAACGCTACCTGCAATCATCCTCTAAAATTCCTGTAATCGCATACGATACCCAAAAATCACCAAACTGGACACGTAGGTAGAGTTCGACATTACGGTCCCAACGAAACTGGTTTCGTCGAATTCCGACTCCGTTTGCTCACACAGCGTATTTTTAACTGTCCAAATACTGACTGTTTCTCACTCTAAAAATCCGTACGGTCACACGGTGACTCTAAAAATCACGAAACTTGGAATCTAACAACTATTTGACATTGCTGATCCAACAAAATTAGTTTCGTTGAATTCCGACTTCGTTTGCAAAACTGGCTATTTTTAGACCCTTGAATAATCCATTTAAATATATAAATATATTTAAATAAATTAAATTAAATATAAATTAATATATTTTATCGTATATCTTCACATATGATATCGTCCAGCTCCAGAATATCATATCAGAATTTACAGTTTGATATTTCAGATTTTAGATTTATCGATATTCAGTTTATATCGAAAATCCTTTTATAACGTATATAAAGCGTTACGAATTATAAAGGAATTTCATAGCGACTTTTCTGAAATTTGATTTGGACATATCTCAATATCTACACAACGAAATCCCGATTTTTCTCTTCCACTATAAAGATATACTCCACCAGCTCCACACGTTTCTTGTTTCATAGAAATCCGGCTTAAAATGAATCCTGTACATTCAGTTGAAGTTCGAATCGCCAAATAGCGAACTGCAGCGCCATTTCGAGCTCGTTTATAAATATATTATAAACTATACGTTCAACTGTCGTCGATTCAATATAATCGTTATTATATTTCGAATCGAAACTCCACCAAATCTCGTATGCTATTCAATTTACACGATATTGTGAATTTCACTATTTCTGACTATTTCGACGTTATAATATATTTTATTATATTATAATTATTAATTAAATATTCAATATTATTTAATTCACGTTCTCGATATCGATAAATTGATATTTAATAATTAAATAAATTAATTGTTCAACAGCTAAAAATGCGGGTCACTACACACCTGTTCACTAATGGACACGACTTTTCACTGAATAAACACAACTCTTCACTTCAACTGACACGACTCTTCACTTGAACGAACACGACACTTCACTGAACGTACATGACACTTCACTTCAATAGACACGACATTTCACTTAAACATTTAATTTTGATTTATTCCAATAAATATCCCTTAAACCAAAATTTCTTCAAACTTGCAATGCAGCAACATTTGTTGAACACGAAACCACTTGTGCCTTTTTTTTTGTAGTTTATGTGCTTTGGTAGAACTATAGAAATCATTCAAGCTTTCTTTCTTCTTTTCTTCTTTTTCATCACAAAAATCTTCGATACAATTTCTCGAATCTTTGTTGCAATCCATTCATATCGTCCTCCTTCATTGTCATAAAATTCTCCAAAAATTATGCTCATCAGCTTCCACCTTGGTCTAGTGTCGTAAAATTTGAATGAATCATATATAATATCTTTCCATTCAATCTTTTTGTATGTTTCCAAAATTTGATTTCCGCATGAGATTATAAAACACATTGGTGGAAAAATAACGTCATTTGAAATAGAAATGATATAATTTTTCCCTTTCTTAACGATAGCTTCACATTTTTCACTATTGGTAGAAACATCGTTTGCAGCCATTCTTCCTTTTCCACCATCTCATTGGCCTCCACTTTCTTCATTCTTCCAGCACCCTCTTCATTCACTCTCAACTTCATCATCATTTACGTCTCCATCACTTCCTTCATTCTCATCCACTTCATTTCCATCTTCTTGGCTTTCAAGATTTTATTCCACTTCTTCCACTTTTTCTTTAGCCATCTCTTCCTCTACTTCTTCAACCTTCTCTTCCTCATTTTCTTCTTCAGCTTCTTTGACCTCCTCTTCATCTACCCCGTTTGTATTCTTGAATCGTTCTCATTTTGCAATTCTTCTTTTCTGCTTTCCCCGTTTGCTATGCAAGTGTCATGCTCGTCCTTAGAGCTATTTTCACTTTCACTGATGTCTTCCTCAGCCTCTACCATCTCAACATCCTCGTTTGCATACACCTCTTTCAATAATTTCCACGAATCTTTTGCGGATTTTTCTCCATTAATATGACACCGTGCTTCTTTATCGACGTTCTCATTCATCACAATACGAGCTTGAAGATCTTTTCTTCTAATATTTGTAAATGATTTTCTTTCTTTCTCCGTCATTTTTTTAACATATTTTGGTTATTCGTAGCCACTTTCAACAATCTCTCATAGCCCTTTGGAGATCATCTTTTTTTTTCTTTTTGTTACTTCACTTTTCGAAGTTCTCTTTTGTGAAAACAAACGACGAGATAAATAGAAATGCCATAATTTCAACCAGACTCTGATACCATTTTTGTTAGAGGAGGACTGCTCTGATACCAATTTGTTAAATTGAGAAGAGGAGGAACTTTAGAGAAGAGGATACACAAATGATTTTACTTCTTAACAACTCAATTTTTCATTTCATTTATCATTCATACTTTCTCAAACTTGCTTCTTACTTTCTTGCCCTTTTGTTTGCTTACAACAAAATGACCACCTATATATAATGGACTAAACACTCTTACAAATAGACATGAGACACACCTATTCACAAATGGATACGACTCTTCACTTCAGCTGACACAACTCTTCACTTCAACTGACACGACTCTTCACTTGAATGAACACGACACTTCACTGAACGGATATGACACTTCACTTCAATAGACACGACTCTTCATTTCAACAGACATGACCTTTCACTTAAACATTTAATTTTGGTTTATTCCAATAGTGAGTTCATTTTTGTGTTTGAACTCTTAAGTGAGTTCTTGTGTTATGCGATTTCTGTGTTTTATGTGATTTGAACTCTTAACCGAGCTTCACGAGTTCTGTGATTCTTATGATTTTTGAGATTTTTGTGGTCTCTAAGTTTTCCATACCGTGTTTAAATGATTCAAAATATTAATAATTACCCTAATTGTAGAAATGAGATAGTCTGTATTGATGGAAATATACGAGTCTGTATTCGTGTTTCTCATGGTAAATAGTGTAGTAATTTCAAGTCGAACTTATATTAAGAAATCTATTATCTCAACTACTAGACTAAAGAAAGGCTTTGTAACTGGATTGATAGATATTTTGATAAACTAGGATTTAAGAAGAGTCCAAATGAATCTACCACACACATTAAAGCTGAAAGATCTATAATACTTGTTATTTCCCTTTATGTTGATGATCATATTATAATAGAAAGTAAATTTTCAATAATTACTAAATTTAAGCAACAAATGATGCAGATGTTTGAGATAACCGACCTAGATATGATGAATTACTTTCAAGCAATGGACACTGATCATTCAAAAGATGGAATCATTATTTGTTAGAAAAGCAAGCTACAAATATCTTGAAGAATTTTAGTGTGGAAGGATGTAAACCGACTTCTACTCCTCTTTGCTCAGAATGAAAAGTTCAGTAAAGATGATGATTCGGGAAAAGCAGATGTTAAACGCTATTGGAGTATAATTGGAAGTTAACTGTGCTTAATAGCTACCAGGCCAAATCTAACCTGTGCTACCAGTGTAGTTTCTACAATTATGCAAAGCCAACACAAGTGCACATGAAGACGGTAAAATAGATCCTTCGCTATGTATAAAGAACTACAGATAATGCTATATGGTTTAGACCTATAGAGGGCCCTGAATTGATTGTGATGATATGAAGAGCACTTCAGGGTATGTGTTCACAGTTGGAAATGGTGTATTTTCTTGGTTCAGCCAAAAGCAAGCTACAATTGCTCAGTCAACTGAAAATCAACCTAGTTCATTGCAGTTCAGAAGAGCAACTAGTTGATATTTTCATAGAATCACTTTCAAATGTAAAATTCGAATTACTAAAGAATGGCAAATTCTATTCAGACCCATCTATTTGCTGAGTAGCCCCCCCCCCCCCCCCCCCCCAATTTTTTAAAAACTTTCGCATGACCAAAATACCCTTTACCTCGTAGAGTCATTACTAGGTTATGTTGCTTACCTCGTAGGGACTCTACGAGGTAATGGTGCTAACCTCGTAGGACCCCTACGAGGTATTGATGTCAACCCCGTACGGCCCCTACTAGGATGAATCACAATCCCCACACCCGCACTGCGTGGTTGATGAAAATATGTAAAAAAAAATATATTCAACGAAGGGTATTTTTATCCAGCGAAATTTTAAAATAAAAAAGGGGGGCTACTCAGTATTTTTTTGGCTCTGAATAGAATTTGCCCTAAAGAATATGCTTGGCATACACAGGAAGTTCTTTTAAGGGGGAATATTGAAAACTGAAGAATCTTCCATATTCAGTATAACAAATGACATGTTTATATGTAGTTTAAGTATAAACCATTAATGTAGTGGTTGTATATAATTGTATCATCACCACTGGTATTTGTGCTGTACAATTAATATGCTATTTATTTCCAACCCAACAATATAAATATGGTTGATGCTTATGTCTTGGAAAAAAAAAAAAAAAAAAAAATATTTTTATTCACATACTTCTTTTTCTGTTCACATTTTTCTTACCAAGCACTATTAGCATAACTAATTCAAATATCCAACAATATACCTTTGAGAACATAAAAATTTATGCATATCATCATTTCAACTATTTAGCAACACTCAAAAAGCAAACACTTATAGCTTTCATGCATTCTTCCTATGCCCAGAGGAAGCCATGAGAACGCCGACAGCAATTACAAACATGAGCAACATACTGGCGAGCAATGCATATGTTTTCTTGGACGACTTTCTGTACTCTCCAAAGAAGAGAATTCCCCAAAATGTGCTAACCAGCGGCAATGCCTGGACAAATGTCCTTGTTAAGTACTTCTTTTATGTAGGCTTAAAGTGCCAAAAGAAGAACGTCAAAATATTACCAAGAACATCACTCTTGGCTAAATAAACAAGAAAAACAAACTGTAATTATAGGTCGGTATATATAAACCAACCTGAACAGCATCAGCGGCAGCATATCCAGCAGCTTGACCACCCATAAATTGCATTCCATTCCCAAAACCACATAAAAATCCTGCCAAAAGAGCCCATTGCCTTCCATTCCAGTCATTTAAATAAGCCTTGAATGAAGATTTTGGTAACCCAAGCACTGGTTTATATAGAAACCTGATATTTAAAATGATTGCTATGATAAAGCAGGATACAGAGAAGTAGAAGAAGGCGGTGTACACGACCAAATGTGGCACACCGTCTTTTAATGTGTGCCATTGGTCGTTTGTTGCTATGTTGAATGCAGGTGAGAACAGGGAGAAGCATATTCCAGCAAAGAACGTTATGCCTAGTCCAATGAATGCATTTGATCCTAGTACCTGTGACAAAAGTGCATTTATTGCACTTGCTTGTTAATCTATGAAAACAACGTTTGCAAAATAAACTAGTTTAAATAAAATATAATAAAATAAAAACATTTAACTGATCAATTTTTACTGAGGTATGTACATGCACATGTATGATACATGTTTACTTTGTACAAACCAATTTCTTACCATATCATTGATATATTATCATTTAATATTATAACACAGATACTATAGTCGGCTATATACTGAATATCTTTCCAGGTTTTATGTTTATAGACATTTTCTTATCTATTATTAAACTTATATTGAACATTTTTCCCTGCTGCCTGATTCCTGATTAAAAGAATGACAAGGGACATTCTGAATGATTTTTTTATCGCTAAAGTAGAGCATAAGACTTTCTACTCTTATATTGACAATGCACATGACTATCTCTATCTGTATGTTGGCTCAAAGCATCCTAAGTTCCTAACATCATTTCCCATATTCTTACAATGATCTCAAGTTGAGTCAGTCATATAATTAGTGTCAGAGCAAAGCCTTTTTGCTTCTCGGTTTAAACAGAGAATAATTTCTCTAACAAGAAGAGATTTTCGAATTTTTACTCAGACCTAATGAATATTCTATTAAGATGAGAGTAAATGATATACTGCGAAGTAAAACACATTGCCACGTTGCTAGCCATCCACACATTTAGGGTAATATCAGAAAATTTACTAACCTTGATCGATCTTTTATTTTCTACTTCTATAAGATACTCTGCAGTTCCAGCTTCTGCTTTATCCAATTTAGAGCCAGAGTCCAAAGTGTAACCAGCTCCAACCTCCATATCCTTTGCTGCATAATATTACATATTTCCAAGATTTTGGTAAATAAAAAGGATTAACATTTTAGTTAACTTTTTAGTACCGTTTCAACAATTAATCACCTTTGCTTTTGTTATTGCTAAGTTTCTCTTTGTTATCTGCGGCATTAGAAGAATGCACAAGAGATCCGAAACATACTGCAAGCAAAAAGCATCCCACCCCAGGAAAAAGTATCTCTGCCTTATTGATGCGGCCATCCAAAAAATAGTTCACAGTCGTCCCTGATACCGTAAAGAAGAAGGAAAAAGAATGAAAAATAATCCATATGTGTAGAAAACAAAAAACATTTTATGAATGTGAATGAAGAACATACCTATGACAACTGTGATGCTTGATGTCATAACTTCAGTTACAGACAAGCCAACAAAAGCCCATGCGTACTGGGTTGCTAAATTACCAAGGCTAAGTACAATTCCACCGAGCATAGCAAATAAAATAGATGGCCAATTATCCTACAATAAATTACTTTATTTTAGCTCAGGAATCGGCATGTCTGTCTGCTAAGATTTAACAATTAACAACTCCATAGAAAATCGACCGATGCTATATATGCGGGACTCTACATGCGAACTCTATTATCGTGTTGGATACAACAAGAAAATATGCATTGTGACTTAGAATATCCATGTATCCTTATAGCACAGTCCTTAGGTTGATTATTCGAGCATTTCAAAAATGCACGAGCTTAATTCCAGTTTCAGTATCGCCTTAACTCATGCATTTCAAAACTGACATGTCATGATTTAAAATTGTATGTGCGTGTTTTCTAAAATGCTTATGTACAACATAGCAAGCTCAAAGATTAGCTTTGTAGCGAGATTTGGAAGAAGACTATTGCTCAATCAGTTTTTTTAATAGGAAAGTCTGTCCTTACTGTTTTTTCTGTTATATGGATCAATGAATAGAGATTGTATAACGAATTTAGAGAGACAACAAATAACAAACTTGAGTCAGCTGAGTAAAGAAATTAGGCATATCAGGCTTGCTGCCACCAATTTGACCAAATGTTAAAGCAATGATAACCGCAGCCAGCAGATTGGTGATTGAATAATCAAGATAAGTGTGTTGTGGAAGACGACCTCTTCTCTCTAAAAGCGTTAATACAGCTGGCCATGTCCCCAAAAATAATAGAGCACCTAACATAAGCGCTATTGCCCCTCCTTTATCCTCAACCACATACATCTTCAATACCTACAACAATTGATAACAAACATATAAATATATTTTCTTGCCATTTTTTGTTTCTCCCTTAAAGTAAATTTAGGTTAAAGTTCATCAACTAAATGATGCATCTTCAACTTTACTACATAAATCTTTGTGATCCCTGAGTCCATTGGACAAATAGATAAAATGTGACCAACTAGTACCCGAAATTAAAATCAAAAGATGAGCAATTTCAAATAATACAAGAAATATTTGAATTTACAGAGTAGATGTAATTTGAAAATATTAACAATGAACAAAACAAACCTCGTAGTAAAGAGCATCAAAGAGCTCCAGCTTAGACTTGGATTCGATAATGAAAATACGAAGAAGAATATTCTACTATGACTGCATGACTCTTGGAAGAAAGTGGACTTTGAAGTAGAAAAGGACAAAAAAAACTAGAGTTTATTTTCATCACTCTTCTATTATTTTGTTTTATTCTTAGTAGCTTGGCTGGCTGGTCAACTGCAGCTTGTGTAAGTTGTTACAACAAAACTTTGAAAGACATCTCTTTTAATCCATGAGATGGAATCATGGAACGAGAACAATTCTCCCCACCAAAGGAACAAATTTAATGGCTTCAATCGATCTGAGTTCATTATACTTGCCCTTTGTCCCAAATTGATATCAATATTCTGTATTTGTATCACTTATTATTTTAATGACATAGCGAGACTCATCAATATCTATCATGTGATCTATGGTTGAGATTGGACTGGACACATAGAAAACAAGGATAAAAGGATTGAGTTGAATTTCAATATTCTAATGTCACTTTACATCATTCGTATCCATCCATTTAAGGAATTAAAAAAAAAAAAAAAAAAAAAAAACCTGAAATTAGAGCAAATATCAGACATAATTCAATGGTAAATTCTCTTTCAACCCGAAAATATGCTGAGTAACCCCTTCATTTTATTAAAAAAATACGAAGACGAAAATGTCCTTTCTGTGTTATAATTTTTTTTCCAGTTTTCTGAACATCTCGTAGTTTCATTAAGTGGTTTATCAGTGTATCTCGTAGTAGCCGTATTGGGCTCTGAAAGAACCACGAAGAGCTGATATATATTATTTTTTTCATGTTTTTGGGGGCTACTCAGCATATTGCTGGGTTCGAGTAGAATTTGTCTAATTCAATATGACTGACTAATCTCTTCTATTTATAAAAGAATTCAATGAACATGAGTGTTTTTTGAAATTTTGAAAATACCCTCGTCCGTCAATGGATTTTTATCGTCGTTTGCAATATTCACCGTTATCCTCTTCTGGTCTTCTTGATCGTTTATCAACAGAAATTACTATCAATTTGTGATCGATATAGATATAACGGAACATAACATTTTGAATTGAAGTCTTGTAATTAACTTCCCTTTTATACTATGAAAGGAATAAACGTTCAAGTAAACTATACATCAGCTGTACTCAGTTAATGCAGCAGTGCAAGGAATGAAGGGGTTTGAACCGGAATGATACAAAAATATACATCACATTTAATCACATTGCAAACTTACATAATCAAGTACACAAAACTGAAACTACACAGTAATCGAAAGAGGAATGTAAAATGCAATAGATTTCTAGATTTAGCACCCCCCCTATTTTCTCAATTTATACAGTAATCCAAACAATGACATGAGAAAACCAAACAATCGCGCATTGTTTTAGCAGTATGAAAGAGAATTGCAGGACTAAACAGAAACAGATCAAAGTTAAAGATTTCAACAAATCACGAAAATGAATAAAATAAAAAATAATGAAAACCTTGAAGTGGTATGGGAACAGAGAATAGTTGAGCAGTTAAGAGGACCCAGATGATCCTGTGCGATTTTCTGATATCTCGATTTACTACTTCTACCTGGATTCTTGCGAATATCACGATGAATTTATAACGAGCAGAATCCATAAATGATTCTACTAATAAATGATGTTATTTATAACTAACAAATTGACAGCCAAAATCTATAATTAAAGCATCGATCGGACCCACGCCCAAATATATACGGTAGGCTTTGAAAGAAATGAACACCAAATTCTACGGTCCGCTCGCTGTACATTGATCGGCTAATTCCATGAACACATCATTTCCTTCTTTTTTTCCCTTTTTAAGTGTTCACACACACCTAGCCCTTTTCTTTTCACATCAAGATTTATTCAAAAAATGCTATTGACTTGATTTATTACTCAGCTCTCAAGCTAATTTCCACTTCAACTCAGAGGGATGTTAAATCTAAACATTGATGATATAGCAATGAAACATTGATGATATAGCAAAAGTGCAAAAAGTTTATTAGATGTAAAATCAAATATTTAAAATTAATTAATTATTATTCTTAATCATTTGTGTAGAAGAAACTAATACTAATTAATTTTGTATAACAAATTCAAAGAATATTATAGTTATGCACACAAGATTTGATGACTACAATAGATTTCCGGCATATATTGGCATGCATGCAACGTTTTACACTAACTTTGTTGATTTGTTTTTTTTTTTAAAGAACTAGTCAAACCAACATCTGTACATTAATATTGTTAAAGCGAGTGCTAAGAATTCTTGATTTAACGGGTGCAGTGAAAAATTACTTGGCAAAAAACAGATATATTATTCATCGATGCTAAACCGAAATAGCTTAGCGGTTGAAGAGTGTTACGGGCAATAACAGAGCTTTTGTGGGACTATAGCGGAGTTTTAACTGCACAGATCTAAAAACAACCGAATTATACCCCATTAAAATATTTTTTATCACTTTGAGTGCGTTTGCGGTAAATGATAACAAGACATTTAAGCGGGACATATAAACGGAACTACGAGTTAGACAAACAATGCGTTTGCGTCTTCAAACGGGGTGTTTAAACAATAATTTAAGCGAGGTATTTTAATTTGTGAATTTTTAATTATTGTTTGGTTAATTAATTATTTGTTTTGTTGTGTAATATGTTGACAGATTTTTTAATTGTTTTATCAGATATTATCTTGTACAAAGGGGAGGTGACAATCTCCCTCGCCATGGGTGCGGGGCAGTGTCCTGTCTGGATTGGTACATCTTATTGTTGGTTGAATTTGAATTGGCTATTGGATTTGGATTAACCGAAACGATATAGTAATGAATTCAAGCGGGGTAACTAAGGGTAAACCCTACTAATACATGGTTCTTGAATGGAATAATCAACGAATAGGGTAATTAGGGGCTGTTGGCATTAGTTGCGTTGTTTCATTCGACACAAACACACTTTTTGAACCATTTGAAACCTAGCCAAAATGGAAAGGTCCATGAACGGACGTGTCCATTCATGAATCTAGCCATTTTGGTTTCGCTAGCAGTATCTTCATTTCTCTCAACTAATTTACTGATATTTTCAGTTGTAGCGCGCCCTGTTTAATTTTCAGACTCGAGTAAAAACCAATCTCAGTCGCTAAAGTTATACATGTTTATAATAACACTAATGAGAAAGAAAACACAAAATATGGTGGAAAAGAGGGAAAATAGTATCTTAATTGGATTAACTGTGAACGACAAAAAATATTGTAACATCCAAAGATTCCCTATTACTAGAGAATAACGTTTCGCGTAGGGAAAATAAAGTCCGGAAAGCAGTAAATAACATAGTATAGTGGTTCGGTCCGTGAGGAGTTTAAGTCCACTTTGAAGGAGTTTGTTGATTTTGATTCAAAAATATGAGTTACAAGCATTGAACGTCATCTTGACATGTGTTTACAAGTCTTTCTATGCATTTTGGAGTTATAATTGTCATATGTCAAGTCTTGAAAAAAAAGTATGTGTATTCTTCTTCCTCAAGAGTTATGCTACCAGTAATGAAGTCTAGAAGCTTGTAGAGGTATCAAATCAGCCAAACTCCAAAACTTGTGAAGAATGAGCAAGGGGTAATTTATAGGTTGTGGGTTAGGTGGGAGTACGTGAGATTTGGGGACCACAAAGCAAAATTTGTATCCTTGGAAAGCCAAAAAAAAAAAAAAAAAAATTCACATCCCTCTTTACAATGCATAGAGGATTTCGTAACCCCCTAAGGGATACGAATTTCATATCCCAATGGATACAAAATTCGTATCTTTGAGATACAAAATAGTGTATTCCCAGAGGGGTACGGTAGTTTCGTATCCCTTGGGGATACATCATTTTGTATCCCTGGGGCACGCGAGTTTTTCATATCCCCTGAGGGATACGAACTCATATCCCTAGGGATACGTTAAAGGAGCTTCTGTGTTAAGGAGGGATGCGAAAATGGAGAATGAGGTTGAGGGATTCGAATGCATGGAGAGAGTCGAAACGCGAGGGACTCGAAAAGTTTGGTATGAAGGGCCAGGGACTTGAAATCCTCTAAATAAGGGATTCAAAATATATGTTTTAGGGGGATTCGAAATCCCCAAAACAATGAATTTGAAATTGGCAAAGTGAACTGTTTTGAGGGATTCTGAGGCCTACACCCATGCGACTTCTCTCAAGCATGAATCCTCAATGCTTTGGCGACAGTTCGGGCTTTAGTGCCATGCGATGTGTCGAATCGAGCAGGCATGGTATACTTTTGGGAACCGGACCAAAAGGTCGGTTAACATTTCCCCTCAAAGTACATATTGTCTCAACATGATGTGCTTTGAGTTGAAATCATCGTTTCTGTTGAGCGTGTCGTGGATGTCGATCCATCGATAGCTTTGTCGAACGTCTAATTTCTGTTTACTCATGAATTTAAATGTTAGTCTCGACTCTCGTTTATGTTGTAATGTAAATGGGTCATTGTTGACACAGTGTCATGTGTATGCTCACATGTTTTCACATGGTTTTGCGCGATGCGATAGGAATTTTGAAAATAAAATATGAGTAGTAAACGTATTGATGATTTACGACTATGCGAGTTGGATTTCGAGAACGACGTTGAATCATGAATTTGATCGCTTGTCATACGTTCTCGAGTCATTTAGATTTATGAGCATACTATTGGTTAGCAAATCGAATCGGTGTCGATTATCGTGACATCAAAAACACACTACGTGGCGTAGTTGGAACAGCGAGTCAGAAATTTCTCGAAACTTCATTTTCGTTTATCCATTGTTTTTATGAATGTGTATATGTGCAAATATATATATATATATATATATATATATATATAGTCGTTCGAGTCATGGAAATTCGCGCATATAATATATATATGTATATATATACAGATATATACACACATATTATATATATATATTGAAAGCTTCGTATCCCATGAGGGATACAAAATTTCGTACCTAGTGGGATACGAAATTTCATATCCCTTATGGGATGCAAAATTTCGAATCCCCGAAGGGACACGAAAAGGCAAACGGGCAAAACCCCATATCACCCTCCCCTATATATTCAAAACGAAACCCCACTTCCCCTCTTCTTCTTTCTTTGCCTAATATTGTGATTTAAGAAATTGCAACCCTAGGATTCGAAATTTTTGACTGTTGAACTCGAAATACACGGTGGCATTAGAATTTGGACCCCGAAATTAATGGTTTGTAAAGACGAATCGTAATCGTTCTTGGTCAAAATAGATCTGAGATCGACACTCGAGTCGATCCCCCAAATCAAGTTGTGAGTCGAACCTGAATCATACTAGGTCTTGAGCTTGAGATTGGAGCTCGTCATAGTCGAGTTCGAGCTTCAAATGGTGTTTGAAGTGGGATCTCAAAGGGGTCAGTTTGGAGTCATTCTTCGTGGCTTCAATATTAGGTTTCAAGGAGAAGGGCCTCGAGAGGGAGTAAGACTGAAGTTAGAAGGAGGAAGAGGGAGTCATAGGAGTTTTGTTTTGTAAAGTTCGCAACTGAAGGATGCGAAATTTTGCATTAAAGGGGTGTGAATTTCGCATCTGAGCGATGTGAAGTTTGGCATTAAAGAGATGCGAAGTTTCTATTACTGAGGGATACGAAAGAAGGACGGTGAAGGAGGGATTCGAGTTTCGGGAAAGACGTGGGAGAAGCGAAGTTTCTAATACCGAGGGATCCAAAAGAAGGACGGTGAAGGAGGGATTCGAGTTTCAGGAGGGATGCAGGAGATGTTAAGTTCTGAAGGGGATTCGAAATTCACTTGTAGCCTGGGGATTTGAAATTTGTATCCCCACAAAGGGATGCAGAATTTTGAATCTTTTTTGAGTTGAGCGATTTTGAGTTCCTTCCTTGTTGCATCTCGAGTTCCTAATTGAAAACTCATGGCAACCCGTCTCTGGATTTACATCGTTTCGCGGCTTTACATGATTGAACCGAACCCTACGTTGAACATGATTGAGTTGACAACTCAGCCTTTCACATAGGATTATAGATACTTGACCAAACTATTGAACTTTAGACGTGTTTTCCCAATTCTACTCATGACGTAGTCGCGATTCGACGTAAATCTGACGATATTGGTTGACGAAGACGATGGTTACAACCTTAAGGGCTTGTGATCGTCGTCGTGTCCGAAGTTTTTATGTTATAATTAATTATAACGACACCTTATTACACTACACATACATGTTAGTTTACACCAACACGAGGGGAACAGGTTATACAATGCGATGTCTAATGCAACTATATTGAAAGTATAACTAGCAATGGAAATGAAATCATCCAAGAAGCAACTGGCTTTGGAAGCCAAAGCCTCTCAACAGTCATCGTCCCATTATGGATCGTCAAGCCATACTGACATGGAGGTCAACAAGCTTGAGACTTTTGGGGAATCCACTCCTTCCCAGCCGATGGGTTCACCGAAAGCACTAGACCAAGGAGTGCAGCCGAAAGGACCGCAGCCGACGGTTGAACACTCAGCTAAGTCACCGGCACATGGAAGGATCAGAACGATAGAGGATAATCTTTAAGAAGAATAGCACGTAGATATTACAGCCGGAAGCACTCTGGAGGTGCCAGATATGATGGTGGGTGTGGGTGTGGTTGTAGTTGTGAACCCGCCTGATTCGATGGTCTCGCATATAAACAAAACAGCGGTGAGACGCGTGGAAAAATGATTTAATATTCCTTGGGAAGATGTTCTGTGCCTCAAGAAGGTGACAAGGCTAAATCTCCTCCCAAAGGATTCACTGCCTGGAATAGGCATGTGTGTACTTCTGGGTGCATTCCCTTGGATATCAACTTCATCTGGGACATATTCCATTAATTTCCCCTGGCGCCTACGTAGCTTCATCCAAATGTGTATGCTTTGCTCTTAGGTACGTGCGTTCTCTTCAGAGAATACCTGTATATAGAGCCTACCGGAGGCACTGCCCAACACTCGGTTCATTGAGGGGGCATGAAGCAGACCGAGTGTGTTTTATGACTGGTTCTTCATGCACTGCCCTCCTAGATTTGCGAGGCGTTGGCTGGTCGAAAGTAAGTGTCTTTTATTGCTTTGGGTTTGAGGTTGGTTGAGTTGTCGTCTTGAGACTGATTTTACTTTTGTATGGCAGGAAATCCTCCGGCGCTTACAGACTCTATGTATCGGCAACGACTTGAGGCATTGTGGGCCATCCCGACTTGTGCTTGATCTACTAAGAGTGTTTTGGATCAGGAGCAACTTTGTTGCGTGGGATTTCTTCCCGCTGCTCGCTCGGTAATTAGGTCGACAGTTGGAGGGAAAGCGGGGACATATGGAAGGCGAAAGCACTCCAGGCCACAAAAGAAAGGCACCCCCTGCCGTGCCCAAGCAACACAAGGCCACAAAGATTCAAAAGGATACTAGTGGAGATGAATCCCGTGATGAGGAGGCAGTTGCCAAGAGACGAGAGCATGTCGTCTACTTCTGTCCTGCCTACGATAGATCAGAC